>CM038704.1:29822581-31022581 GCA_021613375.1 Megaleporinus macrocephalus | reverse complement strand
AGTTTAAGCATTTACCTTTTTAGGCACATCTAGTTTTGAATTGATTTCAGAAATGTATCCAAATTCCTTTTTTATAAAACTGTAAAGCCTAATGAAATGTGGACAGAAGGTTTGTTACAGGGCCATAGCGATAAATCATGGGTCTGTGGATAATAGAAAGCTCATCGAGGACGTCTGTAATTTGCCTTCATTAATAATACTTTCTTTTCATAAAGGAATAGCAAGGGAACTGGCCCCAAAGTCTGACAGCAAGCTTAAGGGCATTTCAACCACACGACTGAATCCCAGACACCATCTATGGTAAGTTAAAGAAATATCTTGTTTTTTTCTGTGACTTTCTCTCCCTCTACTTTTAGTGAATTTCTCACATTCTCTCTGTATCCCGTTCTCCCTCTCTCGTCACTTTATGCATCTTAACCTCTTAATTACACACATCTGGAGTTGCAGATGAAACATGTATGAGTGGCAATAAAAACTTACCCTATTTGTTTTAGCTCTGTTGTCCCTCATTTGCTAAATTGCTTTGTTAAACCACATGGTAATGTATTTCGTCTGTTGGTTAATGACCCTGTTGGGTAATGCAAGTGAAGCTGTTCTTTCTGTGCCGGAAGAATGCTCTCTGTTCAAAGATCACAGGCCCCTTTTTTTATACAGCAGCTGCATTACATGTAGTCCAAAAATACGTAGACACCTGACCACCATACTTCTGTGCTCCACTTGAGAATTTCTACTTTTGTATGCCGATTTTTTTCCACCAAGACCAAGGTTTTTATTAGGCAGTTCCTATTAGGAGTTCCTGTGTTACTTAAGATTTTTTATCTATCTTCCTGCCTGGTGTTATGTTTAAAAATCTTGTGTAAGAGTGGTCACTTCTAGCATGGCATCTAGTGGTTGTCCACCACCACCAAAAACTGCAAATGATGGAATTTCTTGCGCCTTAAATTCCTACAACACAGCAGACACCCCTTCCTGACAGCAGCATTCTTGCCTTTTTTATCATAAAAGTGAAATTCTCTCACTGGATGGCTCACCCCTAGTCAACCCCTCATGCTATCATCAGCTAAATTTCAGAGTCTATGGGCAGTGGCTTATGGTTTGCACTGACTCAACCAATCATTCAGTGGCCACGCATGCCCTGTTCAAGGGAAAACAGTATAAGAGGTGATTACTGTTAGGAAAGAAATGCTCCAGTTTGCATGGCCAAAGGTATATGGACGTCACATCCATAAAAGCTTGTTGGACATCCCATTTCAGAGCTCCTGATGCACAGTTCTTGTGCCAATGTTGGATCCAGATGCAGTTTGGAACTCTAATGATGCATCAGAGGATAGGCACGTCTAGCAGGGCCCAAATGTCAGAAATCTGACTTGTGGTAAGACAGTGACAGTCAAGTGTCCTACAGTATGGCCTTTTTTTTACTGCCAGTGTTTGTCTGTAGAGATTGCATGGCTTTGTATCTGATTTCATACCTGTCAGCAATAGGGGTGTCCTAATTAATTATAACACACAACTCAGTAATTAAAAGCAATGTCCACATACTTTTGGCCATATAGGATGTACTGCGATCTTTAACTTCCATTCGATACAAAGTTTTGTTAGTGATCTAAGCAATGAATGAATGTCGGTTTCTTTAACTATAACTGTACCCTGAACTGTAACATTTCCTGCTTCTTCACTGCTCATTTTAATGTGTACATCTCTTTTTGGGCGTCTGACAGGCCTTTGGTTTGTGAGGGCAGTGAGCCGATTTCTGAGGCTGAAAGCCATCCACCATTCTTTTACCTACTGGCTTTCCTCCAGCTAGGTAAGTGTTCATGAACCAAATGTGAGGACAACATGCTTTTGCCAGCATCTGAAGCAAAACTGAGCTCTCTCATAAATGGGGGACGCAGCATCGAAGAATGTAGACTATGGTAATTGCAGCGTGCAGTGACTCGCCTCTGGCAAGTTGCAGCTGAAACAGTTGCAGTCTCAATGGTAGGACTAGACAGTATTTGAAAACAAGGCACATTGTAATATTTTGCTTTAGTGATAAATATTTGAAGGTGATTTTTTTTAATCACATCAATCGAAAAAGTGGGCTTAGAGAGTGAATTCCACAGATTTTTTTGTAATTAATTTGATTCTGTATAATTAAGTGGTTGACTGTTTCATTTCATGTTTCGTTCTAGTGAAACTTTACAGTGGTCACAATACCTACAAAACAAATATAATAATTTCATTAACTACCCTGTATGTGTGTTTTATATTGTCACTGTCCAATAAAAAACAAGTATCTCCAAAATTGCAACTTTACAGGAGAGAACAAAAACCTATTTTACTTTCAATGTATGTCAATGGAATCAGAATTCTTTCCAAGATGTTTTGGAGCATTTCTATCACACGATGTAAACAACCATTGGCGTGTTCAAATGATGAAAACTCAGTATTGCCAAAAATGTTTTAATTGGACAGCGACAATATGCAATATTAATAATAATGATTAATTTGGTAAATACGGAAAACATCCTAACAGAATTATAAAACATATTTAAATAAATCTAATTGCAAATAATCTTGCTGTTTTGCCGATGTTTGTCAGAAGTTAGTTAAACCTGAGTGAAGGAATAGATTTTGTCAAAGGATACTGTATATAGGCTACACTAAGTATCTTTCCCTAATAAAGTCATTTAATTTTAGCTTTTTTATTGTGTTACCCTATATGCCATTACATAGCACTGTTTAAGAAAGGAATGTAGAATTGCAGGAATGCTGTGCCAGTAATATTTCCCTTTAAACATGGATATTTTGTCCATAATGAGGAATACGGTGTGTATTGAACACATTAGTAGGTGCAAAATTACATTGGAAACATTTTTTTTGTCAGATATTTGGTTTAAAATGTCATCTGATGAAATTTTAGATTTAACCGTTATTTTTCTCTATTATAGAAATGTTTATGTTGTTATTTGAGTTTAACATATTGGGGGAAAATAAAATACTTTACTTGTGCCTTTTTTATTGTTTCCCCCAATATGTTAAAATCAACATGTAAACAGAAATGAAATTCAACAAAAACATGCAGTTTGACCAGAGATTTTATCAATACAGACGACTGGGTGTGCATTAAAGATATCGGCATCGGCCCACAGTCCTGCGTCGGTGCATCTCTACATGAATTAACCCTTTAATTTATTCCAAAGCCAAATGAGCATTTGTAATTGATCAGGATGCTCATAGCACACGATTGAACAACCAGTGATTGTTTAGAGGGCTTAGTTGCATATTGCCCACTTCTGTAATCAGTATTGCAAAGACAGATGCAGAAACTGTTCTCAGAAGCTTACATGTACATGGATTCATTACCTGCTGTTATACTCAACCACTGTGGGAACCAGCAGTACTTTAGGTGAACGGAACCCGTATACTAAACAACAGAGGTGTTGTTCGGCTCAGAGGGTGCGCTTTTGAGTCCAGTTGATTTCTTTGGAATGGGACACCCAGATCTGGATGGAGGAAGAGGCTCACAGTAAACAAAGAGCTCCATCCGACTCTTTCTGAGAGGGTGCTCTCGCTGTGAGCGGGTGTCTCAGCTTTCAATAGCCCTGACGCCCCACCGACACCCGTCCTTCCTCCCAGCCGCCCACCAGGAAGGCCTGGGAGTGGGCCGCAGGCGTTGAGTCCTGAGTTTCTGAGAGTGAGCACAGCCAGAAACCTTGCACTGCGTTTGAAAAGAGATATAAGAACACTTCTCTCTCCTTGTCACTCCCTCACTCTTATACTCTGCTAGGCTTTTTTTTCCTCTTGTTTATTTTTGGTCACGTAGTCTCTCTCACTTTCTCTCTTTCTGTTCTCTTTATGGCCGATATGGAAATCAAAAAAATCTGTAAGGGATGTTTTTTAAATGACATTTTAAAAAACAGCAGTAGTGCTGCTGGAGTTTTAAACACTGTGTCAACTCACTGTCCACTATATTAGACACTCCTACCTCGCTCATCCACCGTGTAGATCGTCAGAGGTTATAACTTATCTGTTGCTACACAGTTTGTGATGGTCATCCTCTAGTCTTTCATCAGTGGTCACAGGACTCGTGGTACACGTGGTACTGTTGGCTGGACGTTGCTGGTTGGACTATTTTCGGTCCAGCAGTGATACTGAGGTAGCACTGCTGTGTCTGATCCACTCAAACCAGCACAACACACAATAACACACCACCACCATGTCAGTGTCACTGCAGTGCTAAAAATGATCAACCTCCCTAATAGTTCCTGCTCTGTGGGGGTCCTGACTGTAAAGAACAGGGTAAAAGAGCACCTCCAATGTATGCAGAGAAACAGATAAACTGCAGTCTGTAATTGTAAAACAACAGAGTGTTAAACAACAGAGTGCTTCTGTTTGGTACGTGGAGCTGATGAAATGTGTGTAGATATAAGGAGGTGGTTTTAATGTTATGGCTGATTGATGTGTATAAGGTATATATTTACCTGTGGTCACTGCCTGTACAGCTACTGTATTGCTAGTGGTTGTTAGTAGTGTGGTGCACTGGTACAATAGCGCATCAGGCACGGCTAGATTTTTTAAAAATTATTTTAATAGATGCATCTTACTTATCTACACTAACTTGTTGATATACATTATTGTGCAGTACAGGTTGGCTGACAGATTGTACAAACTGCACAGTTACTGATGGTAGCCCATCTACTTTGTGACTAATGTGCAGCCTTCAGTATTTGTGAATGTGTGGTAGGTGTAGCTAATAAAGGTAGCTACCTGAACTCGCTCTCGTAACACAGTAGGGGAAATAAGAGAGTGTGCTTCTGTGTGCATGTTTCCCTCAGGTGATGATTTGACCTCTGTGACGGTACTGGCCACTCGAGAAATGCTGTGCCTCCTTGATGAAGACCACCAATGGAGCAAGAGCCACTCTGAGCCAACAGCTAGTGAGGAGGGACAAACGAGCAGCGGGCGGGTCACAGTTCGTGAAGCGCAGCCAATCAGCTGTGTCAGCTCCATCCATCTCTACTCATCTGATCCATGTCTGGTAGATATAAAACTGTATGATGAGGTGCGTATGTGTTTCTGACTGCAGTTAGAATATGCTCATACTGCCAGGCTGGGAAAGCACACAAATCTGATAATTTTGAATCAGATCTGAGCTTCTTTTGCATGATCGCAGACCCCCTTTCTCCTTTTTCCCTTCTAATGAACAGCTGAGAGCGATTCAGAGCAAATTGTCTTTTCAACAAAGATTTGTTCTGCTAGTGATGCACATGGTCCATTGTTGTTCTAGACCCTTTTCACACTGTATTGGCACAACATAACTCGTCATAGTAGGAAAAACATTACAGCAATGGTAGCGTAATGTCGAGAATGTAGAGTGTTAGAATGTAGGGAATCCTTTTTGCAATAACTCTTATTTTAATGACCTTACTTAAGAATTTACCTCCATGTAGGACAAGTTTTGTTTGGTGTAGTAGTTTTCAGTTTCAGAGATGACTAAACTTGACCAGAGAATTAGAATTATCTGCTTGCGAAGAATGCGATTTAAGGATCCCACAACAGTTTATCCAACGAGGTTAAGTAAAATTAGCCACCCAATGTTCAGTGTTCTAAAGGTGGCTAGCAAATGAATGCAGTCAAATATACCTCATTGTCTGTTACATGTTACACTGTTTAATCTGAAAGCTGTTTTTACAGTGGTCAATGTTGTAAATTACCTGGTTGCTGAAGTTAGCAGCTTTTGAATTTTCCATTAAACGGCGCAGCATTTAGACACCAGATATTAAATGTTGCACAGTTGAATATGTAATAGAAATCTGCTGTCCCTTGAATGTAAGTGCTGCACAATTTACTGCACACCGTAGTTCATTGTGGAGGAGCCTAAAAACGTTTAACACAATTCATGTGGCCAATTCATGTGGCCAATTCATACAGTTAGCTTTAAAACTTTTTTAAAACTGTACCACTTGCTGGTCCAGCGCTGCAGCAGCATCAGTAATCTACCTTTAATGTATCTCTAAAAATCTAAAGTGCTCTACCAAATTAATGACACCACTCCTGTAAGGTTTTCCCCTCTCTGACTATTTGTTAAACTTGGAAGTGTGAAAAGTGTCTACTCAGTAGAATGTTTGCGTGTGGGTTGCTTCAGGACACAACAACGGATTTGAGTCACTTAGGCTGTGTTCACATTCCAAGTGTTGTTGCTCAATTTTGACATGGTGCTCATGTTTGATCTTTCTTTTTTTATTATTATTATTATATATAAAAAAATTAAAAATACAAAAAAACATACAAATAAATATCTGGCTGGATCAGTAATAGAAGGGGTAATATACAATATGGACTTAAATGAATAGTTTAAAATGTTTAATAATAATAATAATAATAATAATAATAATAATAGGGCAAAGCAGTATACAGGGCAATACAACAGACATGTTACAAGGAAAAGTCATTTATCCCCTAATACCTCACAAATGATGACCAAAGTTTTTGTGGTCTGTTATGAATTTTGAAGGTGAGTTTCTCTAGTGGTAAAAGATCTGAGATCTATGTCAGCCACAATTTGAGTGAGGGAACATCTGGAGATATCCACAATAGCAAAATACATTTTTTTTTACATATGCTTAAGTGTACCTTCATCAGTATTGCATTTAGGACAGAGTGGAGATGCATTTTTAAACATTTTACGTATTGGAGTTAGATCTGTAGAAGAATTTGAAATTCTGCTCCTGAATATTAACAGGGGAAATATTTTTTCAAAAATATTGTTCCATATGTCATCATCAAATTTAATAGAAAGATGCCTCCCCTAGACATACCTTAATTAATCATAGCTTGATTTACTGCCAATTTAATAAGAAACTTCTCCATGTCTATCAGTTCTATACGAATGTTTAATCTTTCTAACATGATAGATAAGTGACTCAAATCTGTCATCAAAGAAGCAATTTGTAAGATGATGCAACTTGTCAGATTTATACTCCGATAGGGGACATGTCACCAGATAATCCCTCCTCCTTCTTCAGTTCTTATCTGTCTAGAAGAACCTTTCCAAGTTCATCCCTTTACTCGCCAAGAACGTCTCTAATAACACCAAGGTTAACTCCTGCTTTGCCTCTGTTTATATCATTTCTTTTATCTGCCAGTCAAATGTCAAATCTTGCAGAGAGTGAGCAGTAGTGGTAGTTACAGTGGTTGCTTGCAAAGAGCTTCAGCCATCGTTGTGTTTACTGTTCTTTTTAGTGGCTACTGTCCTAAAATGATCTCTAACCAGGAGCAGGAACTTCAACATGATTGACAGGAGATTACAGTACGCCGTTGAGGCTGGACTGCTTCTTCATCCCTTCATGTTGGACTGATTTGACTCAACACTACAATTACTTACTATCTCCTCCTGATGTACAAACTGGTATTACGAAACAGGACAGACCAGGGTTAGCGGTTTATCTGGCTAACTTCAGTGATGTCTTCGCAAAACAATACATACATGTCTTTAACATACAACCAATTTGATTTATTTTGGAATGTCTAAAACCAGAAATCTTGTATTTTGCTTCTTTAATGTGAAAGATTGTGTGTCTTAAAACAACTCACCTGCCTGCATTCTAATAAAAAAACACACACACACAGAAAGCCAGGAAACACTCAGATGTTTGTCACATGAAGGCAAAAAACAGATTTGTGCCACCTTAGCCAGGTAATGTGAACAACCAAACTCGGATCTGAGGAGAAACTCTGAATTGAGACTTGTAATGAAGCTTGTAATGTGAATATAACGTAAGCATGCTGAACCTGATGGACAGTTTCAGTAAAAAACGAATGTTTTGTGTTTTGTGGTTGACAGATGGCTAAAGAGGAGAGGACATGGCCTTTGAGGGCAGCGGCTGGTCAGGAGATACAAGGTTTAGTCGACTGGGTCAGAAACCAATGGGAGGCTATGTTTGGGGTCAAGCTGATTACTGCTATTCAGTAGTAACTCAGCTCATCCACTATTGAACAACATTGCACTGCTGTCGATGCCTGCATATCAGTTCGTGTGTGCGCTTTGTCCACGTAGGTTTCCATGAGCTCTTCAGTTTTTATCGGTGCATGTCTTATCAGCTGTTCATTTCTGTTTATAAACACTGCATTACTGCGTTATTCTTCTATTAAATCACATTATTAGAAAGCTGTAGTTATGTAATAGTGACATAGCAAAGTGCCTTATGTTGCCTTGTTGTTTGTGTGTGGGAGTTAAGAGGTTTCTTTAATCTCTCAGGGTGGAAAATCCTCTGTGCTTGTAATGTGTTGAAATATCTGCCCTAAACAGGCCGCAGGATTGTTATAGGTTTACTTGAAAAACTTTTTTTGAGGATGTTGATGCCAAGTGTGACATAACCAGACACACAAACCACCCCAATAGTTTTCATTCCTGTGATTTATTTTTTTTATATTGTGGGTCCTGATAGATATCAGTTTACTCCCATTTCTTGTATAGGCACGTACTCAGTGTTTAACAGTATTGTGTACTTGTGTACTCTCAAGTAAATTTGTGAAGGGCCCCAGACTGTTGAGTGTGGAGAGAGTCCATTACCTGCATATAAAAATAATTTAATAACTGCAGAATAAGTATAACAAAATAACTGCATTGCATCATGTTATTGGTGGACCAATGACAGACTCTTTTTGTTGTTTTCTTGTTCCTGTGTCAGGACATGCATTGTTTAAAATGCACCAAGTTATGTAATGTGCCATATATATTTCTACTTCTGTTCATTGTACAACACCTTTAAAAGCTTGTAATATTTCTGGATATAGCCTCAGACTTTGCTTGTTTTTATGAATGGAAAAATAGTAAATGATACAAACTGTTAAGAAGTTGTGTTTGGGATGTGCTAGGAAGTCGTAATGTACAGGCCTATTTATTAATTTATGGCCTTTTTGAAGGGAATCGTGCACAAAATGGCTTTTATTTTTGCTATCTGAATAAAAAAAAGTCTTATCTTGATCCAGTGTGTTCCTATTCATTGACTGTTGTGTAAACTTTCTTAAGGAAAAATAGAGGGACCTGACTGAGTAAGCCAGTGCAAGCCAGAACGAGCACTACTTCTTTGAACCCGTTTCATTGTTCACAGCTCTTGGCCAACATACAGCTTAACTCGACTATTGTTATTTCAACTTCTTATCAATAGGATCTTCACATTACACTTATTGTATCATCATGTTTTGCAACAGTTGTCTTTCCTTTTTGTGTTTTCAGTGCAATGTTTATAACTTGCAACATGCTCCTCTTCCTTCAGGTGTGGAGTTAATTGCTGACATCTGTTGTGCTGTGGTTTTGCATGGATATGTGTTTACATCTTCCCTTTAAAAACAAAAATAATGTAAACGTCCTCCTCCTTATGCATCTTTCATGGCTTGTTCACCCAACGTCCAAATGATAGCAGACTACTCATTCAGCATCCGTATATACTGAGTGATTTCTGCTGACCAGTACATCGTATCATTCCGTCTTGTTTGGTATTGACAATTAAGGTGTGGGCGATAGAGTGAAAATGATATCTAGTTTTCTTTATACAGTGGAACAGACACTAAATCTAATGGAATGTAGCGCTAGCAGATCATCAAGGGCCTCAGAAATTTCATTTGACTTAGACATGAAATGCACTTACGAATGTGTTCAGTAGAGACTAGACTTTGATGGTAAAGTCTTAGCCTGATGTTTATTCAATAAGGAAATGATTGAACCTCCTGACCCTATTCATCCCTTATGTCAAACTGGTAACTCTAGAGGTGTAAAAATAAAGTAGAGCAATAAAGTAGAAAAGGCAACTGCTGCACATGTGACTCTACCAATGCACGAACAACAATGATGTATCTTGCATAATGGAATAGTCTTCACTGGAGGAACGTCCATTTGAAAACTCTGGAGGGCTTTCATTTTCTTTCCAGTTTCCAGTGGCTATGTCCTCCAAAAAGCCATGTGACTGTGATTGTAAACCATCATATGTGGACAAAGTTTACAATTTATATGCTCACACTGTAGAAAAAGTCTTGATGTAGAACTGCAGTCTCTACAGATAGCTCTGTCTACAGACAATTTCCAAAAAAGCTGCTTCAGTCAAAACAATTCACTGCACACCTGAGAACTGAGCTTTGCTAACTTGCATATAAGGAGGAGCTGATATACAGGAGTAAGAGAAAACAGCCTCTCCACAGCCTGTTTTTAATGTAATCAACACATTAACGGTTATACCAGGTAATTCTACTCAGTCAAACAGAGCAAAGGGGAAATGGTTGTGACTGCACCTGTGTTCGCTTGTAAAATGGGTTTAAATCAAACCATGTATTCCAGACCCCATTGGGGTCTGTCTGCTACGACATCAGATGTAGACGCTCCTTTACTGCTAGCTTGAGTGGTTTGTTTATTAGTGCAGCAGTGTACGTTAGGCTTACTGTCAGGTGGTATAATTGGTCTTGGCGTTGGTACATTTTTATGAGTATGAGTACATGAGCATGCTATCTGACCAGATAGCTGATGCCAGTATCACCATCAGTGCATCTCTAAACCAAAGAGCTGCCGATCAAAGAGACCTGCATATATTAAGAAATGATTATAAAAATGAATATCCAGTTGAAATGACTATTATGCAGTATGCAGAGTGATTAGCAAAGTCAGCTGTCCCTACTTACAATGAGGAGGATGGACAAAGTTTCTAAATCCTCGGTCACACGTCACCAACTCCATGAACCTTTCCATCACCAATGTCATTACAAAGAGAGTGCATACAATGAAAAACACCAAAAAGCTATTGTCAAATATGGCGGTGGAGCACTGATGCTTTGGGACTGTTGTGCTGTTAGTGATTTAGAGACCTTTTGTGAAAATCAAGGGCATAATGAATTCCAGAATTTAACATCCATCTGTCTCTGCCAGGAGGCTGAAACTTGGGCATGGCTGGAACACAAAATCAAAGGTTTTGCAATGGGCCTCTCCGTCTCCAGATCTGTACCCAATTGGAGACCTGCGGTGTGCAATGAGGACCAGCGCAGATTTGGCAGAGCAGAAATTTCATAAACAGATTTGTGCCAAAGGTGGCGTCCTATGATAGAAAAAACATCACAATTCCTGGTTCCAGTTAGCAACACTGTAAGGAACTCTGTAAGGAGCTGCAAATGTTTTTATTTACATCTTATCATAGTGTTGTGAATTATGATTAAAGGTAGAAAAATGTGCGTAATTCCCATTTAGAGCCTAATATTTACACAGTGTAAGTGTAAATGAACACAAGTGTAAATGGACAAAACACCACTGTACACTCCCCTTTAAGCCAGCTCTGATTTCACTCAACATAAACACTTTCATAGGAAAACAAAGAAAGTACCAGTTGCAGGAAAGTTTAAAGTTCAGGGAAAGATGGATACAGTTTCACACCTCTCAGTCAGTGGCTATCCTCAACATTCTCGTCTTCAAATGTGAGGTTTGTGTTGTTGATGGTTTAGTGCTTATCACAGCTGATGTTTAAAATCATGCTGCCCTCAGCTATGCTAAAAGAAGCTGGACTATTTAAATGATTCTTCAGGTTTACATTTCACTTTCCCACTCAGAAGCCACATGGATCTAAAGCAGGCACTTACAGTAGATCTAGACTCTCAGTTCTTCCATACTTCTGCCAAAGCATACTTCTTTGACAGTTTTAGTGCCTATAAATCAGTATGTTGGCTCTAATGAGGCTGTTATTAGATTAATATAATAGTAGTGTTTTGGGGGGTTTGGTTGGTTTGGTTTCCATTTCTGGGGAGTGATTTGAAATTCAATAATCTTGTAATATACATCTACTGTGCGCAACAACATTTGTAAGTTCTTGCAAAACCTCCACTTTTTTGGCCTTTACTGCAGCTGTGATTACTTTAATAAAAACAACACTGAATAAAATGTCCCTTCTCAGTGAATTGACAGCGGTTCCTTGGCAGTTGGCATGGTGATAATGGTGTCTCTTAGAGTAAGAAACAGCCTGCTGTACACATTCAGCCATATTCATTTTCTTCACCACAGTTAATTAACGAATGAATTTTTATTTCTAGTTCATTAATGCGTTGCAGTCTGTGAAAGATGGTGCATGACTTGCTATTGTCCAGTTAAAGTGGAATTCCATAGATGTTTTAGACTCTTCAAAAATCAATATGCTGAGTGTGTTAACATGCCGTTATGAATCTGTGGTTAATAGCTCTTCTGTAATGCTCTATTTATTTGAATTCTTTTTAATGTATGTCTTCTTTTGTGAATTAGTTATGGCACTGTATTTTCTTCAGGATCAATAACGTGTTATCCTATCTTATCTAATCCAATAACTGCAATAAACCAGATTTTGTCAGTAATCAATCAATATGTTTGTTTGCACACAAATAATCAGCTCCGGGTGAATATGAGTCAGTTATGGACAATGTGTGTAGATACAAGGAGGTGGAGTTAATGTTAGAACTGATTGGTGTATATGCCCAGGTATGTTTAGTTTTCAGCATTACACACAAAAGAACCTCAGAGGTCATGTGTAGATTCACTGGACATTTTGGATAGTAAATAACATGACTATATTTTAGCCCCTGGTTCCCACAACTACCATCATAAAGGTCTAATTTGGTAGGTTTCTCGTCATGTCACTCTCTGGGACTTTGTTTACAAAGGATAAATTATGCAGTTTGTTTTATTGTTTAGCCTTAAAAACAATAAAAATACTGATTATCATTAAAATAGTAAGTAGATTACTCGTAACAGCTGTAAGACAGATGTTTGAAACGTTGCATTGAATATTTTCAGCTTCAGAAAGCTATGACTACTTATGATTAATAGTTCTATTTTATTGTTCTCTCGGGTCGCCTTTTGAAGCTTATGACACTTAAACAATTTATTCAATAAGGTCTTCAATGATGCCAGCCAGTTCCTCAGTGTTGTCCAGACTGAGACAGTAAACAGGCCCTGTTCTTCCTCTATCCCTATTGACTCGAAGAATAAGCTACAGGTCTCCTCTGGCACCGCTCTTCCAAATAACAAGTCTACAGTCTTGGGATAGGTGTGGAATTATGAAACTCAGTAGGCTCATCTGATGGAAAATCAAGCTTTCTGAGGCAGTTTGACACAGTGCATGCACAGCTAAGAGCAGTAGGCAATAGATTGTAGAGCCAGAGTTACTGGCACCCTTGAATAATTTACCTCACTGAAGGGGTGCATTGCTCGCATATTTTTCAGTGTAAGCTCGAGTTCATAAAGATGTTTTCCCCACAGGCCTTCTTGCTCATATATCTACCTGCCTGCTCATGTTTGCTCTATTTCACTGAGACAAATTACTTCTAAGTGCATGGAAGTCATCCGACACAAGAGCATATGGTAAACATTTCTAACTGTGGCACCAAAGCCACTTTCCGGGTTTCCCCTCTCCAACAATAGCGGACTGTTTACAACTAAAGTCAATCGTGATATACAGACAGTTGCATAACAGTCTTCAAGCCAGGTGTAAACAGCAGATGCAGTATAAGCTTCTATCCACTCACAGCTTATAGCAAATTGTTTGAAGTTTATTTTAAGCAATGGGGTCAGGCATGTCATACCTTTACACCTTATAAACCTTAAATGACACAGATACTGCCATATATTAAACAGGACAGCAGCAAAATGTTTTCCTGCTGCTATGTATGATTAAAGTAAAAAGTAAGTTCTGAATTTTTAATTGTAGAACTTGTGGTTTTAGGAAAAAATAATAGGAATGTATTGTTAATTGCATTATTGGAAAATACCAGAATTAATTACATCTGCATAATCAAATCATTAAAAAGTCATTCAGGGTGGTGTGATGTGAAATGTTCCATTCTAGACAAGCTTGACTCACTGAAGATGCTCACAGTGGTGGTAAAGTGTCCAGTGAGTTTAGAAGTTTTCTCACAGAAAATTATGAAATAAAATGTCTCTAAGTGTTTTGATTTCAAAAAGGTTTGAGTCTTTCATATGCGTTTCATTGTGAAAGTCCAAACTCCATTTCACCATTTGAGTTAAGTTTTGCGAAATGCAACAAAAACAAGACTCTGAAACTTATTTAGCTGACAAGAAGTACAAAGAAAAGATTTGACCAACTTAATTGTATTTTGTAAATGTTAAACAAATTTAAAATGTAGTTAAACACACTCTTTTTTTCATATCCTTTATTCTCCTTGGCGATCCCTGTTTGTTTGTATGTTTATTGTCCTCCCAATGACACACAATGACTGCATATATTAAAAACAACACACTCTAAATAATTGGGACGAGGCATGTTTACCACTGAGTTACATTGTCTTGCTCAATTAAACATGGGAAAAGTCGTCTCGATGTCAGCACCTGTCTCTCTAAAATCCCAATATACACCTACACCTTCATGGTACTTTCACACATATGGAAGTCACCTATGCTGTGGGTAGTGATGCTCCTCATACCGTGACAGATGCTGGCTTTTGTTCCATACAATAGATGGATGTCTGGATGGTCCCTTTCATCTGTAATATGGAGAACGTCCATTTTTTAACCCAAACTAGTTAATACTAGAACTAGTCTACCAAAAGCACCCAGTTCAATGTTGCATTTGTTGATGCAGACTTGTTAAGTCACAACAGTTTTCTAACATATTCCCCTGATTTGATTTAACACAGTAGACAGTTTCTCATGCAGTGCTGACTGAGGGCTTGAAGTCACTCACATTCACAGGTAGTTTCTGGACTGAGATTTCTCCAGATTCCCTGAATCATATTGTATATGGTAGAGGGTGAACCACTTAAAAGACTTTAAAGACGTGAGCTAAGCAGCCTAAAATCTTGCATTGAGAAATGTTCTTTTTGGCAGTTCTCTTACAAAGTTTGGCACATAGTGATGAGCCACAACCCATCTTAGCTAGCAAAGACTGAGCCTTTGGTGAGGTTTGTTTCATACCCAATCATGATCATACCCCCCTCACCTGTTACCAGTTGTCCTGCTCATTGTGGCACGTTCCAAAACTGCGTAACTTTGATCTCTAAAATGTTCATTCATATTTTGTTTCTGTCCCAACTTTCTTCTGTGTGTTGCATTTAAAATTTGTTTATACACAGTTGTGTCACATGCCAGACAGTAGCTTGGTCATGTTCCCCCAACCAAGGTGGGACATTTCTAGCTGTGTGATATGTCGCACTGTCTTGCTGGAAGACCCCATCGGCCCCAAGAAAGACAATCAGCATGTATGTACATGATCTGCAAGGATGAATTCATACCAGAATTGGTTGTAAGTGTCTATATGGATAAGTGGGACCAAAGAATGCCACAAAAACATTCCCCAGACCATCTAGCCATCCAGACCATGCCACAAATCCCATCGCAAAAAATACGGTAATAGGTAATATGGCTTGACTGTGTATTTACAAAATGCAATCAATTTGCTCATCCAAATATTAATATTAATATACATTTTCATAAAAATTAAGAAATTTAAGATATTTGGTATTGTAACAGTCCAATACAGAAATGATTAACTGTGTGCCAGAAATAGGTTTGTGTAGCCATTTCTCGGTTTTGTAAAGAGAGCTGCACAGTAATCTAACATGCTCCTGTCTTACATCTGATGACTTCAAATATACTTTACAGTGTTAAAAGACAAACAGGTGAAAGATCTGGACTTTAAAGCACTAGCAGAGCTGCTAGCGGAGCTGTTCTACGTAGAGTTGTGAAGGGAGGAGGAGGAGGAGGAGGAGGGCTGGAGGAATTTGGGGAAGATTGCCCCCTTCTCCTCTGTCTCTCAAATACCGAAGAGGATGGAGAGGTCACATGGTTCAACCTCAGCACACCGACTGGGTTATTAGGGAAAGGGGGGCAAATGGTGAGAAACAAGCAAACGTTAGAACATCGGGATCTTCAGTGAAGCGCTGCGCAGACTCACCTTGACTAACCGCAGAGCTCAGGACACGCTAGTGACTTTCTGAGGTAGGTGGGTGTTTTTTGTCAGTGCTGAGCGCTTTTAAACCCCAGAGAGTGAGAGAGTTAAAGAGAGAGAGAGAGAGAAAGGTATGTGTGTGTGTGTGGAGTCCTTTGAGACCGAAGTCACACCGAGGTTTTCCACTAAACTTGTTCCTGTGCTAAAGTGCTGAGGGGCTTACAAACACAAAGGTAACGTCGGTCGAGGAGAATTAGAAACTAGAAACTTAGCTGCTGTGTTTTGTTAATGACACTCAGATTTGTTTAAAACCACACCGGCTTTTTGGTTAAAGGTCTTGTTTGTTGTTGTTTGACTCTGAAGTCAGTTCATGTCGAATATCTGCCAAATTCTAAGTGTATGTGTTCATATGAAGATGTTTAGGAGCGTTTACTGATTTGGCTAGCGGTCCTTACATAGTTCATAAAACACACACACACACACACACACACACACACACACACACACACACACACACACACACACACACATATATCTATATATATATGTCAGAAAACAATGTTGGTTGTAGCAAATAGCTGTCAGTCTGTCAGGCGTATTTGGGTAGATTCACACCTTTTATACACTAATTAATTCACCACAGATTATATTTGTTTATATAATGTCACTTGTTCATCTTTAGGTTGTGTACTGTAACATTGTAATATTGTGAAAAAAGTTTTATGGAGCATATCTTGACAGAATCTCTGTTGTTCTCCTTTACAGATGCTTTAGGTATAACGTGATATTAGAAGTGCCTTTTATCTGACTATGTTCCCAGTTTGTCCAGAAAAACTGTAATTTTCTTTGTGTTTTTGTGTAAAACATGTTAAAACTGAATGTTCTTTTGTCTCTCAGAAGTGTACACTGTTGAGTTTTTGTGTAGTACCTTGTTTTCCCCAAATGTACTAAACGTACACCGAACCTGGCAGCACATGGGCTCTTTTCTGTATTACTGTACTTTTCACAGGCCCTATTAAATTCAAATAAGTGTATACAGTAACAGCAGCTCCTGCAGAGAAATGAATTGACCCATTTTACTACAAAAGAACCAGAGAAATGAGCCAGCTGTTTAAGGATACCGTTAATTCAAGATCTGAAATCTGAGCCAAAATATATTTTTTTAGGAAGCAATCTCAGGAGATCTGGAACCGATAGAAAGTGTTGCACCCTGCATTTACGCTGAAGTTTCCAGTATTTAACTACTTGTATGATCTGTGGGGTCAGTAATTTGGGTTTACCAGATTTATCTTTATTGCACTTGTTTTTCGTGATGTGGCAAAAGGGCTTAGGTTTCAAATGAATCCAAAAGTATCTTAAAGGATCCAAAAAGGATCCAAAAGGATAATGCTTGTAACATCAAAGCCCAAATCCCAGGATGTAACTGAGCTGAAGTGTAACCGTCCGTGACTGAGACTTCCTCTAAATTTGCTACAACTGGTATCATCTGAATGAACCATAAACCTGATATGCCAAGTGTTGGTGTGTTCATGTCTCCTAACATGTTTTGTGTCTTGAGATGCTTGCCTCCTGTGTCCACATGCTAAATATTGTGGTTGGTGGATTCGGGGGTCATAGGAAATTTCTGTGGCTATAGAAGTAGCCCTGGGTTACCTGTTTACCCTGCAGAGAGATTGTCTGAGTCTTTAGAAGGAATGTCCTCACCTCTCTCACCACACTGTGAAATATTTAGCCTCTAAATGTGTTGACTTGTTTAATGAGCTTCACCCTTTTCTTGAGCGTGCAGTCTTTCTCCAGCTTCTCCATCTCTGCTGTGTTAGCGGCCTGCCATGACTTGTCGGCCCTGTCTTTGAAGCCGCACTCTGCTCAGAAAGCAAGTGATGTTGACCTCGGGGGTAGAGTTGGAAGCCAGGGCTGTTAA
Organism: Megaleporinus macrocephalus; assembly: GCA_021613375.1. Taxonomy (NCBI): domain Eukaryota; kingdom Metazoa; phylum Chordata; class Actinopteri; order Characiformes; family Anostomidae; genus Megaleporinus; species Megaleporinus macrocephalus. The sequence continues at coordinate 31,004,773 of CM038704.1, read as the reverse complement.
ACGTTGCTGCCTCTCAACACTCAACTCCAGGACCTACCCGACCACACTCGTTTGCCATTTCATGGCTGCATCTTTTTTCTTTAGTATACCTAACTGCGAGCTGTCCGCTGCCCCTTTCCTGGAATTACTGGCAAAGGAAATGTTTGCCGTCTAGACGTGATTACTTTCCTAATTTGTAGTAGCCAGTCTCGACCCTGTTATGTCCCTTTATCTTTATTTTGTTGCAAAGTTGCAAATAATGCTTTCTAAATTTGTGAACATATTCAGGTGGTACTCTCTGTACATAAAGCCATGTTTTACAAAGAGAACACAGACTTGTTGAATTATTTAATAAGACCCAGTCTTCTGCACCGCCTGCTGACAGTAAACAGCACCATTTGTTGTTTGAATGCCTTGTATAGCAGCAGTTCACCGCCATGCTAAAACTCCCCATATCCTTTGTAGTTAATCACCTGCAGACAATAAAGAAGCAACATTGCCGATCACAGTTTTGTTGCAAATTCATTATCCTTGGACAAGAGTGACGTAGCATCACAACCAAGCCAGTTACAAGTGCAACCTTCAAGAAAGTTTTAGTGTGTTTTGAAATTAACAAGAAGTTGTATGGTTGCAGACAATTGAGTTTTGTACTAAGGTAGAATACCAAGAGTAGAACCCTGTTTTGTCCTCTTATTTTACTCTGTTGATATTTCATGTTATTTTATGTATTGTCCTTCACACGTCTGTGCTTGGAGGCATTTCTGTAGGCTGCAAAGGAATTCAGACAGATTGCAGAATTGCCTTGTATACCAATCACAGTAGTCACCTTTTACTACCATATAGTGTCTCTGGCAGGAGTTTACTGCATGCTCGTCAAGGCGCTGGCTTGTTTGATGTGTGCTGAAACTTGGATGTTGTAACGTGTTTTATTGTATTATGTTGCAGTGTGGCTAGTTGTTTTCTGAGTTGTAATTCCAGCGGGCACCTGTTCAGGAAATAATCATATGTAATCAGCAAGTTGATATGCCAGACCACAGTCTGCCCTGTGTGGATTTCGCAGATAAACATTTGTGAGGAGCTACAAACAGAACTAATGAGTGAAAGTTGTTGAGGCATGTGGATTTCAGGACTGTCACTGAGTTCAACATATTATACTCTTACACTATGGATCTGTTTGAGGGACAAGAATTATGTTTGGACTAAACACCAATGTTACCAACGCCTTATATGTCCAAAGGTTTTTAGACACTCCTCTTAGGTTTTTTTCTCTGAATTCAAAGGTTTGAACAGCCCCTGTTTCTAGGTAGGCTTTACACTTGCTATTTGGAACATTGCTGTGAGGTTTCAATTGATTCAATTTCAGTCACAAAAGCAGCATTGTGTTCAAATACTGATGTTAAATAATTAACTTTGGATAATAATCATCACCTGCTCTTAAAGGTATTGGACGATGCTGCAAAACTCTTGAGAATGCAGTTTCACTGGTCCACAACCAAGCACTAGAGAGATATCCCTATTGGTGACCATAGGTTCAAGTGCAGCTGCTCTAGAGCATACTACTCTGTTGGCAGTGCTTTAGCAATGGAGATTACACCAGCTGTGTCAGTATGCAATTAAACCCCTGTGTCCACAATGGGTGCACCTTGAAGTAGCGGAATTCACTAGTTGACTGGTTCCTTTTGACATGGTGTTTGAAAAATCTACAAAAGCCATCAATAGGAAATAAATTTCAGTTGTCTCTGTGGATATCTTTAGAGAGAGGTAAGCAGTGAGGAGCACTTGGCCAGTGAAATCAACGAGTATGGTGGATTCTTTGTCACTTTAGTGCCATCTAATGGCCATATTAAAATATGAAAGGTTTTGTAACTAATTGCATATTTGAAATATACCAAAGAAGAAAATGATCATGCAAATTGTTACCAGTGTAAAGTTTAAAAGCCAGGGTCTGTCATGGTATGGTGAGGATATTGGTGGGTAACAAAAATCTGGGAAAACAATATTAATTACACCAAGCCACATCATGCGTATTGTACAACAGTATGGCTGAGAAATCAGAAAGTGTGTGCTAGACTGACCTGCCTGCAATCCAGAACTTTCTCCTATTCTAAAATGTGTTATTAAGCCCAAAACGACAACAAAGTCCATGTATGGTTGACTTGTAAAATAGAAGAATGCTTTCAAAACTGGATCCGTTGGTGTCTTCAATCCCTCAAATGATTAAGTGCTCTTAAAAGTAAAGGTGATTTAACACAGTGATAAACATATTTCTGTCTCAACCTTTTTGGAACATTGCAGGCATCATATTTGCATTTTGTGGATTAGCATATTTTCACAAAAACAAAAAAAATATTCTGTTTCATAGAGTTTAAAATTTACTCCAGACCAAAGAGAATTTACCAATCACTGCTTTCTGTTTTTTGTTTCATTTCACATACCGTCCAAATCTTTTCTTAAAGAGGCATTCTTTTAGACTTTTTAATGCTTTATTTGTGATATGTCCCACTGAATTTTCTCATGTTCTTTTGCTTTTTTTTTTTTTTTTTTTTGGCATTTCTCCTTAGATCCGACAGGTCCCTGTTCACAGCGGCAGCATGAGTTGGAGCTTTCTAACACGCTTATTAGATGAGATCTCTGACCATTCCACCTTCGTGGGGAAGATCTGGCTCACGCTCCTAATCATCTTCCGGATTGTTCTGACAGTGGTGGGTGGCGAGACTATCTATCATGATGAGCAGAGTAAATTTGTATGTAACACTGCGCAACCTGGATGTGAGAATGTGTGCTATGATGCCTTCGCCCCACTCTCCCATGTTCGATTCTGGGTCTTCCAAATTATCATGATTACCACACCCTCCATCATGTATCTAGGCTTCGCCATGCACAAGATAGCTCGCATGAATGACAATGACTACCTGCCACGGAGGCACAAGCTGACACCCTTGGTGCACCGTGGAGCCAACCGTGACTATGAAGAGGCAGATGAGATGGGTGAGGAGGTGCCCATGATAACAGAGGAGATTGAGCCATCTGAAAAGGACAAGAAGGTAGGATTCGGATGTTATTTGTTAGAAACAGAATTAGATATTAACAGAATTGATATTGGAAACAGAATATTAGATTAATATTAGAATGAAAATAAGTTGGTTTGTCTTCATAGTTTCTAAGCTTCAGCAAGGAAGTTGCATGATGCAGTTAATGTGGAAAAAGTCAAAATGCCTGCAGTTCTTATATAGCTTACATTATCAGCATTCTTAGCAGGTTTTAAGTGGAGAAATTTAACATAAAACAGGACTTGTGAACCACCTGTAGATTAATTGCACTCATCAGAAATAACTAAACAGGTATATGGCAAAACACTTTCATGATATAAGCTTTAAGCCAGAAAAAGTGAAAATGCTGGTATTGGTCTACACCATATTATAGAAAATAATAACATTTTAACATTTTATTCATCATAATTTAGTGTTGATTTTTCAAGTCTGTGCGAACTTCACACATATGTCATGGAAGAGATCTGTAGTTCATTTGGATAAAAAAAGACCACTTCAGTTACAAAAACATTAAATAAATAAATTGCGTAGGAACCTAGTATTAATATCTTAATAAAAGGTTTGTTGTTTGTTTGTATATTGCAGGGATATTTAATTCCATATCTGTAGATAAGATCCAGCATACCTGGCTTTAATATTTGGATGATCCCAAAGCCCTTCATTACTGTAACCAATCAGGTGTGTTTAGATGGGGGTTGGTGCAAAACTCTGCAGGTTTGTAGACCCGCAGGACCAGGATTGGCCACCCCTGCCTTTCTTCAGCCTGGCAATTAAGTGTGTTTGAGCAGGGAATGCACCAAACTGTGCTGGACGCAAGCCCACCAGGACCAATGTTGAATACTTCTGTTGTATTGTATTGTGTAGTCATCCAAAAATTGGAAAATTGCCATGATTATAACTGTGTTCAAATTTCTCACCCCTTCAAGGCAATGGCTGTGTCCAGCAGCGCTCCTGTGAAGCACGATGGGCGGAGGCGCATCCAGAGAGATGGCTTGATGAAGGTATACGTGCTGCAGCTGGTGTCACGTGTTGCCTTTGAAGTGTCATTCCTTTTCGGACAGTACGTCCTCTATGGCTTTGAGGTTGCTCCTTCCTATGTCTGTACCCGCAGCCCATGCCCACACACTGTGGACTGCTTTGTCTCGCGACCCACAGAGAAGACCATCTTTTTAATTATCATGTATGTGGTCAGCATTCTCTGCCTGGTGCTGACCGTGCTGGAAATCATGCATCTGGGCATCGGTGGCCTGAGGGACACTTGCCGTAATCAAGCAGCCCATAAGCGCTCCATTCCTAGGGCTCCACGCACCTCTGCCCTCTGCCATCGACTGGCCAATGCCCCTCCTGGCTACCACGTCACCTTAAAGAAGGATGCCTCGAGCAGGCTAAAAGCAGAGTTCCGTGACAACATGGGCGACTCTGGACGCGAGTCGCTGGGAGATGAGGCGGCCAGCCGGGACCTGGACCGTCTCCGAAGGCACCTGAAGATAGCGCAGCAGCACCTGGACCAGGCTTACCAAAATGAGGAAGGGGCAGCATCACGTAGCAGCAGTCCAGAGTCTAACAGCACAGCAGCGGAGCAGAACCGACTCAACCTGGCCCAAGAGAAGCATGCCAGCACTGCAGAAAAAGGTGCGTATGACCTACACTCTGACTCGTGTGAAAGAGGCCATTTTATGGAAAACTTACATTTTTGCTAATTTTAAAATAAATAATGTGCTGTACTATGTAAACATTTATGTTTATACCATGCATGTATGGACACTAAGATTGAATTTGATTGTTCCACCATCATTAACACATACAAATTTTAACACACTTAAATGTGTTAAATACTGTGCTATGTTATGCATCATTGCTTAGCCTTCCACAGGACTTGGACATCTAAAAGCTGAAGTGCAAGCCCAAACATAAAGCAGTTTGACTGAAAATTGTATTTACTCAGTTTCTCCTTCCTTAAAATGTAATCTGTTAGCCAAGACATATTTGGGGTGCAAAGCTTGTTTTTTTAGTTTAGAGCTACGAGGCTATTAAACCCATAAAACTGTAAACTACAGGCCTAAATGTATATTGTCGCTGTCCAATGAAAAACAAGTATCTCCAAAATTACAACATTTTAGAAGAGATCAAAAACCAACTTTACTTTCAATGTCAATAAAACCAGATTGTTTTCCCAAGATATTTTGCAGCACTTCTATTGATCCATTCATCATGACATTTTTACACAGTGTAAACAACCATTGGCGTGTTCAAATGATATAGAAAACTCAAAATCAACAAAAAATGGAGGTGTTTTTTTTATTGGACAGCGACGATATGTGCCATTTTTGTTACAATGAACTTCACAAAAGACAATTAATACATTTTTAAAAAGATGTATACGGTATTGTTAACTATATTTTCTAGAACTAAAGTATGGTAGTCTGTTTTGTTAACTTTCATTTTGTATTGCAAAAGTATTTGTAACATTTGTTATGTTTTCAAATTGCTTCCAAAGGGCTGCATGCTTGAAACAAGCACATCCCTGCCAACTTGCCTCTCCATCAATCAAAGTGGCCTTCTTCGGGATGGGATGCACATATTGGAGGGCAGTTGTTGACATAAGGAATACCGAAGATGAGTGTGTGCGTGCGTGAGTGCATGTATTTGTATGTTTAACAGAAAATGTGCCTTTCAGTATTAAAGGGAGACTCCACTACTTCAAAATGTCATGTTTATTATGTCTTACATGGTCACTGCAGATAAATACTGTTGTATCGTTGCTGTCCAATGAAAAACAAGTCTCTGCAAAATTGCAGTTTTACAGGAGAGGCCAAAATCATTCTTTACTTTCAGTGTAAATCAGTGGAACCAGAATTCTTTTCAAGTGATTTCGGAGCATTTCTATTGGTCCATTCATCATGAAATTCCCACACAATGTAGACGGCCATTCAAATGGAAAAATAAAAATTCACAAAATTTAGGATGTTTTTCCTTGGACAGCAACGATATGCTCTGGGGGTTAGGTCACTATATGTAAAAGTGGCATCGGTGATGCAAAGGACATGCTTCAGTTCAAAATCTGCTGTTTTAAAGCCAGTTTTAACCTGTTGTTGTCCACTTGAGCTCTCCAGTCCTCAATGTTATCTTAAGGGCCGTTCCACTGCTAGCTTGAGTGAACATAAGTGTCAGCCTCATTTGATCTGACACATTTCCTGTTTTTCAAACCAGAAAAATGGCACACAAAGCTGTTCCTAAGCCATAGCAAAAAAATAATTTAAGATGCTCAATTTAACATGCTGAGCTTTAAATTGCAGGCTACTTTATTTCTTACACTACTGTACTAGCTACTCTAGCCTGCGTATACAACTTTACTAGCTTGCTTACTTTAATAACTTGTTGATTAGCAAGCTAAAGGCTACATGGCTAACATTAACAGAAATGTATCACAAACGCAGTTTTAAGCCATGGTTTATAGCCAGACAAAGCAGTTATTTATCACTTTATGTACATTATGCTCTGAGTTGCGAAGTTTGCATTGCTAGTCAAATAGCACACTGAGGATAACCTAGCTGAGGGCAAGATTCCTGAATGAATAATTGCTCTTCATTGTCCCCTTCATCCTCTTGTTGTCATGTAACTACTGATAAAGCAGTTAGGACTAGACAAAGAATATTAATGCTTTTGCTACCTTTCCCATGACTGAGAAGTAGTGGAATGTTCTTTTAAGGCTCACACCCAGACTGTGTTGTGCTAGCAGCTTCACATTTTACAGACTTCTACATGCCATATTCTGTCAAAATTAGTTAATTTGTTTCTCGGCACACCGCCCTAAGCTTTCCAAGTCTACCACTTCAATTCATTCCATTATATAAAAGCTCCAGTGATGTAAATACTTAACAAACAAGGTCTGTAGCTTGCGTTTAGTGTTTGTAAGAGGTGAGATTTGTGATTTCATGGTTCTTCCTGCTTTTGTGGTACTTTCACATCTTCCCAGGTTTGATGATCTTACATTGGGGACTGCACAGACTTCCAATCACGCTGTCTTTGTACATGTTAACAATGAAACTAACATGAATGCACGTTTGAATAAGGTTACTGCCATAAATGTACATTTGAACAGATTTGGACAGTACTTATAAAAACCTGGAAAATGCTTGAATTATGTAAGTTAAAATGTTTCATGCTGTCTAACTATTGACTAAAAGGTCTATTTTACGTTTGTCTGAATACATTGAATCAGATGTTACTTTTTATTCCATTTGTAGTAAATTCTGTTCCTTAGTATTTTGACTGTAGAACAAGTAGAAGTATATTTCATGAATGTTTAAGTTGGTAACTTAAATAACAGAAACTTAACAAGAATATAAACGAGTGCATTTGTGCTGTTCTGATCAGACTGGTGCATTTGATCAGTTCAGCCGTGATTGTATTTAACACATGGTGCCTTAGCATAATGATGCCTAAAATCATTAACTTCTAATAATGTCTCAAAATGAACATGCTAACATATATCAAACTCTGTGCCAACAGTTCTGTCATTGTTTGGGTTGGTTTGCGCATCAGCACATATTTCATCATGGTAAAACTGGATTTAAAAATGATTACTGCATTTGAAAGGTTCGGCTGTGTAATTATGGCGTCTTTCACTGGAGGAGGTGCAATCTTTAAAATATATATTATTTGTATTTTATACTTTAGTGGTGACATGGTACAAAGTCAAAATCATTTAGACAAGATTTCTGTGCATTCATTAATTTTGTAGTTGTTTCCTGATTGTTTGAACTGCATTGAAAAATAAAATTTGCATATAAACAACCTGTCGAGTACTTTTTGTATTTGCCCAATAGGCAGGATAAGGTGGATGAAGGAGCGACCCCAGCACCCTTAAGTCATGGTCCAATGGTGAGGCTAAATTGGATCTCAGCACATTTACCTAATTGCTGTGTTCTAATTTATTCTGAAATTTTGTCTGGATGATGGAATTATTTCCCTGAAATGTTTTGTGTAAACTAATCTGTGTTTTGTCACAGGATAATAGTGAGCTAGGCTATTATATTAGGCTGTTTAAGGAAAGATTTTTAAAAAATTATATGATTATTGTGGCTTGTGGAAATACACAAGAGTTAAGTTTCACATTTGAGGTAAGAAGCCCTCTTTAGCATATTACCCAAGAGATATTATTTATTTAGATTTTTGTCATAAGTTTTTCACTGCAGGTTTTTTTTTTTTACCATCTAGTGCATTTACACTCAGCAAATAAACAAACTCACCCACTGATACAATTTAGCTCTGCAGTAAACAGACACTGTTCTAAAGGTATTGGTCCCCTTTGTGAATGCAATACCTAACATGTTTTAAATCTGTTAAGTAGACAGTATTCCAAAGAATATTTAAAAGCCATCTGCCAGACTGAGTTAATCCATTCTTATATTTTTCACTATAAGAGGTAAAATACTGCCCTCTAGCCATGAATAGGACAACAAACATACTTTCCATCTCTTTTAATCACAGTCTGAACCCAAAACACATTGAGACATTCTTAACTGGCTGGAAATGAATGTATCCAATACTATTTCAAATGACTACAAAACACAAGCTGAGTGTATGAGAGAATTAAATGCAGTTGCACTCCTCTGGAATGATGTTGGGCAGGGTTTCGTATTTGAAGGAGAAGCCTCCGTCAGAAGTGGTGGTGAAGCGGAGTGACTTCATGCTTTCAGGCACTGGCGCACAGCACTGGTTTATTCCCAGCAAAGTGGTACTACGCTCTGGACTAGAGCAGTTACCGTGACAGTAGTGGAAATTGAACACCTTTGGGTGCACAATCCAATTATCCCAGCCTAACTCTTGGAAAGATATCTCAATCTGCTCCTTCTTGCAGTCGGTGTCAATGCCTTCAGATGAGGGCCTCTGGAGCTTCTCAATGGCGCTTGGAGACCAGGGGATGCTGGGAGCCCTGCGGGCTCTGTCAGGCCCATGGGGCTTGGTGTGGAGGTGCAGGAAGGGAGTCTTGTCCTCCTCCAAGCTGTGACAGCCACAGGCTGGGCATCGGACCTAATAAACATAAACATTTTTACATGATATGCTGACATTTTCACTGTAGCAGCAACTTGCAGAATGGGGGTTGGGGATGTCACACGCAAATGCTGCGCCAGAGACTTGGCAAGTAAAGGGATGAAGTTTGATGAAAGGATAAGGGTTTTAGACTAGTACAGAGTGAAGAGGAAGGAGGAGGGATTGTGCATTTCCTTGTTTTTTTGCAACAGAGGTGGACACAGAGGTGAACTGTCAGGCGAGAGTATAAGAGTATAATTGCTTTATCTTACAAATTGCTCCTTTAAGAGTGATCCGCTATTGTGGTTAGTTGGTCTAGGCTGGTTCAGAATAGTTATACCTTTCAATTCTGTGTTGCTTAATTTTGGTTGTACTCAAAAAATACATTTCAACACATGGATCTTCATGACTACCAGACCAAAGATCAAGTTAATCAAGAAAACAAAGTTTCTTTCAGCTCTTCTGATAAAACAGCCCATAGGAAACATCATGGTGAGGGTACACATAAACAAGTTTAATGTTTTGAATTTAAAACTTATAGCTTATATAATATAATGTCATTAAAAAACTCTGATCCATATATCCTAGTTTTAAATAATTTAGGCTTTACAGAGTCACTTTTCCCCAATCTGACTCATAAACACTGGTAGTCAAATACTGAACTGTGCCAAGCACCAAGCTAAATCTAAGAGTACTGAATATCCATGTTAACATCCGAACAGCAGGTTATTTTTTATATAGTGATGCTGGGTCTTGGTTTTTTTCAAAGTCGAGGGGTTAATTCCATTAATTCCAGCAAACTTAATTCCAGAAAACTTGGAATCAATTTCGACTCTTGACTCCTGCTGCTGGAATTAATGGAATTAACCCCTCGACTTTGAAAAAAAAACAATGTTAAGGGACACCGTGGATCCTAGCATCCTAAACATTTCGCCCCAACTTTACCCTATTTCTGAGTAGCTACAGTTTCAAGTGATATGAAGTAAATTAATCTTATTCCACACACCAAGAGGCGAGAAGAAAATGTACTGAAATAAGCAAATGATTATTGCAGTCAAAATTCTTTCAAAGGAGACAATTCTGGGAAAAAGTTTGATGTTATCTTGTTCTTTTTTTTAATAGGCTGAAGTGATTGTCATCTGATTTTCTTTTACTGTACTTTAAATTAACAGTGGAAAAAACAGCTCTGTGGTTCCTCTCGATATTAACATTACAGCTGTTTACTTAACATTCAGTTTAAAATTTATCACCAGAGCTCCCCCACAGATTACCCCGCAAACACTGTTACTTTATGATGACCAATTGTTTTGGCACCCACAATGTTAAAATGTAATTCCTCAGAAAACTGTGACAACATTATCTAACAACCTTACCTCTACCATAACGTTGTCTTCCGAGAATCCTTTATATGCTATATGTGCATGGAATTCTATAGAATTTTGCTAATTTGACAGCAGGTAGTTATAATACCATAAAACAACATTATTAGTGGCAATGTTCAAACAATGTTAAAAGCACTGCCCTTTGACAACATTCTAGCTACGTTGGAAGAAAGTAGACAACGTTGTGACAATGTTGTGTGATTGCTAGATAACTGTACAAAAATAATAATCGCAAAACAAAGTCAGCTTTTTATTCGTCACAATGTTGCTGTTACACCTTAAAAGATGTGGCAGGTACCCAGCATTAACCGCTGCCCTGTAAAGCCTAAAATATTTAAAACCAGGAGCGGGGGTCAAAACGTAACTCGTAACCTCTGCACTGTTTAAGGTGGAGCGGGGGTCAAAACGTAACTCGTAACCTCTGCACTGTTTAAGGTGGAGCGGGAGTCAGGACGTCACTCGTAACCTCTGCACTGTTTAAGGTGGAGCGGGAGTCAGGACGTAACTCGTAACCTCTGCACTGTTTAAGGTGGAGCGGGAGTCAGGCTGGGGTGACTTAACACTACCCTCACATTTCATTGCTTTCCCTGCTTCAAAACAGTCAGCACTTCCTAACAAGTTCTTGCTTCGACTGGAAGAGATTCTTGACCAATGAAGAGAGTCTGTTGGTGTCACAGGGGCTAATGCTAGTGACTGTCTGAGAGATAGGGCTCTGCGCGTTTTAGTACTTTCACTGTTTCAACACACCTCAGAGTCTGCTGAGGAGCCGAGAGGCCAAGTTTTCCAAAATCATCTTACTGTTAAACTGCTCCAGAAACACAGCCGTGACTGAAACTCTAACTCACAGTCCTGCGCCTCCTTCACAAGAACGCCCATCACTGACTGTCCAGCTCCTGCAGTCCTCCGAGAGTCTGCCTGAAGCAGGTTTCGATGCCACACCCAGCAAACACAACGTCATCACAACGTTGTCTACAGTCGTTGCTACAAGTTGTCAAAAGTGCTTTGTCTGAACAAAGTTGTCACAACGTCGCTATTAAATATCGTTGTTTTATTGTATTATTTCAGTCTGCAACTTAGCAATACCATACAGTTCTATGCAGATATACTGGAACGTATAAGGATTCTAGTAGGTTGTGACAACGTACTGACAACGTTACCACTACATTGTCACAACCTTCTGAGGAATCACATTTCCACGTTGTGACAACGTTGTGGCCACTAAAACAACAGGTTGTCACAATGTTACTGTGTAACTGTTGCAGGGTAGTGGTGTTTATGCAAACGCGAGCTTTCTAGTCGGTAAAGAATCACTTTCCACAGAAATCACTGGGCCCGGTTAGCGAGTGTTAAAATGCTATTAACAGCTGTTGCTAACCGTGAATGCACACCGCAAGAGACAAAAACGACAGTACAGCGACTGACAGCCCTCTACTTTCAGAGAGGGGCAGCCACACCACCACAGGGGGCGCGATAAGATCTCAACTTAATGTAAAAGTACAGGATCGCGCGACGGCGACCACCAATCAGAAAACAGGTTCACCGACCGTGTGTCATACTAAAGATGTGTTCCTTTCGGAACTTATAATTAAAAAAACACAGACGAAAAAAGTTTCGGAAATTCTTGGCGTAGGTAAGCTTTTTACAAGATTTAAAATGACATATGAAACTGGAAAATATAGCCTGGGTGTATTTGCAGTTACCCTCTATTTTGTTTTGAACGTTTGTACCAGAAGCACTGTTCCACTGAGCTTACCCTCGAAGTTCGAGAACATCGGTCAAGAAATTAAACCCATAGGCTATTTCAGAAAAAGACAATGAGCAAAACGAGCTGACAAGACTGAACTTACAGACCGAAGCATCGAACAGTCGTTTCCTTATAAGGTTTTGAGGTGACTTCGTCCGATTAAGCCGTCGTGTGTAATATAATGCTTTCAAACAAAACTTGTTTTAGCCCGAAGCTTAAAATATAGCATTTGCCTGAAGCAAATGATCATAAACATATCCTCCTAGGGGGTTCTGTCTTTCAGGTGTACTTAAACATTTCGTCAGTAAAATAAAGCCTGCATCCGTTCGTTTATACTAGTTGCAGTTCCAAACATGCTGCCTGCCTGCCTGCCTGCCTACCAGCAGGGACACTCCCACACCGCCCCGCCGACCCTGCAAACACAGGTACGTTGTGACAAAAGTCAAGAGGCATAGTGGCAGTGTTGCCAGTATGTTAACACAACATCCTAGAATCATTTATACGTTCTATTATATCTGCATAGAACTTTGCTAAGCTGCCGACAGTCATAATACCATAAAACCGTGTTATTTAGTAGTGACAACTTCGTAACAAATGGATATGCAGCTTGTCTTTATTGATTTTTAAAAGCTCAAAATAATGTTCCTATGAAATAGTAACTAAAACTCATTTTAATGATTTTTCTGATTGCTAGATAATATGAAAAATAGGAATTAATAGTCCTAATCTTCGTATTGAAAGGCCAAATCTGACGAGACCTTTTGCCAGCATTCACCGTATTTCGCCACACCCACTTTCAAGCGTGCGTTTGTTCCGCCTTTGTGTTAGAACTTCCGCTCAGCTAACCAAAATGAATACAGTTACATGGGAGGAGTCTCATCCGGGCTTAATAACACAGTCGGTGGATGAATAGAATGTCTGAGGTTACTTATGAAGATATTTTTAATTACTTTGGACTCTCGGAAGGTGTAGACGGTGCGGCCTTGAAAAACTGACGCATATCAGTACCTGCACAGTGGAAAGGTCCGCCGTGTATGTGTATGATTATATGTCAAGCCAGCTGCCCGAGCCACTTTACAGCCCACAAAGCGGTGGACACTGATCATAAAATATTCCGAACTGATAGTCTCACAAGCACCTGACGCGTCTGCTTCCTCGGAGCTGCATAAGCGAGCCATTTCTCTGGATAAGGATGCTCTGATGCTGGTTTACACCTCCACAAAATGGTGAGAGCAGACATACGGAGGTTTGAGTGCATGTTTTTAAATTTAGTGCCTTCAGCCATAGACGCTGGTCCTCTTCTGTGAAAGGTGGCCCCACAACACTCTGATCTTTATGTGTTCGTAACACTGTTGTTCAAGCCAAGTTTTTCTCTCCTTCCAATTATTGTGACTCCCTCTAACTAAACATATTATGCTAGTCATTTTATATGCTTGTTGTCGTTTTGCTTGTAATTAATATCAACGTATCCGCGATCACACCGGAAGTTCTAACACAAAGTAAACCAAGATGCCCCCCAGTGTTGTCATGGAAAATAGCATGAATAAAACAATGTTATTTGGTAGTGACAAGAATCGTAAAAAAGCAACATTGTAGCAAAGCAGTGTTGTAAGAAAGTAGGCAGCGTGTGTTTGCTGGGTAGCGGCCCTTAAAACACGCCCGTACACCCCAGCGCCCCACCCACAGCGCTTGATTGGCAGAAAGCCTCACTAACAGTGAAAATGCAGGTAGAGCTAAAGTGCCACTTCAACATTTTAAACTATTTGCAAAAAATGTTTAAATTTGCATGTGAATGTGATTAAAGTATAGAATATGCTGCCATAGCTCCAGGCGCAGGTCACCAACTGTCTTGTAGCAGCCGTACTACAGTGGCTAATGGTGAAGGTGGGACATTAAAGGGCCCATATTTGTTTCACTTATAACAGTAACCCTTATACAATTTTGTTTTTTTTTACCCAAAATGGTCAAATACATTTTTACATGACTATTCTCCAACCTCCCTTCATTTCTTACAATTAAACAGGCGGTCCTTATGCCTTTAAGATGGATATAAGATCAACAGCCGTTATGATTGGTTGTCATGTATTGTACTTCATACAAAAAGCACTAAACACTGAAACACTCCCTTTTTAATTATAATCTTTTTATGTTTTCTGCACTGAACAGGGGGCTGTGTTATTTTTGCTGGTCAATTTAAATATCAACAGTCATTCTCCTTTTTCTTTTTGTCATGTTTGCATATGTACGCCAGAGATCCTATTGGTCAGCGTCATGGATAAGACTGCCCCCTGTTGAGCGTCGAATCATCTGACACTGATTTTTTAAGTCAAACAGGTGATACGTTTTTTTTTTTCAGTCGTTTTTTTACGTTTCAGTTTTTTCAGTCACATATAATATCTACCTGAAAACATGTTAATGTGAAGTAGTGTTAATGAAGTAATTAGTCTCAAACAACTTTTCTCTTCAAATCTTAAATTACAAGTGTTTAATTATTTTTTATTGGTTTAAGATTTTTTTGTTATGTTTAAAAACACAGTTGACTAATAAGCCCTTTCTGATGAGGACGAGAAGATATTATTCCAAAGTGGACGATGCTGTCAGTATTTTTTTTTAACAATTTCATCATGCCTGCTGTTTTTATTTTCATCTAAAATAATTCCAATCTCAGATCATTATTAATTTAGATTTACTTGTTTATTTATTTACTTAAGGTTATTATTTAGAAATAACCTTAGAAGTTGTGCCAGTTGTTGCTTCTAACTAATAAAAAAAGTTAGAAGCAACAGAAATGAACCTATAAGTGTTTGATTTAAACAGGATCACGAGTGTCGCCTGCCCTATAATTCCATGTATGACGGCAATGAAAACAGGCTACAATTCAGAGCTTTCTATATAAGCAGCTTGAATTTTAATGATTTTTGAAATAAATATTTTTGAAAAAAAATATGTTCCCATGAAATCATCACTAAAAAACTCGTATTTTAAACTCATATTGAATGGCCAAATCAGATTAGTCTGTTCTTTACTTCATTACTGCACATTTCACTTGCTAGCAGAGCTAAACAGCTAAAACCAA
Source organism: Megaleporinus macrocephalus (assembly GCA_021613375.1). NCBI lineage: Eukaryota > Metazoa > Chordata > Actinopteri > Characiformes > Anostomidae > Megaleporinus > Megaleporinus macrocephalus. The sequence goes on along the minus strand of CM038704.1, from coordinate 30,989,506 downwards.
CCACACTTATATCCCTAAAAACTTTAATTAAACATTGATTACAAATGCTCATCACTCAATCAGACCTGCAGCATGAATGGCCCATCTGCCATAGCAGAGTGAAGGTGGTGGTCAAGCTTGTAGGTGGTCCAGCCATCAGGACTGCGCTTGGCTGGCATTTCAGCCACCTGTAGCAGCTCCTGGCGTGACGTGAGGATGTAGAGTGGGGCAGGGATGGCATCTTCTACAATGGCCTCGCCTGCGTAGAACCAGAAGTGGGCAAAGGTGATGACAGACTCCTGGTTGTCCAGGGATGGCTGGAAGTAGTAGGTGAAGTGTCTGGAGGTCAAATCTGATGTATCCAGGCAGGTAGAGTCTACAAAACAGGACTAAAATATAAAAGATGTCCGGGCTTGCGTCACCACACGCTCTGTCCGAACATGACACAGGTATTTATGAACTTAATCACCAAGCTGTGGTCTGTTACATCAGTGCTGCTCTCTCTCTTTCTGACAGCCAGAAGCTTTCCTTTTTTCTGGTCTGATTGTCACAGAATAGAGTGAATTTGGCAAAAGTGGGACATCAAGTAAAAGAGGCATGAATAAGGTTAATGCTGTCTTGGCTTTTCAGTGACTGTAGATGTAACTGTTGTATAGTCATATGCAAAACTTTGAGCACTCCCAGTCAGCTTGTTTTGATTTTCAAGGTGAAAATAAGTTTACTAATCTTCTGCGGGGAGCTTAAATACAGCATTGCTTTTCACTGTAGTGCAAAATTGCAGTTTATTATGACACAACATTTATTTTGGGTAATGTAAAACAGCTTTTAAAGTCATTGTGGTTTATTCTAATCAGTTTTAATCGGTTTTAAGAGCTATTATTTCATGACCACTAAGACAATTATGAATGTTTTCGGTTAGGATATTTTGTAAGAGAGGTTTTGTAGAGATTGTCAGAAGAGAGAAATGCACTGGTACAGTTTTATGGAAGAAAAATTGTCATGTATTTCAGTGCAACATCTATTAATATTATTAGCAGTGTCTTATCCTTTATCTCATGCAAAACTATATCGATATACCTTAAAAAGTCTATTTATCGCCCAGCCTTGTAGACACTCAGTTATATGTACTGGTACATACAATAGGCTGCTGATGGTAAACCCCTGTGTTGTTTACAGTGTGCAGGCATTGACACTGCAAAATGCAGATTATAGAGGATACACAGGATACACAACAAACACAATCAGATGTTGATAAGCACTGATGACTTGTCTACTATTATCTACTAGACCAGTGATTTTCAACCTTTTTTTTTTGCTAAGTATTTTTTCTCCAATAAATAGATAGTTCAGCATATTTAGTTTGTTTATTTGCAAAACAAAACCTGTTTAGTTTGAGTTCATTGATTGGTTTGGCATAGTACAGTCACATGACACGCAGCGCTTGCTAGTGGATTAACTAGCTAGTTAGCTAGCTACTTCAGTCTGAGTGAAGCTGTTGTCTTGTGTACACATAATGGATAAATGGTTAAAAACAGCTGGACCATCTACAAGTGAAGCAGCCACTGTATCTCTTGCTAAATTGAGTTACCTCTGAGACATTTTTAACCACTTGAATGGACTCAACCTTAGCCTTCAAGGCAAATCAGTGACAGCGTTTCACATCCAAAACAAAATCGAAGCTACAATAAAGAACCTGGGCATGTGGACCAAGCGTGTGGAACAGTCAAACTACGAGTCATTTGACAATCGGTAATTTTCTGACAAAAGAAAATGCTTCTCTGCCAAATGCAGTGTCAAAACCGTTTGTTGAGCACCTGCAAAGTTTGAAAATCAGCTATGCGATTACTTTTCAGCTCTAGACGTTCATTTCAGCTGGATAGAAAATCCCTTTGTCGACATATGCCAAGGAGCCATCACAAGTCTGAGTGCGCCTGAGCAGGACAGCCTTACTGATCTTTCTTGTGACAGTGCTTTAAAATTATTTTTTTCACAAAAGTCCTTGGTAAATTTTTGGCGTCATGTTGGGTCAGAGTACCCTGATCTTTCAGACAAGGCAGTGAGATTCCTGAAGCCGTTTCCCACAATGTATCTCTGCGAAACTGGATTTTCTGTGTTGGTGGTACTCAAGACCAAATACAGGAATAGGCTGTTGAGCCAGACCTGCGTTTGCAACTTTCTGCACTTCAACCTGACATCCACCACTTGGTAGCTGGCAAACAACATCAGCCATCTCATTAGGTGAGTGACAAAAAGTGCTGTAAATGGTTAGTTTCGTTTGTTGTGTGATTATGCAGTCAGTGTCACAGGTCACGTCGATGGTTGCACTCTATTTGGTTTTAAACGGCAATAAAAAATATTCTGGGGGGCCGTGGAAAGTTTTGGGGTGGGTTAAGTGGGCCTTGGGTTGCAAAATGTTGGGAATCCCTGTACTAGACAGTCAACTATTGTGAGCTAACATTTATATATTATTATACAAACAAATAAATCCAACTTTGAACTAAAGTGGTTTTGGCTGTGTGCGCAACCAGGGCAGGGATGTGACAGAGAGTGGCCAGAATTTAAAACCCCATGATTAGTCTGGAAAACAGAAATCTATGTTTTGTTTCTTAATGTTTCAAGACATTAATGAAGAGAGACATCATCTGGGAGAACTGAAATGAATACCACTAGATGAAAATAAAGGTACCACTAGATGTACTTGTTTAAAAAAACAAATAATTGGCATCATAATTATTTTGAAACATCTTAACATTATATCTGTTACATCACAAAAGACAAAACCCATATCTTTGTGGCTAAGATTTAGCTGGAATATCACGTGATTAACCAGAGTGCTGATATTACTCTATGGAAAGCTATGTTAAATTTAGCAAACACCTAAAGAAGTCTCAAAAATCAATCTGACCCACAAGCAGAGTGTTTAGCAGAGTGAGAGAGTGCATAAAGAAACTGACTCTCATCTCTCTCTCCGCTTGCCAAACAGAAGTGCTCTTGAGCTTGAAGATTTCTCTGCGTGAGTGTCTCTTTACTTCACAGCCCCAGGCTCATGCAGAGACTGCACTTCACACTCCTGTTTAATGACCAAGTACGCAGTCACTGTCCTGCACACTAGTTTCACTGGTCCTTATTTTTAATACTTTTTAAACACTACTCTGAATACACTGTCCTAAATGCATTCAATAACATTACAATACAGAAAATGGAAACACACAGAAAACACAGTTAAAATGTTTGTTATAATTTTACTGTATCTTCATAAGGCATCCTGAAAACATGCTGTTCCTCCATGTTACTGACAGTCTACTCAGACTTTAACAGAGCTCGATAACGCTGAGATTAGTCATTGATTAAATTTAACAGTATAACGTCAGTGTTCATAAAGAGGTCATTTACTGAGTTCCATCTTTCGTCTAATGCGTGTGTTTGCTGCATATGCCTGGATCTTCAGTGAATAAAAACAGGATTGATGGTGTTTCTTTTTAAGATTTTGTTTTTAAAAATGATTTAATGAGTAAGCATTTAAAAATATTCTCCTCAAAATGAACTGTATTATAAATACTGATACTTAATTTCTTATTCTGAATACATATTTCTTAAGTCAACCCTGTTTAGTTGAAAAATCGCTTTATAATGGTCCCACGATTACACATAGCAAAAACTCCACTCTTAATCTGAAATTAACAGAAGGGTCAGAGTCCAGCACAGTTTTGTCATTTTATTAACAAGTTTAATCCAGTGTATTTACTTAGGAAAATCACTAAACTGTGCTGGACTGCTGCCCCCTGGGACAGGTTATGACTACTTATGACCAATAAAAGCCCAACTGACCAGAACTGGGGAACAGGATGACCTGCGAGGTCTCTTGATGTTGCCTCCTCTCTACTCTGGCCTCCCTGCTCATTCTTGGAGCTCCATGTTGAGTCACCCTGTCCACCCTCTCTCCAGGAGGCTTTTGTAAAGCGAGCAAAGGGGGCTCGTTCAGCCCAAGCCCCTCCAGGATACGGCTTTTCAACCAGTGCAGTACCACTTCCCGAGGCACATCATTTCCTGGGCAGGCCTGGGACTGAAGATCAGTGAACACCACCAACATGATCAAAGCACAGGTCAGCAGAGCTTGACACATGGTGTAAATCCCTGTTGTTCTCCTCAAGGATCAGAAAACAGAAGTTGGGGGATGGATCTTCTCAAAGTTGATTAAAAAATCTCCTCAAACAAAACTTTTGCTTGACTAGCCTGAATGAACACTTGGAAAGACGGAAAGACAGAAAAAGAAATCTCCAACAGGTTTCCCAAAACGACTGTGTTCTACTCCATTTCTCAGTTCTATCTCTGTCTTTTTCTCTGGTTCCTCCTACGAGTGCAATGCATTTTTGACGCTAGTATTTGGGTTTGCGCTATCGTTGTGGGCAGTAGGGAAGAGGTCAGAGAGATAGACCAGTCTGGGGAACTGTTATAATTCCTTGTCCTTGGCCTTGGGAAGGCTTGTAATGTAACAATGTATAAAGAGCTCCTTGTCTCAAAACCATGGCCTGTCTCACAAATCTGTTACACTGAATCCCTTAAAAATCTATAGCAAATATTGTTATTCATTATTTATTTACTGTAATGTAAATTTCTTATTTAAAAAACTGAGAAAATTCCGCACTAGTATGTTTGTCATTTACGTGGTGCTGTGGACTACTTTGTTTAATTGCCTATTCTTCAATGCCATTTGTAATATTTGTGTGAGGGTAGGGCATTTTAAGCATAGCATTTCAAACAAGTGTCATTCACAACGGTCTATAAGCATTTATTAAATTACATATAATTTTAAACATTTAAAAAAATTATTGTAGCATCTACTACAGCACTTAACAACATTTGTATTTAACTGTCTCATTCTTTTTCTTTTTTGAGTCATCCATTATAAATAATTTAAAAAATTAGTTAATTCGCACTACCTGTTTCTTGAACACATCTATGCCTATGTACATATGCATAGATGTATAAATCAACATTTCACATGAGATCATGAGATCTTGAATTATATACACAATTAGGTTCTCTCATTCTTGTTCTTTATTAATGATTGCAAAATATAGTAGTAAATGCAAAGTAATGTACAACAGTTTTGCCATCTGAAGGTCATGTTCTTCTCCAACCCTGAATTGTTACTTGTAATCAGGAATAGTGAAGATACATAAAAACTTTGTTAAACTGTACTTTTCCCCATATGAACGAATGAATTAATCTACTGTACTTAAGCACTGTTTCACACACACTATCTACTGGCAGACCACTGCCCCCACACTCATCTGTCTTCTTTTCATCATTCCTCTGTTTACCTGACAGCCATCAAACTGACACTCTCCTCTATGTGTCTAATCCAAAGCCATACTGCCCCTCTCTCCTCTATGTGTCTAATCTACAGTCATACTGACCCTCTCTCCTCTATGTGTCTAATCCACAGTCATACTGCCCCTCTCTCCTCTATGTGTCTAATCCACAGCCATACTGACCCTCTCTCCTCTATGTGTCTAATCCACAGCCATACTGACCCTCTCTCCTCTATGTGTCTAATCCACAGCCATACTGACCCTCTCTCCTCTATGTGTCTAATCCAAAGCCATACTGCCCCTCTCTCCTCTATGTGTCTAATCCACAGTCATACTCACCCTCTCTCCTCTATGTGTCTAATCCACAGTCATACTCACCCTCTCTCCTCTATGTGTCTAATCCACAGTCATACTCACCCTCTCTCCTCTATGTGTCTAATCCACAGTCATACTGACCCTCACTCCTCTATGTGTCTAATCCACAGTCATACTGACCCTCACTCCTCTATGTGTCTAATCCACAGTCATACTGACCCTCACTCCTCTATGTGTCTAATCCTGAGTCAAGCACAGTAGGCAATGCTATGCTACAAAGCTACCAAGTGCAAAAATTCACAGGTTGGGGGAGTCAGGGGTTATACTAGTGTGACCAAGTAGGTAAAAATAATTTAAACAGACAGTCAATTTAATAATGAGTAGCCAAACTGTGACAGCCTGGGGAGGAAATCTTGTTCTGAATCTTGTTGTGCAGACTCCAGTAATGCCTTCCTGAGGGTAGAGAGAACAGGCTGTGGTTGGAATGAGGGGAATAACTGGCAGTGTTTATGGTAGATGTCTTTGATGGCTGGGAGATGAATACAGACATTGTGCTGGGTTGCCTTGACAATGCCCTGTAAGGATTTCCGGTCCGATGTACAGTTACTGTACCACGCAGAGAGCAGCTGGTTAGAATATTTTCAGTGGTGCAGTTTTAGAAGTTGGTCAATAATTTCATTAGGCATTAGTAGATGAAGAGAGAGTTAAGAATGAGGCTTAGGACGCACCCTTAGGGAGTTCCTGTGCTAAGGTTCAGGATAAAGAGGTATGTTTACCTGTTTTAATAGACTGAGGTCTGCCAGTCAAGAAATGTAGGATCCATTTACAGAGCGAGGGGTAGAAGAGTTTAGCTATTAGCTTGGAGGGGATGATGGTGTTGAAAGCAGAGCTGTAATTAATAAGTATCCTAATGTATGTGTATTTATGCTCCAGTCAGGGCAGTGTGCAGCATGATGGCCATAGCATTCTCCGTAGACCCGTTTGAACGATATGCAAAGTGATATGGAGTAAGTGAAGTGGGGTTGTATTTCCTTGATATGAGCTAGCACCAGTCTTTCAAAGCATGCATTTCATCACTATGGGGTTGAGTACTTTAAGTCTATAGTCATTTAAACATGTGGGAGGTGACTTAGAAAAAGGGGATGATGGGATGATCCCTTAGAAACAGGGATGATGTAAGAAGATTTGAGATACTAAAGGGCTATAGATTGGGCTGCTTTCTGTGACTTCACCTTGCGCAGTACTTCTCTAACATCTACAGTGGTCAGAGTAAGTATCTGTTCACCTAAAAGATTTAGTAGCAGGGACAGTCAGGGCTGTACTGGTAATCTGGCGTACCGGGCATTTGCCCGGTGGGCCGACAATCCTCAGGGGCCGATGCTGTTGGATTTATTTATTTTTTCTTCACTTTTTTTTTTTTTTAGAGCAAAGAGATTGAAGAGTGTCACTGTAGATTCTGCACACTGTGCCAAGATCACAGACATGTTCGCTGCTGTAGCCTCCACGTCCTCTGTGACAGCAGAGCTCCAGCAGCAGCAGGTTGTAGGTGAAGACAGAGAGAGGAGCAGCCAGAGATACAGGCTTTTGACAGAGAACCTGAGAGACAGACTGAGCGGGAGAGTGTAGTATGTGAGCAGGTAGTAACGTTAGGATAACACAGGGACTTTAAGGTGATGGTGATAACATGAGAATGATGAGTAACGCCGATTGATTAGTGTCAGTATTTATTGGTATTTTCATATTTCAATTGAGCTGCTATATCAGGGAAATTCTGAAAATACATATGAGTAGACAAAAGTGCTGGAACTACAGTATGTGTAAATGTACTTATTAGCTTTCCACAATGGTGATTTGATAGGCTTCTAAAGTAATGATTCACTGTAAATTTCTAAAAAGGCAAAAAGTAATTTTTTATCTGATGCTGTTTTTATTTGATAATTATTATATGATAATAGTAAAATACATTCCTTTGCGAAACACATACATAAATTACTGGTCGGCTGTGCTCCGCTAATTATGACAGGCTGGTCTGAGCCAAAAATGCCAGGGCCGATTTTTTTGTCCCAGTCCAGCCCTGTGCACAGTGCAAAAATGTATACATGACAACACAGTAGATGTATATTAAATAATATTACTGAAAAATGTGTAGTTTAACTATCAATACTAGGTTTTGTGTTTATAGTATATGGGTTAATTGTCAAATTTGGATATATTAAAAAACAGCTTGGAAATATCGTGTTTATCTGTAGTTTGTGTGTTATCTCATGGTACGCTTAAAGCTAATTAGCTCACAGTTAGCATGTTAGCTCTGGCCTTGTCTTGTGGCAGCAGCGTTATGTCTGCTCATGTGCACACATTGTAAATCAGTAGAACCAGAAGAATACAGTTTTAAAAAAGTCCTGTGGTTGTCATCTACAGGTGCTATTTAATGGTTTATATGAACACTTATTGTCAATAGTGCTTTACATTCATTTGACTTATTAGTCTTATTTTGATCCTGGGTTTTTGAATGTTTAGAACAGTGTTGTTTACAGAGCTTGCAGTTTTGGTTACTTTTTTAAAAGAAAATCTATTTATGCTAGATAAGGTATCTGTTACTGGAGTTCTGTGAAGTGTCATAGCAGATCTAAGGGATCTGTTGGAAATGCTGAGGGTGTCGTTGATTGTCAGGTCTGTGTGGGAATTTGACACAGAAAATTATGTATAAAATCTGGAAATCAGTTAAAACTTTTTTCCTCTTTCCTCTGGCATCAGAAAGTGGACAGACTTGATTCGTGCAGAATTGTATATGTTTATTAACGTTTATATAAACATGTGGCAAAAATAATTTTACTACATTCTAAATGTTTCTGCTTTTTGTTTGGTTCAAGGGATTCTGCACAGGTGAAAATTAATGTAATATATTACGTAATATGTAATACGTATATGTAATCATGATATATGACAAAAAACAGTTAAATGTCTGTGTATAGATTTCTTAGGGTACTGTCAGCTGTCTGTCCAGCTTTGTGTTTGTTTACTTTGAAAATCATTGTAGTAAATATACTAATTATTGTTTACAGATTCCGAATACATAACAGTTTATAAAGTTAAATAGCTAAGCAGTCTATTTAAACACTTAAAGACTGCTTCACAGAACATTTAGAGCTGGGCCACATCAATTAGTTCTACTCATTTTACTGTATGGGCCAGAGCAGGGCCACATCAGTTTTATTTTCATTTTACAGTATATGATCTACAGTAAATCAAGCTCACCTGAATTCTAGTGATCACAAGGACTATTTAAACTCGCTGTGTGGACTCTCATGTTGTGAAGTATTGAGCCAGTTATCTGATCTTTGCTGAGCGTTATTCCGTGTTTGCCTTTCGTGTTTTTGACCTGTTGTTCTTGTTCTTTGGAGCTGTGTTTTGCCTTGCCTGTTTGTTCACGTTCGCTGAGTCTTCCAGATAATGTACCCATTTGCCTGCCTTATCGATAACCTCTTTTGTCTTGTCCTTTCCGGTTTTGGTAGTTTGTTACATCTATGGATTTTGGCCTTTGTCTTAGCCCGTATACATTTATTCGTTTTTCTGTGTGTATGTATTGGTGCTCTGTCTGGTACACACCTCTGTTTAATAAACCCTTGTTCCATATCTGTGCACATCTTTCTGACCCTGCTATGTTACAATTGGAAAATAATACATTTAAATAATAAATATTAAATTTAAATAATAAATATTGTGTAATAAATATCCATAAGACATGTTTTCTATTATTAGGATCCAGACTGTCATTGTAACACTGTTAGTAATCACCTATTCGTTGTTTATTTGGACTTTAATTAAAATTTAGAGTCTTATTTTACTAGAGCTTTTTGCTCTCAGCGCCAGTTTTACAACAATGTACATCAGAAATTATAAGACAAACAACACTTACTTTATCACACTCTTGACCTTGGTCAGACAAGTGTGTGAGTGTGTGTGTGTGCACGCACTTGGTAGGGTACCAAGATTCAGATGAGCTGTGTCATGATCAAAAGGAACGACAAACAAGCATGTATAGCTTTTTTTTTTAATCCTTACTTAAAGCTATTGTCACGTTTAAGTTTAGCTGCATTTGTGATCTGTGAAGACAGACAGTCTTGTCCACAACATATGAACACATTGACGCTTTAGCTGTCTCAGGTTCGTGTCACTCTGTAAGTCTGGAGCTGTGCCACGCATTACCCAGCTGTAGTCCAAGAATATACTCTGCAAGGCATAAGCCTGCGTGCATTTATACAAAAAAACATGATAGAGATTTTGTGTGGTTTCAGAGGGAGCAGTATACTTTTAAATGGCCAGCAGGTGGGGTAAACTAACAGGTGATAAAATCCCAAGTCTTTAGGATTTTGCAGTGAGTGCTTTAGTTATATGCTGTGTTGTTGTGAATGGCTTTCAAGTCATCCATACAATTTTACATTATAAATTATTGTATTATTTTTGTCTAAATAATTTATTGAAATTTACTGATTTTATTACACACATCAACCCTTGAATGACTTTTAGTACCTCAGTAGTTCCCTCATTAGAACTCATAATACAATGCAAGCTGGATATTTCACTACAGGCTCATTGTAGTGTCCTGTTTAGTTATATCAAATGTCTCTCGTACCTCATCCTGTTCAGGGTAGGCTACTATCTTTGACAAATGAATCAGGCGACATTCATTCAGTGCTACGTCCTTATGCACGTACAAACAGTGTAGTTGTTTGGTTGGTTACAAGGCCCCACTTGCATGCTTATTCAGTTGGGGGAGGTGTTGGGGGGGGCTTCAGAAGCACTGAGGCCGCCCAAAAAATCCAGCCTATTCTGGCTCCAGCTGTCACTTCAAGGCTGGTACTGCTTGCCTGTCACCTCCGTGGGGAGCCGGTGAGGGTTAAAGGGCATGAGCAGGAAAAGGACACTTGGAAGTAAGAAAGAGCCCAACTTCAGAGAGGACAGGAAACATAGACAGAGTTCGACAAGGAGTAGCCTGCTGTCTTGGACCCTCTTTGACATTGTCAGAGTTGGTAGGGCACAGAGAGAGAGAGAGAGAGAAAAAAAGAGAGAGAGAGAGAGAGAGAGAAAGGGTCCGCCTCACCTCAGTGGTGTAAACAGAGCTCCTGCTAATGCTGCCTGATCCTTAGAGGGTTTAGTGCAGTGGTCATGCTGGATGGGGGCTCCACAACATGCTCTGCTCTCTTAATTGGCCAAAGGTAAAGCCTTTCTCTTTTCACAGTCTTAATATGTTAATTAAACATTTACAAGAATGGGACAGCCTGTTTCTCAGTGCTGTTCAGTTAGAGCTAGCTTAGTCTGAACTATCCTGCTGCTATATACACTAATCCATTTTACTAACTTGACTACTATATGACTATACAGTAGACACGCTGCACATCAAGAGATTGAAGTAATGTATCAAAGTGTATTGACATGTTTTGATTTTCAATATTGATCTGATTCATCAAAAGTTTGAAGAAAGGTATTGTCTCAGAATGATTTTATTCAACGAGCATGTTGCAGGAACATGACAGTTTGCAAGAATGTATTCATGTTTTGTTCTTGCCGTTTCTCATTGTAAAAGAACCGACAAAGTTTCTGAAAATAATGATGTATGGCTTTTATTGCATTCCTGATTTCTCCACATTACCAGCACATGAAACCTTTGTCAAAATCAATATTTAGTCAAGAACTTTTCTTCATACCAAGAAAGTCATTTAATAAAATCTGAGCTGAACTTAATTAAAACCAGAATCAAACACCACTATAAATACCCCCATTCTTTTAATAGACGTGTATCTTGACTGGTCTTTTACAGGCCCAGTCTGTCATTGTTGTCATTCATGAGTCATAGATTCAGAATTTCTAATATAGACTTATCATTTGAGAATGCATTGTATTAGAATTAAAAACTGTATTGTAAATTATTAGATTTTTTAAATAATTTTTTTCCCCTCGTTGTTGGATTGTTTTGATGATACAGATTACAGTAAGACTTCATCATGGAAACCTCCAGTGAAGCACCAGGGAACCAGAAATCTGAGCCTGTTGGAGGCGCGTAAGGGATTTATTCTTGCTCACCAAAACAGTGTACGTCTAAATTCATATTAAATGTTCAGAGATTGATGTAGGACTGTGAGAGAGGCTGGCTTTCTTAGTTCAGTGGAAATGATGTCATCCAGCAAAGCCAGAGCTACGTCAGATCAGCATGGTGTTCCTACCCCACCTGTCTTCATACGCAAGCTAAGACGGGCTGCGGTAGCAACAGGATGTGATGTCCGATTAAGGGTTACGGTGGGGGGTCACCCACAGCCCACCCTTCATTGGTATCGTAACGATGACCCGCTTCCCTCTGATGACCAGGACTATGGAGGACTGTGGATTCGGGACTGCCACCAAGCTGATGGTGGACTCTACACCTGTGTGGCTGTAAACCTCCTGGGCGAGGCCAGAAGCAGTGCAGTGCTTGCTGTCCTGGACCTGGGTGAAGGTAAGATTGAAGAGAGCGATTTATACTGAGGAAGTTGGGCTGATTTACATGTGCCGTAGCAATCACGGTTTTAATATATATCTCTACTGGAAACTTAAGTGTGTTTCAGGAAGAGAAGTGTGTAAGATTTAGGAGGACCTATGAGCAGTAGAATATACTATACAAACCTATTTTTTCATTAATCTTCAACTACATAATACTTAACTGAATCATCTTCAACTACAATTTATTTTTATTAGCTTAATATGGCCTCTTCATATCTACAAATTAGCGGGCCCTCTTCCAACAGTGGCTGCAGTGTTGCCCCTTTGATAGATTATATTATACTGGGCAATATGATTATATATATATATGCCACAATACTGTCTAATATGCTTTTCTAAAATAAAAAGGGCAACAGTATATATAATGTTATATAATATTGAATAAGAATAATTGTTTTGATGTCTCAGAAATATTACTGACATTAAAGCTTAAATCTGAATACATAAGTAACACAACGAGTGTGTGTATTTTTTTAAAACATTTGCATTGAAGTGATACTTTCCGGATATGTTAATGAGCAATGAGCAACCTCAAGCAATGAGGCTGCATATTACATTTTCAGATAAGGACAATCACCAGCTTCTTGTAAAAATGTTCCCATTCCACCCTAAATAATGCAGTGGTTAATTCTAATGCCTGAGGTGGCAGAACATAACTGCAGGCATCATTTAAGATGGAAAGTATACTTTCAATCCAAATGTGTTAAAATAGAAAACTCATTTTGTGTTACTTTTAACACAACCAGCGTTCAGTATTCAGAAGATGCATACTTATTTCACAGTCTGTCTCAGACAAACTGTACATAGTCACTTGTAGCTCAGTTTCAATTATTAACAGTTAATTTGAAATTGGGTTCAGTTTATCATAATCTATACATTTGCTCCGCTTGTTGCATTTTAACTGCATCAAAATACCATGATTTGAGCACTCGTTCTAGATTGATCAGATTTGTATTTTAGGTATTGTGTCAGCTTTTGACCTTTCGACCTCCTGACTTAAATCATTGGTTTACTACATAAACCAACGTAACTGCAGTTTATAGACAATATATTGCCTGGTTATAAAATGCCACCTAAACAAAATAGGCCCCCCCATATAAAGAATGAAGTACACCCAGCAGCTGATGCGGCAGAATTTACTGCTGTGACTTTAGCTGTGCATTACAATTGCTACGAAAATAAGTTCCACTTAGCTGAGTAAAATTTAATTGGGTCCAGATGTACCTAAACTGCACATAGAAGTATAGATCTTGGGCAACATTTGTTGTCGGTGGGAAATATTAAAACTATATTGTGGTAAACACAAGTATTCCATGTCAGAGGGTTTTTTCTCTTTGCTATTTTTGGATACTCTGCATTACAAGATTGTTAAGTAGTCAAACTACAGTGACTGCTAAAACATGTTAGGAACAGGTTATTCCTCCCACATATTTAATAGGTGTTATTAAGTTACGTTAAAGAAAGGCTACTACAAATAGCACACTGACGTTATTATACACAACAGGCTATTTGCTGCTTATAATGCATAGAAGTGTTACCTTGAATCTATGTCCATCCAACCATATATTATCTTCCACTTAATCCCGCTAGTCGGAGTCATGGCGGAGCTGGAGCCAATCCCAGTGCCACTAGGCGAAGGCTGGGTACACCATGGACAGGTTGCCAGTCCATCGCATGGCCAACATAAATCTATGTCATGTGTAGCAATAATCCTATTTTGACTACTTAACAACCTCATAATTAAGTAACAGGGGATTTGGCGGGGTTTTGCCCAGGTAGATGTACTTAACAATAAATAGTAGTTGTTGTGGAACCACAAAATTCTATAATTTTTTTGGCATAGACAAACACGACTGTAAATGTTTTATTTGTTATTACGTATTCTCAGTTCCTTCAAATGAATTTAGTTAAAGGGTCATAATAGTGTGAGCCCACTTTATTCCTGTGTATTCAAACAGCTGGAGGTGCCTGTGTCAAAAATACAGAGGAGCACATAAAAATCATACACACATACACCCTCTCACACATGCTGAGCTGGGTGAAAGTCAGCTCTGTGTCAATTGCCTGCCGTGACTATGCAGAGCCTTCAGCTGTCAGAACACTCAGCACCCCTCTCTCTCTCTCTCTTCGGTCTCTCTCTCTTTCTCTCTCACTCCTCCCACTCTGTGTCTGTGGTTATTTACAGCGTGGAATGTGCCAGGTCTCGAGTTACAGCTCTACTGTCACTCTGCCACACATCATCCACAATTATAGCTCCTATGCTGTTGAGCTGCCGTTGTGCTTATTGGGTCTACATCAGTGACGAGAGTAGGACATGCGCACAAGGGTGGGGGAGAGCGAGCACAACTCAACCCAATTGATCTCAGGCAAAATGTATTCCCCTACAGCCAAATGAAACATGGTTAATCAAAAACACCATGCATTGCATCTTGGTTTGGCTGCTCAAGTGAGAAGACCATTGATTTTGCATCAGAACAATCTCACTTATTGTGTTTCCTCACCTTGCGAGCCATATGCCACTGCTTAAAGAGCTTATATATCCTGTTATAAAGACATCTATTAATCCATGGATTATAAATGGCGTATTCATTTTTCTTTCATTTTACAAAAGACTTAAGATATTATAGTGTCTGTAAAGTAGTTTTAGCAGACAAACTGTTTATTTTAATTTATTTAATCCAATCTATGGGACTTCATAAACTTGATAGGTATTTTTAAAAGGGCTAAAAGCAAAGTTTATAAAATGTGACATGGCCTGCTTTGCAGAGCTAGGCAATACTATATTCTACCCATGGAGTTGCAGCTGTTTAAAAACAAAAATATTGTGAAGTAGTTTGCTTTATCTTCATGGCTCTTACTTTTGATATGATATCACAGTTTTCTTTAGTACAATAAATATTTCTGAGTGTAACTTATCAGGGTGGATCCTGAGTGTTTTTTTCTTTAGGTGGATGATGGGAGTAGAACATTAAAGATAATATTTTTGGCTTAAATATGTTTCCCCAATAAACAAAAAGTTTACATTTGTTCAGTGTAAAATGCGGGCATTAGCATTCATTGGACAAAATAGCAGTAAAACAGTGAGAAATGAGCACAGTGTAGCATTTAGCTTAGTGCAACTTCATATTAGGGTATTTATGACACTAGAACTAAGAAAGCTAGAAAAAGGTTATTTCACATAAGTAGGCTGACCTAAACTGTATACCATTATACATATATATTAGAAATTGAGTGGTTTCACTGACACATTTTATGATAACCAGATCATCACGCCAGTCAGTGACGCTGGATCATAAGTTAATATTAAACATATTTAAAAGAAAAGGAACACAAAAACAATCTAAATGTATAAGTTTATAGTGTCACATTGAGTACATACTAAAATGTAGTGATCTAATTTGGCGGCCTGGCATACATATCCTATTTTTATGGCTGTGTTATCTATGAAATACAGATATTGGATCAGTATCAGTGCATAACCAATATTAAAGTACTCAGACAGGAACAGGAAGGTTTGGTGCTTTTATTACATTAAAACCTTCATACATGCTAGTGCCTAAAGTGTTTTTCACTGAAGAGCAGCACTAAAGATCAAGTGATCCTCTGCCGTAATCTTCTGGTATTAGTGAAAGCAAGGCCCGAGTGGGGTTTACTGGAGTGTATTATGAACACTCAAAATAGACCTCCGGGCTCACCCGTTAGCAGGCAAATAGTTGGGGGGTATTTAGAAGACATCCACAATGGGGCAAGAAAGCATCTAGAGAAGAGGTTACCAGTTTAGTCAAAGTGAAAACTCATTTATCTCTTAAGAATATACTGGACTTAAGAATAAGATAAGGACTGGTAGGAATGTTCCGGAAGGAGCTATTGGATGCTCGGAAGGCTTTAAAAAGTGTGAAAAGGGAAAGAACGGATGCTTCCAGAAAGAACAAACAGAAGGGTGAGTTATGTTTTCCGCAACCATGCATTCGTATGCAGAATCTGTGAAATTGTGTAGGATTGTGTAGAATCATATGAGCAAATTATGCTTAATCAAAACCAGTTTCTACCAGTTTTCAGCAGGCAATATGGCCTGTAAAGTCATAGGTTGAAAATGTCAGATCCAGTGTATGGACATTTTACAATGAATGGACCAATAGAATTCGTCCAGTTACTTGGTGTGCAATCTATTTACATTAATGCATGTTAAATTGAACAACACATTTTTGCTCTTCCCATAAAGGCACCTTTTAGAAATTTTCAAGTAATGACATTCTCTGCTGCTGCGTTACAGTACAAAGAATTTTGTGGTATGCAAGAAAGCTCTTTAGCATAGAAACAATTAAAATGGCAAAACATTCACTCATAAATCTGGACTTTCACGATTACGCAAATATGGGTCTACAAATAGCAGCCACAAGAATCAGACAGAGAACTTAAGTTATTACTGTGTTTAGGAAATGAATGCATACCACTTCAATTAGATCTATTAATGTAAGTATCCATCTTGTAATCCGCTTCGGTTTCTGTAATCACTGACCCCAGCAGTAATACAGGATTGTCCTGGATCGAAGCTGAGTGTATAATTATAATGCAAGAGTGATTTACAGTGATGCTGAAATGATTGGGAGAGGGTTTAGTTAACTTAGATGGCCTCTTTAGCTAATGCTGGCTCTGTAATCCTCCAATGTAAATGAACACTGATTGTTCATCTAGACAGCATTTAACAGTTTAATGATGTGTTACTGTTTTTGAAGTATTTTCCTGTGCAACTACTAATGTAAAAAGTGTTGGGATATTATAAGCTTATAAGTATAAGTATAAGCTTATAAGTACTTGAACCCCACTTGTAAGACACACTGTTCAGGAATGGGTAAAGTCAATACTGAAAACCACTGGCCACTATAACGGGTTTGTATGTAGAAAACTGTATGCTAAGCATATTGTTTGATATTAAGACTGTTAAAGGTGCCATACAATACTTTTTTTCTCTGATGTGTATATAGATGCTATGTGTCTTCGGGTGAAGTGATCATGTTAAAGCCACATGTCAAAATAGACAGAAAAATAAAATTACCTTCTTTGTAGTAAACAAGATCATCAGACTGTCACCTGAAGCTTGGTAATAGATACTGTTATCTAAACCATCTACCTGCTTTCAGTCTTAACAACAACACAAAGTAAATTAGGATTGTTAACCATCTATGAAACTTTCTGTTTAAGGTGGTCTGGTTTTGACTAGCAAAAATATATGAAATCACAGAGCATGGCTATGTAAAGCCTCAACATTTTCCAAAGTTTGACACGCTATCCACATTAAAATGTTGAGAGCAATCAAATATCTTGATAATAAATCAGTCCAGGATCTTGGTAAAGATGTAGAAACTGAAGTTGGATTCCTGTTCACCAGCTTGTTTATTTTATTCCACCTTAAATGGTGCCACAGTTACATTCTGGTGGAATGGAACACTAGATTAAGAAGCTGGTGAACAGGAAGCCTTGTTTAATGATGAACATTATTCGTGCCCATGGACAGTTTGGTTCCTTGAGAAGAGCATGAAAAGTGCCAACATCTTCTTTATAGCTGGAAAAGGTACATTTCTGTATGTAGATCTCACCACTGCTGTTGCTCCAGCCAGGCTGGAATGTGAGTTGAAATGTGAGCTGGCGTATGTAAATTTTGGAGCATCATTTAAATCAAAACTGCTAGGTAACAGTTTAGGATTTTGTAAGTTTAGAAGTTCATGAATGATCCTTATTGAACTATGCCAATGTAAATACAGTTATTCATTGTTTGGCACCTCTAAGCTCTAGTTAAATTTGATGCAATTTCCTTATGTTTTCTAAACACATGTGAAAATGTTATGAATGTTATTAGTTTACTACCACTGAAGTATTTTATTATAATTTATAAAGCCTCTGTAGATTCCTGATTATAAAGTGCCCATTTTGAAGTCTTCTTAAAATATAACTTTTTTACCTTTTTATTTTATTATTGTGGTCAAATAGAGAACGGTTCATTATTTCATATTTTTTAAAAGAGCTATTTTTATAATCTAACATCAAAATATAATGTTGTTTGCTTGTCTTGTGAAAAACATTCTGAGTGTTGGTTATACACCACAATATTTTTTTCATTGTTGCTTTTTGTATTTTAAAATGTGCCACACATTATCTGTTGGGATCAGGGTGGGACTGTACGTAGGCAAGTTGAGCACCTTTACTCCCTTCTTATACAGCCAGGCCTGTAATATGTGCTTTAATATGCATAGGTGTCCCCAAAAAAAGAAGTCAACATATATTACTTATAAACCTGTAAAATTTAGCATTAATGGTGCATAAAATGTGGAAGTTACCTTTGCCAAGGGCTCTGACACAACCACATACCATGACAGATCCTTGCTTTTGGACTTGTTGCTGGTAATCGTCTGGAAGATTCTTTGCATTATTGGTCCGGAGCACATGGCATCCATCCTTTCTACTTTACTTGAGCAAAATACATGTTTTAACTGTGTGAAGGTCCCAATGCCTCTGAGCCCAGAGAAGTTGATACCGCTTCTGGACATAGTTAACATAAGGTTTTTAGAACAGAAAACTTTTAACTGACATTTGTGGATTCAACTTTATATTGTAACAAAGGTTTGCCAAAGTAATCCCCAGCCCATGTTTTTGTAGCGCTTATAGAATATTGATGAAGTTCGATGCGGTGCTGTCTGAGAACTCAAGCGTGGTAATTCGGCCGAGGCTTGCATGCTTTTCCTTTTTCTTATTTAGGGCTATATATGTAGTTTCCACTATGAACAGATTGCTAAAACAATTCCCTTTTGCTATAATATTGTTTCGTTATCAGTCAAAGAGGATTATGCAATACTTGGGAGATTCATAAGCCATTCTGTTAATGTTTGGACACTCTGGTTAAATGAATTATTGTCTGTAGGCTCCTGCGTTTTATTACATGGCAAAGTGTGTGCGGTCATGTTGTCAGCATGTTTGTGCATGTGTTCTGTTCTAAATGTCACCTGGACTCACGAGTCTGGAAGGGATTAGAGGCTCTTATACTGTTTCACAGCACTGCTCGCCCTGCTTTCCTGTGACACTAGCAGAAGCTTCAGTCTCATGTTTCAAAGACCTTCATGTCTTTATTCATAAATGGCAAATCCCTGCAAACAAAAAAGCTAAGAATTGTGTATGAGTTGGATTTTGTTAGCTGTTACATGGTGAGGTACTGTGATTTTAAGACTTAAGATTTGTGGTGGGTGGTGGGGGCAAGGGCAAAATGCAATGAAATGAGTGATACTCTACTGAAAGCACCTGTAGAAGGGCTAGAGCAGAGGTCACTAATAGGCGGACCGCGATCCGGATCTGGACCCAGACTTAGTCCAATGCGGACCCAAACCGATAAATTATTAAAAATGATTTAATTTTGACTGTGTTTATTTTAAGCGGCGGAGCTCTTCGCGTCTTTACGGTATACAGGCTTTATGCCGCAGTGAAATCATGTGCGCTTTAAGATCACCGACAGCGTTCCTCAGCCAATCATATCTGTGCACATTGGGGCATGCGCACACAGGCGAGGAACGAAGCGAGGAGCAGCAGCCAGAGACTAAAGTGAGTCAGAAACAGAAACAGCGAAAACTGACTGTTTAACAGGAATGGTTATGGAACGGTTATGGAATGGTTATGGAACGGTTATGGAATGGTTATGGAACAATTATGGAATGGTTATGGAACGGTTATGGAATGGTTATGGAACGGTTATGAAATGTTTATGGAACAATTATGGAACGGTTATGGAACGGTTTTGGAATGGTTATGGAATGGTTATGGAATGGTTATGGAACGGTTATGGAATGGACCTGCTCGTCTAGTTTTGGAGGATACAGCTCTGTAAAACCAACATGTCAATTTGTGAAGCTGAGTTAACAAGACGATGCACATTTTATTTACTTTCTCTATAAATAAACACTTTAAGATGCACTTTTTTACAAAAGCATTCTGTTTTTTTTAAATTGTAGCTCTTGTTTCAGTTCAACATTTAAAGAGTAAATATACTGAAATATACTAAACAGTATGTGTGATGTGTTGCTGATGTTGTGAGATGCTGATACTGATAGAATATGGCACTAAATCAAAACACAAGTTCGAAATTTCTAATCTGGAGGTACCTATAAAAATCTTAATTCTCCAAATTAAATCAAATGATTTTAGGTAGTTATTCTGCACCATAACACAGAGTGGGGAGATCCCTTTAGCAGCCCATTGTTTAAGTCTACCATCATAGCAGGCAGGCTCTAAGTCAATGTTACATCCTGGCCATGAAAGTAGCTTATTGTCTCTATGCAAGTCAAATTTATCTATTACATCTGACCAGATCTTTAATGCCACAAAAACCCACTGACACTGTACTCCTGCAGATTTAATCATTTCTATACTATCTAAGGCTGCTTGGAGGGGAAAGCTGAGCAAATTGGTTTCAAAATTTTTCCATTTGGACTGGTATTTAGGATTACACCAACATAATAGTGGTCTAAACTGGCCTGCAATGAAATAATTCCTCAATATAGGTACAGAATTCCATTCTCTGGTGTGATGGAGCACAATATGAATATCAGCATGAATATCATTGATTGAGATGAGTGTGGCATTTGTTATCCATCTAAGATCAGTACTTTAGCTCACCTGTTTCATCATATATCAGTTAGGGATCCAAATGTGAGCACATGTCTACAAAGTTTTGGCTGCATACATTTGTGTATGTCTCAGGACATGCATTCCTGCCACTTTAACGAAATAGATTGTGGTTCAGGTTTTCTGTTTTTTATTTTGCTGGCTAGGGTAAAAATCAATGAGCCCTATCTTTTTAGTTTAGCTTCCCTTCTCCATGTTCTCTGGACAAACATCTGTCAGCATTAGAGCTCCAGGCTCGGGTTTTATTTCATGAAAGAGATTCATTAAGTCTTTCGTAACTGATCCATCATTTAGCTTTCAGGTATTTGATTTAAAACGCCATCTCTAGAAACAGATCTGTGTTTACTTGGCACGTTATGTGAGGCACTTTTTCAGTTGCGCTCTTTTGCTAGATCGATCCCACTTAAGTGAGATGTGAAGGCAGCCTGAGCTGAGTCTTTTTTGTTGAGTGGGCTCCTTTTATTGATTGCCGTCTGTTAAGGAGAAACCATGTGAGATGTGGAACTGTGTGTGGGTTTGCGTTTGCTGACTGGGAAAGCTTACAGGGCTGAAATGCATTGGTATCTTAATCTTAATGCCGTGTCAGTCAAAGTTTTCATCAATAAGATGTGCTGTATTTGATGGAAAAGTGCCATAAGTCTAGAGACAATATACCTAGTCCTGCAGAGAACCTTTTGCTGCATCAATCATTTGACTCTAGGTTCCCGGTGTTGTTACATCCATTGTTTTTTATTGCTTTGATAAATTTCTGCCAAGATCAATTATGTGAAAACGAAAGTGATCTGACGACATTTATTCTGGATTATTCATGTCTGAAATGGACTGCTTGTGTTTCCATTGTTCTCACGTCACAATGTTACACGTTCACACAAAGGCAGACGCTTAGCATTTGAATAGAGATTGTGTGTGGTGCCTCTCACAGCTCGAGATGGGTTGACGTTGTGTGAAGCAGATGAAGGGAAAGTTACCGCTCACTGTGTCAGCTTCCTCCCTCTTTTCCTCATCCCGGCAGCAGCAGCAGCACTAGCAGCAGCGGCATCGACCTGGGATTAGCGTGACGTCACTGCCACAGCCAGACAGAATATATAATTGATGCTTTTTTGCTGAGAGCCACGCTCCCTCTCTCCTCACAGTCAGCACCAGAGACAAAGGGAGCAGAGGAAACTGGGAAGAGAAGGAGAGAGAGAGAGAGAGAGAGAGAGAGAGCGAAGGAGCGAAGGAGCGCCAAGCCAGCAAAAAAATCTTATTCCAGTTTTTATTGCCCTCAGCGCAGCCACTGTCTCTCAGTATTTTTCAGATTTTCTTTCTCTCTCTTTGTTCTTCAGCACCATTTTTCCTTACCTCTTTTAATGGGACTCAGAGAGGAAGAGTGGGTGGCTACAAGCTGAGAAGGTTTTTCACTGTTTTTTTTCTGAACAGGGGCTATCTGACCTCCACTTCCTGCAGTGCCTGGTATCTCTGGATTCTTTGACAGAAGCGTTAAGTGTTCTCAGAGATCCAATGGATTATACTTTTTGCATTCTGCTGGACTCCCCTATGCTTTTGCGCAGAGAATATGGGTGGATGTTGGTAGTATCCCCCTCCTCTCTTTAAAATCAAAGATATCAACAAGAATATTGCTCTGAGTTTCCAAGAAAGCTCAGCAAGTGATACAGATCCAAGCCGCTGGCACTTTAACTCAGAAGCGATCTCTAAATCCAGTCTAGGTTCCACTCCTCTGCCTCTTGTCCTCAACACATGCAGGTTAATGGGGAGTCACTTGCATTGTAGAGGAGATTTAGTTTACCTGGGGTCATGAAGAAAATCTGGTCCAAAAAAAGATTCCAGGTGAGTCGTCTACGGTGCAGGGTTCATCTTCTGCCAGAATGAATCGTGTCAGTGATGGTATTGTGATGTTGCTGAGGCTTTATCTTCAAACTTTTTATTATGATCTCTGCACAGTTGTAGATAATTTATTGGTGTATTGGGCGCTGATCTTGCCATTGTTTATTTTTAATTTTTTTTAATCTTCTCACCTTTATTTAACCTTCACACTGGCATCATGCAGAGTAAACAACTCCTTCAGTGATTCTGACAAGCTTTTGATTTTGATGATGGAAGGTGTTTTTCTTCTTAACCAAGCTGCATAATCACAAAACAATTGAACTATGTTAGGATTAAGGACAATGATGTTCTAATAAAATGTTGGGGATTGTACGAATACCATTTGAAGAAAACAACATTTTCCCTGACAGAACGGAAACTGATGGAGCAAGAGGGAGAGATGCCCTCGGGGACAATTATATTACCCTGTTGCCTTGGTAGCAAGATGGGAGGGTGTTTAAAATACTGCAAACCAGCATGGCAATTGACAA
Organism: Megaleporinus macrocephalus; assembly: GCA_021613375.1. Lineage (NCBI taxonomy): Eukaryota > Metazoa > Chordata > Actinopteri > Characiformes > Anostomidae > Megaleporinus > Megaleporinus macrocephalus. The sequence goes on along the minus strand of CM038704.1, from coordinate 30,966,342 downwards.
AGCAAAACAGATTCTGAGGCAGTGGGGCAATCTAAAGTCTTTTAATATAGAGACTTTTGCTTTATGTTCCTGTTGTCATAGTTTAACAGTATAAATTCTGCGACGGTGCTCTTTTGTGATTGATTGTGATACTCTTGACGAGATGAAGCTTTAGATAGCATCAAAATATTGCTGCGCACTCATATATTTACAGCTAACCTGCATCCTTAACAATTTGTTATTGTTCTTTCCAGAGAGCTGGACACTCTAGCTGGATGTTTGGAAGACTCACTCATGGTGTGTTTAGTTTTATGGCTAAATTATTGCTAAAGATTAAATGTGGTTTTGTGACATACGAGGCTTCATGTTATTCAAAAACATGTATGTGTTTTGCCGGTCAACATATAGATAAAAAGTAAAATGGGCATATTAGCTTGGCAAAGTGCAAAGCCATTAGTGATCAGTTAATATTTTTAATGCTTTGCTTTTGTCTCTATTGTAGGATTACTCATTATACCAATGGATTTCAGAGCACTTTGATTATGCATAGATTATTAGATCAGTGTGCGATGATGAAATGTCATTGAAATTCTGTATGTGTGTGTGTCATCTGTGAATCCGTACATGCCTGCAGTTAGACATTTGTTTCTATAGTAACAGTGCTATTTTGTCCACCTCTCTTTTCTGCCGCTATGGAAGTGAAGTTTTTCGCTTGTGCAGGAAGCAAAGCAATGGTAATTGCTGCTTTACTTTTTTATCTCTTTCGCTGTTCACTAGACGTATGGATTAATATTCCAGGTGATATTTTATTTACAGGGTGTGAAGGGATCACTGGATATTGAAAGATGATGCAGTGTCATTACAGAACATCCACAACATGCAATGTTTTGGTATCGTATTGGCCTGTAGTTGTAATATTTATGGCCTGTCCCTACATGTGTATGATGTAGCACTTTGGGCCGTAAAGTTATTTTTTAAATAACTGAAAAAATTTATGCTGGCTTTACTTATATTTTGGCGCATTATATGTAGATGCATACAACTTTTTTTACATGTCTCATCCACTTTCAACGAAACCAGCATTTGTCAAAGCTTTCGTCTTTTGACAAGCTCTTCATTGTTTCTCTGCAGACTCAGAAAACACAGATGATGAGAACGGGGAGTCCCAGGTCTCCATGGAGACGAAAGAAAGGTCCAGGGCTCAAGCAGTTGGCAGTCAGCTGTCTGGTAAAAATGTCTCTAATGTCCTTTCTTACAGTCCTTTTGTTAATGATTTACATACATGTTAATGAAGCGTTACAGTAGGCGTAATGATTTCCTGGTTAGCTTGTTGCCTCCATGTTAATACAGCATATTTTCTGTTCAGGTGGTGGAAAAGCAACAGTTGCCCATATCCCCACTCCATGTGATGGCCCCATAGTGGAGAGGGAGATGTTGGCCCTGGGTTCAAGGGCACCAGGTCTACAAGAACCCCTCCAGCCTGGCAGGCAAGCAAATGCTGGGTGTGTTGAGAGCCCCCCTGTAAGACACCTGGGAGTGGAAGCCCTCGTGCGGGCCTCTCAGATCAGTGTGTACTATCCTGCAGTGGGGTCCGAGGAAAGTATGTCCTTAGCCAGTGACTACTATGGCAGCGTGTTCAGCCTCTATCGACAAAGGACGTTCTCCATATACAGTGTCCAGGAATAAATACTGTCTCTCGTGATGTCACAGCACAAAGCTATGTGGTTTCAATGGGCACAAATCAAATTTATAAAAATATTTTTGATCTTTTTAATTTTACCATTCATTCTTATTTGTCATTATCTTTTAAGTTTTTCTTTAAGTTCGCCCTTATATTTTTTCACTTTTTTAAATTATTTACTTTCCTTTGACTCCACGACCTTTTTTAATTATCTTCAGTAAACGTATAATAGCATGCATTAGTAATTGTGAATACTTGCATGTCTTTGCTCTCGTGCATCTCTTGGTTTTCTGTTGTGGATCATGATATTTATATGTTTTATCATATTTGCTTTATTTGTAATGCTATATTGCTTCAGTTTGACATTTCACACCCTTTTGTTTCACTCCCAGAGTTCAGTGTAATCCTTTAAAAATGTTCTGCCATTTAATTTTTTCTTTGTCATAACATTACATTTCCCTCAATCACCCTATTTCAGGAGCCAATTGGACTCTTTTACAGGGGAAGCATCCCCACTTGTCCCATGTCAGCCTTCAGAAAATGCCCGGAGCCCCATATCTGGCTCACACTTCATTAGTGGAGCAGACTCAACAACGGCCCATAATGATAACACAAAAGTAGGAGATGAAGGAGACTTCCCCGGAAAAATAAAATCCTCTGCTTCATCTCAGAGTAGTGGTTCCCAAGACCCAGCTACACTCCAGACACCCAAACTCCCTCGATCACGCTCCAAAATCTTTGATAAGGTAAGAGCCTTTGAGGAACGCAGGCACAGCATTGATGCACCAAAAGTGACCTCACCAGGGCGTCCGTGGGGTTTCAGTTGGAGTGCATCCAGTGGTTCTGAAGATAGAAGTAAAGCGATTAAGGTCTGTGACAACCCCATGAGTGATGTGGCGCTTAAGCGGTCTATCTTCAAGCAGAGAGCCTCTTCGCTGGAGGAACGGCCCAGCTATGCTCAGAAGGTCCAAAACTTTCAAAGCAAATTCTCAGAGGAACTTCAACGGATTAAGAAACTTGTTGGGAGACCTAATATCAAAAAAGCTTTCTCAGCTGACCACCTTGCCCAAACTGACCGGCAGCCAATAGGTAAGGTTGAGCTAATTGATAGACTTAATGATGCATATGACAGAAAAGCTAACAGTTCAGAAATACCACAGCAAGCACCAAAACCTGAATGCCAAATACAACCTTCTGATGTACCTGAGAGCCAGTTAGGGAAAGACTTACAGCCCAACCATTTAGTAGAGAGCACTGGCACCTTTGAGAAGCTCCCTGTGCTCGAAGTACCAGAACAGTGTTCACCAAGGCTTACCAGAAAAACCTTGGAAAGTAAATTACCATCACCTATAAAAGAGGTACCATTTCCAGAGGCTGAACACCCATTGCTCAAGAAGGATCGAAAGTCTTCAAGCCCGGTGTCCAAACGAGCACAGTCCTCCCTCCAAGAAGAAGCAATCGAAGCTCCTCCAAAGCCCCCAAGGCTTCTGGGTTCAGCTTCTACATTCCCAAGAGCATTTAAAGGAAGAGAAGAGAAGAAGTCCTCATTGCCCCTGCCTAAACTGACTATACCTACCATTGTAGTTGAAAATGAGCCTATTGAGCAAAAAGAGCAGATGGTAGTGTGTGGACAAAAAAGAATCAAACAAGCCGAGGAGAAGAAAAGAGAAGGAAGAAGTAAACAGAGACGAACAGTGTCTCCAGAGCAAGGTGAGAAAAACAGTTTAGATAAAATCTAAAATGTGACGGAGGACAGGATGTTTCAAGGTTGTGCTAAAAATATTCATGTGGTGTGCTATTATGAGTATAAAAGAACACACAATCAATTGTTAAAAACTCAAAGCTCAGATTAGAGAATTTCTTTACTTTTTGATGAACTGCTTTTGTGATTTTTCTACCAGTAACTACATAGGTCATAAGGCACATATGTGGCCTTATTTTGATCTTACAGGGTCTCCCTAGAGCGCACTTGCTATTGCTGTGTCTCAACCAGTATACAACCGTTAGCCTACACCGACTACTGATGCCCTCTCATAAGCCAATGGCTGAATTTTATTGTTAAGTTATTGTAGACACCAGTCAGTCATAGGTGTAAATCAAAAAGTTCAAAGACATTAGCTACGGGTTACTGCTGACACATATAGACATATATATATATATATATATATATATATATATATATATATATATATATATATATATATATATATATATATATATATATACATTAATGATACACAGAAGATAACTTCACATATTGAGGTTGCTGCTGGTATTCTTCAGTAATGGTCAGTGGATTATTAACAACCAACAACTGTGCTTGGTTTTCCAAGAAAACTCTTCTGATGACTCCTACATGTCTGCCGAAGAAGACCCAGAAGGTGTTCCTTCATTTGATCTTTCTCTTAAGGATGCTGTAGCAGCCCCTGGCTCAGAGGTCACTCTGGAGTGCGTCATCGCAGGAAACCCTTACCAGGGTAAGACTGTTTAAGATACTTCTTTAGACCATATATTGCTTATATTGCTTGCCAGTGTAAATTGCTAGTGTTGTGTAGCAGTGGTGGCCAATGGGTAAATGCAATGTGGTAATAAATGAGGTAATAGATAGTAGTTATCAGTGTCATTTAGCTATGCTGTTTAAATGCATTTGCTAAATAACATAATTAGTTGCTTAATTACTTTTACATTGGACTGTCTGCTTCAACAGGTTTATTTGATTATTACGTGATTTCTGCCCAGATTTTTCAGTTATAGACAAATTTTTGAGATCTGCAAGTAACCCACCCTCTTTGGGTAGAATGTCATGTCTTATCTGTGATTTTGTGTAGTGTGAACATCACTTCATAGACAAACAACTGGTAGAGAGGGATAAATGTGTTGTGTTGTGTGAGCAGTATAGTGATTTTGAGACTGTAAAAATTGTGTTGTGTTTACTTGGCATTACGGTTTTCAACAGGTTTGGGTCTTGGGTTTTTTCTAGTTATTTCAAAGTCAAGAAATGCACAAACACAAAACCAGACAGCCATAACAAGACAATAACTTGTAATAACATTTTAAAAATAGTACATTTTACAAATATGCTATTTAATTCCTTTTTTAAGTATGAAACAATTTCAGATTAATGTTGGTTTTTTTTAGAAAATACATGTGTCTATTGAAGTTTTGCTCTCTTGGTGTTTAAAGATGTGTAAATTAAGAATAAAATAGTTATTTTGTTTCTGAATCATGACTGGTGTTTGACAGTGACTTGGTGGAAGGGTGACATGCAGCTGAAGGATGGTGCTGGGTATGAGGTGAAAGCAGATGGGGGCCGGCACACTCTCCGAATCTGCCAGATGAGACTCAGTGACGCAGGAACCTACTCTGTCATTGCCACCAGCAAAATGGGACGGGTGTCCAGCAGAGCGACACTCTTCATCCAGTCAGGTGAACGGAATGTCCAGAACTTTTTTGCCCTCACAGCCGGGCTGCCTGTTATACCAGAACAAATTGAGCATTCAGTAAGCTTGAATGCGTTACTGTACTTCTGAGCCATTACTCCTTCCCAAAGCACATGTTCCCTTTTTCATACTAGAGGCCGTCTCAAATGACGGGCCTTTGAAAGTGCAGTTTAAGCTCCTCACTGGTTGCCATGGCAATTGACAATAAAGAGCTCCCCGTCCTAAATCTGAACGACGAGATTATCTTTTTTTTGCCATTTGGTGTCTTTTGGCCGGCGGATGATAAGGGAATTTGTCATTTACTCCTTTTTTTTTGCCCTAGAAATTCTAAAGCATTCACATTTAATCCAATTTTTAGTCATCTGGATCACCTGAACCTGAGTAAACTAGCATGAATTTAAATGGATTGATAAATGTTAAAAGGTTGAATGGATCATGGGTCTAACTTCAAGTAATAGTAATATTTGAGACTCTGAGAGACCTGGGAAGCAAAATTAGTTTGAGCACATTCTAAGCACACATTTTCTGGATGCAGTGGATTAACTGAACGTTCCTCTTCAGTAAAGCTGCAGCTATTTCTCTAAGTGCTTCTGCTATCTGGGGCTAGCTCAGAAGCCAGGCCTGTGTTTCCTTATTAGGCCACTAAGTACACAGTGTATTTATAGTGTCCCTTGTTCCTTGAAGTAATTGCAGCCTGTTTTCATTTCCCACTGTAAGATGAATGGCCTTTATAGGTAGGATATTCAGCCTGAGTCAGAATGAAACTTAAAAAGAAAGAATACAGATATTGCACGCTTAACTGCTGCGTTAAATTAAAATGTGCAGCGTAAACTTCAGGCAACACGCATAGACAAAATAGTAATGACTTCAGTGAAGCTGACTGGTTTTAGGGTGTAAGCAGTGTCACAAATTGACTAGTGATTGTAAGAGATAGCAAGGAAGTGTAGGGAGAAATAGAGAGAGGAGGAGGGAGACAGAAGGAGAGATTGCAATTGCAGATTAGGAGAACAGTAAGTTATGATTATTAAATAAACCATGGCAGCCTGGCATACTGGAGATGCGGCAAGCCTTTGTGTTTGGCTCAAAGACAGCAAGTATCATCTTGTATGCTAACTTTAACATTCTGTACTTTAAATCTCCTGCTTGTTACTGTAAACACAGAGTCCTCCTTTTGCATCTTATGTTTATATATTGCTTCATTTATACTGTGAGAGAACTATTTGCAATGTGAATTCAATTAAAGAACACTAGTACAATGTAGTATGTAGTACAGTGCAATACAGTACAGTGTTTTTGAAATGTGCTGTGTGTCAGTCAGTTTTGAGGTAACACAGTAATGTGGGAATTTTTTGTTTTTAAATAAGTGTAATGCACTCATCCATTACAAATGTTTACATTCCTGTAATCACATTACAGTTACGGACTTACTGACTAATGATTTACTTTCTTTAAGAGAACAAAATAAATTACATGTTTTTAAATGTTTAATTACTACCCTGTTTCCAAAATGTAAAATAAACAGAGAATGCAATGATGTGCAAATCACATAATCCTATAATTAATTGAAAATAGTGCAAAGACAGCATATTAAATGTGAAACATGAAAAGTATGTTTTTAAATATATGCCCACAGGGTTGTAAACGTGTTGTATTTATAGAAGTGTATTATTTGTGCATGTGTTTATGCAGAATTTGTGCATGCTTTTGCTAACTTTGTCAGCTGACTGCATGATTCTGATTGTTAACGTGAGCAGAGTGAGCACAGGAAGGACAGTAAACTCTGTAAACAATTTGCTGAAGCAGATTATTAGTAATACAAGAATATTAATATGAAACTAATGGTTGTGAGAGCATCAAACTCATGTTAACATGCAAGACCTGATTTTCATTGAGGAGCAGCTCTTTATGCTGGGTGTGGGTTTTTTTTTCACCTTATGTATGCAAGTCTTTCCTGCTCCTGTTGACACAAGCGGCCCTAACAGGGTACACCAGGCGTAATAAGTGCATTGTTGTGTAGGCTACAGTCAGACCACTCGAAAGAAATATTTCTGGAATTTTCCACTCACATGGCGTGTACTCCGCCTCGGCAGTTCCTCCTATGAGTGGAAACATTTTGATTGGGTCAGAGACTGAAGGATTAATCAATTGTGTCTCCAGCTGTGGTCAGTTAAAACTCGCTCTCACTGCCATCTGCTTCTGTTCATACGCCACGACCCTCCATAATCTCTCTCCTCAGTTGCCAAGCTCTGCGGTACCATGGCAACATTCGTCCTAGTAATAAAATCAAATACAGTGGCAGTGTAGGCTACAGTAATGGTAGTGAGTGGGATGAAAAATGTCGATCTATTAATCCGTCTCTCAGTTTCTTTCCATCTAACTCTATCTATCTATCTATCTATCTATCTATCTATCTATCTATCTATCTATCTATCTATCTATCTATCTATCTATCTATGTATCTATCTATTTTTTAATAATTGCCAGCTTGTTTGTGACACTCACAGTATATCTTTTTCTACCTGTATATCTGTCTGTGTGAAACATACAGTTATATTTGCCATTTTCTCTACATTTAATGTACATTACATAATTATAATATATATCATAATGTAATTTATAACACAGTAATAACAATAGCACATAGTACTAACATGATTTACATTCAGTTACACAATTTACTTTTCATTTTCATTGCATTTGTGTTGTTTTCATTCTATTTACCTGCAGAAAAGGATTGTCAAAAGAAAGATTTTTTTTCTTTCTACTAAGACTGAACTCAACAAACTTTTATTAATCATTTTTTGAAAAGCTAATATTTTCTAACGGTTTGTACTAAAGACCCCAGCCACATAACTCTGTGTGTGTGTCTTGTTTCAGAGTCTGTTCAGGCGAGAGGTGGATCTTTAAGCTTGCCGCTAGAGCAGACCTATAGTCCAGTGGCCTCTGATGAGGAGTTTCTGAGCCCCATGGAGGAGATTGTGGATTTTGGGGTGCAAAACCGGAATGAAAGGTTCCAGTTTAAAGACCCCCCTACATTCCAGGTGTCATACTTTTCCTGTCTTCTCTCTAACATGTTTGACTATTTTGATCTGAGCTTATGTTTGTTATAATGAATAGATTCATGATGCCAGCTTATGTCAATATCTGCTGATACTAATATTCATTTTCAGGTTGCCCTGGGTGACCAGGTAGTGATTGAGGGAGAAGAAGTCATTATGTGTGTTCAGGTGTGTGGGCAGCCGAAGCCAATGATCTACTGGTAAGAGATGTTTATATTCACACGTTCAGCATTCTCCAGAATTCTGTCTTGATTGTTAATTGTGGTGATATATTAAAAATGGAGTGAGCAGATGAACTGTGTCAGATAAAGCAACTGTATTTCCAGGCTTAAGGACAGAGTGAATATCAGAACAGATGGCCAGCATGAGCTTTGTGAAGTGGACAATGGGAAGTGTGAGCTGCGAATCAAGTCTGCTGAAAAATCAGACGCTGGACTTTACACATGCAAGATTATAAATGAATATGGCACCAAACAGACTGAATGCCGATTGGAGGTGAAAGGTAGGAGAGAGAAAGATAGACATATCCATTTCATACAAGAGCAGACACAGAGATGTAGTGTGTGAATCCTTGGTCCACTTCGTTATGCCAGGCTTATAATCTGCATGGCAACCCATTTATTTGTCAGCTCCTCCTCCCCCAGAGGTTTTGGCCATCACCAGCCCTTTGCAGGATGTGAGGGTCCGTGCTGGCAAAACAGCCCTCTTCGAGTGTCACATGACCGGGCCACAGGACATAGATGTGGACTGGCTGGCCGGTGGGAAGCTGATACAGCCAGCCCTGCTGGACTGTAAGATGCAGTTTGATGGGAAAAGGTGTCGCCTATTGCTCAGATCTGTCCATGAGGATGACAGCGGCTGCTACACCTGCAAACTTAGCACAGCAAAAGGTGGGTGCCCAGTTCAGTGCTAAATATTACTTAGTGACTAAAAACTCTGTTTTGATTCAAGAAATTATTAAACCAGTATGTATTCTGCATATTGACATCTAATACAGCGGTTTCTAAATCAGTCTACTTGTTTTACTATTTAATGGTGATAATAATCATTATATTAATATCTAATCTGTGTTCTGAAATGTTTGTTATGGATGTCTAAATCAGTGGTTTAGTGTATATTAAATTTGTATTTTTTTATATGTCTTGTTTAGAGGAGCTCATTACCAGTGCCAAGCTTACAGTCATCCCGTCAAAGGAACCTCTTTTCACTCGAAAGCTGGATGTGCTAGAAGTTATTGAAGGTCGAGCTGCACGTTTTGACTGCAAAGTCAGTGGCACACCACCACCTGAAGTTACATGGTCACACTGTGGTGAGTAAAAACCCACTAATAAGATTTCATTGTTTTTAAAATAAGGAGTGGTGGAGCACAACCCTACACATCTTGCTTTTGCTGAATATGTGTTTTATTTTTTATGTATGCAAACTACATATTTCACATACAAATAAATGTTTTAATGTTTCTAGCATGTACCATTTATAAACTATTCAGCTGAAAGTGGCTGGAGTACTAATGTTACCAATAGGCAATAAGCAGGGTCTACTTTCCTGGACTAGTTGCGACAGTCGGTAAAAAGTCTGGCAATTTAAAGCAGATATTAATAAAGTTTGATGTTTTTGAACTAGTTGAGCTTTTCAACCTCAATACATAAAATATATTTGTGAATGAAATTAGATTTGTGAAAATGGGTGTACCAAGTGGGCAAACATGTTTTTAACCCCAAAGCAGAAGATCAGATCAGAACATGATTATAAAAATAATTAAATGTGACATCTGTACTTGTTATACTTCAGTAATCAGAAATACTTAATAGAAAACTCATATGTTTTACATTAAGTCTCAGTTTTATGCTTTAAAATCATGTTATACTGAAATTTATACAAGTATAAAATCCATGTTAAGTCTTACCCCTGTGTTGGTTTGTGCCCATCACCTCCTATTTCCTTTCCCAAAAGTCCTAACATGGCTGACTGGGCAACCTAGGAGTAACTATTTATAATGATTTTTTGTGTAATGCCATAGAGCCTTACTAGACTGAGTACATTTTTATGAGTTTCTTTAAAGAGATGTTTGTTCTTTCCCCTCACTAGAACAACCAGTGATTGAGAACGAAAATGTTCACATTCTCTCTGAGGGTGGGCGACACTCCTTGCTCATCTCCCATGTTACCCAGCAGAGCGAAGGGTTTTACTCAGCTATTGCTCGAAATGCTCATGGGCAAGCCGAAAGCTCAGCGGAACTCTACGTGCAGGAACCTCGACCAGTCATATCCTCTCACATGTAAGCCATGTCTGTATTCTCGAGCAGTAGTTTTCAAACTCTACACTCCCAGGCAATGGAATGAGCCAGATCCAAAATACAGAGGTTTTTGCTGATTATTTTGGGTTGCTAAGAGAGGAGATTCAAACGCTACAGAAAATATTTGGTCTCATATTAAACATAAACTAACTTGGCCGTTGTCCTCATTTGTGTATAAACTGTGTGCATGCACTTCTACACATAGCATTTGATTGACCTGTTTTTCTTGTCAGTGAGAATGCATATATTCCATATATTTAGAGATACTTGTAATCATCTGTCTGCAGGAACCTCTAATGGAAGAATATAACATGTAAACTGATTGTAAGACGCACAAACTCCCATTCATTGTTAACCATTTTAGCATAATTGATGGTGCTCATTTATAGTCATAGGGAAAGTCGTTCGGGCACCTATAGTCTGATTACACGTTTTAGTTTGTAATATGTGAATATAAATTAACATCCTCTACAGGGAGACATTTTAATGCACAGTTACTGATTGTCTGGTAACAAATTTAGTAACGTTTTTTTTTTTTTTCATAAAAAAATATTTTTTACAATTAGCAGAACATGTAATTTGACCAGCAATGTTAAAAAGTTTGCATATGAGTGGACAAAAAATGCTGACAGGTGGCAAATGACAGCTGGTTTGTGGTAAATGTAGAATAAAATCAAATGAAGGACACATCTAAAGATGTGTGCAGACAGTAACTGATATTGTCTTGTTTAAAACTTTGACATGTAGCTTGCTGTAGAAAAGTATTGTATTGGAAAGCCATTTTAGTTTCTAGCTTTTATGCATACTTTGACAAAGAAGTCTAATCAACTAACTTACAAACCTTTCCTAATTAAAGTGGGTAAGCAGTGAAAATCATCTGTGCTAGTCACTGTTAGCTAACATTTAGTGAAGTGGCTAGATATTGTCTTGTTTTATATCATAAATTTATACTGTGTTCCTTCTCTCTGATTCAGGTCAAGGTTGGAGAAGATGCCTTCTATACCAGAGGAGCCAGAGGTGCTGGAGGGAGAGCTGGAGCGCCGGACAATGCCAGACTTTGTCAAGCCTCTTAGTGATCTCGAAGTGGTAGAGGGGAAAGAGGCAGTACTGAAGTGTAAAGTGACAGGCATGCCATACCCCGCCATTACCTGGTACCATAACGGCCAGAAGATAGCCAGCACTGAGGACAGGAAAATGACACAGTGTAAGTCAACGTTATAACGTCAGACTTAATATTTTAAATATAACTACACTAAGGGAAGTAATGCTTGAAATTATTTTATGGAAATGTGTACATTAATACCACAAATTAACTGCACAGTTATTGCCATAAGAAAGTAAACTGATGGACAAAAGTGTTTTGATTTAATAGAAAATCGTAGAAATGATTCTCCTATGCTTTCTGAAATATCAGTGATTGGCAAATTGTTAATGGTGTCTTTCTTTTCTTTTAATGTGCTATTTCAACATAAAACACTTTAAAGTATTAAATACTGTGCAATATTTGCAAAACCTGTCTCTGCACCAAAATCTTCACAGCCGCCCCATTTCACTGCTCAAGGTATGCAGCAGCTGCTGAACAGTGCAGATTAATGCAGCCCCTGTTCCATTGTTTACTTTCTCTTCTTTGTTCTCTAGACAGGGATGTCCACAGTCTGGTTATTCGTTCAGTATGTCATGGCCACAGTGGTGTGTATAAAAGTGTAATCTCCAATAAGGTGGGGAAGGCCACTTGCTACGCCCATTTGTATGTGACAGGTAAGAGGCCATTATGAATATATAACAGCTATATATATATATATATATATATATATATATATATATATATATATATATATATATATATATATATATATATACATACATACAAATAGACAAGCTACTAGAGAAGCTGTTTTCTCTCAACAGACATCATACCTGAACCCCCTGATGGGCCTCCAGTAGTGGAATCCATAACTGGAAAAACCATCACGATAAGCTGGAAAAGACCAAAGAACCTTGATCCTTCCATTGGTAAACAACCTTTTTCTATATAACAGCATGACAGTGCTTTGTGTGCAGTTACCTCATCTGCATCTACAATAAGCTGCTGTATTAATAGCAGTACAGCCTGTAACTGCTTTAAAGCACATTTTAAAACCTTGTTGATTAGAAAGACCATTTGATTTATGGTTTTGCCTCTGTGCATGCTGGTTTTTAATATGCACTGTTTTGCATTTGAAAGTGTTTTTTATTGACTCTGTACTTTGTAGAGCTGCACAAATCGTTACATAAAAAAATGCTTGCAGCACAGACAAAAACCTATTTTAAGCCTATACATTCAACCACAATATATTTTTTTCTATGACAAATGTTTAAAAAGGAGACAGCCATGTTGTCTTGCAGTATTGTGACAAATGTATCATGAAAGGTATTCCGACTAGAGCTTTGGGAAAAGAAGGTAGATGGTAATTGAAAGCAGTGGTTCTTTCAAAAAGCATCCTCATTTACTCCAGTTAGGTTTTATCCTTGTTTAATTCCTGCTTTGTTTTTAAAACTCATGTACTGATGGCATATTTTACTCGTATATGCTAGTTGTATAATAGGAATTTAATGTTTTTCTTTCCTTCATTGTATAATATGTGAATAACTAAACTCTAAAACATGGACATTGTTATGAAGTAGAATAATTTAAACTTGAACAAAAAAAAGTATTTTCCTTTCCACATTTAAATAAATCAATATATAAACAAATTATGAAAGATAAATGTTTTATTCATATTTAACAGACATACTGTATACACGTGATACATATATTGTGCATTTTTGTCCAGTATTTGATACACAAATACACCACATATACCTACATATATGTTAAAATATGTAATCATTTCACTAGATTCTACTTTTTACTGTGTTTTGGAGGTTATTGTTTTTTAATCTGCATGGAAAAAAAGTTTGTAAATGTGCGTAAGATATTGTTTTTATAACTTGCACTAAACTCAGCAGTGGTTACATCCTGTTGCTCCAGACTATTGCTAGCCAGCACATTCACAGATATGACACGGAAATCAATTGGTTCATTGGTTCACTGAGTGGTTCACACCTGAGCTCCACTCTGCTGGACATAAATTGGGCATAATAAGTAATGAAGGTTTTGGCAATTTAATGATGAGAACTCAATATAAGTTTTCTGTACATGTGTATTTGTTTACAAGGGAAATTTGACGGACATGCAGATGTATTGCTTCAGCTTGAGAACAACAGACGACTAATGTAGAAGATGCATGTGCTTGTGTTAAACTTTGCTCCAAAGGCACTTTGTTGCTATTTTCGAGGTACTGAGTTAAATGCTGATTGCTTTCAAAGACAGCTCTGCATGTGTGCAGACCTAAGAAAATGGAATCACATTTTTTAAATGTTGTTATGCGCTTTACAGCTGCCACAATGTGATAATGAATTACATTGTATGTGGGATATCGTTAATAACACAGACAACAGAGTAGGACTTAATATTGAGCCATAATGAACTTCTTTAGTAACAGGAGGAGAGCAAGAAAGACAATCATTCAATTTATCATGCTGTACACAATAAGACCAACCAAGCCAAAGAGTGATTAACAACCCCAATACTGCTCAATCTTTTTAGAAGGATAGAGTGATCAACAATGTCAAAAGCTTTAGCTAAATCAATGAATATTGCTGCACAGTGTTCATATCTAATTCACATATGACCTTTATTAGGGACCTTCAAAACCTGAACAAAAACCGGATGAAAAAAGTTATTTGGAAAAACAAACAGTCACCAAAATGACCCTTTCTCTTATAATCAGTTTGTGAAAAGGGGGACAACCACATTTGTTTTACACTATTTTAAAACAATTGTCATAAAACACCCTGTAGCTACAAGCTTTGAAATACTGTTTTGGAAACACTGAGGTGAGCGTGAAAGTTAATGCAGGTTAATGAGAATTGTAATATTTGAAACAGAGTACATAAGCGCTTACATATTTCATTTTTTTCCTTTAGTTGTAATATTGAGGGTTTTCTTATGTGCCTTTCTTAACAGACACCAGCTCTCTCATGTATGCTGTCCAGCAGCAAGCTTTGGGCTCCATCCAGTGGACAATCATAGCGTCCAGTCTAAGGGAAACTTTTTACAACATAACCTCCCTTTCGAAAGGAGTCCGATACGCTTTCAGGGTCCTCTGCAGCACCGGCAAAGCCTTCAGCAAACCATCTCAACCTACTGACCTGGTTCAGCTCATTAATAAAGGTACCAGCAGACTGTCTATAGGTGACCACCATTAAAATGATGGCTCTTGCTTTTGAGATTTGCCAGATGACTATGTATTATTGTTATTGTGTTAAATTACTTGGAGTTGATTTATGTTTTTGGTCGGTGGACGATTACAGCAGTGACGTTGATGCATTTAAAAACAGTACCAACACTGCTGTGTCTGATCCTCTCAGACCAGCACAACACACACTAACACGCCACCACCATGTCAGTGACACTCCAGTGCTGAGAATGATCCGCCACCCATATTGTGTCTGCTCTGTGGTGTTTCTTAAGGTAGTTTTAATGCTATGGCTGACTGGTATATTTAATAAGGGATTATAGTTGTATAGAAGGCAAACAACCTTCAAAACATGCTTATTAACATATTTAACAGATACTTCAATCCAGAGCATTTTACAATGGCAAGTAAATATGTCTTGTTCAATCCAACTTGTTTACATTCCTTAGCTGAATTATTTAAAAGGAAATATGTAAAAAAAAAATGAAATAAAAAAAATAAATGAATAAAAAATGTTATGTTTTTGCTGTATCACCACCATGCAGGAACCTATTTCTACTGAATAAGCACATTTGTTTTATCAAGCATTAATTGTAGGTGGAGACGTGTTTGTGTGTTTTGTGGTTTTGTGGGTAACAGCTTCATTTATTTACATTACATTACCTGTAATTTGCTGTAAGTTACTTAAAATA
Organism: Megaleporinus macrocephalus; assembly: GCA_021613375.1. Lineage (NCBI taxonomy): Eukaryota > Metazoa > Chordata > Actinopteri > Characiformes > Anostomidae > Megaleporinus > Megaleporinus macrocephalus. Next base: position 30,950,915 of record CM038704.1, on the reverse strand, counting down.
AACTCCAGAGTGATGGCATTTATCTTAAAATGTCCAGACCAAGTGCTTCCAACTACGTTTATTTATTTTACTATATTTCATTAACAACTGCATGCATCATAAAAGAGAATGATTTAGACCAGTTCCGGAAAACCTGTAAACTACTGCTAGCATGAGGCAATTGCAAAAATGACCTAAAATATCATGACTAAGTTTAATTTTGTTAAAATGTTACAATGCTGAGGTGCATGCTGGAAATGATTTTTACCTCTTGATTTCAGGGCAGTACCTGCGCAAAGCACCAGTCATCTTGGACAAGTCTGATGTTGTGTATGCAGTAGAAAATCAGCCTGTTACCATTACAGTAACCCTCAACCATGTCCAAGCAGTGGTCACATGGAAAAGGTGAGAGTGCCGTTTAAAATTCGGAAATGCTTGTTTGCGTGTTTTATGTTGTTGTTATCTTGTATGATTGAGCAAATTGTGGTTTCACAGGAGAGGCTTGGCACTTGTAAGTAAGCCTGGAACATATGAGATGTTTATGCCGGATGATGACCAGCATGCTTTGAGGATATCCAAAGTGAAGGGAACTGATACTGGGCAGCTAATTTGTATGGCAAACAACCAGTATGGCAGTGACCTTTGTACTATCCAGCTCGCAATGGCAGGTGAATGTCCCCGTCTCTCAGAGACTTTCAAAGTTATATAAACATATCCTAGAGTGCTGGTATTTACTATCCACCACTTATTATTTTATATGAACTGCACTGAACGTTATGGTAGACAGTAGCATTGGATTTTGTGCTTTTTAGCACCTCCGGCTTTTGAGACCATCATGGAAGACTTGGATGTGTGTGTTGGTGAAACACCTCGTTTTGCTGTGGTTGTTGATGGAAAACCTGATCCTGACATTTTATGGTACAAGGTAAGCTATAACCTATGATTACCTATCACAAGCTTCCATAATACATTTCATTTTGTCGCATGTGCTGCATAGCAGCCTTTATCTTTATCTTATGTTATGACCTGATTTGTGAATTATATTTGTTGATTTCAGGACAATGTACTACTTGCAGAGACCAGTCATTTCACTTTTGTGTATGATGACCAAGAGTGCTCTCTTGTGGTCCTCAATGCACAGCTTGAAGACTCAGGAGTGTACACTTGCACAGCTAAGAATCTGGCAGGAGAGGTCTCCTGCAAGGCTGAGCTCACTGTTCATACAGGTAAAAAATAAACAGGAAAGGAACAGTGGATATTTGCATACGGTTCAATCACACTGAAACTTTTATTAATCTTTTGTTGTTTGGTATTTATTTTAATTTGGGGATTTTGGTGGCTCTATATATTTTGTTCTTCTCTGCTGATTTTTAGTCTGATTTTTATGTAGTTACTGACTAATAAGTTTAAGCTTGTAATACATAACGATTAGCAGTTAAAGGTCAAGCTGTTTTTCAACAGTCCTATCACTGTTGGTTCCCATCATCAACATTCTGCGCATAGTATGACCTTGCCAGTAGGTCCTTGCTGCTGAATAAAGCATGACTGCAGCTTGTTCTGGTCATATTTGTATAAAATGTAGGAGTTGTCTAATTTCAGTGTGGCTGTAGAACGCATTTGTATACATTGTCAAGTTTGCAATTAAATTTGCAAAATGGTAAGTAAGTAATGCTATTCAAACAGAAAGTAGACAACCAAAAACACACATAACAAAGATACAAATTTGTTTGAATTTGTCTGAATTGTGTTTTCAAAGTTCAATCCGTGGTTTCAGACCATAAATAATTTCTAACACATAATAAAATGAAGCCAGAATTTCCCAGACCATTTTATAATATTTTGTTTTATATTTTCTTTGAAGTCATATTGTGGGGATATTCGCCATCCCTGCGCAGCAGCACTCACGTTTTACTTAGGGCACACAGTAAACAACTTTATCGACTAGCTAAGCTAAGAGAAAACACTCGACAACCATCTTCTCCGTTGACTGGCACAACTCCAACTGCTAAGTCAGCCGTTTATTCAAACATAAAGTGTGGTGGTGCGCGTGGGCATATACATGGGCACTGACGTCATCACGTCATACATATCTAATTGGATGCTGATCAACATGGCTTTGCCCTAATAACAAATATGCTTAACACATATGTCCATATTTTAATTTGTATTGAAGACATGTTCTTACCCAGTTATGTATCTTAAAGGGTTTATTATTGGATGTAAACTGTGATTTTTGTATAAATATATTTCATACACATTTTAATCAAAAATTGTATTCACTACCACAGCAAAACTGTTGGAGAAGGAGGAGGAAGAGCAAATTGAGGATGAAGGGACCATTTTAAGGCGGATGCGTAGGCTAACAGATTACTATGATATCCACAAGGAAATTGGCAGGTCTGTCAGGAGGCTTTTATGTTTATCATGTGGTAAAAAAAAAAATGTCTGACCTTGAATTTTTTTTAAAGGTTTCTTTTGTAATTTCTGTTTTTGCAGAGGGGCTTTTTCATACGTTAAACGAGTGATCCAGAAAAAAGGAAAACTGGAATATGCTGCAAAATTCATATCGGCTCGGGCCAAAAGGAAAGCCTCTGCTCTAAAGGAGATGGAGCTATTGGCTGCGTTAGACCACGAGAGGATCCTCTATTTCCATGATGCATTTGAGAAAAAGAATGTTGTGGTTATCATAACAGAACTGTATCCTTGCTTTGTGGATGTAGCCAATACTTTCTTAACATAAATCAAAAATCATTCTCCTACTGTACAGTGTAAGGGAGGTTCTCTAACTTAGCTCGGCATTTTGTCCTCGTTGATTGGTGGAGTTGGTGGAAGGTTTGTGTCATTGGGGGCATACATTTAAAAAGTAAAAAAGATAATATCTGTGTTTTGTTTGATTTTAAAGAGCAGTGCTTCAATTGCTCTATTATCCTTTACTGGTTGATAAAGATGTCATGAGGAGGTTTTGGAAAGACTGATGAAAAAGACTACTGTCGTGGAGTCTGAGGTTAGTTCACATACTCTGTATTAAGATAAATTAAATACACTGAAATGATGGCACAGGTAAAAGCAGTTATTGATGTTTGTCTTATAGATTCGGTCTTGCGTAAGGCAGATCCTAGAGGGCATCTCCTACCTACATCAGAATGACATTATCCATTTGGATATAAAGGTATAAACATTTTCAAGATAACACCTGACTATTTAATATATGAAAGACCATCTGCAGCTGTTTTGTCCATTTCAGCCTGAAAACATCCTTATGGCAGATCGCAAGAGTGAGCAGATAAGGATTTGTGATTTCGGCAATGCTGTGAAGCTTACATCAAACGAAACACAGTACTGTAAATATGGGACTCCTGAATTCGTTGCCCCTGAAATTGTTAACCAAACACCCATCTCCAAAGCAACAGATATCTGGTACAAAGCCAAGTTTGTCATGTTACTTTTTCTTATTTTCATTTTTGATATTTTTTTCAGTCTGTCTGTTTTACATATATTGAATTCTTTTTTCACCTAGGCCAGTGGGAGTGATCACATACTTGTGGTAAGTATGTCTGTACTAATTAATATTACTTATTTGTGTCTGATGAAAAATGTTGACATTAATGTTGGTGTAAATTAGGTCTGAAAGAATTGATGGATTTGCTTATTGCAGCCTCACTGGAGTGTCTCCTTTTGCTGGTGAAAATGATCGTGACACATTGCTCAACATCAGGAATTCTAATGTAGCATTTGAAGAAAGCATGTTTGCTGACCTGTGCAGAGAAGCTAAGGGATTTGTCATTAAGCTTCTTGTATCAGACAGACTGTGAGTGTTAACTCTCCAGAATTTGAAACATTAAATAGATGAAGTACTTTTAATTAAAAAAGATATTTTCATGTTATAAATGAAACAATTACAATTATTGTAGCTTGGTAACTGAGGTGCATCATGAAACAACGTATATTTTTGGGTTATTCCAGGAGGCCTGATGCCACTGAATGTCTTCGACATCCATGGTTCAAGGTAAGCAAGAATATCCAGTGTGTGTATTTAGATTTAAATGTTAAAAGTTCCTTTATTCACATTAATATAATCATAATGTCTCTGTTTAAAGACTCTAACAAAGGGAAAGAGCATCAGCACAGCCGTGCACAAGCAAGTGCTGGCTAGGCGGAAATGGCAGGTATACAGGAAATTATTTTAGTTAAACAAAGACCGTTTATAAATCCCACAAAAAATTGCTGATTGCCCTCCCTTGTCTGTGTGTCTGTTTTAGCGTTCACTCATTAGCTACAAGTCTAAAATGGTGATGAGATCCATTCCGGAGTTGCTTGATGACTCCTCTAGTTGCGTGTCAATTTCTGTGCCCAAGAACCTTAAAGAGGGCTCTTCACCACCTTCATCTTCCTCTGACTCTGATGAGGACATTGATGAGCTACCGTTCATACCCATGCCTCTCACAATGATGTTTTCTGGCTCCCGCATGTCTTTGACTGAGATTCATGAGGATGATGAAGTTACTGGAGCATCCAATGGTACCAACCAAAACCTTCATCAGAATAAAGAAGCCATGGAATGTGAGGCATCTGATTGTAAACAGAATGTGGATCACACACAGACTCTAGAAAGGTCTGACCAACCAGAGCTACCAATGGGATCGAGTTTGGAGGCAGAAGAGGCCTCGGCCAAGCCCAGAAGGCGAGTCATGCGAAGAGGAAGTTCTGCTGACAGTGCCCTTCTTCTTCACATCACACCTGAAGAAGGTACTTCAGAGGAGGCTTTAGAGGAAAGCAAGAAGGGCATAAAAAAAGCAGTGTCCATGGAGTTGCCACATAGGAGTAATAGTCCCAGTCTAGGTAAACTGAGCCAGGAAGACTATGCGCTGAAATTGGAACTCATGAGGCAAAGGTTGCTTAGAGGAGGCTCTGTGGATAAGAAGTTGAGTGGTCTTCGTGGTCCCCTTTTTGAAACTCTAGGTGTTGACGATGAAAGGAGGTCAGCTTCTTTAGACCGCAATTTGCGAAGAGCTAGAATGGGTGGCCTGACCCGGTCTGTCACTACTGGTGATAGTCCTGGAGAGAGCCAAGCCAGGACAAAAGCGTTTCGGAAGAGTGCTTCCTTCACTCATGGTGATCCAGAGTCAATGCCCCTGCACAGAAGATCTGGAGCTCCACTTGAGATTCCATCAGCTCACTCTGAAGAGAGCAAACTGCAAGAAGCTAAATCCATGTCTATGCTGAAAGAGCAAACCAATTTAGAGCCTCAGTCTGTGCCTCCAAAGGAGATTTCTTCAAAGCCACCAACTCCAGACCTAAAAGCTAAACAAATCACAAAGGAGGAGGATGAAAATAGCAAGGAACAGAGTAAGCCTCTCTCTCAGCCTTTAGTGCAGGGCAATACTCAGAAGATGGACAAGACTGAGAAGCTCATGCCTCCTTCAGATTATGAAGAAATGATGAAAGAATTTAAAGAAGCTCTACCACATGACATAGCCTCAACAAATTCTAGCACAATGCAGTCAAATGGTAAATATGGTGTTCCAGACAAACCTTCACCAGTCTTGAAGATCCCAGAGCCAGAAACCATATCCAGCACTGAACATCCAGCTGTTTTTGCAAAAGTTGCATTTCCTTCTCCAGCACAGCAACCAACCCTCCGATCTGATATCAAAGACATTGACTCAGAGGAGGTCTTTGAAGCAAGGTTTAAAAAGCGAGAGTCCTCTTTAACACGTGGCTTGAAGCGTCTCACAAGGACAAAAACGGAAGAAAAATCCCCTGTTCTTTCACGAAGGTCAGGTGAAGAAGTTTATCGACCAGGGCCAACAGGTGCACCTCTAGAGTTTGTGCCTAAAGGATTGCAGGAAAAGTCCAAGTCATTCCAAGACCTTAGGGAGGTGGACAGGGATCCTGGCCTTGGAGTAATAGGCAGGTTTTCTTTGCGTGGAAAAAAGACACATACCAATGACAGAAAAGAGGAAAATTCAAAAGAGGACAATCCAGACTCTGCTTCCAGACGAAGAGTAACCTGGGCTCTGGGGCGTAGTAAATCTCTGGACAAAAAAGCGACTGATGCCACGGACTCTGTCTATGAGAAAGACACCGAACGAGAAAGTCTAGAAAGAGGCCGTAAGAAGTCGTCTGATTCACCAGTTTTCTCAATGCGACGGAAATTTGAGTCAAAGGTTTCAGGTATATCTGACAGAATGCGTAGTAAGTCACAGGAAAGAAAAGAGAGTAAAGAAACACATCCTGGGATGAATTCTGAGATCCCAGACAATCCCAAGGAGAAACAAGACATCAAAAAAGTCAGTGATTCACCAGTTTTAGCAATGCGCAAAAAGTTTGAATCAATTTCGGGATCTCTTAGAAACCGAACTCACTCTGAAGAGAGAAGTGGAGAAAAAGAAACCAAAAAAGAGGGAAGCCGAACACCTCTGCTCTCACGACTCCGGCACTCTCAGTCTGAAGGTGTCAGTTTAAAGAAGATGGACGTTCCTGAGAACCAGTTAGCTTCACAGACTGCTTGCACAGTGTCCAAGGAATCTCTAGACTCAACATCAAGTGCCCACTCTATAAAATCATCTCAAAGTATGTGATGCCCTTTGTTTCTATGATACATTACATACATTATTATCATTTTATAAGCAGAATACAGTACACAACTTCCACACCAACCTGTTGTAATATATATGAATATAGAGATTTAGCTAAATGTATTTGTTTGAATGTTGTTTTTCTAACAATGGTATGTTCTGTGAACGCCTAGGAACCCTTTTCAATCTGTTGTTAAAAGCATCTGTAGGAAGCATTTTGCATTAAAGGTGATTTGAATACCTCCAAGGCTGATTAGATAAAAATGCTAAAACTGATTGAATGGTGGTGATATTATTATTCTCAAGGTAGTGTTTTTGTCAGTTGTTCATTTGATTTGTCTGGTATTATGAACAAAATTGACAAAATCTAATCCACTTTTTATGAAGTATAGTATTGCGAACTGTCAAAGGAAACATTTAAATAACTTTATGCAAAAGTTGTTTTTGACCTGCTGCAAATATACTAGTTTGTTGCTTGGTGCAAATGATTTTGTTGAGAAATCATTACATTAGTTTTCTTATGTTATTTTGATACTTTTTTTTACAGCCCCTGAAAGTGACCGCAAGTCTCGATGGGACCGATGGGGGTTGTCCAGAGCAAAGAGAGATAGGACCCCATCTCAGTCAAGCATTCCCTCAACCCCTTCAGAAGAGGATGGTCAGACTTCACATCGATATACTCGATCTGTCTCAGGTATATCAGGATTACTATCAAAGGTCCTTTTTGAATTGCTTGCTATTAAAATGTATAAAAATACACTGATGTATAAACTATGCTTTTTAGATTTCCCTCCAGTTTTCCATATTAAACTGAAGGACCACATTCTTTTGGAAGGAGATCCAGTCACACTGAGCTGTCTCCCAGCTGGCAGCCCCCACCCAAAAATTATCTGGATGAAAGGTAAGATTTATTTGCTAACTTCCTCTTTGATTTAGTTGATCAGATGTTAAACTCTGTAAATGTTCATCTATGTTTCCCTATACCTTCAGATAAGAAACCTTTAGAACTTGATGACAGAATGAACTTGATGTCTAGCCCGGATGGAAGACAACTACTGATGATAATGAAGACTTGCAAGAAAGATGCTGGACTTTATGAGTGTGTGGCGACAAATAACCAGGCCTCCGCGACCAGCTCATGTACCTTGTCTTTAGCTGGTGAGTTTATGCACTATATTCTGTTCCACATGAGCAAATTATCAGTTACTAAATTAAACGAAGGACGAATTAAATGTTTGGACACACAAGTTCAAGTGTTTTGCCTATAAATATTGTGAAGCCATAAAAACACATACAGATTGATATTGTGTGTCTTATACCCTACAGATTTTTTTATTGTTTTACTCCCTTGTGTGATGTTATCTTTATCTTTTCCCTTTCTCCAGATATTCCAAAACGGCCAGGGACACCTGAGATTCCTCAGACATATGACAACACAGCCCTGGTTCTATGGAAACCAGCAGACAACAAAGGTCCCTCCACTTATACACTTGAGAAGAAAATTGAAGGTAAGGTCATTTTTGATTTGTCTTAAAGGGAGATTTTCAAGTTATAGTCAAATCCTTTCCCCATGTTTACTCTAAAAATAACATTTCTTTTTCACTAGGTGACTCCAACTGGCTGATTGTGGCTGCGGGAATTGCGGATTGTTACTATAATGTCACAGGCCTTTCACCTGGTATTAACTTTCGTTTCCGTGTAGCGTGTGTGAACAAAGCAGGACAGGGCCCACACAGCAATGCCTCGGAAAGAGTTTGCATCAATGTTCCAGGTATAAGACTAATAGTAGCATTATACTTTAAATGTTCATGATAAAGTTTTTGTAGTTATTTTAAAGACACAGTGTGTTTAAAAAGCTGCGTTTCCCCCGTACCTTAGTGTTATGAGCCATATGTCCATTTTTGTCCTTTACAGGTAATGGTTATGTTATGAAGTGCCAGAAACAGTCCACGTAAAATTATTTAAAGGGGAATTTCACAGATTTTTATTGAGAAAATGTCATTTATAGTGAGATGTAAACAAAGCAGTTCAGCGTGGTTTTATGTAAAATGATGCATTGTATATAAAAAATATAAAATATAAATCTAAAAATTACTCTCAAATTTCTTAATAATAGTGCTTGTATGAACCAAGGGTTGCAACCTGTCTAAAACAATATTGAATCTAAAACTTTGAAACTTTTTACATTATAGTGAAAAAGGTAAAATAGTAGAAATAGTAAAATATACAAAAATTATTTCTTACAAAATTGCTGTGTGTAGTGCATTACGAGAACCCTGTAGCATTGTGCTGTTCAGTTGTCTTTCTTGATCAGTATTGTTTTTTATTCTCCATCTCTTTGACAGTGGCTTCAGTCTCCCAGCCTGCTATAGTAAAGATGGTTCCATCAGGTTGTCCTCCTGTTTTTAGCCCTCATGTGGTCACAGCTGCTGTAACATCTGCACAGCCAGTAGCTCCCTTGTCCTCTCATGCACCTCCACAGACTCGCATCTCCAGCGCACCTTGGAGAGTTACCAGCACTGCACCAGCGTCACCTTCCTCCGCATATGAGCCTTCCTCTCCTCAGTCTGTAGTTTCCTCACTATCAGCAGCTAACGCCGTTCCTATTGCTACAGATCCTAAGGCACAACCAGATGTTGTTAAAAGCAATGCCCAGACAGTTGCAGTCACCCAGTTGCCTCTAAAGGGCAAATCTGTTCCCCCTTTGGTCCCTCCCAAACCAAATAGCCCTGTAAACGTGGTCCCCCCCATCACACAAATACAGTCTGTATTGAGTCAAAGGCCATACACTGCTCCACCTTCAGTGGGTCGGCCGATTTCTCCAGTCCCTACCTACGTCCCAGCCACCACTGCAAGAGTGGCTCCTACCCCAGTCTCTCCTCCTGTGGTTTTAGCAAGCAGTATCAGTCCCATTGGCGATGGAGCTGTCTCACCCATGACAGACACACCCATCGAAAGGGTGACCCCTTCAACCAAAAGTGAAACAGCTTTGAGGCAAGGAGTTCCACAGAAACCATATACATTTCTGGATGAGAGAGCCAGGTGAGAGGATAGCGGCAGTAAATTAAGTTTTAAAACTGTAGATGATGATTCAGCTGCACTTGCTGTGAAATATTAGAGTTGATTGTAATTTAGGTATTATACTTGTTTCAGTAAAGTACTCAGAGCCAATTTTCTAACTTTTTCGTTTTTTCCCTTAGAGGTCGATTTGGTGTGATACGGGATTGCCGAGAGAACGCCACTGGAAAAATGTTCATGGCAAAGATTGTATGCCATGACCAAGTGAACAAGCCGACAGTAATACAGGAGTATGAGATCTTGAAATCACTTCATAATGAGAGAATCATGGCATTACATGAAGCTTATGTCACACCCCGCTACCTGGTCCTCATTACAGAGTGCTGCATGGGCAAGGAGATCCTTTACAGCCTTATTGACAGGTAAGTGTATGCGTCTGCTTGTGTCTTTGGGTCCATTTAATGATACATCTGCAGACTATAAGTGGATGAGATTATTAAGCCTATAAGATAAATATATTTTTCCATTGTAGGTTTCGTTACTCTGAGGACGATGTGGTGGGTTACATAGTCCAGATCTTGCAGGGTTTGGAGTATTTGCACAACCACCGGGTCCTTCATCTAGACATTAAACCAGATAACATCATGGTTACCAACCTCAGTGTCATTAAGATCATAGATTTTGGCAGTGCTCAAACTTTTAACCCCCTTCTCCTCAAACAGTACAGCAGAGATTTGGGAACTTTGGAATATACAGGTATGTACAATACAATATTGGTTGTTTTGGTATATTATAACAGTAAATACAATACTGTGCCAAAGTCAGAGACCACCTTTCTTTAATCTCCAGTCAAAAAGTATATCTAGGTACACGTTTTAAAACAGAAAATTACACAGAAACCTCAAAAACTACTTTTAGGAAAACTAAAGTGGTGTTTTTCCAAACATCCAAAGTTTAGTTTTAAAAGTTGTGTGGTCCAAGTAACTAGATAAAAAAAACACATTGTTTAGTAATGTTGAGGTCTGGTGGGTCAGGCCTCTCTGAAATGTCTTGCTTTAGGCTAGTTTATGACTCTGTGGTGGGTCAGTCCATGGTTCTGAGAACACCAGCAGCTCATTTGTTTGATTTGCAAACTTTCTTCTTTTTTTATCTTCTACTTCTTTCTCAGTAACAGCTTTTTGGCAGCTACACATTCACATTCATAACGTTGTTGACTCACAGTGGGGAGACAGAAACATCTGTGGATGGGTTTTTTTTTTTCAAATCTAAAGCAAGAGTGGGGCCTCATTTTCTCCTCTCTGTCTTAAAGGTGGAAGTTTTAAGTATTGTTTATCTGAAGGTGACAGTTTAGGTGGTCCACCAGGTCATTTGTGGTTGTAAAGTATCTCATTATCTCTTTAGCTTTTAATGATTGTTTTGTACTTTAGTTTTGAAAGTTACAAAACTGAAAAAAAGAATAATTACTATTAATTGCCATTTTAACTGAAAATTAAATAAATGGCCTTTGTGAGGGTTAGATGCAGTGACTATTCAAAGCTACAGGTAATGATTAGTGTGGTTGTGAGGTGAAGATGCATTTCTCACCCCATTGTGGATTCAATGTAGAAATGGAGAACAGAACCTTATGTGTCTCTACTCTTTCTTATGGCTGAAGCTCCAGAGATACTTAAAGGGGATGTTGTGGGGCCTCCAGCTGATATATGGAGTTTGGGAGTTCTCACATACATTATGTAAGTATGGCTTAATCAACTTTACTTCCACTCATGTGAGCAGTTTTAAAACAATATCTATTACGATCTATTACGAGGTGTTTGTTGTCCAGGAAAAATTAACAACTGGTGTATTCCACCACGGTGGTCGGCGGAAAATTGTAAAAAAAATTGACAGAGTGTTCTGCTTAGCATTGTGGCTTGCACTGGCCAACCTTTCTATTGCAGCTACATTGAAAACTGAAATATCTGGTTTGCCTCCATCCGTCCACCACAAACGTTACGCAGCATAACCCTCTCCTACAGAAACCATTTTTCTCAATTGCCTGAAATGCCTCATTAGAATTCCAGCCCTTTTCTCTGTTTCAAGGTGACATTATCTCTTAAAACTATCTACATTGTCAAGATACTGGCAAGCTTGGCACGATATTAAACAGTGCACTGAAACAGTCGAGACTTACTTCTCTAAAATGTCCTGCTTCAGGCTAGTTTGTAAAGGTAAAGGGTCCGCCAGCTTATTCTACCGGACTTTCAGGATCGGGCCGGACAGAGGGTGAACACAGATGTACAATATGAGAAAAAGCGTATTTTGGGGAAAACTAAACCGTGTAAATCTATTCTAGTAGACCAAAAAACACAATTCTGAAAACTGAAAACAAACTTAACTGGTCCCCTTTAAGTAATCATTTAATGTTAGTGCTACAGTGGCTGTCTTTCATATATCTCTGTACCTCTGAAAAAAAATTATCTGCTGGTTTTTACTGCATCTTACTGGTTTTTCATTGTCCATGCAGGCTAAGCGGCAGGCTGCCATTCCAAGAGAAAGACTCGTGGCAGACAGAAACCAAAATACAAGCAGCAAAGTTTGACTCAACTAAGCTGTACCCCAATGTTTCCCAAAGTGCCTTGGCTTTCCTCAAAAAAATGTTAAATGGCTATCAGTGGTAGGTATTCACCCACAAATCCTGTACATCTCTTTACTTACAGTTCATTGTTGCTTGTTTTTTTTTTGTTTCTGTTAAGATTATCAAGCAAGGGATTTTGGTAGGGTTTACCATCAAACCATCACAATAACTGATTTGCAGTCAGTGCAGACTATTTTGAATTGGGGCTGCAACTAAATAATTTTTTTTAAATAAAATGAATAAACACTAATTCTAATAGTTATGTTACTGTAATGAGGATACAAACAAAATGTCTTGCTCCCCTAATATCACTGTGTTCATCATCTCTTCCACAAGATGATTTGTTTTTCAACATATAACCTTATATTACTTTTACTGCTTTGACATGAACTTGGTTAAAGATCATGCCCATCATTCAAAGTAGCAGAAAATATGTTAAACATGCTTTCATGCTTCTATAAAACACCACCTTCTCCTTTGCATATCATGACTTTTGGGGGTCTTGTGTAGTAGTGAAGTCTCTCAGAATCAACACACAAACACGCATATAGATATAAATTAAATTCATCTCATATATGGCATTGTGGTTTTTCACCAGTATAACCTGGCAAATGGTACGAGCCTGTTAAGCAGAATACATCTCTGATTTATAAACATTTCCCAGGTCCCGACCCACCATTAAAGACTGCTTCAGCAACGCTTGGCTGCAGGACTCCTATCTGATGAAGCTACGGCGTCAAACCCTGACTTTCACGACCACACGACTGAAGGAGTTTCTTGGGGAGTACCAGCGCCGGCGGGCTGAGTCAGCCACCAAACACAATATCCTCTTACGTGCATACCAGAGTGGGCCTCAATCGCCAGCCTCACCTACAGCACACAGCCTATCCAGCACACCTGCCACCTAACAAAACCTTCACTCTACGCATAGCGCCCAATCACCTGAAGGCATAGAGGCCCAACTCTCTTCTCACCAACTACTAATATGAGAGTGGAAGAAGCAAAGTGGATTATTTAAACACAAGCTGAATAGCATTTATCGCTAATGAATACTGTTAATATATTGTACTAGTAGGTAAGTAATCACAGGTTGAACTGTGGTAGACTGAAGATCATGGCACAAACATGATTTTAAATAAGTATGGTATACAGAGCAATACAAAACTCTATGTGTTTGGCTGAGGAATGTATGAACTCTTCATGTTTTCTCTCATTTTAGCATACCCCAACCAAGTATCTCATATTAAACTCTTGGGCACTGCAGAAAGGCAGGGCGCATAGACCTGTATATGAAGCAGAACACAGCTGCTCAGCTTTCTCAACACTATTAAACAGTTTCATATTGCTAGTATTTATTTTTGTTTTCTATTTTCAGTTGCACCTGACTGTTGCTAAAATATATTATCTGTGGGAATGTTTGTAAATGTATCAAATAGGTTTGGAGGGGACAGTAAATGTATTCTGTATATTGGCTTAATTGTGTTTTGATTTGTTTAGAATGGATACAGAAAGTGGCTGAGAAAAGATAATGAATTTTGCTTTGCTGAATGATCACTGGTCCTTCACCTGAAAATCACCCTTCATGCTGATGTGCTCTACAGATTTGACCCAAATCTAATCAGCTTGATCAGCAAGTCAGGTTCTTTGAAGGGCCCATATTCTCTATTCTCTTTGTTGTTTTGTCTTAAAGATTTATCATTTATAATGTATATGTTTTACCATAATTTATCCCGTTCAATGAAAATAGAAAAAGCTGCTTTTGTATTTGTGCCTTTAAGACCTCTCTATATAAATGACTTCTGTTTTGATTGGCTGACCCTTTCACAAGTGCCCTGTATTGTGCCTGCTTCAAATGACAGTCTTGGCAGAAATGTGTAGTTGGCTAAACTGCTGTGGTTGTGACATCGCAAACATTCAATTAAAAATTCATTAAAAAGGGCTGTTTTTTGAAACAAACACAATTTCCATATATATAAAAGATTAAGCCGTACATTTTAAAACTTTACATTAAACATGCTTACATTTAAAAAACAAACTCAAGAAAATGTTAGATTTCTGTGATTATGGGCCCTTTAAAAACACTGCTGGAGGTTAGCGATCTAGGAGAAGGCCTGTGTTCACTGATGTATAGGGTGTACTGCACAATGTTTATAGAAGGTTTAATAATATGTGTGTGCGGTAGTTGTGCCAGTACTCCTAGACGTCATATTGCCGACTGTTACTTCACCAGCCGTGTAAAGCTCTATTTATTTATGTATTTATTTTTCTATGGCTGCATCCATGTATAATATTCTTGGTCTGGCATGCATTCACAAAGCACTCTTTCAAAGAAGACAATAGTGGACGTGTCATTAACTCAGCCATACTTCAGTTTGTATTTCTGCCAGGGTTTTTGTAAAAAAAAAAAAAAAAAGGGGAGCTGTGTAATGCTGTGTAAATATGTTCACAAAGTTTTGGTTGTATTTCTGCTTTTGGAAATCATTTTGCAGTTTTTTTTGCAATGTGTACTTTGAATTACAGAAGTGTTCATTAAAGAAAAAAAAGACTTGCACTGTATTGTTTAATAGAAACATTTATTCATTCTTATTGCTTTGGGAACATTGTAGGTAAATCCTTTATTCTGTAAACACATTCAAGAGCTCCTCAGTGCAGTAATCATGACCAAAATTGGTAGTTGATTTATTAACTTGCAGCATATTTTAATCTCAGAAACATAGAAAACATAACAAATATTTTGCAATTGTCCACTTTTTAGTGAAATACTCATGAAAAAGACCAATTTTCCTTTGGTTTTATATATATATATTGATAAATACTACAAAAGTGTTTCATACAAATCAAAGTGATTTTCCTCAGACACCTGGAAAAGAAGTCACCCCTACAAGACTATTTATCAATTCAACACCAGTACACAGCCTAAAAGTGTATGACTGTAAGTATACCAACGCTGTGCATTCTTACATCCATCTTGCAATGCTTCCCCTCACTTTCATCATATAGTCCTATTATTAGATATCTGGACATCACTCTTTATAAGTAGAAGTATAAAAACATTACATCACGTTATAGCCAGGGCACACTGCAGTGAAAACACTATAACCTCATGACTTTTCACAGGAATCTCATTAGAGGGTCAAGGTGCAAAGATGCAGGTTTACACCTAACAATATTATTGTGCATACTGTTTTTCCTAAAACCAATCAAAATGACAGATTTCTCCTCCAGAAGAACATTACACAAAAAGCTGAGTGGAACCTCAAACGATTGCTATTTTCCTTTAAACATTGCAGTGATTTATATGCCATTCCACTTTCACCCTCATACCTTAAATCTCCGTTACACAGTTGCAAAGTAATAGAGGGCAAGACAATATTAAATATTGCTATTTCTTTTTGTTTATTCTTGACGAGAATATTATAATGCTGCTGCTTTAGTTTATATTTCTACCCCCTCGTCCCACTTAACTAGCTTCATCTCTGACCTGCTCGTGCTCAGTCTTTGCTCTACACCACTTTCAGGTTAGCACTGCTTTTGGCCTTCCCTGTAGTGAACTTTACTGTCCCACTCATGTCCAAGCTGGTATTTTTGAAGATGAGACTGTACACTGTCCCTTTGTTCTCCAGACGTATGTCCGCCCCTGCCTGAAGTGTTTCTCCATTCAGGGTCCAGACAGGGGGTTTCATGAGGGGGACAGACACTTCACACTGGAACCGTGCTGCTTCTGGAGCATTTACCTCCACGTCTTCCAGCTCCTTCACCAACATGATGGACTGGGCTGGGTGGACAAATGGTACATGCTTAGTTATCCTCAGTACATCCATATTTTCGATATAGAAGCATTGCATACTGAGTACAGTTTCCTGTTTTTGCTACGTGCTGACCCCAGTGTTCTATAATTATTACCATCATGGATACAAAGATTCTTTAACAGTAACAGTATATAACAAAGAAAAATGAGTATAGACAGGAATACTGCATGATACAAATAAGCAAAAAACATCCTACTCTGATCATGTAGAAAAAAAGATGAGCTGGTTTTGCTGCACTTAGTAAAAGAAAAAGTCTTTGAAAGTAAAAACCTTTCAAGTTGATTTTGAAAGATGGTTCATGATATGCTAGAGTTGCTTGCATAGTTTGAGTTCACTCAAACATTTCTATCCTGAAAGGAGTGGTTTCTCCCAGGATGACACTGACCACATCCACAGTCACTAAATAGTAGATAAGTTGCTATATACTGTATAAATGGTGTATAATTGTAATAATAGTTGATAAATAGTCTAAGGTAAATGCTATGGCCTTTACTGTCACCACATTAAACAACAAATAAACAATTCGAGATTCTGGGCCAGTTAATCTAATAGCACTCTCCACCACCATCAGCACTACAAATAAAGGAATATATTTAGGGAAAACGACGTTCCATTCCTCTAGTACAATTCCAAAATTTTTGACAGGGGGAATTGAAGCTGCTGTGGTAGCTTGTAGAGGCCTAAAACACTTTATATTTTTTCTGTTAATCAACCCTCTTTGAGACCCCCTGCAAACACCCCCTGCTTGCTCACCCAACTCCAAGACAAATCATTATTAGATTATCTAACATTCCTGTTTAATTGCATTCTAAACCCATGCAGTGCCAACTGGGTGGAGCCATTTCACTAAATTCAGCTAACTGCAGTACATGATCACTATTCTAGTACAGAATAACTGAGCTGTTTGATGTCTGAATAACATAAATTTAATTTGTATTAATTAAATACAGGCCCTGCATCGATGTCAGTGGGGCTTCAGCTATTAAAGGAGAATTACGAAAAATGTTCTAGGCCAAAAGCTTAAATCAAAACTATCGTAAAATCAAGTCTCTGTCATTAGGCAGTGTATTCATTACCAGTTCATACAGCAATGTTCTATGAAGGAGCTTTTAGAAACTTTTAACTCTTCAGACGTCCAGATCTTAGCATTAACACCATGAACAATTCAGGCTTGGTAAGTTTCTCTATATCACCATTTTTTTTACATCAAAGTGCTCTGAGCAATGTTTTGGTATCTTTAACATGCAGACAGTTTGACAAATCACTGGACAACAAGCAATTGCTTTCTTTGCTTGACCACTAGCTTCGCTTTTCTCACCTTCCACCATCAACTTGGCTGTGGACATATGCTCGCCCACCTCAATGCTATAGGTACCCTCGTCCTCTACTGCCACCTGATTGATCACCAGTTTGTGGTAACAGCCCTCGGTGATGATCTCCATGCGCTCTGATGACTCCAGCTCCTCATCACCTTTGTACCAGCTAACGTCACAGCGAGGTGAGGACACAGTGCACTCCAGAATCACCCGATGCTTCTCCAACGCCGTGCGGTCCCTCAGTGGACGCACAATGCTTACAGGGAGTTCTGTCCAAAGGAGCAGAAAACGAGGTTTGTCCCTCTTCAGGTGTAACTGGGTATACTGTAACTGTTGATAATATTTGCAATGAATTGCTAATCTTAAAAACAGTACCTTGAACCTCAAGATAGGCAACCGATTCAACTTGTTTGGATACAAATTTAATCTCTCCAGCATCTTCTGTTGTAACATTGCATATAAGAAGGAAGTGCTTGGTTCCTGTTAAGCGAAAGGAAAAACATTTGTAGATGTTTAGAAAATGCTTGATGTCCTTTACAGTGTCAAAGCATTTCATGAACAATGAACCAACAGAAACAGTCCAAAATAACCTGAAACAGAATCTTGTTACATACACAAACTGAAGAATCAATAACATTCTTTTGGTGTGATTTTGGAGATGTTTTGTTTATATGGAAGGAAGAAGTTGAAATTATGATAAGTCTTGTACATGACTAGGAATGTCTTAATGACTAATGAGTGATAAGCTGACCCTCTCTCCGAGTCTTGATGGTACTGTTAGGCCGTATTTTGTGGCCATTTTTGTACCAGTCTCCAGGCATGTCCTCCATCGACACTTCACACATAAACACAGCATTCTGGTCCTCTTTGATGTACAAATCTTCCAGCTCAGTGACGATCTCCAAGTCCCGCTCTGAAACCCACAGCAGAGCAAGCAAAAGAATACTAAATGAATATGCTGGAACATAAGAATACATTCAATAGAGATATATATTTATTTGAACTTGAATTGTGAAAAAAATCTTACATTTGCAGCAAATTTATTTTTATTCCTTCTATTCTAACACATTCAGCTGACTCCCACCACAAGCTTCTGCAACTTAATGTGCTGGAATTAAAGGGGGGGCTATTGTGACATTTCTTATCTTTCACTCAAATTGTTTAGCAGTTGTAATGAATAAAATTAGAAAACAAAGCAAAACAGAAACATTTTCAGTAGTAGTCTTAGATCTTTGCACTAGTGTAAACACTGTCACTATTTTTACTATATGATACTTTTTGGACTAATACATTAAAACTATTCATTAACACATGGAATTACTACCAAAATTCTGGTCTATAATAATAAAAAACTGGATTGTGTAAGAAGCCAACAACTACAACATGCTAGGCCAGATATTTCTGGGACTTATTTTAAATAATAAATTAAATAAATTCACAAATAAGTATTAGCTTATTTTTAATTTGCTTGGAAAACAGGTTCAAACATATAAGTATAAAATTTCCATTAAGTTTATGAAAATAATACATTTCAGCAGGTCTGTCCAAACTTGTAAATGACACATGGTCAAGAAGATTTTTTGGACAAGGCTAAGAAATGCTACAGCATGGGGGAGATCTCCAAAATTCTGTACTGTACCTTTTCATGAAAAACTAATATGCAAGTTGCATTGACAACACCTACAGTCGTACAACTGGGGAGGGATTGTTACTGTGTCATATCACATCACAATATGCTTTTCTCAGCATATAGTGGATAACGCTAACATTTAATTTCCACTGAATACCTCACCTAATTCAGTGGAATTCAGACAGCATGATTAGACCTGGATACCTGGACTTAGTTTAGTGTGGTATGTAAAACATGAACTCAAAATTATTCTACTCTTAGTCTGTCACACTACTGGGGCTTTTAGTCAGGATTTATCTTGTGTATCATTAAAATGTCTTAAAGTATCATGATATGTTTTGCTATATTGTACACACCCTCAGTGGAATAACCCATGATGGGTAAAGGGGGAGATATTTTATGACAAAGGCCGTACCGTAGATTTCAAGCTTGCAGAATGTGCAGAGGTCACCAATTTCGCAGGTGTAGATGCCAGAGTCACTGGTGCTAGTCTGCATGATCTGCAGACAGCGCTTACGGCCCATCGAGTAGATCCTCATGCCTTTATCTGACTTGAGCTCCGATCCATTCTACCGTGAAACATACAGAGCGCACGTGTCAGAGAACAGACCCAACACATACACAGCTTTTTTGTTGGGAGATCTGGAGTGACGATACCTTCAGCCATCTAACTTCCACGTTTTGTCTGGACAGCTCACACTCCAGCGTGACAGGTAACCCCTTTTCCAGCCGGACATCAGACAGCTTCTTTATGAGTGCCACTGGAGTCTCTGCCGATAATAGAAAGACGATTTTGCATTGTTTTATGTCCTGCAACTGAGCAACTTTCTCGGAATGGACCAATAACATAAATTAAAAAATAATAATAATTCAATAAATACTCATTATGTATTCCATTATTCTGTAATACCTCCTTTATGTCATGAACACATTTTCAAAGCATTAAAATATACTCAACATTCATTTTAGAAGCAATAGCAAGGTGAGGGGCCCATTCAAAAATACTTTTTTGAAAACAATCCGTTGTTTGCTTGAATCAAAGTAGGTTGGTTTCGTTTACAAAGTCACACGGTGTGACACTGTCAAAATCATGATATTTGTATTACTTTTGAATGTACACTTGAATTTAAGAACGAATTCTCAAAGTACAGATAAAATACCTGATGAATACCTTATTTGTCTTTGTTATTAAAATATTTCAAAAATTGGTAGAATTTTTACTTTTAAACTTTTAAAATTCAGTTTAATGATCAACAGAATGTGAAGAAATAACTGTTTTGATGGTATAACAAGGACACACTATGTATCGTGTTGCAGGGATATTTGCAGAAGTTAGCATCTAGCCCTTGTCCATCCTGTCCTGTAATACCACGTTGTACCTCAAGGGGCAACAGCGAGAACAAAATGATGGCATAAGGATGAGGAAGTGGCCCTGCAATGATGACATACTACTCAGTAGGCGAACGCGGCTAGTATGTCAGAATACCTAGTAGGCATCGAGTAGTAGGTGAGCGGTACCAGGATGACCTACTGAATCAGACGCCATTTTTATGTAGGTGAACACAGCACACTGCACAATCCCATGATTCACCTGGAGCAGCGGATGAATTCAAAGTAGACAAAAAAAGGCTAAAAAAGAGGAACGTCGGCTGTGTGTATGCAGCCTCGTCTAGTGAACTGCCGCTACAGAAGTTAGCGCTGCTGCTAAGGTAAAAAAAAAATATTCAATTCCTCCTGTTTTATCTTCTCCGAGCTACAGCTCTACACTGTCTGAGTACGTATTCAGACAAAAATGCAGATCAGTGTCACAAAAAGTTTATCTGTCAGTAAACAGAGTTTTTAAATGAATAGCAGGACTTTTATGGTGGTGGTCTGACGTCTTGCGTCACAGGACGCTGGTAAGATGGCGGACGTAGTACGTCTGAGCTTGTGTGGCTACTAAAACTCACCTACTGAAATTGCTTACTAGTCTTCTGCTTAAGCAGTACGTACTGACTCTAATCTAGTACCTACTGACTAGTAGGCGATTTCGGACGCACCCATATTCTAAACTCTGTCATGTTGAAGTTACTGTTTCTGTTATGTCGTTTTTAAGAACAGGTAGCCAATGAAAGGATGAGTACATACAACAGTGCCTGCTTATGTCCAGAATCAATTCGGCAGCAAACAAATGAAGTGATATAAAGTAAAGCAATGGTTAACATCATTTGTTACATTCCACCGCTGGAGGCGCTCGTGTTGAGTGAAGGGATGAGTTTTGATGCTGAACTGATGAAGTGTTTCTTCTAGACTGGTTAGTAAACAGTTGTTAATGATAACAATGAGGAAGAGGGGTGAAGGGGTGGTGATATATTGCCTTCTATTGTTTGGAGTATGAATTTGACGTAATGTTTTTTTTAAAATCTCCAGACATGACAATTACACAACACTGAGAAACGTACAGAAGCTCAGGACAGAATATTACTGAATTCCATGCTGGTTCTGATTCGATGAAGGTTTGGGCTCCATTTCACATCTATCATACTGTTACAGCTGTACGCCGTGTACAGACTACATTTCAGCTTAGAGCTATGTGATAAGTCAGGCTGTTGTTACGCTCACGTCCTGATGACTCATCTCAGAGCTATTGAATGATTTAAGCTAGAGCTGACATCTTAGCACCCTTAATGGCAAAGACCCCGTGTTTAAAATATGTGTGACTCATGAGGAGGTTTAGACGCTAGAGCCCAGGAGATATCTGTGATGCTTTCAGTGATGATGCTGGTGTTATTATCTGTGTGACACGGAGCAGATTGCTGCTTGTATTCTTAAAAAATTCAGTGAGTTTTCCATCTAAAGTAACTGCTGGTTCATTACTATACAAAGTTTGGAATAATATTATCATACGATTAATTCACTCCAAAAGCATTTATACATGGTAGACGGAATGACTAAAGGGACAACACACTTCATCTGTGTAAAAAACTAAAAGGCTCATGAAAAGAATGGAAGCTGTAGTTTAACACAAACTGTGAAAAAAGGTGACTGCGAGGTTCTAAATGCTAGTAAAAGCTAAAAGGTTGGTGTAAGTAGCCCACCTTTGACCACTAGCCGTGCCGAAGTCCGAAGCCCCTCTGCGGAGAAGGCGATGGTGCCTGTGTCCTCCAAGGTAAGGTTGGTGAGCGTGAGGCCATGTACACATCCATTGGTGCTGACCCGGAAGTTGTTGTTGGGTTTTACCCTCAGGCCATCCTTCTGCCACACGCCTTCCACGTCCGCATGGGACAGCTCCACCTCGAACGACGCTGTTTCTCTCTCAAATGTCTCAGTGTCCATTAGCCCCTTGCGTATGGTGATCTTCCTGGCTTTAAAAGTCAACAGGATCTGTTCAGTCATCATATCAATAGACACATTTTGCAAAACTGTGTGAGTTTTATTGCTTTTCGGCAGTTGAAGTCGGATCATCTTAAATTGAACGTTTCATAGTTAGCTGACAACTTTCCTTTTTTTGTCAAGATCGATAGCAATTAGCTGGTTTAGGTAACACTGGCTACTAGTGAGCTCCAAGTAACTAACACTGGAATAGCTAGCTATATAGTCTGATGACCTAGCTTAATATAGGGAGATTTATTCTATTTTTAATCATAATCAAATCAGAGGGTGTATATGGGCATGTAAACCTAATCTAGGCATTTTTTTTACCACCACCAGTGTCCAGAAATACATATATCTCCACTTGTGGCGTATTTATTTTTTCTATATTATTTGAGCATTATAAATGGTTTCATGATGACTGGATAGATACATAGAAATGCTCCAAAATCACTTAGAATAAAGTAAAAATTAAAAGTAAAGAAGAGTTTTGTCCTCTCCTGTAAAGTTAGTATTTTGGAGATTTTCTTGTTTTTCTTTGGACAGTGATGATATGTTTTTTGCAGTCATCAAGGAATAATCAAAATACAACATAAATGTATTCGATAAGCCCCCTGAAACACACAGCAATGCAACGAACATTTTCCTGTTGATTAAAAAACACGTAATATCTTCTTCCATTAGAATTGTTTAATTATTATTTTGAAAACCTTCTTTATCGCTGACGCGTTTATTAAAACACCCACCAACTTATTAACATAATTAACGTCATCAGTGACTAACTGCACTTCTACAACACTGAACACGGTTCAGAATACTGAGCCCACTGCTCTAAACTCTATTCACTCACAATTGTGCTGCATGACTCATGTTTGCTGACGACAATACAGTTGTGGGCCTCATCTCAAACAATGACAGAGACGTAGAGAGGTAGCCTGTAGAGATGAGGTGAAATGCCTTACAGCCTGCTGCATGAACAAAAACCTGTCCATCAGCTTAGCCATGCAGTTTGCCTGATGCTAATTGAGTTTAATAAGCTTCCTCGAATTGTAGCTCCAGTGCAAATCTAAAATAGCAAACCTCCACTAGCAGACGTATCTTGGCTGACTGATTACATTTGGGGTAGGAGGGAAATTGTGTACTATATAGGCCATTCTACCATATTAGTCCAAATTGCAGTAAGTAACAACAAAGCAGATTATTCAGTTATTTATCCATTTATTCATTCAGACATCTAAACCACTTATGCTACTGGGTAGTGGGGGTACTGAAGCCTAATCTGGTGCTCAGTGGGCAGAAGGTAGGAAACACCCTGGTAAAGTCTATCACAGAATGAAGTATTCAGACCTAGATATGAGGTATCACCCAGTATCCATACAGTACATTCATAGGGTGTGTGTGTGTGTAGCATGTCTACAATAGCAGTGGTAGCTGCGCTCTCCCCTTTCTGAAATGGCATACCGATGTTTCATCAGTCTCCTCTCACACAAACAGGCTTTATCCAGCCAGCAGGTTGAGTTTATTTTTGTATGTGATAGCACTGCGATAGCCACATACCAATAGCAGAGGTCAGGCAGCAGGAGGATACTGTGAAACTGGTTAGCCAGAAAAGGGTGCACTGAGCAAAGTTGCTTTAAGATCCAACCTGTCTTGCCTTAAATAATAAAGTATGTATCTTAACCCAATAAATGAAGCTTAATGTAGATTTCCTAAAAGCAGAGAAAAAGGTTGAAAAATGAATAATCACGTATAATGTGTTTGGTACATAAACCCACAGAAAGACAAGAAGAAAATTATATTCTAGTCACTTTAAATCCCTGCATAATAATTATTCGGGTTTTTTTTAGTCAGTACCAACTTTGTAACATACTTTGTTAAAAATATTTGTCAATGATTACTTAATAAATAAAAAACCTGTCAAATGCTGTGATTCTGTTAAAACATGACATATTAATATATTAACATTGTACTACACACTTCTATAACCTAAGAATGACTGTAAATGTAATCCATATACTTAATAATAAGTGTTAGTATGTAATATGCCTGGATAGTAACTTCACATATTGTCTACAACAAAACTGGTTTTACTTTGTTGAAACATTGACCAGAAAACTTCAGCATGGTTCTGTGTATCAAGCAAGTCTTGTTTTTGGTGTACATTTGGGAGGATGACTTGATTCCTTAGTCACACTGCACAACACTACTGCTATTAATAACCTTTGTTGAAAACAGAGAAATTGATAGCAGATCCACCATCATAATCAGAGCATAAGTAGGCAGAGGCTGAATCATCATAACACCCTGTTCTTCCAGCACAGTAACCCTCAGAAGTCTGGAGTTAATAGGCTACAATCATTGCTACACTACTGCAGTATATATACATAATTGTAGAATGCATTATATTGTTTTTTAATGTAATAAAATACACTTATACCCAATACAAATTCTGTACTGAGGTTCGGAGGTTTAATTACCCACTTCTGGCTGTTTTCAATAGTTTTACTGCCAAGAGTTTGATGAAACCATGGAAACAAAACAGAATTTCTTTACATCAAATTAAAATCTTAATAATTATATATATATATATATATATATATATATATATATATATATATATATATATATATATATAAACAATGAGTGTTATACTGATGGGTACCAGGGGGTGGGGGTGGTGTGGGGGTGGTGTTACTGGGTCCTTTTTTTTTTCATTTAATTATAAGATGTAAATAAAAGTTTGGATAACCGTGGTAATTTTTAAATTGTCTATCTGAAAATTAAAATTTTAAGCTATGCTATCAAACACAACGCTCCTCTGCTTGGAGCTAGAAGGTCCCTTTATAACAGCGGTGGACTGATGTGAACTGAGGAACAAGGACGCAATGGGGGGCTGTGGCAGTTGTGAAAATTCATCAGGAATGAACCAGGAAATGGAAGGTATGGGGTTTTAAGGGTGTGTTGCAGGCATGCTCCTCCCCCAAAACATAAATTATTCCATAACTAAGTGCACATTTTAGTGCATCATTACTTTTATTTGATGAATTAAAAATAAACATGGCGACATATGAAAAAGTTCTCTATAGCAATGGATTTTCACTAAATTCTGAATAAGACCTCTGATATTAACAAACACAAATGTGATATAGGTTAAAATTTCTAGACTTGTTTCAGAGTTGTTTCAAGTAGAAATAATTCTTACTTTCTTACTTTTACTTACTAATGAGAGTAAGGCTAATATTTATGGCAACATGGCAAGGCAGGTAAATTCATTTAACATATTAATTGTTGTTGTGAAAAATACTTACGTTCCACATTGAGTTTGACCTGTGTGCGGTCGTGGAGGGTCTCGCAGCGGTAGGTGCCACGGTCAGACAGGCTGAGGTTGGTGATCTTTAGGCTCCTCTTTTGGCCGCTCTGGGTCAGTGTGTGGCGTGGTCCCGGCTGGATGACCACACCTTGCCGCATCCACTGTACCTCCCCCGACTCCAAACTGACCTCCGTCTCCAGTGTGGCCTCTCCGAACTCCTCAGCCATCACTGCTTCCATCCTCTTAGTGAACAGAACCTGAGCCTCTGCAAAACGGTCCCGATGACAACATATCATAAAAAGAAAATTCATTTGTTTCTTTATGTTTAATTAAGTTGATTTACTGCACATGTAAATCATAACATCAAAAAAGTGACTGGAAGAAGCATTTATAGAGTGTAAGAACAATAAAAACAACTTCTAGCACACTTCTATAAATTGTATGGTTAAAATAATCTGGAAATAGTTTTTTGGCTTACTACTGTATATCATCTTTGTTGTATAATATCTATTATTATTTAAGAGTGCACAAGCAGATCTTTTATTTTTATTCCTTTGGTGACGTACAGTACAGTCCAAATGTGTGAAGCAACTAGTGAAAATGTTTATACTTTGCATTATTTCCAAATGTAATACTGAAATTGTCACTTTAAACTATGAACAGACAAAACTGAAGTGAAATGTAGAATCTTTATTTTTCAGAATTTCTTGGTATTTAGTATGTCCCCCTTCATATTCTTCAAAACAATCTGAACATGCTTAGTGTCACAAATTTCCTTAAATTTAAACCATCAACTACAAAGAATTGTAAATATTTCTTCAATATTTTACTTAACTTTTTTAGTGAAATAAAAATTAGAAAACTCTTTATTTCTGGGTTTAAATGAAAAAAAGGGTCTCAGACTTTTCGATCCCACTCTACACACACAAACAAATATACCTACTGTATATTATATTATATATATATGTCATTAATTACATATTATTAGTATTTTGAAATTTTGTAAAAATTAAAATAAAATAGCTACACAATAACATGAGTTAACCGACTAAAAAGGTGCTAAATTTGGTTAGACTAGCAGGGCTGTGAGTGTGATTCAACTTTGACGTTAGCAATATGTAACCCACACAGTGTAAACACATTCATGTGCTTTAGAATCATGGTCATCATAAATCTAGGTTAGTGTATGTGCTTGAGTAACCCAACCTTCATAAATCATGTTTACTGCATGCACTTTTGAGACCCGGCTTCCATAATTCACACGGCATCCACTCACCCTGGACCTTAAGGCTGGCTTTGGAGGTGACTCCCTCAGCCTCTGCTGTGATCCTGGAGGAGTCAAGGAGCTGGACGTTGTGGATGATCAGCGTGTGACACAGGCCGTTCTGCTCAATGATAAAACGGTCACTGGGTTTGATGACTTCTCCATCCATGAACCAGACCATCTGAACATCATCAGGAGACACCACACACTTAAAGGTGGCCTCCTCGCCTTCCATCACTGTGGTGTTATGAAGCTCGGTGAGGAACTCCACCACACGGGGCACTGCAGGACAACAGCAGATGGAGGGGGTGTAAATGTAATAAGCTTCTGTCTCAAGTCCAGATGCACTGTCACATATCTTTACAACAAATTACGTTTTATAGATTCCCAGGAGATGTACATTGTGCACATTTCTACATTTTCATAATCTAAAGTTTTAAAATAGAAACGCTGGAGTCAAGACATGGTGTGTAGAGTCAAGACAAATTAAAAATATAATTGCAATGCATTGAGGTACTATTATGTTCCTTAACCAAAGGTACTAGGCACATACCCTTGAGAGTTCCATGTCAGTCGTGTGAGAGAGACCACCCCAGCGACAGTATAGTAACTTTTTCTGTATGTCCCATAACTCATAAGTAACTGAAATATTTAAAATAGTTTGATGTAGTATACAAATACTGTTGACATTTCAAAACATCCTATTTATCCCTATTTCCAAAACAGCTGGGACGCTGAGTCAATGTAAATAAAAACAAAATGCAATTATGTGCAAATCATTTAAAACCTGCGTTTAACTGAAAATAGAATTACCTGTTTTAAATTTGATGTTAGCAACAAGGTTAGGACAGGATTATGTTTACCACTGTGTTCATCACCTCGTCTTGTTACAGTACTCTGAAAGCATTTAGGAACAGAGAAGACCAGCTGCTGTAGTTTTGATAGTGAAAGCACTTCCGGGTCCCCTTGTCATCTTTTTTCTTCATAATGTGACAAATGTTTCCAATTTCACATTTTGAATGAATGAGCTCGGGCCCAGAGGTGGGGTTTCTTGATCCTGTTTCTATTTGGACGGTCTTAACTGTATTTCTGTGTTATTTGAGTCTTTGAGTTGTAACTTGCATTTGTGTTGCAAGGCAGACAGACAGAAACCGAAAGACCTGAAAACCGAAAGATCATGGCAACCCAGTATTGGTTTTGGGCCTTGTTCCTTGCGTATAAAGATCTACAGATCCTTTGAATTTCTGTATGATAGTATGTGTTCTAGATAATGGAAAGCATGTTGCCAATTAACCTAATTAGTTGTGAGATGTTCCACCAGCTGGTTTTATAGTGTTACACAGCTTTACCAGTCTTTTGTTGCCCTGTCCCAGCATTTTTGACACTTGTTGCTGGCAACACATTCAAAATGGGCTTATTAGCACAGCATCATATCTGCTGTCACACTTGTTTTAAATAATCTTTTTACTGCAATGAACTGAATGACACATTGCACTGCCTTTTTCATTGATCGTTCTAAAGCATTTAACACAGCGTATCATTACATACTTTGAACAAGCGTACAAAACAGTGTCTTCAGTGCTAAAGCTACAACATGGACCTGGGTAGATAACAGTGGGTGACCCTGGGACACCATGGTAACTAAGAGTGTTCAAAACAATAATAATAATAATAATAATAATAATAATAATAATAATAATAATAATAATTAGCGCCTTTTGTGATGATTGTGATGATAATAGTTATTTGACATTCAGCAGTCGAAGTTTTCTTTTTATCCTTTATAAACAGCTATCTATAAGCATAAAGGAGTTTACCATGAGACCAGTACTCTAGAACTTCTAACTTTCATTTGAACTCACTAAATTGTAGTTTGGTAAACAAATAATCAAAATGTTTTTCCCAATGCACATTAGAAAAATGACTGTTGACAGTACTGTGTTATCAGTAATTAATAACGGTGACTCAATATACAGACATGAACTTGCCAATAGCCTAAAGCTCTTTTGATTCTTTCCATCATTGCATCATTTTTATGAAGTTGGTTATTCCCCTCTGGCAGTGCAGCAGAAAACACACTGGCTTCTGTTTATTTTCAGAGTTCTCACTGGCCACATTCCATCTTACATCACATCAATTATCAAACTCATTCAATTCATTTCAATTACTGCATCCCCCTGCAGTGCACCAGTGAGCTGGACTCTCAATAAAGTCACTTGCTGGTGTCACTTGACCATTTCACCATCTCCACTCAGCCTAATTTATATAAATTATATATTTTATTTTTTTATGTTTTTGTATAATTAGCTTTTTCTTGTTTATTAAATTCAGTATTTTATTTTCTTGTTATTTTTCTATTCAGTAGGTTTATTTACCTACTTTTATTATTACTTGTTTGTATTTTGCATATTATTTGTATTTTGTATTTTTTTATTAGTAACTGCTTAATAGGTTTATTTGTGGTCTTGATTTGTCTTAATGTTTCCTAATTAATGTTTTAATCATTCTTGGTCATGTTGTATTTCTCTTGTATATGTTTTTACTTTATTCAGTCATGCCTTTTTTAGAACACCTGGCAACACTGTAAATGAGGGTTTTTCTCTTAAATAAAGATTTGCTCAAATTTGACCATAAAAAGATTAATTTTCCCTTTTTAAAGCAGTGTGTTTTGTTGTAGTATACAATAAGCTTCATTAGAATGTACATTTTACTTTCAGTAATTCAGTTATATCTTTGTATCATGTGAATGCATGGTTTACATACACCTGATAATGAAAATCACATGTCAAAACCAGTCCGTTGCTTTTATATAAAATTCATATAAAAAGATTTGGAGTAGATGGAGTAGATTAAGCTGTTGTAGCCTAAGATCTTTTACTGACAATGAGTGAACCATCACACTGTTCCAAACTTACTCTCCACCCTGATCCTAGCACTCGTACAATCGTCCCTGGACTCGCAAGTGTACTCTCCTGCGTCCTCTTTGGTGATGCGGTGGATGGTGAGACTTCTCTCCACACCATCCGCCCGGATGGAGAAGCGACGGCTGGGGATGATCTCAACACCATCCTTCAGCCACTGCACGTCAGCTTTGGGCTTACAGACCTCACAGCGCAGAGTTATCATGCCGTCCTTATGGGCCACGGTGTCAAACAGCGGCTTCACAAACTTTATGCGCATTTCTGAATGGACAAAGAAACACAGAGAACTGAGCATGAAATCTAGAATCTCTGTAAAGCTGCATTGTGTCAGGTGACGAAGTATGAAAAATTATTTTATGTGTGTACAACTGTACAAAGCTGTATAGACATGCATAGTCAGCGTTTTCTGATTTCTGCTCAAAATGAGCAAATATTTTTACTACTAATGATAGTGTTTTGATTGCTTTTGTAGTGTCAAAATGGAAAAGCATAATTAGCACATAGGATATATTAATCAATCTTTACTATTACATTCACTATTTTGTAAAATAGAATGTTCCATTTTTTTAAATAAGCATAATCAAGGTGCTCAAAGCAATTAAGGCCACTGAAAGTAAAAACCCCACATACAAAGATTCCTTTCAGTATTAATATAGAAACTGATTTATTTCCCAACCTTTAACCAGCAGACTGAAGTGCAGCTCGTCTGTGTTGGCATCACATGTGTACTCTCCGCTGTCCGACCTCTTTAAAGGGTTAATGGTGAGAGTGCGGGTCAGGCCCTGACTGTCCGTGTGGAAGCGTTCCCCAATGACAGGCGTCCAGTCCTTGAGCCACCGCACTGAGGCATTGTGCCTGGACACCATGGCAGTCAGAGTGATGCTCTCTGCCTCATAACCCGTAACCATAATCATATCTTGTTTGTCAAGGAACTCAACCGGAGGCTCTGGAGGAGGAAAAATGCACAAATGGAGTTGGAATTGGTTTTAGATATTAAATAAAGTAGCTATATTTCGATTGCAGACCTTTGAAAAAAACCCTCTTTTTCTTGCATTAATTCTACTTCCAAATAGCAACGGTGAATGCAAACTGACGAAAATCACTGCTGCATATATGCTTATTGCAAACAAGAATTAAAATACATTACAAGCCCAGCAATTTCACCAAGCAAACCCTTTAGTATGATAATGAGGTGGTTTATGGTAGTGAAATGTACATTCATATGCAAAAGTGTAAATTCCAGTGGTCAACTGAGATATTTTGTTGACTTTGTAATTGGAGTAAGGAAGAAAGTGAACACTGCCTCCACAAGAAACTTAATTATGACATGAAGTCCATAATTTTCATAACCGTAATTAGAGAATGTGCTAATTATATGCTTAAACAAATTAGGGCTTTCCAAACACTACTAAAACATCAGTGAAATGCAGAGTGGTATTATTTAACTTCTGGCATGTTTATATTTATTTGTATTTTAACTACTTGATGATTTGTCATTTGACTACTCAACTTATACAAGACAATAAATGTCAGCTATGGAACATTTTAGTTTATGACAAGATGCGATGGGCCAGCATTAATATTTTCCATACAGCAAAGCGGCTTATTTGGACATCTCACCAATACAAAATGACTCACTTCAGCTCTATACAGCTGGGATGCCTTTTCTGTATAAACAGTATTTGTACAAGCAGTTTTCATACCTTGGACTTTAACTACAGTCATCATTTTGTCATCAACAGCATCACACAAGTATTTTCCAGAGTCACAGGGCTGGACATCAGATATTATGAGTTTGCGTAGAGTGCCATAACTCTCAACGTATGTGCGGGCGTCAGGAAGAAGAGGTTTCTCGTTAAAGAGCCACTGAACAGGTGCGTTTGCTCGCGACACCTCACACGCCAGGATCAGATCATCCCCTGCCACCATTTCCTGGACATCAGCCTGTCCAGAGTTTCCTAGAATCTTCACAGGAGGCTCTATGGGACAAAAATAAAACAAACAATATTGAAGTACTCGGAAAATGCAGGTAGACTATGCAATAGCCTCCATACTAAGCAATACATGTATAAAGTTTCATACCTTGCACAGTGACATGAAATGAAATGCTATCATCTTTCGCATCAAGGAAATATTCTCCAGAGTCCTTCAGCTCTGCACAGAGGATGACCAGGGATCTGAAAGTGCCTTCCTCCTCAAAGCAGAAGCGCTCGTTTTCCTCGATATGGTCACCGTCTTTGTACCATTTGACTTGCCCATTTGGCCTGGACAGCTCGCATTCCAGCACAATGTCATCAGACAGCTTTGCTTTGTACTCTGTATTAATCTCATCTTTCTTCACGATTTTCAGTGGTGACTCTGTTAGTAGAAGGAAATAGAGCAGTTAGAGATCCACTAATTTGACATGTGAATGTGTTAATAGGGATTACATCTATTGCTGTGTTCACATTAAACGCTTGAAGTGGCACAAATACACTTTCTTGCCTCTTCACATCTGTGCCACACATATCGTTCTTCTCCAGTGTCACGTGTGGACATCCGGATCACACACTCACCATTACTGATTAGAGGCAGTAAAGCTTATAATCACAGTCTTCAAGCTATATTAATTTAATGATACATATATAAAAACAAAGCAACTCCTTAAAGAAATGATGGCCTGAACAGAGCCCCAGTGTGATTGGTCAACTCCATATTAACAGCCATGATTTTGGCTTTTCTTCGTCGGAGAAGATAAAAAACGCACTAAGAGTCGACTCTAAGCCTTTAGACAGTTTTAGCCATTAGCCCGGAGTCGACTCCTACAGTCGAAGAATTACATCTTTTGGAATTGACTACCAGTGACTACCTAAAACGAATGGACTACTTGCATTGCGTGTTATGACGCATTTCCATATTTAAATAGTGCCGCTCTCTCCATCTCTCCATCGACAGATGAACATAACCACTGACCCGGCATTGTTGAGTAGCTAAGCCTATGCTAACTGCGGCTGTCGCAGACTAACATAAAGCAGCTTTCTACTTATGTCTTTAAAAAGCTCAGATAATAAGCCATCCCCCATGTAATTTCTCTTGTCAGCTTAAAATGAATAGCTAATAATAGCTGGTATGTTATTTCATAGATACAGCACGACTCTACTCAAATATCTGAGTCAGAATAGCAAATCAAAATGTCATAGCATGACCCCGATGCTAAAATACAAGCTAGCAGTGTGTTTCAAGTTAGCAGTGAAAGGCAGATGTTATCTGAAGTACTGCTTCAAAGACTGTAATGAAACTGAATGAAAAAAATACTGCTCGGTGGCAAACTAGCTAATGTACGCTACTAATATGAAACAGGTGTTCCTTAAACTGCTAATGCAGCAAACACTGATGCCAGCAGCTAATCAAAGTAACCTTGTTTGAGAATGTACTATTAGCAATGACTTTTATCTATCGTAGCAAGATAAATACAAATGAAGTTATATATAAATCATACTACATTTGCAAGTTCTTTTTTACTAAAATATGCTGAAAATGGTTGGTATGTAGATGTTATCACTTTAGTAAAGAACTTGTGTACTTCTGACACCTCTTACAACCTGGCAGCAGTTGCTACAAAAGGCTACTGTGTCTAAGGTAAATAATGTCCGCGAACAGGGCTTTTAACGAATAGCAGAACTTTGACTGTGGTGGTGTCACATCTTACATCAAAGAATGTGGGTGACTGTAAGGTTGTGTAGATACTAAATGACCTTGTGCTGAAGAGCCGATTGCTTCACTAGTTGAGTATTACATACGGGGTCTAATATAGTATGTACTGTCTAAGTAGAAGCAACCTGCATCTGTGGGCTGAGCATGGATACGTCAACTTAGCAATGAGGCTTGTATAGTAAGTGAGTCTTTATCAACATACCATTAATTTTTACTTGGAAATCCATTGTGTCGTCTATAGCATTGCAGGTGTAAAGGCCAGAGTCTGCGAGTGTCGGGGAGTGGATGATTAGTTTGCGGACCAGGCCGTCCATTTGTATGGTGACGTTGCTGCTCTCCTCCACCTTTACTCCGTTCTTCATCCAGTACACTTCTGCGTTTTCACGAGACACCTCAAGCTCCAGGACCACAGCTTCCCCAGCAAAATTCTGTATAACACTATCTGTCTTTTTAGAGGCAGAGAGTTTCACGGGGGGCTCTGTGAACACCAAGACATAGAAAAGATAGATTTATAGTCCAGGAAAGTCCCTCATTTCATCCATCTTTATGGATCAGATCATGTTCCAATTGACATCACCTGCATAAACAGATTAAAAGGATTTTGAAGAAGGTAGATGAATACTAATTACATACTCAATATTCAGAGATAACCCTACTAGGTCCCCTGTCGATACCTAATGTAAACAATAATGTAAATTATTTATGTTACCTAATTATGTGACATAACCAGCTAATTATATTAGTAAATATGACATTTTGATATAAAAAATAAAGAAATGAATAGCAAAATGAATTAATGTATAGCAAAATGGTATTAATAGAGCATCCAATGATCAATTTACCTTCTACTTTCACCCAGAAGGTCACAGAATCATCAGCAGTTTCACACACATACTCTGCAGAATCGTCTATGGTGGTATGAGGTATGATCAGCCTGCGGTGAACCTCATCCTCTTCTAGCAAAAGCGTCTCACTTTCCTCCACTTCCATGCCATCACAGTACCAGCAAACCTCTGCTTCCGCCTTAGAGATTTCACAGCTCAGCACCAGCCTTTCTGAAGCCAGCAGGCACACATCCACCTCAGACTCGCTCGGGGATATGATGCGCACCGGAGCCTCTGATTAAGGTGGATTGACAGAAAGAGTTCATAAAGTGGTAACAATGAGCCATCATGTCAACCCACATAAAAAAAGGAAGACAGAAAGAAGTTACTACATTGCAGTGCCCAGTCCCAGTAAATCAAGGCCTTCAAGACCTTCTGAATATTAGAGCCAGGTGTGATGGATTAAACTCTCCAGGGCAGAGGATCCTTGGGAACCTCTGTACTATACAGTCTGTTGTTTATGGCATTTGGAAGATGCTCTGAAACAATTTGCGTGTTATAGTGGTAAGAGAAAGTCACATTGGGGCTGGGGAAATATTCAATAATATTTTTAAATAAAGATTATATTTTATTTCAGTTTCATTTTAATTTTTATGAGGAAACATTTAGTAAGCCAAACACCAGCTGGCTAGTTTGCAAGCTTGTCTTTTCATCTGGCACAACCTGTACAACTCTCACAATTCCACAATTCCATTATCATATTTACCTCCAGGTTCAGTCCAAGTAGGTTTTCTAATTCTAGCTAGCTGGCAGGCTCTCATTTGCATTTACCAAGAATAAACGGGAGGCTGCTGGCTAGCTAGCTGTCCAGAGCTGTAGGACAGTTTATCTAATGAATGACACATTAATTAACCCTTTTTATTTTAGCTCTGTTCATATTAGCCATTTCCAACTAAGAGACTACCAGTCAAAATGTACACACACCTAATTAAAGATGTTTTTAATAATCCTTGAAAGGCTGTTGTCTTAACAACATGCGTAAGTCGTGTAGGTCATGGGTATGTAAAAATTGTGATATTTAAGAATCTATAAGATATGTTTTGTTTCATGTCACTACATAATGTTATATGGTACTGTTAATCAGCGAAACTTTTACCTTTGCGTGGTTTAGAATCTAATGTAAAGTAACTATTCTGCATCTTAATTCTTATATTTGCTCATACATATATTTTGACATTCAAATGTAGTACAAAGTTAATCTAATATCAAGCAAATTTAAATGCATGCAAAACTATGTAATTTACATTTGAATAGTTAATTAAAATGTCAGTACCAGTGTTAATTTTGACAGCAAATTTTGATTTAGTCTTAGTCGTAGTCTTTTGCATACACTAATTATTGTAAATAAAACTAGCTAATTTGTTTCGTGCACTTTCCAGTGTGTGCGGAGAGATTTGGGACATGATCATCAAACGCAGATGGTTGGAGTTCGCTAGCTAGTCTCCCGACTCTGGCTCTGCACATACAGCGTTTCACATACAGCAGGACACGCTCTAAACTGTACAGGGCAGTGTGCTTTCAGGACTAGGATTAAGCAAGGCTAAGCTAGCGTTAGCAGCGGTAAAGCTAGCTGGCGATGGTGCTGGAGAGCTGATGTCCAGCGCGGTGGTGAACACAAACTCTAAACTCTCTTTCTCTGCTAACACTGTATAGATAACTTAGTTCCATCATGATTAGCGACAGTTCACAGACTTGTATGGTCCTCCCGGGTTTAGACCAAATTTGTGTAAGTGTGCGTTTGATTGATGGCTACTCGGCTTGTCCCGCCTCTCCATATACGCCGAAGTAATTCTGATTGGATGTTTTCCTAACTTGTCCCTGCCGTTCACAAAACTAAATCAGTTCTGATTGGATGTCGTCCCTGCCAAACATATTCGTATCGTTTTTATTCGTTGACTAAAGTGTCAATCAATTTTGTCATAGTTTTTAATCCTTTCTGTGGATTTTAGTTTTCGTCTCGTTCTCGTCATGAAAAAAAGGTTAGTTGACGAAAACTACGACGAAAATAGTTCGTCAACGAAATTAACACTGGTCAGTACTAACTCTAAACCTAGAGATTCATTTCCAATGACAGAGTTTCCTTTAGCATTGCTCACCTGTGACACTGAGCTGAAAGAAAACAGAGTCACCTCCTGTGTCACACACATACTCTCCCGAGTCCCTCCTGGAGGCACACAGAATGGTCAACCTTCTGTACGGACCCTCAGCGCTGAGCTGAATGTTCTCGCTCTCCTGGACTTTCAGGCCGTCCTTAAACCAGCATGCTTGTCCATTTGAGCGTGAGAGCTCACAGTTTAGAACAATTT
The DNA here is from genome assembly GCA_021613375.1 of Megaleporinus macrocephalus. Lineage (NCBI taxonomy): Eukaryota > Metazoa > Chordata > Actinopteri > Characiformes > Anostomidae > Megaleporinus > Megaleporinus macrocephalus. The sequence goes on along the minus strand of CM038704.1, from coordinate 30,914,242 downwards.
CCTCTGAGACATAGCGATCCATATGAACATCATCTTTCGGGTCCACGATCGTTACTGGCGGTTCTGTTCAATGACAATAACAACACCAAGGACAAGATTAACAAAATCCAAAAAAAACATTCCAGATGCAAGACAGAAACCAATTTGCAAACTTTAGCACTAATTTCCTTAAATTATGATTCCAAAATCACATGCAGTCTATTGAGGTTTTAATACACCAATATGTATTTAATCTGTTTAACCTTTAAGCTTCATTTAGAGATTTTTTTGTAGCAATGGAATATGGAAAAGAAGGGCATAACGTTTGAGATATTTTGCATTAATAATGTCACATTAAGTCAACTGTCAACACTAGCTAATGTAGCATTAACTGCAACGTTACATACACATATATACAAAATCATTTGAAATTAATAAAGCACTTAAAAATCTTTGTATTTACAAATTGCTTCAATTTCTCATTATGTTGAATTAGATTAGTGCTTCTTAAACCTTGTCTAACTTATTCCCTTTATTCTAGTCTACCAGTGGGAGCGTAGCTCATGTTCTAGACTGCATAAATATTGAAATGGCAAAGTGCACTTCATCAGCATCCACCTTTAATGTTGACAGTGAAGGACATGGTGTTGTCTCCTGCTTGGCATGTATAGGCACCGGCGTCACTTAGCTGTGCCGAGCGGATAATGAGCCTGCGCATGGTGCCCTCCGCCTGGATGGTGACAGTGTCACTCTGGAGGACTTCAACTCCATCTCTGAACCAGCGAGCGGTGGCGTCAGGCCTTGAGAGCTCGCAGTGCAGCACCACAGGGTCCAGCTCCATAGTGCTCTTATGCCTCTCTTCTGGGGAGACTTCCTTAAATGACACTGGGGGACCTGCCAGAATAAGAGAGGACAATATTTACATCAGCATCGGTGGATCTGACCAACTATAGTGTGTGAGAATGAATCAGTAATAACAGTAATAACTGTAATAACAGTAATAACTGATAAGCTTTTTGCTGTAAATGGGTAAATGTGAGCGTGAATGAGGTTCCACAGAAGAATAAATCAACATTTAGTTTTAGCTTTGTTTCTATCCATGCAATTAGACAGGTTTTAGGTTTTATCAGACTGAGATTTTCAGTCTTTTTTCCAGTATGCACAGCAGCTTGTTTCAATGATGGAGAAAAAAATGAAAGAGAAAAGAGGTTAGGTAACCGCAGCGAAAGGCGCTGCCCAAGTGAGTTCTGCATTTCAAAGGCATTCACCATAGTAGTCAATCTAGTCAAAGGGCAATCCTTGCTTGTGAAAAAGATGGAAAATGACAGGGATGGACAAGAGAGGGTTAAGGAAGAGGATTGAAGGTCAAAGATTTGCAGAAGTAGAAGCTTAAAGCCCTCCATATCACCTGTAATGTCCACCTCAAACACAGCAACATCATCAGCGGACCGACAAGTGTATGTGCCGGAGCGGAAGAAATCGGCCGACTCGATGACCAGCGTCCTAGTGTACCCGTTAGTCAGCATATCTATTCCACTCTGGGGACAGATAGGTTCACCATCCTTGAGCCAGCAAACTTCTGCATTTGGATCAGATAGCTCGCAGTGGAGGACTAACGGATGTCCAGCATCAACAGATCTGCTCCTTTCTGCCTCGCTCAAACTCTGGAATGTGGCCCGTGGTGCTGAGGGTGTTTGGTTAATTAATGTGAAGCAGGGTTTAGTGAAAAACAATGTTCAAAATCCAGCAAATTCAGTTCTCCTGTAATCTCCTACCATATAGCCCTCTATTGTTTTTGAGTAAATTGAGTAAAATGTGTAAATTCATATACCCTGTATGGCCAAAGGTATGTGGACACATGATCATTTCACTTATACAAGCTTGTTGGGCATCACATTCGAAACCAATAGCGTTGCCAACCTTTGCAGCAATAACTATCTCCACTCATCTGGGAAGACTTTCCACAAAATTATGAAGTATGTCTGTTGGTATTTGTGTTAATTCAGTAAAAACAGCATTTGTGTCTTGCAGTGGACAATCCTATTCATCCCAAATGTGCTCAGTGGGTTGATGTCATGAGTTTTGCATGGGCACAGTCTTGTTTGAACATTAAAGGGCCTTCAAGAAACCTCCTCAAACTAAAATGTCTTTGTATGTTGTAGCAGTAACATTACCCTTCACTGGATCTAAGGGGTTGAGTCCAAACCCAAATAACAGCCCCAGACCATTATCCCTTGTCCACCAAATTTTACTGTTGGCACTGTGTATTCTAGCATCTGCCATAAAACAAATGTGTCCATCAGACTGCTAGATAATAAGGTGTGATTCTCTGGTCTAGAGTACACATTTGAGTCCAGTGGCGCTTTACACCACTCCAGCTGACACTTTACATTTTGCATAGTAATCTTAGGCTTGTGTGCAGCTGGCATTATTGTGTACACATGTTAGTAATAGGTCTGGCAGAAACACCTGAATTTGATAATTAGGAGTGGTGTCCACATACTTTTGATCATATAGTGATTGTTATTATTTACAATATACTAGATATTAAATACTTGCCTTATCATAAACGATTAATGATAGTATGTACCATGATACATCTGTCAGACTATACAAATGACTACAGTAATAGTTAGAAACATCTAATTCACATAATATTCCCTTCAACCCAAAGTGTGTTGTCTAAGTTTTCCAGTGAAGTTACAAGGCAACTTATTCACATGATTATTATAAGCACTTATTAATATGACTTTAAACAGCATGTCTAAATAATTATCACACACTCTCAAATAATCTCAAATAGACTTGCTCATGTTGTTTCTAAGATGTACTGTTGTCTATAAAAAAAGATGAAAGTATGTTTCAGAGCCAAACCAGGAAAAGCAGTCACTCATGTCAATGTCACACTTTTTTCGTATTCTTGCCGGGTTTTTTGTCCCTCCCAGTCTAAAACTGTGCTGAAGGTGTGCTCTGATGTGATGACTGATTGACTACATTTGGAATTCAGGGAAAAATATTGAAATGAAAAAATCAGCTTTATACTGCAGCCTGACATTTACCTTCAACATCCACATTAAAGGTGATGACATCGTCATTCGATTGGCAGGTGTACACTCCAGAGTGGGAATACTCTGATGACTGGATAACAATTCTCCTCATATTGCCATCCGATTGGATGTTCAGCCCCTCCTCTCGGTGAAGCTCCTTTCCATCTTTGAACCAGTGCACCTCCGCTGCAGAGTGGGAGACCTCACAGTACAGCACGATGGGGTTTCCAGACTCAACTTTTTTAGTCTTATCTGCCTCTGCCAGAGGTGTGAACTTTGCCACAGCAGCTGTAAATTGCAACAGACTTTGAGCATTAATTATTTATTTCATCACATCACTACATTATGAAAGATACAGTTGAAAAAGCAGAGAATCTCATATACAGTAACAGTCATTTGCAATCATAGGCAAAATGTTTAAGTACCCCAGTCAAATTGTATTTTGTTTTTTTTCTGAATGAAAAGTTTTGTGTACTGTACGTTATGTGCCTTTAGAGGTTAAGTCAGCATTTTATACTGTTTGAAGCTTCTGGACATTTACTTTGATGAATAAAAACAGCATTGACATCTAATTACTGTTACAATAGTTTGTAATGTCTTTTATTTTGTCAATATAAATTATTGAATCTTTTTTTTCTCAGTCAAAATTTGTTGCTTTTTATTCCAAAATTTTAGCCACCAAAAGGTTTTTGACCACTTTTGGTCAAAAACCTTGAAGACTTAATATTCAGTCTTGAAGACTTATTATTCAGTTTATTATTACAAAATATGGAATCAACATCTCCATTTGTTTTTGAAAACACATAAAAACTCAACAACAAATTCAACAAATTACAGCACACTACCTATATTAGAATAATTTTATACATGTACCTATATTACAATTATATTTATATTACTGTAAACAGTGGTTCGTGAGTCAAACAGCATACATTTAGTACAGTTCTGCATTCTGCAAGCTGTTGCTTAGTTACTGTGCATTCTGCTCGTCTATGAGACTGTAAAAGTATGGTGATAAATATATAGGACAATGGCAGTGAGTTTTAAGGCTCCATACCTTGTACCTGCAGGACTGCTGAGTCACGGACTCCAGTGGCGATAAACGTGATTTCGGCTCCATCGTACACATTCTGCACATTGTGGAAACGCAGAGTGTGAAGCGTTTTTGATTGGCTGATGCTGAAGCGCTCGCTGGCATGCAGCTGTGTGCTGTTGAGAAACCAGGTGCCAATCATAGAGGCTGAAAGCTCGATGGAGAACACTGCGTCCTCCCCTTCAGTCACTACAGCATTCTTTAGTGGGGTTTTGATCTTCGGACCAGGGGCTGCAGATAAGGGGACATGGAAGACATTACAAATACATTCAATTATGGTAACAGATTCTCCATACACGTGACAGACAAACAGGGCACATAGATAAATGAGTCAATTAGATAAAGTGCCCCCTCTTGCTTTCTTCTTTTTGCTCACTAGACTTCCTATCTAAACTTAATAAGCCAAGTAAACACAAAATTCAGTTTTTAAATTATCATTTATTAATGGAAACCAAGATACCCAACACAAACTGGCCCTGTGTAAAAACACCCTCATCAAATGATTCTTTGAGTTGGAGCAGCTATTGCTTTATAACAGTATGAGCATTTTTACATGTTTCTGTATCATTTCTGGATAAACTCTGGCCACCTTTCACAAAAATACATCCCTAGAGTAATCAGCTAAGATCCAGTTTTATTAGTCTGGCATAAACGGCATGTTAATAGACTCAATACACTCAGTGTACATATTTAGGTGATTCAGGTATATGCACTGCTGTAAGATCAAGTTATATGATTTTGTTTGATTTTTTAATTGCAGTTCTGGTAACACACAAACACTTGCAACACACTATGAATAACCAGAACTTAAAATCTTTGACTAAATAATAAATATAGAAATTCACTTTCTGTCAACTGAACAAAACAGTCTGGACACAGCTCTTTATCTGTCGTGATATGATGAACTCTCCTCATTTTGTGGGCATTCGAGGTTCGTTAACACAAATGAATTAGCAAGCCAGGCGCTAGTTAGTTGGATAGTTAGCTGTAATAGCTATTTAGCCAGCCAGCTTAATTTGGTATTAGACGGTTATTATATCTGTTAAAAAAAAACAAACAAAAAAAAACATTTTTATGATCCACACAGCTATTATGCCTTTGTGATAAATGACTGCATCGAAGGTCTGTGGACACAAACTATTTAACTATAATTAAAAAGTAGACTTTTTATATGCAGTCATCTTAAAAATATATGGTCATGTTTTCAGTTAATAAGTTTATTTTATCTAAAAACACTTCTTATGCTATGGCTGCAAAGCTAATTTAAGATACAGTGCCCTCCATAATTATTGGCACCCCTGGTTAAGATGTGTCAAAAGCCTTAAAATAAATTCAGTTTTTATTGTGGAAACATACTGTCACACTGAAAAGTGTAGAAAAATGTAACCTTTAACTCAAGTAGAGTTTCAGGGGGAAAATAAAATCCCTGACTAAGAAATAATATTTCTTCATAAAATCACCTGTTCCACAATTATTGGCACCCCTAACAATTCTTAGGAAATAAATGTAATTAAAGAATTTCTGTCACTTCTACAGTAGTTTACGAAGTTAATCAAAGTATGTAGGAACATTTAATTAGCAATTCACAACTTCCTGTTTCCCTGGGGTATAATTATGACGTGACACAGAGGCCATTTCTCTTCAACATGGGAAAGACAAAGGAACATAGCATTCAAGTAAGGCAGATGTGTGTTGACCTTCACAGGTCAGGCAATGGCTACAAGAAAATAGCCACTCGCCTACACCTGTCCGTACCTACTGTCAGAGGAATTATTAAGAAGTTTAAAACAACTGGAACAGTGGTAAACAAGTCTGGACGAGGACGCAAGTTTATTTTGCCACCACGCACAGTGAGGAGGATGATAAGAGAAATAAAAAGTTCTCCAAAGCTCACTGTTACGGAACTGCAACAAATGGTAGCATCTTGGGGTCACGAAGTCTCCAAAACCACCATCAGACGCTATCTACACGCCAACAAGCTGTTTGGGAGGCATGCACGGAAAAAACCTTTTCTCACTCACAATCATAAACGTAAACGTTTGGAGTTTGCTAAGCAGTACTGGAACTTCAACTGGGACCGTGTGCTTTGGTCAGATGAAACAAAGATAGAGCTTTTTGGCAACAAATGCTGTAAGTGGGTCTGGCGTAACACAAGAGCTGAGTATGCAGAAAAGCACCTCATGCCCACTGTGAAATACGGGGGAGGATCAGTGATGCTGTGGGCCTGCTTTACTTCCAAAGGCCCAGGGAACCTTGTTAGGGTGCATGGCATCATGAATGCTTTGAAATACCAGGACATTTTAAAACAAAATCTGGTGGCTTCTGCCCGAAAGCTGAAGATGGGTCGTCACTGGGTCTTTCAGCAAGATAATGACCCTAAACATATGGCAAGATCTACACAGAAATGGTTGACCACACACAGAATCAAGCTCCTCCCATGGCCATCTCAGTCCCCAGACCTTAACCCCATTGAAAACCTGTGGGGTGAGCTGAAGAGGAGAGTGCAGAGGAGAGGACCCAGGTCGCTGGATGATTTAGAGAGATTGTGCAAAGAGGAATGGTCGAAGATACCTCTTTCTGTGTTCTCCCATCTTGTGAAACATTATAGGAGAAAATTAGGTGCTGTTTTGTTGGCAAAGGGGGGTTGTACAAAGTATTAACATCAGGGGTGCTAATAATTGTGGCACACATTATTTGATGTTAAACAATTATTTCTTAATGTGGGATTTTTTTCCTACTGAATAAATGCACTTGAGATAAAGGTTGGATTTTGCTCTTTTTTCCATCGTGGTCCTATATTATTTAAAAAAACCCTCAATTTATTAGAAGCTAAAGAACACATCTTAACCAGGGGTGCCAATAATTATGGAGGGCACTGTACTTACAAATTGTATTGGATCAATATAATTCTATCAGCAAGTGGCAAAACCCATTGTGTTTACCGTTGTGTTTGACCAAATCCGAGTGTGGTTTGAGTAAAATCCAGATGTGATCCAATCACCAAAGACACATGTTAATGTAAGGTGTAAACAAGTTGCTCAGTGGTTTCCTACCCAAGTGCACAACTTTGGGGAACTCCACATGGCCGCTCCTGCCATACTTGTTCACACAGCAGATACGGAAGCGGTAATCGCCCTCACATGGCACACTGTCACCCAGTATCTCCGCTGAGGTGCCCGTCTCTGTGGTTAGACAGCGCTGCCACTCCTGGGAGCCCACCTCCTGGAACTCCACCACATATACAGACTTAGTGGAATTCTGCAGGTTAGGAGAGGGTGACCAGGACAGAACGACACCATTCGGGCAGTCTGTGTTCATTTGGACTCCCACAGGAGAGATGGGAGGACAGTGTCTGATTGCTGAAGAAAAAGACAAGCAGACAAGATAGCATGACTGCTTATGAAAAACTAAGCAAATATTACTGCCTATGTTTAAGGCAGTGAAAAGTACATAGTGTACAAATACACCAAACACAGTCCATGAGCTAAGACATGGTGTCTGAACTTTCCTTCTTTGGTTCTGAACTGGAGCTACGAAGCTGAGGTACCTAATGCAGGATGAAAGCGTGCTTAAATCATCATAACATATTGTTTGTTCAACAATCTTAAATAGACTTGCTTATGTGCTCTTTGGCACTGTATAGAAACAGTAGTATCCACCATTATAAAGGCTGAAATGTCTACAGACCTTTTGGCCATGATATAGCTAAATACAAAAAAGCCCGGTAGCACCAGTGCTAATTGGTGGGTATACAAGGGTAACTGCTGGATCTAAGCTAGACACAAGCTATGCTTCTAAAAAAAACACAGACACCATACAAATCTGTAGTAAAAGTAAAACCATGTAAAATTGATTTCTTTTTAATTTACTACACTACAATCAACTGTACACCAACATTCATATGTGTCTTCATAGACGTCACTACAAACGTAATGTCATTTTTTTCCATTAAGTAGAGGCATCAAACAAAAGTGGTGTCAAAATAATTCATATTATGTACGACCTCTTACCTTTGACTCGCAGTTTGGAACTTGTCCTTGATCTGCCTGCCATAAACGTAACTGTGCCAGAGTCTTGATAAGAGGTGTTGACGAAGACCAGGATGTGAGTTTTCCCAAAAGATTTGATAATGGTCTGGTGCGAGTCCCGCAACTGCAGGCCGTCTTTAAACCAGAACACCTCCATCTCCTCCTCCTCAACCTCCACACAGAATGCAGCATTCTCTCCTTCCAGTACCTCCAGCCTCCGAGGAAGTTTCTTCACAATAGTACCTGAAGACCAAATCATCCACATTATTAAAGACCCTAAAAAAGTAGAGTTTAGCATATTGAAAAAAAACAAAAACATTTGTGCCAGAACTTTTGCACAGGTTGCAGTATGTTTCATTATGTTTTTTACATGTTTGTTAATTAAGCATAAAAATTTAATGTGTACTCATGTTTACATAGAGAATCAACTTAATTTGACCCCGAAGTGTGCATTTAGCTAGCAAGGGCTGTAACTGCAAACACTTTCAAACTCTATAACTCGGATTCTGAGGTCACTTTTCTCAGCTGCCTGGAACACACAGTGGCAAGCCTGCTACAAGTGCAGCCACACTGGTGTAAGTGGGGAACAGAATAACAGTAGACTAAACAACTCTATCCACTCAGAATAACAGAGTGGATAGAGTTGTTTAGTGTCTTGGGATAACTGAAACATGTAATCATATTCTAGTAGACTAGTAGACCTAAATTAAAATTATTAACAGTGAAAATGTGCATAATATGTCCCCTTTAAAATAAAAATAACTTTTTGGTGGTTATTTGCTCTATTATCACCACTAGTTCTCGTTTAAAATGTTACATAATTTTACTATTTCATATATAACTTCTATATTTTGTTAAGAGGATCTTTAAGAGCATTCTTAAAAACGCCTTAGTGTTTGTTTTTTCTAATGATTTTTTTTTGTGAATCTGGGCCCTAATTTGTTTTCTAATCTTACTGTGCATATGTTACAATTACTAATGCTTTCTCATCCTCTTTCATCCTTTTTCATGTCTTTCATTCAAAATACTGACAAAGTTCAATATACAATTAAATACATTCATCCATCATCATCTGCTGCTTAATCCTGCTAGTCGGGGTCATAAGGGGGCTGGAGCCAATCCCAGCGTCATCGGGCGAAGGCGGGGTACACCATGGACAGTTCACCAGTCCATCGCATGGCCAACACTTACTTACAGGCAATTTAGAGTGACCAATCAATCTATTATGCATGTCTTTGGACATGTGGGAGGAAACCGGAGTACCCGGAGGAAACCCACTCAAGCACGGGGAGAACTTGCACACTACACACAGAACGGCCCGGACCGGGAATGTAACCCGGATCGTCTTGCTGTGAAGCGACAGTGCTAACCACTACACAACCGTGCCGCCTCAATTAAATACAATAAGTGAAAAAAAAATTCTCTAATCTATGTGTGTCACAGTTGTTGGCACCCCTTCATTTAATACTTTGTGTAGCCTCCCTTTGCAAAAATAACAGCTGTGAGTCTTCTCCTCTACTGCTTAATGAAACTGGAGAACACATGTTGAGGGATCTGAGACCATTCAACTATACAAAATTTCCTCAGATACTTCAGATTCTGAGGTCCACCAGATTTCCCTGTTCCCACAGGTTTCCCAGGGCTTTAAGTCTGAGGCAAGGATGGCCATGGCAAAACCTCACTGAACCATTTTTGTGTTAATTTGAATGTGCTTTTGATCATTGTGCTGCAGAAGATCCTTTCTTTCCCCAAACAATTGATGGTCGTGTGTGGTGTCTGATTGTTTTAAGTTTGCAGTTCACCTGAGCAATAAGGAACACTAATTAAGCAGTCTTAGGCAGCTGGAAATGTTAAGACTCTGCCTTGAGTGCTTGACACTAGTGGCTTTCTTTTGGAACCCCTCCCCCAAACAATTTGTGGTCATGTGTGTGGTGTCTCACTGTAGTTTGGAGGACATTCTGACCCCAAGGTCTCTCAAAGGTCTGCAATTTCACAGATTTTATTCTTGGAGATTCTTTGGCCAGTTGAACAGTCCTCCTTGCTGTGCTTGGGGTCAGTATAGACATTTGTCCTATTCCAGGCACAGTCTTAACATCTCCAGCTGCCTAAAACTGCTTAGTGTTCCTTATTGCTCAGGTGAACTGCAAAACTTTTATGAATGGGATTCTACTATAATCAGATTTCACTCATAAAATTGTCCAGGGGTGTCATAAAAATATTTTTATTAAAAAAAATCTTGCTATTAGTACAAGTACACTGACTGAAAAGACAAGTTTTGCCCCAGAAACAACAGCATCATTGAAATAATCTTCACTTACCTTTCACAGCCAACTCTGCAATGCTCTTCCCTCCATCTGGCATCTCACACAGGTAAACACCATCATCATCTGCTCCCACGTCTCGTATAGTGAGCCACCGTCTTGTGCCCTTTTGCTCCATGCCATATTTGCTGCCTGGCTGAAGCCTCTGATCCTCCAGGTACCATGCTGTGGAGATGGATTCTTCTGGAACCTCACACTCCAGAACAGCAACATCCCTCTCCCTCACTTCCACATCCTGCAGGGCCCTCTTGAACCGCACCGGCGGCCCTATCAAAGAAAAAACACCTTTCATCTGACATTGCTTTCATGGTTGTCTGTTTTAAAGTGAAGGCAGTGCGCTCGGAAATGCATCTGTCAGAGACTGCAAACATCATCTGTAGTGCAGATTCTGCATTATCTCCTGCATTTCCCAGCATAGCCACCTTGTGTACGTGAGTGACATTTAGTCACAGGACAGCTGGCAAAGAAATAAATAAGTATTATCTAGTCAGCAGGGAAGAATATCAGAAGCCTATCCGACAAATCCCACAGGCTCACTAGCCCTTGCAGAGTGAGTGTGAAGGGGTGAGTCTCTCTGAACAGATAGATTGTGATCCTATCTCAGGAGTATGCCTGGACACAGGCATTGTGTGGCGGTTAATATTCACTGAGCACATAGCTTAACATATGAGTTAAGGGTTAAATATAGTGACATAAGAAGGCAGGAGACTATATGACTTTGCAGTGACCCTGAATAAATACCCAGAGCAGACTTCATTAATGTTGTGCCAAAAATACACATGGATGTGGCATTTAGGCATCAAGTCATACTGAACTCATGAATAGGCACTATCATGTAAGTCACAGAAATCTACAAAACACAGATATTACTGTGTAGGAATCATTCTACTGATTGTCATTAACAAAATACTTTTTACTTTAAAACTACAGCCTTCAAATGGAATATAAAAAAGATGTTTGTTTATTTATCTAATTTAAAAAGGGGACTCTGAATAACAGCATCAATGCCATAAATGTAAATGTATGTGAGACTGCATCCCTGTCCCTCATGGTCAGATGGTGAGTAGTTTGATCTCATTGTCTTGAAAAACAGAAATTAAGTAATGAAAAATATTATATATTTTATGTGTGTACAGCTGGTCAAAGCTGTCCTGTACTGGCTGGAGTTTTTGTTTTTTTGGCTCAAAATTAGTTAAAATCCTCACTACAGATACAATCACTGCTGAATACACTTTGGTAATGTTATCTTTGCTTTGCTAGTGACTAAAAAACCATTAAATCGTTCATTTAAATAAAATAAACATTAAAGTCCTACAGTTCAAGACAGTTACTAAAGTGAAAACCACAAAATTAATTTAAACATAATCACTTGTAAATATCACATGCCTTTAAATGTTAAATGATTATGGAATCTATTAAAGCTGTACATTTGAATTGTAAATAGAGCTAAAAAAAGCATGTGTTTTCTCTGAACTGTAAAAGTACAAATCATTTAACAATAAAACTTAAGTAATGTAACAAATTACAATTACTTAAGTATTTTTGATTACAAATGACTTTACAGAAATCTATGTAGACACAGACATATATATATATATATATATATATATATATATATATATATATATATATATATATATATATATATATATATATATATATATATATATATATATACTGCTTAGATTTAAGATTTAATTGCATTCAGCCACAAGATAATTGCTGAGGTCATGATGTACTGACTATGACCGATTAGTTCTGCATCACAAACTCCACTCCAACTCATCCTAAAGGTATTGCCTGGAACTCCATCACTTCAGAGAATGCTGTTCCATTTTATACTTAGCTAGCTGATGCTTGCCATGAAGCATGGTGACTTACCATTGAGCCATGCTTTATTTTTCTATGGAGATTATACAAGCTGAAAGCCTGTGACTGCAGGGGAGTCACATTAAAGTATTCAGTAACTAGAAATGGTGTCTGAATACCTTTAGGCATAAAGCGTATTACAATTATCTGTATCTGCTTCTATTTATATCACTTCTTTTGTGTGTTGCTGCATGTGGTTTCTTGCCGAAAGTGGACGACAGTTGTTGATTTAATGGCTGCTTGCCAAAAGCTTCAGTCATCATTGTGTTTATTCTTACAAACATCTTACTATGAGGAGGATCTTCAACATGACTGACAAGAATAAGGATGCCCACTGAAAGCCGACGAGTCAAATCATTAGTCAGAGACCCATGAGTTCACTGAGATTCTTCAAGTTGTGCAGTCCAGAAAGCTTTGTTAGGTCAGTCACTGTGTGCAATATTAACAGGATAAGGCTGAGATCAGTGAAGAATTATGAGATCATAAATATATTTCTATATTCTAGACAGTACATGTGACAGCACTGCGGGTTAACTGATGAGAAGCCGAAGTCTGAGGTGAAGTAGCTGGTAAGCTCGGCTAGCTATAATCATGTCTAAGAAGAAGTTTCAAGTCTGGGGCACTTTGAACTTATCTTATTGATTTTTAAATGCTCAAAAATATGTTCTCACGTTGCATTTGACTTTCTTAATGTGGTCAAAATCTTCACTGAAACTCAAGCCAGTTGATTTTTCTGAGACTAAATAATTAGAAAAAAAGGAACATATGGCCAAATCCAATTTGATTGACAAAATTCTGAGTCAGGTACAGCCCCAGTCAGGAGGTTATATGGAGAAGAGCTACAGCTTCATCCTGTCAAGCTGGACTGATAGAAGTCTACAGTAACTCACCTCTTGAGGTGAAATTGGTATTATGAGACAGGACAGGCTGGGGCAGCTGATTAACTTTATAACACAGAGATACAGAGATGTCTTGATTGTCAATATTGTCAAAACTGTTATTTCTTCACATTCTGTTAATAATTGTAGTTAATTTTGGAATGTTTTAAACCAGGGCCGGAGTGGCTAATAAGGAGATTCGGGAGGATTCCCGATGGGCCGGCTCATGTCAATCTCGAGTTTGGGCCGGTTGGATGGGAAAAATTACTTTGACACGTATTTGTAACTTATCTAATCTTCTTCTTGCATTCATTCTCCATTCATCTACGTATCCAGTCTCTATTCATCTGACAACACAGTCCCTACATCATAGTAGATTAGATGGGTTCTACCATCTGAGGGAATTCTCCCCTCCTAAATGTTTAAGTTGGTTTCGCCCACAAGTCGTCTTTTCTGGAGCGGTAAAATTAAATATAGCAGAATAGCGCCACGCGTCCGTCTGTGGTGATGAAGGGCAGAAAGAGGTCAGGTGGAACTGAATGAGCCAGTTTAAAAAAGAATGGCGTTGGAAGAAGATGCTGCTAAATGTGCGAAATGAACAGACCTGTTTTCCGGAGGACAGACTCCCAGCTGCAGCCGGTAAACAGAGATACGGAAATAAGTCTGTATTTTCAGTGTACGGCTATTGCGCACCATTAATCACACATATCAATTTTCAGGCTGAAAATAATAAACATAATTTAGAAGAGTAGAGGATAGTGTAACAGAGTTATTTAAACGTATTTAAAGTTATTTGTAATATAAAGTATAACATGGAGAATAGACGTAATATGTTAAATTGTGTTAATGTTAATGTACACAGAGAAGGAAATTCTCATGTCTGCAGATAATGTTATTAATAAAGTTGAGAAGCCAGTGCACTGCTTAGGGGGCTTTTGATGCTGTAGGTAGCTCCTAAACATGCGAGTAGTGAAGCTACTTAAGAATTTAGTGTAAATCTAATAATAGAGCACCTCTCTGTTGTCATTTAACTTTAAATGATTTTAATTTCAATTTATTTTCATCTTTTTCACATTTTTTACCTTTTAAATCATTATCTGATTTATATTTGAATTGAACCTGTTTAAGTAAAGTGTTTTCTGTTAGCTTACCAGCATATACCTGAACTTATACCCAATAAAAAGGCGCTGTAATAGCTAGCTGCTGTTTCATTTATTCAAATTCCTCCTCCATGAAAAAAGTGGGCCGGATTTGGGCATGAAACTCCCGGGCTGAAAAAGGGGTCCACTCTGGCCCTGTTTTGAACTAAAAACCTTGCATATTGCTCATTTAAGATAATATAACTAGAGATCTCCATGCACATTCATTCTTTTATTAAAGTTATAATAGCAATGACAGAATAAACTGCATGATGTGGGCTAAGCTTTAATCCAAATATTCCCACATGGTACTTTGACAGTTAGATTTTAGACCCTTGGACTTTTTTTGGGATCACTAGCTCACAATCAACCATATGCTGTACGTATGTCTAAATATGGTTGCCAGGTATCCAGTTTGGGTTTGGAGAAAGACTTCTTGACCTGTGCCACCCAGACTGAGATTTTGTTATTGTTATTGTTTTCTTGTCTAACTAGTGATGCAGTGCTGATCAGTCTCAGGGTGGTGCTGTGGCAAATTGGTTGCCCAGTTCCTTTATAGCATAGAAACTGTAAATATGCCCATGATTTCTCTGAAAAAATAAGATGGAGCATATTAGTTATCTGAAACTTGTCCTAATTACCAATAGTTTGCTTAAACGGGTAAATTGTTACTTATTCCACAAACTGTAGACCCTGAAGAGATCTTAAAATTTTAGGTATTTAATGTGTTAGGTAATTAGGTTATCTGCACATTCCTAATCTAGCATACTAATAATTAGTATAAACATTTATGATATGATGAGTTAAGCAAAGATGAAATGACATGCAAAAACATTAAACAGCATTTTCACCATACCTTTCACAGAGAGATGCACAGCACTCAGCGTGTTCCCCAGAGCATTTGATGCTGCACAGATGTAGAGCCCAGTGTCTTGCTGCTTACAGTAAAGGACTTTCAAAGTGTAGTACCCTTCTCTGTCCTCAAACAGAAGGTGGCGCCGCCCAGGTGAGAGTGGCTCTCCATCTTTCTTCCACACAATCTCCGGTTTAGGTTTGCCCGTGACATAGCAGCGGAATTTGGCGTGTTTGCCCTCTGTGACGGTGAACTTTTTGGCCTTGGCCACATTCAGTTGAGGTTCTTTGGAGTGTTTCACTCTTGGGTACTTGGCCTTGTTCTGGTCTGGAGACCAGTGGCCGTTGGTGTAGCCATTCTGATGACTTTCTCCTCTTTGTTCTGGGACGGGTTCAACCAACAGCACAGCTCCAACCACTGCCTCCCCGTGATCATTGACTGCCTTGCAGGTGTACACTCCTCCATCTGGGGCTCGCGTCCTGAAGATCTTCAGCTGAAACCATCCTCCATCTTGCTGGCCAATGTGAAAGTGTGAGCTCTCATAGATCTCCTTGAGCTGCTTGCCATCCTTCTCCCACACAACCTCGGGCAAGGGGTCGCCCCACAGCTTGCAAGAAAAAGCGGCATCTTCACCTCTGTCTACTCTCAAGGACAAAGGTTTGATGAGAAACCGAGGCTTGTTGTCCTGAAACAGATCTGCTTCTTTCTCACGTTGTGGTTGTTGTGATTGTTGTGGTTGTTGCGGCTGTTGTGGCTGCTGAGGGGCCTTAATTTCTTGTTCAGGTGGAACGACTTTAACCTCCTGCTGTTCTTGAGTGGGCTGTATCAGCGGAACCTCTTGCGCTTGCTCTTCTACTTTGAGAGTAGCAGCTGCATAAGTCTCCCCGATGCTGTTCTTAGCTCTGCAGATATACTGTCCAGCATCTGCCAGAGTTACGCCAGAGATGAAGAGAGTATAAACTTTTCCATCCTGGGCAATGCGGTAGCGGCCATTTGGGACAATAGGTTCATTCTTTCTCTCCCATACCACAGATGGTTGTGGGTCTCCACCGATCTGACATTTAAGAACCGCATCTGAGCCGCTCTTCACCAGAACTGGACGTGGGTACCCGAGCACACGGGGAGCACCACCAAACACATCCATGGCTACTGAAGTTGAGAAATGACTAGCAATGTGAGGCTTTTACAACAGTGTCTTTTAATTGGAATCCCAGCTTCCTTTACTACATACCAAGCTGTAGGAAAATAAACCCAAATGTACATCAGCATGGTCAATGTGTTAACTGCCTCATGATTATATTACATTACAGCTACTGAGATAATGATCAAAATAATCCAGGCACATGTTGTAGATAGATATAAAACTCAACAAACATGCAAAAAGTTACATATTCTAATCTACATCAACAGAAAACTCTGAAAAACTGAATTCTTTTGTCAAACTCACTCGTCATAAGAAATATTTCAGCATAAAAACAGTAACCAATCGGAACAGAGCTCATGTACATTTTGTAACAAACAATGTCTGTTTAATTCTAAGGGATAAAAGAGGCTGGATAATTTCTATAATAATAATAATAATAAGAAGAAGAAGAAGAAGAATACTACTACTACTACTACTAATAATAATAATAATAATGCCACTAAAAAAATCTTCACCCTCAAAAGAGTTGGGATAGGCGTGTTCATCACCTTTCCTTTTAATTGCACTTTTCAGTTGTTTGCCCGTTCCTGTATGTTACAAGACTTCATCTGCTCAACAGTCATTCATCAATCATTGCCTGATCATTCTGCTCTACCTCATGCATCATATACTGTCAATAGAAGACAGATCTGGACTGCAGGCAGGTCAGTCAAGCACACACACTCTGTGTCTATGAAGCTACACTGTTGTAGCACATGCAGAATAAGGCCTGACCTTGTCTTGCTCAAATAATGTTAGACCTCCTGGGAAAAGACATCTTGACTGTAGCATACGTGTCTCTAAAATCCCAACATACAGCTCCACGTTAATGGTACCTTCTCACAGTCATTGCTCCTCATACCTTGACAGATGTTGGCTTTCGCACCTTTTACTGATAAAAGTCTGATCGGCCCCTCGGATATTCTATACGCTTTCACTCTTATTTTGTTTATATCCCAACTTTTTTGCATAATTTGTTTACATTTACAAAATGCAATCGAGTTGGTCAACTGATCCAGCAAAGTCAGTAATTTTGTTAAATTAAAGTTAACAAATTACAAATTCTTGTTTTTATTGCATTTTACTTAAAAGCCCAACAAGTCTATAAAGAAGATTGTAGGTTATGTACTTAGTGACAAACATATTGTCACTGTCCAAAGAAAAACTTGTATCTCCATTTTCTTTTTTATTTTTGATATTTATTTATTATGTAAGTTCGGCAGCTGTCCTTTACATTCTGTGAAAATTTCATAATGAATGCACCGACAGAAGTGCTTGTAATAAAACCTATTTACACTGACTCACATAAACCTTAAGAATGTTTTTGGCCTCTCCTGTAAAGTTACTTTTCTGATATCACTTGCTCTGTTCTCTGAACAATAGCGGCCTAATGATCAATACATAATAACATTTACCCCCTAAACATTAATTCATAAACGCAGTCTTTGCCAGAAGTCAAGAAATCCCTCCCCTTTTCCTCCTTAGCCTGAACAGCTGGTGCTGTATATCAAGAGGAAGTATTTAAAATAGACTGTCCAAATAAAGATAGGGGAGATGAGTGGGCTATGTGGTGGACGAGACAAAGCGTGCACACATCATACAGCTGCACTGATCAACCCTGCTTCATAACGGCATTCGCAATACACCGTCAGCTCATCATGATATAAGTAGACCAGTGCACCAGCTTGCTGCAACTTCAGTTTCAGCATGACTCAACACTATATTACAGTTTCATGGTCTAACATACTTTATATCCAGTGAGTAATTGACTGGAGGATGGGCTTTAAAAATCAACTTATTTTAATCTCAATGAATGCCACCTGGTCAGGTATGGCACCGACTGTTAAAATCTCCTATTGACTTGGTCAAGCTTGCTTGGATAAGTCTAATTCAGAAAGATGTAAAGTAACTATAGAATCTATAATTGTAAGACTTGCTACCTAATTTTCTTACGAATTATATATTGGCAGTAAAAGTTATAATTTCCACTGATGTCTGCTGGTCTATTATAAGATTCATAAACACACATAAGTATGGCAGGTAAATTATTATTTTACATATTCTTGACAAACATTAGCATAAAGTAAAAAATGGACTTAGGATACAGTGAAATGGTAAAGCTACTTACAGTCCTGTTTATTAAGAAAAGGCTTAGTAGCTGAAAATCAGTTCTCTATGAAGAACAAAACTAACCATGGTGAAAAACTGTAAAACAAACAGATAAAAAACCTACCTATGAGTATCCCCAGACTGAGAATGAGAACCTGCCAGAATGATCCTGTTCAAGACCTCCTCTGGAGGATATTGACCCCAGTGTCAGCCCGCTTTCTTTAATCAAGTTGACCTTTGACTCCTGCTGTGGGTCACAGATTTGCAGAGATGCTGTAGAAGCAAAAGCTGTTGGTGAGATCCAACAGTTCTACTGTTGCAGTCGATCCAGTATGTCCAACAGCGGTGCAGTTCCCCAAGGGGGGCTCTGTGATTGGAAGAGGTATTCTTCCCTTTTCAACAATGTGCTCTGGTGCTCAACCTCTTGTGTATGTGTACGCTTGGAGCTCTCCTATGCTTCATTGCATACTCAGGCTCTCCTGTTGGTTTGTATCCCTCACAATGTCTGCGTCACTCAGTCCTGGGGCACCCTGGGTGTCACTGTGAGCCAAGGGCCAATAAATGCTTCCACAGCTGCCACCTCACCCTCCTAAAAATAGCCCCACCAGCCACCATGTCAAGGGGGCAAGATAAGGTCCAAGCCCCAATTCAGTGGGCCGCAGAGGATAAATTTAGACCGATGGATCACTCGAGTCCTTCCGCTGTGACACAGAAAGAAAGACTGCAGTAATCATGCTAATGTGTATGCTAACCATCTGTCTGCTATCTCCCATTGGGATATCAGGCAGGCCTGCTGCTTGGGGCACTGATAAAGATAAGAGGTGTCAGGAGAGGGTGCTGTTTGCGTCATGCCTTATTAGCTTTTGATGCTGAATGTGTGCCACGCAGAATGGCTTTAGAGAGAAACTGAGATTTTGCGTACACCAGTAGTCTGCAGTCTTCAGAACAAGAAGCAAAGAGGAGACATAAAACAGTATTAGCTAAGTTCTTGTGGAGGAACAATGAGGAGATAAAGAAAGAGACGTAGAAGAGAAAGTGTGAATTCAAAATATTATCCATGACAGTTTCACTGAGGGCTTGTCAGTCCTGTTTCATGACCTCCTGTCTGCGGTGAAGACGGCTAGGCTAAGCTGGCTGGTTGCCACCCTGTAGGTAAATAGCTGAAGATCCAGACCAGGCATGTCGGTGAAAGTGAACAAGAATTCATCTCCTAATGAAAATGCAACAAGCACAGTCTGCTGGGCAAATTCTTAAATCCCACTCCCACAAAACAGATCCCTAATTCTTTATGACATGCAAATGTCACTCAAAGGCATTTAGACAGAAATGAGCTTTAGCGAATAAGAAAAAAAACATGAACATTAATTAATTATACAAGTATTATAAAGCATTAACATAATCTGCAAAAATAGGATAAAGCATTAATGGAAAATTGTTAATATTTTGAGATTGGATTTATGTATATTTACATAAATGTACTTAAATGTGTTTATATGTATGTATATTAGTGCATATTTATACATTAGTGTAATGCTTTGTATTTTATATGTATGTATGTATGTATAATGTAATAAGATTACATTATTTTTAACATTTTTATCTCAGAATGCGTTGTTATCTGGTTAATTTTGATTTCAATTGATTTGATTTGGAACCCTCCAGCAACCTGGCCGGTTTAGTATGAAAGTGCGCTCTCTGCTGGTAAATCAGTTGCACCACATGCCATTACCTGACCGAAAGAATTTGTGTTGTGGCCATTATTCTGCATCTTAGTGCCCTGTGCTGAAAGACCTTGACAGGATTGTTATATACCTGAAATGCATTTTATATGTACTGCGATTCAGGCCAAAATACATCCCAAACACTACAGTCTATTTTAGAATGTACTTCTATATTAACCAAATATAGGGGAAAATATGACACACAGAAATGTACCATGCAAAAATAAATTCATGTAAAAGTAATAATCACGTACATTGGAAAATATAAGAAAACAGCCAAAAGACTTGTTGAATGCACTTTACTGCTTGGACTAACTTCAACTTGAAATGAACATGGCAAAAGCAAGTGCTCTAGATATTAATGCACTGTGAAAATGAACTTTATTGGAAATGTATTTTGTGTGAGCACATATGTACAATATTTAATGTAAACCACAGATACCAAATATTCAATGCCAAAACATTAAGCTTTTACAGCAAATCAGTGAACAAAGAGATAAAGTGGTAGGTATCAGAAGATTTTCTCTTTATTTTACTTGAAATAGTGAATTTTTGTCCATAAACTTGCACACGATCTTTACAGACAGAGAAGTCAATCTTGTTCCACTCAGCACTGATGGCTTTAAACAACTGGAAAAAGTTTGCTTGTTTTTAATGTGAGGTATATCTGTAACTTTTGTTAAAACCACATATAATAAAAAAACAGTAATAAATGCAAATAAAAGCAATTAAAAAATATATATGTTTTTGTTATTTTGAACTGAACACAAAACAATACAACCTATTAGTACTTTTCTTCTTCAGGTACTGACACTGGTTGTATCTTCAACAGACCTGTTCAGCCAATAAGTACAAAGTTTTAGCTGCAGTTATTAACCTCTACTGGTATCCACTATAGTAAAAGCCTTTGTTGGAGCACACTGAATAGCTCAGCTGCTTCCTTAGTTGTGTTATATGGACCGCAGGCCACACCAGGAGGAGTCTTGCCTTAGCTTTATGGAATGCATCAAGAGAAGCTGTGTTGACAGCACAGATGCTATAGCGTGTTAAGACACGAACCCTGAATATTGCCATCCATTTTTTGGACATAACCCCCCCTACATGACGAAAGAGAAGCAACAGAGACTACATCAATATGCAAAGTAGCGTCCCGAATGGGCTATCACATTATACAGCAAGCAGATCTATGTTCACATTATAGAGCGCCTCCCTCAGCATTGATGCTGGCAGTGTTTGAGATATTTTAAGAATATACTGTATTATCACTTTTTTTAAACGTATTCATCTAAAGTACAGATTAAAGGATGTGTCATAACTTGTCAACGCCTAAAATAAACCTTCATCTTGTTAAAATAGGAGCTATTTGTCCAATGCTTGTTAATTTGTCATGAGGCGTTAGGACCCTGGGGAGGAGGTGCTTTATTGAATAGTACCAGTCTACTGTTCCCTACTGTACAATTAGTCTAGTGTGGAGTTGAAGTGCATTCTCACTCTGGATTCCCCTGAGGTTCTCCAGACCATGTTCTCAGGAATTACACTACACTCGCTCCTGTTTGCACCTGCTTTTAAATCTCACTTACAGATTTGCTTCTGAGTTACACAAGTAAAATAAATAAAGCCAAAAAAAAGGATGAAGATGCCGCCTGTCTGGTCCATACTGGAAATATACCTAGCAGTGGTGCTGAGTGGGATTCTAACAGAAGCACAGCGCTCAGGTAGGCTATTCAAACTTTTACAACACAAGCTTTTCTTCAGAGAGTTTACCCGTTTAAAACTTTTGTTAGTGGCATAAATGTTGACCACTAACACTCAACAGGGTACTTTCTTTAGTCCTTTCTTTAGTTGAGGTCTGGTGAATTTCACAATACAGAGCCTAAACCTTTTTTTAGCTGAAATATTTTAATTACTTTGGCTTGTATGCTAACTGAGCATTTTATTAAAACCAGCTTCTTGTAAGTACTCTATATACTCTACAGTTGCAGACTGTAGCCCATGTTTCTCTGTGTACTTTGTTACCATGTTCTTCAATGGTCATGACCCCTCACAGGACCACCACAGAGCACATGTTATTCAGGTGGTCAATTATTCTCAGTACTACAGTGACACTGAAGTGGTGGTGGTGTGTTTGTGTGTGTTGTGATGGTATAAGTGGATCAGACACAGCAGTGCTTCTGGAGTTTTAGAACACTCTGTCCATTCACTGTCCTTTCTATTAGATACTTCACTCCTACTTTGTTGATTTTTCTTGTAGATGTGAAGTTAGAGAAGATATCTCATCTGTTTCTGCATAGTTTGTATTAGTCATCCTCTAGTCCTTCATCAGTGGTCACAGGAGAGTTGTCTGTGTTGTCTGAGCAACACACACTAACACTCCGCCACCACGTCAGTGTAAGTGTAGAGCTGAGAATGATGCACAACCTGAATAATACCTGCTTTGTGGTGGTCCTGCAGAGGTTCTGACCACTGAAGAACAGGGTGACAAAGTATGCAGTCTGTAATTGTAGAGCTACAAAGTGGAGCCGGTAAAATGGGCAATGAGGGCAGAAACAGCAAGGTGTTCCTTATAAAGTGGTCAGCGAGTGAATGTCCAAGCTTGTGTGGTCTTTGTATTTTGTTTTTAAAAAATTAAATAAATAAAATTGACTTTATTTCTTTATTTTTTTGTATCATGAACCTTTTATCATAGGAAACAGTTGTGTGTTGTGTTTTACTTTATTAAAACAGTTCATTAACCCGTTATACTAATACCCCACCATGACGTATACTACATACTGCTTCAGCTGGGTTCAAGCATGTATGATTTTCACTGCATGCGGTCATTGTGAAGTATGTCAAAGTGAAATGTGACATGTCGATACATGAAACTGTATTAGCCTTTGAAAACTCAGACTGCACACTAATGCTACATTGTGCTTTCAGTGGCCTCCTTTGGTTAAGCAGAGCAAGAATTGTTCATAAGTTGCAAGGTGGTCAGGAGAAAAAGTTTGGTTTCCTGATTTCTCCTCGATGCCTCCAGACATCATATAGATTTGTTCCATTCTTTCAGAAACGCATATCATTTAATTTAATGCAGAGTTGATTAGCCAGACCTGGTGTTGCATGATAACCATGAATAATGCTGGACAGATAATGCTAGAAACAAAGCAATGTACAGAATCATTACCCGTACCATTCACCCCAGATAAATGGCTTTAGAAGTTTTTCTTAGATGCCTTAGACATTATTTAAAACCATTCAGCCTGGCAAAGAAAATTTAAAAGATTTTGTAGTTGATCTTGTGAGCTGGTTTCAAGATCAAATTTTGGTTCTAGACTTCTCTTGGATGCCCATAGCCATCATATTGATTTAGTATATTAAACATAACATATTAAAGTTCAGCAGCTTGAAGAGACTTTTGGAAATGTTTACACAATCACATTGATATACATAAAGTCACAGTGTTGTATAAATATTGTACTGTGTAAATATTTAGTATTTTTTATTTGAAACATATGAAGTTGTGTGTCATATCATTAATTTGTAAATACAGGGATCCTCTGCATGAATTCATGACATTTAAAAGCATGAAAGATTAGTGTGTGTTTACATGCAGTAGCTGCAATCTTATTGGAATACATTAGCATTGGAGATACGTCTGTGATAAAAAAATTAACAGGAGGAAACAGATGCCAGTTGTGCTTCTTAGCTTGTCTCCCTCAAGCAGAGAATGTTTCCTCTTAGTGTTTGTGCTGGAGCACTATAGAGATGGCATTTTCTCTGATCCAGACTTTCCACACTCAAGCAGTCAAGGCAACAACTGTGTTTTTGACCAGCGCTGCTGACGAGTGTGGCTACAGATTGACTGGGGTCCTCACATTCTCCCTTTAGATTAAAAGGTCTAAAGTCTTGTTCATGTTTTATTTTATTATGCTCCACTCCAGTTGATTATAGCCAGTAGGCCTGTACTGTTATCATCCTGACAGAATGCAATTTTCCACCCTGCAGGGTTTTTGGAAACTATGACAAGTGATGAATGCTCATGCAAGCTGATGTCTATTCCACTTCCAATTCCACTTCTCTTTACCATGGAAAACGTCATCTAGATTATACTGTTTGGGCTCATTAGCCTTGTCCATTTGCCAGGGATCATAAGTCTTGGAGAATGCCCATTCCCTCCAGTCTTGATCAAAAGAGAATCTACCTTCCATTATTTATGGAAGCTTATTCATGTGCATGCATAAACGTCAATGTTAGTGACGTTGTGACCGGCTTGGGCCAGTGATGGATATGTTTTTATTAATGAGGTGCAATTCCACTGTGGGTTAACTTAGTGTTTCCCAGCCCTGCCCTGCACATGTAAATATTTTCACTGCTCAGTTATTCATGACTGGGCTTCCTGAACGCATTATTTGTTAATGGTAGCGCAAGCATTACTGTGACTGCTTAGCTCCCTAACACCCCATGACCTTTTGTAATGGGTGTGTTAAAGCAGTAAAAGCAGTTAAATGTGCAGGGCAGTGTGTTTTCTACAGTTCTGCTAGCCTCTAATCACAATGTCACAATAGTATTGTGCAACCACAAGCCCTCCTAATTGGCCAAGAATCACTTCCACACAAAACAACTGCTTGTTAACAACCGCTGACTATCTGCGGTGAATGTGTTGAAGATGGACCCCTTTTAATACTTTACCATTTCTCCAGGACCAGCATACCTCTGACAGTCCTGTGAGCCCCTGGCTGAAGCTCAATATGATCTCACTAACATTGATGCTTATGCAGCCACAATCTCTCTTAGTCTGTCAAAAATCACTTCCACACGAAACAAAAGGGAATCACTTTGGCCAGAATTATTCTGGGCCTTGTTGGCTAGAGTTAAAATGGCAGAGAAGACCGCTACAGAAGTATTTCATTTTATAGACATGGATTTTTTTCACCTCACACATGTTGTCAGGGCTTGCGTGAATGGCCGGATTTCTGCCATAAGCAATAAGTCAATTTTCGCTCGAACACAACTCACAACACACAGAGATATAAGAAATATGTGGACTTTCTGGGTGCCCTGAGGTATATGTTAAAAAGTATTCAGTGTCAAGCATCAGCTGGCCATGTATAAAGCCTCCCATCATAGGGCAGTAAAGCCATGGAACTGTGTTCTCTAGAATGATGATGTAACATCAAGTACTTTTGGGAAGAGTTAGAGAACCATTTGTGATCCATAACTAATTACCCCGCATCAGTACCTGACCTAATTAATGCTCTTTTGGCTGAATGCATTCCAATCCTTACAGCAATGACATCCTGTGTAAAGACTTCCCAGAAAAAAAAGGACTGCAGTAAACAGTGAGTTCCTGTCAATTCTCCTTATGTCAGTAGAAAGTGTTTTAGACCGAAATATTTACGACATATGTGACTTTTGTGTCTATTGTGTGATGTTTTGCAAAGATCTCTGAAGCATAGATGCCAAGCATGCTAACTGTATTAGATCATTTCCTGGGCACAAGTAACAAAGTTTAAAACTGGATGCAAATTACTTTATAAATGTCACAACACTGACTACTGTTATCATGTAAATACTCATCTGGGTATTTACATTTTTATATTTTATATTATATTAAACCCCCAAGAACTGGATATGGTTCCCTACGCAACCACGCTAATTAATTTTAATTTACTAAAAACTCTAACAAGCGTTATATCACCAGGGAGTTTCCCAGTTAACAAAGGAACAGCATTGGCACAGTCTGTCGTTAAATCTAGGCTGACGCTCTCTCATAAAGAACACAGTCGTGCTCTTCTTCTAGGCTTTGGCTGAATACCGCAAGCTGTGCATGAAGGGCAAGTGGTGTATAGAAAGAGACTTCACAATTCATGTTCTTCTTGTAGACAAGCTGGCATTCAGCCACTCTGCAAGACACGCAGGAGGAGGCTGACAAAATGTACCACTGAAAGGGGCTTTTGGAGCAGAATGGGGCATTGTGGAGGGGACTGTGATTAAAATGTTTTATTTTATCAATTTAGGTTTAGTACTTATTTGAAAAAATGGTATTTGTTTTTAATTTTTTGATGTAAATACTGCCTTTTCATGTCCAATACTAATAATAATACTACATTTGTCTGGATGCATCTAGCCATCTGCATACACTATATGAACACAAGTATTGGTCAGTATTGAGGCAGTAATGAGTTGGTCTCCTCTTAACAGCATCCACTCCTCTAAAAGAGCATTTGTGAAGTCAGTCACTGATGTTGGACGAAAGGGTCTGGCTTGCAATCTGCATTCTAGCGCATCCCAATAGTGTTTGATAGGGTTGAGGTTAGAGCTCTGTTCAGGGTCAGTCAAATTCTTCCACACCAAACTTACCTGACCAGCCTTTATGGACCTTTCCTTGTGCACTGGGACAGTCCTGCTGGAACAGAAAAAGGTCACAAACTATTCCCACAAAGTTGGAAGCGTGCAATTATCCAAACTATCTTGGTATGCTTAAGCATTAAGATTAATTAGAAGAGGTGACCAATCCCCGAAAAAACAATCCATAGCATTATTCCTCTTCCACCAAACTTTACAGTCGACATGTAACATTCTCCTGGCATTCGCCAGACTCGTCCATCAGATTGCCAGATACAGTAGTGCTTGTACATGGTGCAGCAAGCTTTGCATGCAGTTGCTCAGGTATGGCAGCCAATGCCAAGAAGCTCCTGCCACACAGATTTTGTGCTGGTGTTGATGCCAGAGGAGGTTTGGAACTCAGCAGTGTCTTGCTGACTTTTAAACTCTATGCGTCTCACCACTTGTCGACTCTGCTCTGTAACTTTACGGGTCTGGGAATTTGTGGCTGATTTACTGTGGTTAATAAAAACATTGATCGTGAAACTGCAAAAGTGACACCCTGTTACAGTATCATGCATAAATTCAGTGAGGTCTTTAGAATGACCCATTCTTTCACATATGTTTGTAAAGGCAGACTGCACGGCTAGGTGATTGATTTTATACACCTGTGGAAATGGGACTGAATGAATTTAGTGTAGTGTAGCATTATTCTCAAACTGTAAAAGAAAAGCATAAAATACATTAGCTTACAACATACAATACTATTGTTTCTTTTTTTTATTTGAACCTTTTCACACACAAAACTTTTAGCAACATCTTTGATTGGTGAATGCCATCAAACAATCAAAATCAAATTTAAAGAGCTACTTTAGCATTTACATGATTGCCTTGAACCACGTGGTTCAGTCATGGTTCCATTGCCAGCCAATCGGGCCCACCTTTTTGGAGCTTGTCAACAGTGCACCTGTGACTCTCTAATGAGCTTGCCATTTAAGCTCTTCTGTTTGGGACACATGTTGTGCAGTATTGCCATATTGTTTTTAGAAGTATATTGAGTGGTCATTCATTCTGGTTTGACTGTTTTTTTGATGATTTTTATATTCTGTTGTTTTTTACTTTTGCTTTGCCCCTTTTTGATGCTGTTGCCTGTCTGAGTGCCTTTTGGTTTTGACCCTTGTCTGTGTTTTAACTTCTGCCTTGCTCATGTAACTATTTTTGATCACTTTGATTTTTGCTGTCCAGTATTTTTGACTACCCTTTTAGATTTGGCCCTTTGTAAATAAAGTTCACCTTTCTTTTAATACCTGTGTGTCTTTGACTAGTCAGAGATGCATTACAATGATAGGTTAGGCTAGTTGAGTCAGTTAGATTCATATCTACCTATTTAGTATAAAGTGCTCCATATACTTTCAGATTGAAATCAGAGACACAAGAACAAAACATCTTCCACTAAAAAACTAAATGTGTAAAACAATGTTTTAGTAGAAAAGCTAGCATTGAGCTGCACTTCATGAACACAGCATGGCAAATGCTTGAGTTTTCGAACTGAAATACCAACTTTTGGAATTTTCTGTTACAAACCTTTTAGTTGAAGGTCAGAAATGTCAAAATTTCAAGTACGGATTACAGCATTTCATATGTATTTGATTTGTTTAACTAGGTGGCTTGTCACATAATATTATCTCTTCACTGCTTCATCTGTAGCATTTCAGTTCCAGGCAGCCAAGAAACGCCCAACAACAAAGTCTTATTACTCACACATGCAGCATTTGAAATAAGGGCAGCCCAGTGTTTTTTTTTTCAGAAAAAAGTATTTAAAGTCTGTTTGAAAAGTCACTAAATGTCGCTAGATGAGGTAATGCACGTTTATGGTAATACAAAAACTTGCTCACAAATATGAGCAAAACAAACACCCCTATATACCCTTAAGAATGCAAGTTCTATCTTAAAATCTCAAAACAGCTGAATTATGGTAAACAATATGTTAATCCTCAGTGATCGTTTGGCTGGCTCTCCTGAATACTGCACTGTTAACATGAGATAAGAGTAAATTAAATAATATAATATAATATAATATAATATAATATAATATAATATAATATAATATAATATAATATAATATAATATAATATAATATAATATAATGACTAAACAGCTAGATTATTTACTTTTTTAAGTTTAAAAACTGCACTTTTTTGTGTATACATATTTAAATCTGTTCATCATTTTCCAATGAAAGAACAATTACATTAGTAGGACTGTTGCTGAAAGTAAATTGAATAACAAAACTTTGTTGATATAATTTTTTTGCCACTCATAAGGAAATTATACATTTCAGTCATGTAAAGTAAATACATTACTATTTGACAACCAAGAATTAACACAGAAACATTTAATAGCTTACATTATTTTTTCAGCAATTGTAATTTGACCATATATTGATATGTAAAAATGTGCACACTGTGTTGATGGTGAACATGAGCTTTAACATATTTAAGCTGATTAGCAGATGTTTGTCCCATGCACCTGGCAATAAATGCTGTTTTTCCCATATTCATTGCAACAAGGGCTGTGGACTCAAATAAGACTCTTTTCATAAAATGACAGGTTATTAACATTAATGTAAACAGTCACTGCTGTTAATAAGGTGAAGGTGTAAGTTATATTAGGGCAGAAGAATGTGTGAGGACTTGCTAAATCATGTTATGGAAGTCTTTGTCGTGGAATGTGTGTAATTGTCAGTGTCATGAACCATAAGTGGAGACCCAAGTGTAAAGCCTTAGGCTATGTACCAGAAAGCACACACATCTGGCTTAGCTTAGCATTTAACCAGTGGGCTTTTTTTCCGCACACATGGACACCAGGTCAGGCTGCACAAGGTGGCGCTGATTGCACACGGTTTCAGTGCTAAGCATTATCCAATCATTTGTATCTGGTACAATAATTTGCTGATAAATATTGAAATGTCGAGACCCGTCTTAAATAGACAAATACAAAGATTTTTAGAAGTAGTCTGTAAATTAAAGGTCACTGGAGGTGGGTGGCAAAAAATTATGGTTTATGGAGAATTTCCTGATAAGGAGGCATGATTATTGCTGGACTTCCCGTGGAGATCCCCTGCTATTGTAATACAGAGCAAAAAGAAGGCCTCTGAACTTAAAAAGGCCAGCTGATTTCTGTAAACAACATTTATACCATATATAAATTTGGCCAAAGGTAATGACTGGATTATCATAGCCATGCATAGAATACTAGGTGCATAGGACGCTAGCAGAGTGAATCTAACTTATTGTACTTTCTCTCTTCTTTAAGTAAGGTAACTGTAAGGTTTGTGTCCTGTCTGCCCTTCCCTCCGTGCCATGTTCTCTTTGTTTATGTTTCCCCACGTGCTCCGTGTCTCCGCCCTCCACCTGTGCCTTGTTGTATGTTCACCAGGTGTCCCTTGTCTAGAGTGTCTTGTATCTGCGTATATAGTCTCCCCTCACTCTCCCCTCTGTGTCCTTGATTGTATGTAGCTGTGTCTGTATGTTCATACATACCCTTATCTTGTATAATAAAGCCTGCACATGGATCTTACTCCTCTGTCTACGAGTCAGGCTGTGGGAATGTTACAGAATCACGGACCTAGATACGCAGATCCAGCAGGCCTGGTCGCCATTTAGGAGGTGATGATGGCTCCATCCTCTTCCTGTCATCCTTCTTGTCTTCCTCCTCCCTCGCCTCCCTTGTCCTCTCCTTTGTAGCAGATTGTTACCTCAGAAGATACATAGCATTTGCCTACTCAAAACATTTAAACTAAAAAAACTTCTGTAATGACAGCAGGGTACATTAATACTAGCATCAGAGAACACTTAATTCATTAGTTTGACCTTTTGTCAGTATAAATCAGAGGCAGATTAGAGTTAAGTTACAAATGTTTAGTTACATTTTTCAGACTGTTATGATCAAATTTGAATGACAGTAATAATCCATACCTAAAGGCAAACTTGTCAACTTGAACTGGCAGTGTTAGCTACTGTCTGCATGTGTGGTCTTTGGGTGCTCTCCATGAATCTGAGACAAACAGTGCAGTTGGTCAGGAAACAGATATTAAGCTCTGTAAATGCAGTGCCACCTAAAACAGCTGCAGATGGTGCTATTTGGGCTGTTTCAAGAGGACATACTTCATTTTTATTTTTGTTGGGACTAAATGCAATTATGCCTCTCACCCTCCTGTGGCTTTCCCAGAACAAGTAGACCTGACACAAACAGCTGTTGGAGGTTCTGTTCAGGCAAATCAAATTAAGAAAGCCCACCAAGTGGCATTTTTGTTTTTTGAAGATGTTTTTGTTGCATTTATAGGTGTTAGATAATAAACAAAGTTAACAATAATAAGGGTAATAATATCAAGAGGTTATTAGAAGGGTAGAGCAGATTCTTTTTTAACCTAGTCGGGTATAAAATATATTCATTGATTGAAGGTAGTGGTCTGTTTATGCTGTATTTATGTTGTTTTATGTTAAAGGGGTTCCTTTCATTGTTTGACTGTGTAAACAATGATTGCTATGGTATTTCAGGTGATTGCAAGCGTGTTGCTAGTTAGTTTGTGTGGTATTCTTGGTGGAGTGTTGCTGCAGTTGTATGCACTGCTTTGTAGTTTAATAAGGTGTTTTTACAATGTTTCAGGTGGTTGCTAAGGTACTGCCATTTGGTACTCTGTGCCATTGCTGTAGAGTAGGAATGTGCAGGAAGTGTTATGCTTTAAATAAAAAAAAGCTGAACATGGTAGCAGTGTCTCCACTGCCCAGTGCTACCGAACAGCCGGGACAGCAGGCAGGTCATCAACAACTACACATTCCACAGTGACAGTATGCACTAACACCACTACCCCACTAAACAGACCCACAGTCCAACACAACACAGCCCCATTAGCACATAAACACAGCTTTACGCCATCAGTCCCAACTATTTACATGCTATAAGTCTCTTTTACGGCCAAACGAGCTGGTAGCAGGATTATACAATATAGTAGTCTGGAGGTTGATAGGTTGTGGATTGCTTGGAGGTTCCAGATAGTTACTGGGTTATTTCTAGGTAGTGTTATGATGCAATAAGATGGGTATATAAACTGTTAGCTATATTATGCATAATGACTATGGTGAAATAAGAGGTAAGAAGGGTAAATCAATTTCTGAGCATTTCTGGTGCTGAGCATGCCTCCATTCATTCCCATGGATAAAAATGTGTTTGGACAAACATTGTATTTTTAATTCTGCTTCAAAAAACACAAGTGTAGAAGTGTAGAATAAGAAGAAGAACACAGAGAACAGTGAGCTTTTTAAGCCAGTTTAATTAAAGTGAGCCATATATTTAACACGTAGTTTATCTATGTGTGATAAAACAATTAAGAAGTTGTTAAGAAGTGTGTTTTAGCACCTTTTGCAATATTTGGCACAAGGTTTAGAACAAGCTTGATTTTTTGACAGCTATCACAAAGCTATGTCTAATCTTTTTAACCTATTCCACTTCTTTAATAATGCAAGTTCTCTGTTTCTGTATTCATTTTGATATATACAAAAACACCACCTAGTAAGTCTCATTTATTTAATAGTACTTACTAAGCCACTTTGAGCAACTAAAGAAATTTGAATATGCTTCACAACTTAAGTCACATTTAATTGTTACTTCAATCAGTGCTTCACTTGTGGCCTATGATTCTTTGAGCGACTATGAACTCCGGGCAAAACCTAAACAGGTAGCATGCTATTTACTAGTAAAGCCATAGCATACAACAGAACAACAAATATAATATATAACAAATATAAACATATTAAGTGTAAATGATCTTTACTGTTGAACGGATTAAGTACACTTACTTTTACTTTGCTAAATGAATGACACAGCCTGAACCAACATTACAGCCATAATCTCAAAATAGTTTTGTTTAACATGTTTTTTAGCTTTCACAGTGATATGTTTATGTTGCAACAAACAGACTATAAAATGGGTGTGTTTTCAGAGGACAGCGGTGAGTAATGTTTCTGTTTTCAAGCCCAAGTTGTTTCTGTCTATAGTTGAAAGCTATTAAATATAAAATGCTTTATAAAATGTGAGATTGCTTGTCAGCCAATTTGGCCACTTGAGTCGTGTACTCTAAAGAACCCCTGCACACAGAAACATGATTTTTATATGGTTAACTATGGATGGCGTATTCTAATTATATAAGCCATATTCAAATGGGATTAGGATTCCAGGTGAGGTATACAATTACAGACAGCAAGCCTTAGTGTGATGAGAAAAATATAACCATGTCACCCAAAAATGTTCACATCACTTATAATAAGACTAAACCTGTAAAAAACAGGGTAGATAAAGACATGAGTGACTTTGATGAGTATTGTAGGGTGACCAGATGTTCTAATTTTCCACTGGAGCTCTCCCCACATTAAAAGTTAAAAAATGGGTTATGAGTTAAAAGCCGAAAGGTCCTGAGAAAGACCCGGCTGCAGAGCAGATGGGCAGATGTCTCATGTTATGCTTGTTTTGGTCAACAGAGGGGGTTGCTGCTACTTTAGGGCTACTTTAATAGTTGAGTTCTGTAAACCAAATATTGATTAGTGCAACCCCCCCCCCCACCCCCCCCACCCCCCCCCCCCCATGTAACCCCTAAATTCTCTAAGGCCAGATTTTTTTATGTGTCTTAAAAGGTAAAAAGCCTAAATGAGAAGTGGCACAAATTAATGAGGGGTCTGCTGTAACTTTGCACAGGTGTGGGTGGTGAATATAGCGGCTTAAACAACATCCATGTAGATGCAGGTGAACTTTTGTAATTAACACACGAGCAGTACAATGTATCACACATGCCTTTTGTACTGAAGCCTGTTTCCACTGGGTAGAAGGAAAACCCAAGTCAAGCCAAGTTCACAAGTACTTTTTTAGAAAGTGTACAATTATTTCAACATAAATATCATTATTTTGAGAAAATAAAATATTATTACCATATAATATATAAGAAGTAGACACAATAGACAATTGTTTAGACTTTTTGTTTGGAAACATGCTTGTTTGGTGGTTCTGTGCTGAGTGCATTTAAAATATGTATGGTATGATTAATCCCTGTTTAATTTCACTTCCTGCTTGGTTAAAAAATATATAATAAAAAATATATAATATATATATTAAACTCATGGTTCAAATGTCCTCTTAGCTCGCAGATGCCACAGCCCCGACAAGTAACTCAGTAATGAGTTGCCTTCATAATGCAGTGACTGCAACCAATTTCATGGTAGTTGTGAAGTAATTGTTAATATGAAGGTATATGTTTGTGTGTATCTGTGGCTGAATTTACTGCTCCCAACAAGTCTGTGTGTGCATATCTGCAACTCTGTTTTTGTAACCCTGTTGTTCTCATCTTCAAGGCCATGAGCAAGCCTTTAGCCAGTTCCTATAAGAAGAACCAGTTTTCGCTGGTGTAGAAGGCCATATAGTGTCTGTGTAAAGCTTGATTCTTGCATAGTCACATCAAGATAACAGGGATCTGATGCCACCATGTCATTCGCACATACATAGAGGGGTTTTAAACTGAGGGATTCTCAGCTTGAGTTAGAGTTGTCCTGGCAAAGCTCTTATGTTGTTTGTCTGCTATGTCTTAATAAACTTATTCTTTTTACTTCACTCTTCGGCTGGTCTTGTAGAATTTCCACCACAGCAGTTTAGAAAAGGACACAGTCGTACCATCATTTAGACAAAACCTCTGGGTATATTTTACAGTATAATGAGAATAAGATAACAATGTCACCCAAAAACGTTCACATCACTTATAATAAGACAAAACCTGTAAAAGCATAGCCACAGTTCAGTATCTTAGTTGTAAATATACAACCATGTGAACTCCTTTCATTAAATTACATTAGCTAAAGAGCTGCTGTCCAGGTAACAGCAAAACAAAACAAGGTTTGTGATGGCACAAACTGTCCGATAAGTCTCTGAATGTATTGCCAATCATACGCTAGGTAAGAAAGGACTACATAAATGACAGGGTTAAATTTACACCAGAGTTTCACTCAGATGAACATTCAATCCACTCCTGTGATTTTACTGTGTATACACAGATGTGGAGAGTTGCTGTATCTCAGACACATGCAAGGTCAAGGTGAAGCATATGCAGCTGTCATGCCCAGGACATGTAGCACATGTTCAGCTTTGTTATATAGCTGGCAGAGGCCCAGGACACTGACCCATTCTGCCTCTGTAAACACTGACATCTTCATGAAGCGGCCTTCACGGGGAATAAAGCACTGCTGCTGGTTGTATCCCTTGCCACCCTGTGGGTGTTTATATGCCCAGCAGATGCCCCTCGTCATGTGTTAGCTCCACCAGTGCACTCTATTTCACTTTTGGGGGAAGTAGAAGAGGGGTAGGATGTTCACTGGAAAACAAATAGCAAATGCACTTATTCCTTCTACTTAAAATCATGATAAACAGTTTAAAGTCCAGTGGGGCTTTTTTAAAATAGCTCTGTTTCCTCCCATTGTCATGTCGTCACACTGGGCCTATGAAAATAAACTTTATTTGGTGTGAACGAAATACCCCAGACCATTCCTGCTGGATGCCTTCCAGTCATTTTAGTTTTGTTCAAAAAAACTGAGGTTCTATTTTAAATCCTGTACCTATATGGATAAACATAAAGTACTGGGCCAAAGTCAGAGATCACCTTTTATGTATTTAATTTCCAGTCCAAACGTAAATTTAATACAAGTTGTTTATTTTTCAGGGG
Source organism: Megaleporinus macrocephalus (assembly GCA_021613375.1). Lineage (NCBI taxonomy): Eukaryota > Metazoa > Chordata > Actinopteri > Characiformes > Anostomidae > Megaleporinus > Megaleporinus macrocephalus. Next base: position 30,878,961 of record CM038704.1, on the reverse strand, counting down.
GAGGGTTTGGGTCTTTACCGTCTTCTCTTAGGTCGTCTGTGTGAAGAATTGTGATTGTTATTCTCCTGCATGTAAAATTATATTATATCTTGTTAGCATTTGAACACATTTTTACTACCATGCAAGCTGTTAGTGGCATAATACTGAGTAATTCAACAAGCATTAAAGGTATTTTTTTTAATTAAGAAATGCATGTCACACACTTGAAGTCAATGGTGATATATGCCATGTAAGATTAAAACATTTAAATGAATGCTGTTGTTTATCAGTCATTCAGGTTTATGTTCATGTTAACTTCACAGATGGGTCATTTCACTAAATTACACACTGCAGTCTAATAGTGAAAACAATGAGTGTACAATCCACACAGCAGCCCTTCTTGACACAAAGCCATCTTTACTGTGCGTTCAGAAGCCTTCACACCTGCCCCCTGCCTTTCCTGAGCAAGCTCTGCACTGGGGATGACCTGACCTAGCTGCATCCTCTTTAGGAGACGGTCCTGACGATGCTTGCTTGACTTTCTTGGACGCCCTGAAGCCTTCTATACTGCAATTGAGTATACAATATGTATATAATGACCTTAACTAAAGCTAAAACTCAATACATTAACTGATATAGTAATAAACTATGTTTTTATTTCTGTTAAAGGTTTCATGTCAGTACCAAAGCACAAAGAATTTTAGTCCTTAGGTGGAGCCATATTATATCCCTTATGGCCACATGGTGAGCAGATCATCATTATCAGTTACATCACATTTTTCCAATTGCTAAAACACAATTTTGTAAACTAGGCTGGTTTTATCAACACACTTAACACAATTCACAAGACCACACACCCTACAAAATACCTCATATATCCTGAAAAATGAAGCACTGCAACCAAAACTACATAAAGCAGTATCAAAATCAAACTTTTGCACCAACTGGCACACACTTCATTCACACTACCAGATTTTTGTCTAACCAACTACACACTGTTGGGCGTAATGAAAAGTACTCTCATCTTTAGTAAGCTCTGTCATAATACTAAAATAGTCCAGATTGATCACATTCACAGAAATATTTGCAGATACGCACACACACTGCTGTTATATATATTTTTTCACCAAACAATTCAGTGCAACATATGCACAGCAGATATATTTACACTGGAGTGAACAAAATATGCTCTCAAAAAACAGCAAACTGAAAAAGAAAATTACAGATAAAATATGCAGAAAAATATATTAGTTTTCAGTGGCAGCTTCCTGTATCCTGGTGAACATTTGGCCCCTTCTACCACCATGGTTGCATCTCTCAGTAAACAGAAAAAAACAAAAATATAGGGCTTGGACAATGCAGCCTAAAAATATTTCCCCCACAGTAGAGTACATTATACAGTACAGTAAGTGTATGACAGTAAAATGGCTTAGGTTGGACTGCACTCTCTGTCCAGCCTCTCGCATTGTCAGCGCATGGTTGATGAAATGGTCTACTAATGTTACTCAGATTTCATTTAAAAATTGTTGTCTTCTTTGGCCATGAACTCCTCTCCCAGCTCTACCCCTACCTCTCACTCTTCATTCCCTCTCATTCTCACCCTCCCTCTTCCTCTCACTGCAACATCTTCCATAGTTGTTGTATAGTAAGGTGCTCACCTGAGGTCTTTTTATAGAGCTTACTTCCTGATTGAAGTTGTAACAATTAACTATTCAGGTGTTCAACCTAGTGGCACATATATTTGCCAATTAGCTCACGTAGTGCCATTTTGATGTGGCAAACATGTGACTTTGTGTCAGGTTGTTGTGTGTTATGCAGAGAAGTGTGTGCAGTGTGTTTAAAAAGAGCCAGTTTAATCAGCAAAATGTGTGTAAAGCAGAAAACGAGTTTAGAGTTTTGGAGGTTTGAGAAGAGGTTTTGCTCTCTGTGTGTCAGTTTAAATAATTCTGCTATGCACGTCATTTTAGTTTGTTAGCAATTGGAAAAAACTGTAAAGTAAATATGTCCCAACTGTTTGTGTTTTAATAAAAAAAATTATAATTGTATGTGTGCACATATGCTTTGATCATATACTTTTCAAAGCTGTGTGAGTCCTGCTCAAAATTGTTACAATGAAAGACAGTCAGTACTGAAACATTTGGTGAAGTTTTGGTAGTGGTATGATTGTTTTGGTGATGATAAAATGAAATGTTTAATTTATTATTTTAATAAATTAAACATAAGATACGGCAAAATCACTCAGATTTTAATCTGAAATCCAAGTCAGTTAACAGTCCAAAGGCATGTAGACTGATTCATTTATTCAAAGTTGTCTTCAAAAGCTAAAGTGATGTAAACTGGGCTTACATTAAATGTGCTTAAACTTACTACTATTGTGGTTGTGTTAATTGTTACAAGAAACAAATCTTTGCTGTTACATGCAAAACTGCAGAAAAAAGATGCAAAAAGATGCAGTAACCTATAATGTACATAAATCTAAAAGTGTAAATAAATGAAAAAGCAGTCTACATTTTAAGTGGTTAACACTTTCACAGCTTCTTTTGGAAATGTGGGCCTCACAGGTTCGGGTCAGTACTATTTTGTGATATCAGCTTGTGCTCTGTGGGTCAGTGAGGTTGGGAGTAGGGAGCAGGGTCAGGATGTGTGTGTAAGGGGCCAGAGTTATCTGCTCACAAGCCACAGCTGGTCACTCTGTAGCCTCTGGTGTCATGTGGGAGTATGAGCAGTGCGAGTGTGTGTGCATGTGTGTGTGTGGGTGTGTGTGTGTGTGGGTGTGTGTGAGTGTGTGTTTATATGTATAAATGTGTGCATGCGTGTGTAAAACATATCTGTGTGTCAGTTAGGGCGGACAGTGAGTAATTGTTAGAAAGCTGGACTAAACCACTGGAACAAGCACAGAGAAGTGGCAGCTGGACAGAGCAGTTGGGGAAGGGGATTTTCCACAGTGTTGTGTTCGTGCATGGTCCAAATTGGTTGGTGGGAAAGTTGCCCCTCTGCAATTAGTGGGCTTTGCCCTGATGAGCTCATGCGCTGCTGTAGGGTTGAAACATTCCCCAGATCAGATGAACTACTTTGTCAGCTGCTGTTTGTCTGTCACTCAGAACAATGCCAAGCAGCTTTGCTAACATGAATAGATGTTTTGTTTATAATTCATATTTCCACTCAGAACCTTAGAAGAAAAGCTGTGAGGGTTGTTTGGTCCTTTTGTTTGCTCAAATGACTCCAAATCTGATATTGCTGTAGGGGGGTGCTGCAGAACTCTTGTGTTCATTGTGTTTGTGTGAATTACTGCGTTTGAAGATTTTATGCATCGTTTTGCCATATAGTGCCTTTAAACAGCAGAGTGCTTTGATGTGAAATGCTTCATTATATCATTCTTCATCCTGGTAAACATTTTTTGTTTGTTAACTCATCCTGTTGTTCTTGACATTGTTCCAACTCAATCCAATCTGGAAAGGCATGCTTGTGTGTAGTTTTTTAATCTGAAGTGTAGTTTTGTAAAAAACTTTTTATTTATACCATTAAGATTGAATGGTTACCGAAAGTGCATGCTTGTCTACTGTACCTCTGCTCGACTGAAAGATGTTTAACATACACTATCTCAAATTTAATTTAGTGTTGTTCTGACCTGTACTCATCTGCTTAGCTTTATTTTTGCCCCCACACAAGTGCTATTGCTACCCTTACATGACAACCACACAGCATATACTTACTTAGGGCAAATGCCCAAACTCTAATCCACCTGCACTCTTCTATGTGTCTAATCCTCACTCTTACTGACCCACACTTTTCTGTGTCTAATCTATTGTCACACTGACCCATACTCCTCTATGTGTCTAATCCACACTCATACCGGCCCTTACTTCTCCATGTGTCATACTACTAAATAGTAATTTTTACCTTTAATTCAGAGTATTTTGGTCACTGTCCAATCAAACACATCTTAGGTCTTGCTTGGCTGTAATTTTGCCCTGGGGTTTTAAAACAATGACTGCTAAGTATAAAGTATAATGACTTTATTAAAATGTCCTGCATGTACCTCTCTGTCATTAATTCATTCATTTATTCATTCATGTTTTATTTTGTAAAACAATGTAAATCATCAGACAATTTGTGACTATTTTATGTAATAGCTTTCTGTAAGACTTCTATCACTCCTGTGTTTCTTTGGAATGGTGCATTTAACTTGTGCATGTCAAGGTTTGTAAAGAAAATTAAAAAAAAATATTGGACTTCCCCTGTAAGCTTTTAAAGTGTAGTTTGGCCAAAAATTTATCCTCCTGTATCCTACGTACAGTCAGGAAGTCCAGAAGTGTGGTGTCTAATGTTTGAGTATTTAGTTTTGCACTCGATATTTAATGCTTACAGAATCTACCTGGTGGAAATGGGTATTTAATACAAATGCAAGCAGTTATGATGCAAACTGCATACACAAATCATCTCATAATCAGGCCTGCGCGGTGTCAAAAAATAATTAGCACAATAATTTCCTAAAAATTACATGATTATCGCTTATATCACATAACCGCCGCCCACACCACCACACACATCCTTTAACCAATAAGCATTCTGCACTGCAGCTTAGATCTACTTTCTTCTGTTCTGCTTTTTAGTTTAAAAGAGATTTCCATTGCCATGCCCGGATACTTTATTTGAAAAAATGTCATCATACCTTCGGCATAGGAATTTAGTTATAGATCTTTGGAAAACCACATTGTTTTATATTTTCACTAGTCTAAATCACCAGATATATAGGAAAAATACTAATTATTCTGAGTATTATGCAAGTCTGGTCCTGTCTGTATATGGGGAATTTTTACTACTTTTTAAAGATTTCAGAGCTGCTCTAGTTTAAAAATCAGTCTTTTGGGTTTTTTTCATACAGACACACACATGCAAAGGCATAAATAATCATTAACAGAAAGTCAAGAGGTCCTCCTTTACATCATATTTTACTGCTGTTCCACAATCATTCATGCAAAGCCTGACACTCTTATTAGTAGTCAGTTTAACCAGTGTTGGCAACAGCCAGTTGACCCAGTGTATTAATATATATTATATACTAGACCTATATGTCCTTTTCCAGGGGAGTCAAGGGATCTCTGAGACATATACTATATAGATTCTATATACTAAAGCTGCACAGTATGTTGTTTTTAAATGCTGTTTTTTGCATAATTGCTACATCAAAATATAATACAGTGCATAGATCAAAACAGTTTTACTGTATGCTTTACAGCATCAGATATACCAATGGTCCTTATGGAGTGCCCTGTACAGTCATGGCCAAAAGTTTTGAGAATGGCACAAAAAATATTTACAGTGTTGACCTTTCTTCTTGAATGATGGCAACCCAATCTTGCCTAATTAGTGCTTAGTGCACAGTTTCTGGGTTTTTGTTTGTCCACCCTCTTTTTAAAGAATTGACCATAGGTTCTCAATGGGATTGAGATCTGGGGAGTTTCCTGGCCATGGACCTAAAATTTCAATGTTTTGGAAAAAGCATTGTTCATCTCCCAATTGCTCCTGGATTGTTGGAAGTTGCTCCTGGAGGATGTTTTGATGCCATTATTCATTGCAGTGTTTTTGAGCAAATTTTTTTTTGCGAACCCACTCCCGTGGATGAGAAGCAACCCAACATGAATAGTTTTAGGATGCTTCACTATTGGCATGACACAGGACTTATGGTAGCGCTCACCTTTTCTTCTCCGAACAATCATACCCAACAGTCTGAAGAGGGCTTTATCAGAGAAAATAGCTTAAGCCCAGTCTTCTGCAGTCTAATCCCTATACTTCCTGCAGAATGTCAATCTATCCTTGATGTTTTTCTTTGAAAAAAGTGGCTTCTTTGCAGCATCCTCCAGTAGCTTTTATCTCACTGTGTGTTCAGATTCACTCACACCTGCCCCCTGCCATTCCTGAGCAAGTTCTGCACTGGTGGTGATCTGATCTCATAACTGCATCCTCTTTAGGAGACGGTCCTGACACTTGCTTGACTTTCTTGGGCTCCCTGAAGCCTTCTTCACTGCAGTTGAACCACTCTCCTTGAAGTTAATGATGATCGGATAAATGGTTGATTGGGGTGTATGTTACAAGCAGCAATGTCCTTGCCTGTGAAACTTGTTTGATGCAATGCAATGATGACTGCATAGAACAGAGGAAAACTTTAAAGCAACCAGTCTGCTCTTCTGCTCTCCTAATCAGCATGACAGTCCTCATTAATCTCATTAATCATCACTGTAATGATGTTTGAAGGCCATTGTATAGGGCTGAAATGCAATGATTTTTGTAATAAGGTAATTTGTCAGGGCAGGGAAAGACCCTGCAATTCATCTGTTCACTCCACAATCTAGAGTTATTACAAATTGCCATCATAAGCAGCAAACATTGTGAAAACCAAAATTTGTGCCATTCTGAAAACTTTTGGCCATGAATGTTTGTATCCAATTTCATGTGTTACCTCTTTAGAACTTGCAGCATAAAACCATTTTCTTTTTGTATTAAAACCCATTTCCACCAGGTAGATTCTGGCTTATTGTCTTGAAGTGTTACTTCTCAGGTATATGACATGCAGCAGAAACCACATCATGCACAAAAATAACACATAGCTTTTATAATGCAGGGGTTTCATATGCAAAGCTTAAATATGTGCCTTTAACATTAGTTTTGCTTTAACAGGGAAACTTTTTTATCTTCTGTAAAAGCATATATAATGAGGCAAAAGCACAAAAGAGCAGTCACACCCCTTTCATGTTATTATAGACACTTAATGGCCATTGCATCTATTTAGACATTTGCAACAATCACATATTAATGCTTACATAGGATTTGGGATGGTGCAGAGACTTTGAAAACTCTGGGTTTCTATTTACTTAGTTATTTAGGTACAAAAGCCAAGCAGAAAACTAAATGAATAACTGAATAATGTTTGGGGGAAGGCTGAGCGCATATAATATTTGCTAATGCTGTGAGGAAGTGTTAGGAAATTTTACAGGAGACTATGCACATCTGTGCTCTCAGTGCAGGCTCAGTCTATAGGGACATACTTATCAACTCAACGACTCAGCACAGCATTTGAAGGAGTGATACACAGAGGGTGGGAACTGGCCACTAACTCCACCCCCTTCTTACTCTCCCTCTCTCTCACTGTTAAGGGGAGGGAGGGAGGAAGATCAGGACTTCCACTGCCATTGTAAGGTTGTGTTAAACTCCTGCAAGCAGGTTCTGAATGACTCACATGCTGAAGGGACTGGTGCAGAGTCAGAGATGAGATTGTGGAAGGGCTTGACCTTCCTGGCACTCTGTGTGGCTCCCCTTAATGCCTTTTGGTGGGCACCCCCTAAAGCCACTACAGAGTCCCCACAGGTGGAAAAAGAGGGTACTGTCAAAGGAAAAACCCTAAAGGAAGAGGAAATATCTGAAGTTGGGGAAGAGATCCTCAGTGTTGCCAACGGAATCCGGAAATTTGTGGACACCTGGGAGCAGGACCCGACTGTCAATGCGACTACAGTTGCCACAGAGACCACAGCTGGAGTCCCTACGAAGCAGGGACATGTCAGCACGGGTAATGCCAAGTCTTTAGTGGAGATATTAGATTCTGATTCAGGTAGTAGAGGATCCTCAGAAAATAGCACTCAGTCAGGTTTAGGCACAGAGTCCACTTTGGATATGGAACAAGAAATAACTACAATGCCAATACCAGTGGACTCCCCTAAGTGCTTGTCAAGGGGTTCTGATTGGCCCTTCTGCTCTTCTGGTGGCACTGGGGGTTTCTCTTTGCCCAACTTTCTGAACCACACCAGGTCAGAGGAGGTGGTAGCTGTGCTACATGAGTGGGCATGGCTGCTGCAGTCAGGCTGCCACCATGGGGTGGAATGGTTTTTTTGCCTGTTGCTGGCACCACAGTGTCACCAACCCTTGGACAAAGCCTTGGTGGCCCCACTTCCCTGCCGCAGCTTCTGTGAAGTTCTGATGGACAGCTGCTGGACAACCTTACAGGAGAGGGGCCTGCCAGTGGCCTGCCACACCCTCCCCGAGGGACAACACCTTGGCCAGCCATGCATGGTTGTTAGCAACCTCAAAGGTAAAAAGGCGTCTTAGTTGAAATGCATCCAAGATGCATTTTGAACTGCTGACGCCCGTCTCTTTGGTGTGCGTTGTTCACTAAGGTGCCTGATGCTGCTGCAAGAGGCCCAGCTGTTGCTCTGCTCTGCTTATGCTTTGCCAGGGCTCAGACTGACACACACCAGAGAAGATACACTAACGCTAGGAGTAAACTCCTGCATGTGCTGTAGCATGAGCTCCGCGCATGCATGCCTCTATGTAGTTGTGTCAGTTATAAATTGCTTGCATGCTGCATTGTCTGTTAAATTTTTTCAGCATCAGCCCAAGATGTTCTAATTGCAGGTTTTGCAAGTGGCATCTTGAAATATGGCCCACAGTTTGCTATTTATGTGCCTACATAAATATTGTGAAGTCTAGTAAAAGCGTTTGGGAAAGCGAACAATTCATGGTGCATCGTAAATTTGCTGTGTGCCTGAGTTCACCATGCCAGAAAAGTCTAGGGGTTAACCTTGAATGATTTAGGTACGTGGCATTAGACTATTGTAGTTTTCAGGCTTTCTTTCCCTGAAGAGACAAAGACGGAAAACCTGAACATGGTAGTAAATAATGGAACAGACAGCAATCAGGGGAGGAGGTCATGTTTCCTTTGCTGAAGTGTCCTTTCCGTTCCTCTGCTATGATATATCATCTGAGGACGTATCATCTTTTCTAACATGACTTTCCCACAACAGTCCTTTTTCCCTCAAGACCACAAGCATGTTTTAGTGCCAAACAAAAGTCTTGTTGACCTGGCCCACCATGTTGGAATTAGCACTTTGCTGATTCAAACTTTTTTTTTGGACTGTAGGCTACTTGTACAAAAGCGCATGAGGTCGCTCTAGGGCAGGCCAGCCCACGCTTGATGCGATGCTGTGCACCTAGTGCATTGTGAGGGGGTGAAATCGAGTCTTGGCCCTTCGGGTCATCCACAGTCATCGGATTGTTCATTGAATGTGCTTCCTATGTGTGAATCTGTCATCTTCGTTCCTCTGGCTTGAATTCAGTTGCATTTCCTGAGAGGGAGTTAAAACTGTGTGGACGTGCATGAACAATGGAATAGGCTGCGATGCTGTGAAGACCACTGGCGTGAGTGCTGGAGAGTCAGAGTGGGCACACAGAAAAGACTGCTTATTGTGCCCCTTGTCAGAGAAAAATGGCAAGTAGCCTCAGCGCATGCTATGTGCAACAAGGCCCCTTCTTAGAGTGACCAGACAAGGGGGCAGAAAGGGGTTCAGAAAGCGCCTACATATATGACACAGAAGGGCTTTTTGCCCCCTTGATGATGAGCAGTAAAATGATTAATTGCATTTTCCAGAGATGATCATGAAGAAAGAGTATATTGTTAGAGGACAGCTGGTTTAAAGAGATTCCCGCTGTCCAGAGTACCATTCGTGTGTGGCTGTACAATATTTCATGTTTATGATTGGCTTTGAAGCTAGCGTGCTAGCATAATAATAATAATATAAGATAGGTTGGCCTTGATCTAGCATTGTGGTCCTGCAGTGGCCTACATGCCATTTTGAAGAAGTATCCACACTGCCAGAGGGTTCCAATTATGGGCAAAGTTCTTTGTAACACAAGCTTTCAGAATGTGGCGTATTTTGCATGACTAATCTGGTTGGCTGGCCCAGATCGTGAAGCATTTAGCTGAAGTTTTTGAGCATGAAGTGTGAAGAATCGAAAACAGTAAGAGTAATATGTACCCATCGTCTCCACCCTCAAAGACAGGGGGCCCAAACTTTTTGTCTTGGTGTGCCAGATTACAATGTTTGTGGTGGGCTGTGGGCCAAAAAGACAAAACAATATCCAAATACTCAAATACAGTTCCTAAATATATTTTTATAACACTGTACTATATTTTGTTACTAAAATGTTTTACCTAGAAAAAAGTTACATATATGAATTTAAATATAACATACATACACTATAAAGATTGTATTTTATGAGATATAAATTGATAACACTGATATTGAGATTACTAATGATAAAAATATTTATACAGTGCCATGCAAAAATCATAAACCACGTTTTTAATCAAAGGTCTAAAAACCATTCAGATTATTCAGCTGAAGGATAAAAAGCAAAATCCGTTTGTTACCATATTTCATTATAGTTTACATTTGTTTTCTTCTTATGTTTTCAGTTATTTTTTAAGAAATCTGCAGGGGGATTTCCCCATGCCTACAAAGTTCAATCAAAGTTTTTGACAGCTACACATCCTTTCAGACTTTTAGTGCTGAGTTGGCTTGTCACAGTTGAAGGATGGACAGAAACACCTGTGGCTGTTCAATAGCCAGTTTTGGTGGTCCATTAGCACAGCTCACGTTTTTCGTATATTTTTCTTTGACTTTTGCCCTCCTTATGCAGCTCTACCTAATCTTGTATCCAATCTCCTCATAAATATCTTGAATAGCCTAATGGCTACTTAATGGCTGTTTTGACTGGAAATGACAGCAATCTTTGACTTTTTGCACAGTATTGTACATAGAAACAACTGTACATCTAGAAAAGCAGACACCTTTGAGAATATTCCAATAATGGCATCCAAGAGTGTTCTCCTTGAAGTACTACTGAGCTTGTGTTAGCGGGTGCAGCAGCTTTATCCCCTCACAAAAAAAGCTGGCATATCATAACGATAGCTATTATGTAATAAGTAAAACCATGTGGCCTGTCCTACCATAAAACCATTAGGCCTTTCCTGTCATGCTTACTGCACACCAACACCTCATTGTCCCTCATGGGCCAACTATGTGGTGGTGTGTGGCGTTTCATCTGCACCCCAGACTGTGCTTAATGGACTAGAAGCTTTCTTGATTTGGTCGCTGCTGAATGAATGCATTCAGCTGTGACAGCTGGCTCAAGCTGGTCATTTCTTAGGCTAACTTCTGGTCTTATCTCTTGAAAAGCATTAAACTTCAGCCTGTCCCAGAGGGGTCATATTATCTTAATAGGGTCTCTTGTGGGTCCGGAGAGGTATTGGATCACAGGAGCCTCCTATTACCTTCTCAGACAAGAATTTTGACCATAATTACCTGTCGAACTGGATATGCTCTTGAACAATAACAGAGCTTTTTTTGCCAAGGCTTTGCAAATGTGGTGCCTTTTATAAAGCGAAGAATGTTTTGATGTTTATGAAATTTCCAAATAAGGAAACATAAAGAACAGACATGATGTCAAGTACTTTATTTGGAATAACTGAGGGAAGTAAGTTTGTCTCTGACATCATGACTATGGATTGCTGCAATTTCTGCTACAACATTTCAGACTGGATGTAGCTTTTTATTTTGCTGCCCAAAATCTCAGGCAAACATCAGTAAGTTGTCTCTCATGCAGTAAAAAATATTTTCATAAGCGTTTTAAAAGATAATAATAATTAATCTTATGAGGTACAACAGATCAAAATATATTATTTATGTTTCTTTTTTGCAATGGTTGTTAGGCAAACATGGCACAGTAACGTCTATTGTGTTTAAGGAATTTTTGCACAATGCTAAAGCTCTTCTATGTATTTGGGGGGGGGGGTAGTGGGGGTGGGGAGGGGGTAAATAATTACATTTGTTCACTTTTTTATTGCATGAAACATTTTACATGGAGAGTACAGGCAGTTACGAACAGCTGGAAGTGTGGAAGACCATCAGTCTCCCAGAACAGGTTTTATATGGATTTGTATCCTCTGTGGGTCATAGATGTCCAGTAGTTTTCAAACCTATTTAGCTAAGCTCAGCTAAGTACTCTGCTGCGCATGTGGTAGGATATTTCTGACGTGATCTTTATTAAGCAACCCTATGACTGATTCTTGCTCTCTCTCGCTAGCTATCTGTGGAACAGGATACACATTCCTGTTGCTCTGCCTCCATTATGCTCTTCCAGGTGCTGGGCCTTCAGGGAGCATGTGCAAGTGTATGTGGGGAGGTAGGATGCAAGCGTGAGCGGACACATCTGGAATAAATAATGGGAGACTTGTATTCCCATAATCCCTCATGTCCAAAGTGGTGTGAAGTCCTGTGACAGCAGAGTGCAGGAACGTAGTGAATGTTGGCCGAATGAATGCAGGATTGAATAGCCATGGCGAATGGAGGATCATGTCACAGTGCGGAAAAGCTGCCGAGTTGCCGCTGCAGTGGAAATATGACGGTGGAACTGGACATCCCGTTCCCACAGTCAGATGGGTTCGGCTGCTCAGCACTGGTTCACTTGGGAATCCATCACTGCCAGCTGATGTGCATCCCTAGTTTCTCTGCATGCAAGCAGAAAAAAAAAGAATTTAGATTTTAGAGTCCAGGTTTTTGGCAGGTCAGATTTAAGCAGAAAAGATTTCCTACAGTCTGAAATTTTACTTTTCCCATTGAGTATGAGGTTTCCAATCCAGATCCAGTCATTCAGATACATGCAGTTCAGTTTGACCTCAGTGTTCAAATTCCTTTTTGTGTGTGTTTTTTTTTACTGCCTTGTTTATTGTCGAAATCATAGGCCACATTGGCTGTTATAGTAACACAAGTGTGCATATGCTGACTAGGCTCGGTTAACCAAAAGTATATGTACAGAATTTATAGTCAAGAGTCAGTAGCATCTTGTGGGATTGTCAGATGCTGGAGGACACGCCCTATGACAAAATGAATGGCCTGTTTGTGAATAGTTAATCATTTTTATATAAATTGAACCAGTTTTCTGAACAGCATAATATATTTCAACACTGCTACCATATTTTTCCGGTGCTGGGTCTTTCTAACAATGTCTTACGTACCTTCAATGCAGCAGTATGCACAAATTGCTTCACTCATGATCAGCTCAGCACCAGTAATGCTAACATCCTACTACTGCACAAAACACGTTTGCTGTAGCAATATAGAAAAAAACTGAAACAATATTTTTAACAGTTAAGCTCTATTCTCTCCCATTCATTGTGGACTTGCTCACATGCTCTGCACTCATGTTAATAATAGGCAGAGAACTAGCTAGGTTTACCTTAAACTGGATTAGGTATAACTACATCCAACACTGCCTAGTTTTGGATGCAGCTGTACATTTGACTTGCCCCATCCTAGACAGCATACATTTGCGTTTGTCTTTACTATTACACAAAGTGTGGATAGTAAGTCCACTCAATTACTTGTTATTTGTAATGTGAATTAACCAAAATTTGGAGCTAAGAAATTTGTGTTTGCTCTGCTATGTGAAGAAAGTATTAGTGATTGTCAGTAAAATTCAATCCTTTGTGGAATGAGTCAGCTGCATACGAGCTAAAAAGTCAAAAGTCAAACAATTCTGTACTCTGTTGATGGTGTGCAGTGGTGGTTTATACAGAAATCTCTTCTGTGGCAGTGAAATACGACCACAGTGGAAAAGGCCGGTTGTTAATGAAGTGCCATCAGATTGTTAGAGCCAGATGCATAACTTAGAGTTTATAGTCAGTTTAAGGTTTACTTAGATTAATTTTGTTGTTACCACACCGTAGTAGCAATTAACTTGTTTTTGCTCACACACAAGCTCTGTATATGTGTGCTCAGCACAGGCTGTATAAATCAGCGTGCTAATTTTAGCCTGTTCCTCTGGGGAAATACACTTTATAGCCTTTTCTGAGCCGAAACTCACTATTTATCATATGCTGTTTGTAAAAATGGAAATGTCCATTAATAAATCCTGCGTCAATTCCATTCCTTAGAGGAAGCGGAATGTTTATGTATGTTCAGTCATATGTTCCCGTGAGGTGCAATGTCATTTTCTTTAGACCAAGCGGCTATCCTCTTTTTCCCCAGTGTTGAGATGTGGTAGAGCAGACCTTGGGAACTCATGTGGGTCATTGCCTGTTGAATCACTTGGGTTTATGCACTGCAGTTCTTAGAGCCTAGAGGCTACAGTGTGATGTGAAATGCTCTGTTTAAGCTTTAAGCTTATTTGATACTGCCTGAGAACTCTTCACTGCCTCTTATAGATCTCATAGGGATTTAGGCATTCGGGCCTAAAACCAAGTTTTAACGTGCTATTCTGGTGTTACTTGGTATTCTATAGTGTAACATTACATCTTTCAATATCTTTTAATTTGCACATTCTATATAGTGCACACCACATAGGGAGTAGGAAGCAATTTGAAATTGATCTTATATTGGAACTACCTATATACATGATATCTTACACAAAGCAAAAGCACCCCCCTCTCTCTACTTCTCTGTGTTAATATGTAGTAGGGCTGAAACGATTCCTCGGTGAATTCGAGTAACTCGATTACAAACAAATCATCGAAGCAAATTATTTAGCTCGAAGATTCGTTTAATCTATACAACCACATACAGCGCACGGATGACTTTTACTGTTGCACAGCGCGCGCTTACGGATTGGAGAAGGGTCGAGCTCCCAACCAATACGCTTGAACAGAACCGCCCCCAACAGTCCAATATCGACAACAGCTGTGTTTGGTAGCGATGCGACAGAATGTTATGAGGTTTTAACAGAGAAGGATGTATTTCAGATGAGAGGAGTAACAGTTATTGTAGTGTTTTACAGTAACAGACGTTAAATCAGTGTTTTTAGGCAACACACAAGTACACACGAACACGAAAGTAGGCTGCTCTTCCGTTCTCTTTACTAGCTGCTTCACTGTAGATTACATGTGGGTGTGTTGTGCGCTTGTGAGCACTAGTGCAACCTACTGTTCCAGAAACTATATAACACATACGTTACGGTTACTTTGTTTTATAATTCAACAAATCAAAGGTAATGTGAAATCACTTAATCGAATATTAACCGACTCTAGAAGGACTGGAACATGTCAGTCATGCCGCTTACGATTAACTTTGGAAATAAAACGTAACTAAATCATAAATCAACACTACGGTTTTTTTTGTAAACGGTGATGATTTGTCGAACGTCTGAACGTGACGGACTGCACCGTGTCCAGATAGATAGACGTTCAAATATGGCTAAATGAATGAAAACAAACTCAACTGTAGAGGACAAACCTTTACTGAGACGAACATGCATCTTCTGACGGCAAAGTGAGAAACTACAGAAAAGCAGAACCAGTAAAAACAAGGAACAGATAGATCATGCTGTAGCCAATGAGGAAGAGGGGCAGTTCTATGTTGAAGCGAATGAAAAAGAGGACGTTCTTGTTTTAGCCAATGAGAACGAGGGGGCGTTCCTGAAACAGTAACACCCTATGAACAGGAACGCCCCCGCCTGCAGACCCACGATATTGTACGGTGTTGCCAGGTGACACGAAGAAGGCGAGATTTGATGGCGCGGATTGCAAAACAGAGAAAGAGAGAGAGAATAAGGAGATGCGAACAGACAGGACGGAGAAAAGCATACACAGCGTCCAAAGTCTACTGTGAAACCGAACTAGCCGAGGGAGCCGTTATTGAGCGTAAACCTGAAGAAAGACGTGGCTGAAGTTAGCTTCTTATGTGAATTACGCCTTTCCACCTTAAAGGATGCAGCAGTTAGAGGCGCCGCAATGTAACTTCTATACCATTTAAGGTGGAACGAGGTTTTCAAATAAGAAGCTAATTTCAGAAAGCAAGCAACTATGCTTTCCCAGCAAACTGATAGCGAGTCTAAGTTTTACGGTAACCCCTAGCCGAGCACGACTTCAGAGTTTCAGTGTTTCGGCACGTCCAGTCCACAGAGCGGAGCGACACACAGTAACCATAACATTTAGCCTAAATCAGTGAGATGGTGAGTTGAGATGAGGGCTAGTAAAGCGTGTATGTTGGTTGCGGTTACATGTAATGGCTAGTTAAGAACGTAAATATGTGTGATGGCGAGTTATGTCCGTAAATGATCTAAACTTTGCATAACCACAAAAAATAAAAGCCTGAACTTTCACATTACCGTTTTGCTTATAGTTACAAACAAACACATCCTTACAAGAACATACACCCATCACACACACTTTTCCCCTCCCAGTGAATTTGGAGCCTAAAATGCACCAAATCCAATACTGCAAGAATATTCAGTTAGTGGGTCAGCAAGTGTAAGACGAGCTTCTGTATAGTAAATGAGTGTACAGCAGGCAGCCTTGTGAACTTACAGTATGATACATAGGTCTAGTAATAAATTTCAATAATAGTAATTATTAAATTGCTTTCTTTTAAACTGTATTATATGCAATTTAAGCAATACATGTTAAGAAACCTGTCTTATTTTATCTTATATATTTACAATAGCTTTTTAATTAAAAAAAAAAATCCGATACCCTTTCACATTCACAAATGTATGTGCGCTGAAAGTGCTAGAATTCCAATGGTGGTTCATTCTGTTGCTTAATATTGAGTAATAGTGATAGATAAGATGGACATGCTTTTTGATGATTTTCTGTCCCTATGAATTCATTAGTTATAAAACTCTAAACAGGTTTTATTTTCATTCCAAATGAGTTGCATGTTTACTATCAGCTGTTTTGACACCAATGTCAATTGAAAGACAGAGCTAAATATTGATGTATAGATTTTATATATCATTGTTATTAATCTGCTAAAATAGGTTTTAGTACCATATTACTAATTTTGAGTGCACTCAGAAGCACACGGTCTCAGTGTGACTGTGTTTGTGTTGTTTATTAGCTGTATTTAGTTGTTTCTGACTAAACTTAGAGTCCGTTTCAGACTGAAGATGTGTGGTGGGGGATTTAAATTGAGCATTTAAATGCCCATAAATGCAGAATTAAAATGTAGTTTTCAGAACTGGATTACTCACTTCGCTGCATGAAATCACTCACATGATGGCTGTGATGTGTGTGTCACACCTCTGTTTTAACCCTTTTTGTCCATTCTGGCTAAAGCAAAAAACTAATAGCTGATAGCTGGATTAAATCACGCTGGCTATTGAGAGCAGGGTCTGCTAAGTGTTATTATTGTTAGTCATGTCACTGTTTTAAATCCTTTGTTAGAATATGAAGGCAGAAAGCTAAGAGCTTGCATCAGACTTTTGGGTGTTTTTGGGGGGCTGTGTGTTCTGATGTGTGCATCATGGCTGTAGTTTAAACTGTTCTGAAGTTGTAAAGGCTAAATTTTAGATATGCATGTCCTCCTCCCCAAAAAAGGGGGCTTCAGATTCTACTTGTGCTGTTTTTGTGGGGGGTGCCAGTAAAAATAATATTCTCTTTGCGTTTGATAGTGTGACAGTGATGTGCAGACCTAGCAGGGGATGCAGAATAAGTAGCGGCAGTGTCAGTGTAAAATAACCAGATAGCTACCATGTCATGTCTTTCTTGTACATGTTCCTTACACTTTCAAGACGCATTATCAGAAAGTATTTCTCCCTGTGTTTAAACTAGGAAACATCACCCCAGAGACAACTGTAGCACCACATGCTTACAACAGACGGGTTACCAGATTGGCCCTTTACTTGTCACCAACTGTTACTACTTAAAATCAAGCTTTAGAAAGATGATAAAACTTACAGATGAGGATGTTTTGACCTAAACCATCTAGCATAATTTATGTTGTGAGTAGTGAAACAGAGGATAAGCCTTGAACCTTTTAACATATTGAACATATGGAGTAGTTTCAAGACCTTAAATGAAATGATGACCTGCTAGCAGAGTTGCGTGGGAAAACTTTGAAAAAGCAATGATGGCTGAATACTGTATACACTTTCCTTAATGTATTTCATAACATATTCCTTTACAATGCAAAAGTAATGTATTCAGAATATATTAACAATGCATATTGATAAAACATATGGAAAAACTTTTAATGACAAAAAAATACGAAATTCTACACATTTTTTTCTTTCATCACTTTTTTACAATACCATCAATTATTAAAGTTGAGAAATACTTTTTTCTTCTCTACTGAAATTATATTTTGGAAACCACAGTGACCATATGATTACTTTCTACTGCGGCATTAAGAAAGCAGATTGAATATCTCAGTAGCACTCAGTAACAATGAATTTTGTTTGTAGCAGTGATGGGGTATCTGGACTGATTGCTTGTGTTGCTTCTGTTTGCAGAAGAGAGTGGAGTCTCTTTGCTGCAGTTGATTGGAAGCCCACCACCCAAAGAGATCACCCGTGTAGATGGCACAGATGGCCATCCTGCCTATCTGTTTGGAGAGGAATCCAGCGCTGGACAGCCAGCGAGAGCCCACCTGCCCAGTCCTTTCTACCGGGACTTCTCTCTAGTCTTCCAGCTCAAGCCAACATCTGAAGATGCAGGGGTCATCTTTGCCATCACAGATTCTGACCAGAAGCTCATGTATGTGGGGGTGAAGTTGTCAGCTGTTGAGGGCAACACCAGAAAAGTTCAGTTCTACTACACTGAACCAGGCGCAAATAAGTCAGTAGAAGTAGCGAGTTTTGATGTGCCCTACCAGCCTGATGACTGGAGCCGCTTTTCCTTAGCTGTGAACCTTAACCAAATATCTTTCTACGAGGACTGTGACTCAGAACCCAAAGTAGTGACCTTCGAGCGCTCTCTGGATGACATAAAACTGGACTCGGGTGCTGGAATCTTTGTTGGACATGGAGGAACTGCAGACCCAGACAAGTACAAGGTTTGTTCTGCACACCTTCATATAATTGTTGACCTTTTATTTATTTCTTAAAGAAGTACTTCAACCAAAACTTTTCAAAATATTACCCCGTCTGAGAGCTCTGTATGTTTGCAGGATCTGACGTAACCGTTTGCCAATAATTTTGGTCAGTTACAAATTAAAGACATACTTTGACCCAATAAAATGTTCACCTTTGTCCATCTTACACAAAATCTTAACACTGACTTACAGCAGCCATTAAATGCAGTTTCCACCTGTTATGGAGGTCCCTCAGTTTGTGCACAGTGCATTGTATCTTTCAATAGATTTTATATTTCAGTAGTTGATAGACTAAATCAAGAGAGAAATGGGTATGGTTTACAATAGCAGGAATGAACTGTTTTTTTCTTAGTAGATGAGAAAGCAAGACAATATGAAAGTGTATGTACTGTCTTTAAACGCAGTTTTTTATTGTGGCAGTTGTGAAAACTGCACTTGTGCCGCCAATTTTAGCTTGGTATGAGTGTCTTGCTAGCAGCCAGAATATGTAAGTGGAGGAAAGCGGGAGGGAAAAAATGGCTCAGACCAAAATCACACCGCTCCACACCCCGCTCTCCACTCTGCACTGCTTACATGATCTGCTAGCAGCTCAACACAGAGGTACAACAGAGATATGGGACATATCCAAGTCAATTTTCATTGTGCTGATTGAGTGGCCAGTAAAGGGGCCTGTATAAAGCGGTTTAATCAGCATGCCTCTGTTTGGGCATGGCATGTGCTTTCTACTGAGTGGTGTTTAAAATGACATCTAAAGTGTTCAAACTTTTTTCACACTACTCTGTTATCTATTTTTCAATTACACTTATTTCACACTATATATAACACTAATTGTTTCACATCACATTGTACATTTTATTGCATATTCAAAGAGCTGTAGAATAAAATACCCCTCCCGCATCGCTCTGCATTAACAGTGCAGCTAAATGTACAGTAGAGGTCTACATTCCTGCATGACTCCCACAGGACCACAGTCCCACTTCAGTATCTTGCGATATGAGACTAAATATCAGTGTCATCCACAGGAGCGGGCAGTTCTACATTATACATTAGCCATTATTTGCCACTTGTGTTTGCACTCAGTGGAATTCAACCTCCGCATTTAACCCATCCGTGCAGTGAGAAACCCACATATACACACACTATGGGGCAGTGGCAACAAGGGCTCAAGGGCACTTCAGTTGTGTACTGTTGGCCCTGGAGATCGAACTAGGATCGAACTGCCGGTCACAAGACCAGATCTCTAACCTTCAGCCCACAATTGCTGAAGAAGAATACATGTAGAAAAATCACACAAATATTATAAATAGTCATAATAATCACACAATAATTAGCATGCATATTTAAATAATCAAGCAGTACAAACAAATGTTGCTGATTTTGGCAGGAGTGGGATGAACTGTAGCGGGAGCAGACTGTGGCCAGGTTAAAAAATCTGTACCATGTAGGCTTCTCACGTACAGTATGCAATGAGTTCATCTACAAATGTTCAACACTCTGGCACAACAAGGAGTACAATTATTCACAATTTCATAAAAATACAATCAATTTTAAATATTTATATTAAACCACAATGATAGTACTGAACTGCTAAACCTAACAAGGGTCTGTAGTGAACACTTTATCAGTTTATCTCCCTAAACTAGCACTTTCTGTAACAACACAAAATAAAGCATGGGATGTTCCAGTACATACTAGTACATACTATGATATTTTAATCTTGTTAGACATGCATGCAACATATTCTTTACCTTCTAGATTCCAGCCTTGCAGTGAAATCCTTACTAAATATAATCAACTTACAGTGAGTTTGGATATCAGTATATTCAAATAACTAAATCCATTCTGAAAACTATTACGTTTTGAATTGGCGGGTTAGTGTGATTCTATTTCACTATTTAAAAAATTAAACAGCAAAGCCTCCTCTATACTAAGCCCTTAATCTGTTACCGCTAACTATATACAAAAGCTGCTGTTGCTGATAGCTCTCACAGTCTCCTTCACTCTTTTCTCACTCTCCCACTGCCTCCTTCACTCTCTCTCTGACTCTCCCACTGCCTCCTTCTCTCTCTTATTCTCCCACTGCCGACTTTACTATTTCTCACTCTCCCACTGACTCTTTCACTCTTTCTTTCCTACTGCCTCCTTCACTCTTGCTCACTCCCCCACTGTCTCCTATCACTCACTCTCACTCTTCCACTCTCTCCTTCACTCATTTATCCAGCGCCTTCTTCACTCTCTCTCCCTCTTCCACTGCCTTCTTCATTCTCTCTCAATCTCCTACTGCCTTCTTCAGTCTCACTAGCTTTCCCGCTGCCTTATTAATTCTCTTGTTGCCTTCATCACTCTCTCCTGCTGTCCCGCTGCCTCTATTTTTCACTTTCACTTTCTTGCTTTCTCTATCACTCTCTCTCACTGTCCTCCTGCCTTTTTTACTCCTTCTCTGACCGTGTCTCTTTTTTCCTTTCAAACCCCCGCTTGCCTGGACCAAATGTAGCGATCAAATTCGAAGCATTTTGTTTTTTAAATGAATTAATAAAAATACTTAATACGTTGAAATGGAATACAAAATATACTTGAGCGTGTTGTGATTTAGACATGCGGTGTGCACAATGTACACAATGTCCAATTTTCTTTGTGTAGTTTGTAGCTTATAAGCTTTTATTACTTGTTAGCTACATTAGCTCTGTAATGCTGCTCCAGCAAAATTAACAATAGGCTGGAGACTCAACAGGTTAGGAGAAAATTGCATGAATGTAATTTTAGCTGTACCATCATTTTAAAATAACACTTGAAAGTAACCATATTATGATGAAATGTCTTTCTTAGGGCTTGATCTCAGAACTGAAGGTAGTGGGAAACCCAAGGGCAGCTGAAGGCCGTTGCGATGAATCTGAAGATGATGACGAGGATTACGTAAGTTATTAGAAAAAGATCTTTCCTTTCCTCCTTAATTTAATTAATGTGTTCTAGTTTCAGTTCTAAAAAAGTTTTGCCTAAATTATTTTTTCCCTTTTAGTGCGCTAAAGGCCTGTTACTCTTCAGTCCTCTTAAATGTCTATGATTAAAACGCAATGACCAATGTTGACTTCTTCCTTTCTTTAATTTCAGACTTCAGCAGACTATGGAAGTGGGCTGGAGTCAGAGATAGATAGAACTATTGTAAGTAATCCTGGACAAAAACTGTATTTTTTATGGATTACGCTTTAATGCTAATACTCTGAATTTATACTCTCAAACAATAAGCTACGCAATTTACATCATCTAATAAAAAGTTAAGTTAAATGTAAAAAAGGAATCTAATATAATAAAATTATCTACCTCTTTAAGTCAACTAGTAATGTTCACTGTGCATTTGTTATAGGGGGCTACCTCTATGGCTCTGCCTCTGCCCCTACCTCCATCTGGCAAATCCCAATTGGACATAGATGACAAGATGGGAGGAACAGGTAAGATTACTCGCACCAGGTATAGCCACTATTATTCTTCAAGGGCCAGTGTGGCTGAAAGAGCACACCTCATAATTTATCAGTTGACCAACTCCCTAAACAAGTGGATTCGGGTGGGCTTTTCCTTGATCGTAATGAAAACCTACAGCCACACCAGCCTTTGTGTATACTTTGTGAATCTTGGTTTACAATAAAGCAATGCTAGATAGGTAGATCTACAGTATATGGGTTAATCCTGGAGATCTATTTCTTCAGCAAAGTTCTGTTCCAACCTGCATTTGTGTGCCACCCCCCGACTTATCTAACATTAAAGCATCTTAATCAACCAATTAAGGATGTGGTGCTAAAATCTAGTAGCAAAACAGAATTTCAAGAGTAGTGACTTCATAATAGACAGAAGACAGTAAAGTAGATCAGACTGCTGTCCAACAGGAAGCTGTTGCCCTCTTGTGGACAGTTGGTTTACTTGTATGTATGTTTTATGTTATCTATGTATCTTTCTATCTATCCACACACACACACACGCACACACACACACACACACACACACACACACACACACACACACACACACATATATATATATATATATATATATATATATATATATATATATATATATATATATATATATATATATATATATATATATACAGTACATACATACATACATACATACATACTTTATTGATCCCTGAGGGAAATTGAAGGCATCTAGTAGCTATTCCACAAGTGCACAAGGTAAGACAAAAACTGGACAGTTACAACAATAAAGTTACAAAATAAAGATGTGATAGACTAGCAGCTTATCCAGAGTTTTTTCCTGTCTTTAACCCAGTGAGAGCTGTGATGGGCCCGCTACAACCTAGATGAATGAAAGAATCACCGTATTTGCAACAACAGAATGTAAAAGTGATTTTTTTGCATAATCTCTGATGTGTTACATTTTCATATTTTGTTTAGGAGACAAGAATAACCAGAGCTCAGTGAAGCCCAGACCTGGTGCACAGGGTCCTAAAGGTTAGTTTAATGTCCATATGTTTAGTGTGATGTAGTTTTATAGTGATTCTTGAGGTGAAGGGTATAGAAGACGTGAATGTGAGATATTTGTCTGTTTTGTGATATCAGAGCAGGTAAAACATTTAACCCAGCCTTCAGTGGCTCACTAATATTACAAAATGAGGAAACTTTGGTCTCTTAATACATAATAGGGAGGAGTTTTGGTAGAAGGACAATGAAACCCCTTCTCCTTCTAACGCTTTAAAATTTAAAACCTTCAATTTACTATGACAAAGTATTCGCAGTCCCCACCATCATCCTGTCCTCCCTGTTCCTCAATCCTATATCTGTCTACCACAGATAGAAGAAAAGGGGTCTGGTCCTCTAGCTCCATGCAGAGGTCGCCCAGAACTCAGAGTTCTCAGAGTTCTCCTCCCTTAATCAGTCCCCCCTCATACTACCACCGTATGTTTAAGAAACAGTCCAAACTCGCAGTATATAATTTATGTGTGCAGTCAGATGTGTAAGTGAAGTAATTATTTTAATTGAATTTAAGCGTGCCTCAGTCTCATATCACCAATTCAGAACTTAAACCACATGTGTCAAAAGAAAATCTTTTTCCATAAACTAGAGAAGTTATGCATAGAGAACCTGTACAGTCTGAATACACTCTTAGTGCAGCTGCACTCAAACAATATGGACTATTGGAAATGTTTGTTATTACATGCATACACATCCAAATATCACAAATGGATTGTCTTCATGAATATGACAAATACTGGGACCCCACATGAAAATTTTTAAATGACGAAATATATATTTTTATGTACAATCAATAATTTAAAGTTAAATAATTGAAAACATAATTTATTTGATTGTTTTCAATAATATTTTCCATTTCCCAGCTCTGAATGCCACAACCAACTGAACATAAATCTGTAAAAAAAAAAAGTTTTTTATGTAAATAGTTTTTTATGTATATAATTTTGTAATTTCTGTATACATCTGTTACTATGTATTGCACTTTGTCAAATGACACATGGATTTTCAGAATGTTTTACATACCATAGAAGACATAAAGCTGACAGCCAGCTTGGTGAGGTGTACAGATCTTGATAATACAAATAGAAACAATGTTTTGTTGAACAACTTGTGCAAATCTGTAACACCGTGGACTGTAACACAACTGACAAAACTGATAATATCTGCTTTAGTCTAAAAGTAATATTGCATGTTTATAAAAGTTGTTATATTATTTCACTTTTAAAATCATGCTTTTTAAGTAACACCACAAGCACAAAGTAAGACTATCAATTTGCGAAGGCTGCACATAGGACTGCAAAAAGGCCACCTACTAGCTGCGTGTGGTGTAGAGAGCAGTGCAACTATTAAGGCTTCAACAAGCTCATAACAAAAATAATGAAAGTTGATATCAGCGTTAATAAATGTTCTTTCTCGTTAAAACATTACAATTTTAGGAAACAACAACAGACTAAGATCATATTGTTGTTACAGCAAAGAACATTGTGAACATGAGTGTCTGATTTCTGAAAGTTGATGTAATCATATGTTACGTATTATTTCAACGCCTGTTTGAGACGTGTACCTACATTTAGCCACAGTGTCTGCTGCCATTGTTAAAAACGTATCCCAGTAACATGATTTTAAAATAGCAACTGCAGTTTTATGGCTGACTGTAAAAGGTGTGGAAACCCTTCACAAAACAAGCTGCCAGTTGCTTAAAAGTAAGTAACTTGTGATAAATATCTAAGCAGTCACGCAACCTATATCTCTGCCAGTTTTGTGCACAAGCCTCCTATGTTTTGTGACCCCCCCCCCTTTAAACATACACACGGTTGTATGCAAAAGTTCCAACACCAACACCGAATCAACAAGACATATAATTTGACTGTCATATGACTGTATGATTCAGGAAGAGAAACACATTTTGCTGTTTTCCCAAGCCAGTGACTCAGAGCTCATTCAGGCTTGTGTGACATTCTCATTTATAACGAATAACAGAGTTTAGCCAATTTAAGCCTGAATCTGCCACAGAAACGTCAGTGCTGGTAAATGTAACTAAAGATGTTCTTAAACTTTTAACAGCTAATGTACAAGTTGCTGTAATTTATTTTCCGTACATATAGTGATTGCTTAGCTGTGCTAAACATGTTGAGATATTTCTGTTTGCTCCTAAGGAACAAAAGGAGATAAAGGAGATAAGGGAGACCAAGGAGCTGTGGGCCCTGCCGGGCCAAAGGGTGATTCTGGACTTCCAGATATATTAATTACGTCTCAGGATGGAATCCGTGGAATAAAGGTACATGATAATTTGACTACAGAGGCGTTACTGAATGTAAAAATCAGCTGAAATGAAAGAAAAATAACTTATAGTTGTATGCAAATGTTGCAGGAACAAGAAAATATTTAGTGCACAGTTCCTACTTATTTGGTCTGTATTTGGTAAATCAGTAAAAAGGAGCATTTTTATATACTACCAATATAAGAGAATACATATAAACTAATTTTATGTTATATGTAAAAGTTGTTGTGATTTAAAGCATATTATTATTAATTATTTTTATGTTAAAGTATATTTAGTACTTTGCCACCTCAATAGTAATTTAAAAAAAAAATAATTCTATTGTGCTCATCTTGAGTGGATGAACATTGTTGAACACTGATTGGACCTGGGAGAGGTTTAGTTAACTACTTTAGCACACATGATAGGATGCCATCCTATATTTTAGGACTATTATTATATATTTCATGTCTTTTATCACTGTAGATTTTGGTTTATTTGCTAACATCTCTCTCATGTCCTCAGGGTGACAAAGGAGAGAAAGGAGTGAAGGTAAATCACACTTAAATATCAATGTATACCATCAGCAGATGATGTTTTGTTACATAGAACGTTCATAAATCTTCAGTCCTCAGTTGCGGATTTCACATTTAAGCTAAAATGGTTGATTCCCCAAACACTCACGCAGGGTAGTCCTGGCTCAGGTTATCCAGGCTCTAAAGGCGATCGTGGGCTTCCTGGTCTGCCCGGACCACCTGGTCCTCAAGGTCCAGCTTCAGAATTGGTCAACATTGGGGAAGGAAAAGTGATTGAGAAGGTGGTGGGACCAATGGGTCCACAGGGATTGCCAGGCCCTGCAGGTCCACCAGGAAGTCCTGGACCAGAGGGGGATACAGTGAGTGATCCATAATTCCTTTCCTTTCTTTTCATTCCTAACCCTAATCTAACCCTAACCCCAGATACTTTTGTTCATGGAATATTGGTTTGAAGTCTAATCTAATCAATTTGCATCGCTAAAAATTACATATACAGTCATGGCCAAACATTTTGAGAACAGCACCAGTTTTGGTTTTTACAATGTTTGCTGCCTCAGTTCTTATGGTAGCAATTTGTATTAACTCTAGATTGTAAAGAGTGATCAGATAAATTGCAAAATCATTCCCTGACATAAAAAATGACTGCATTTCAGCCACTGCATTTCAGCCCTACACAACTGCAAACATTATTTTAGTGATGATCTCGTTAGCTCAGGAGAAAAGGTTAATGAGGAAAAGACACTGATATCACTATGTCATGCTGATTAGAAGAGCAGACTGATTGCTTTAAAAGCGTTAGTGGTACTTTAAAGTTTTCTTCTGTTAACCATGGATACCTCCAAGGAAACACGTGCGGTCATCATTGCGTTGCATCAAAAGAGTTTCACAGGCAAGAACACTGCTGCTTATAAGATAGCTCCCCAATCAACCATTTATCCAATCGTCATTAACTTCAAGGAAAGTGGTTCAGTTGCAGTGAAGAAGGCATCAGGGCACCCAAGAAAGTCAAGCAAGCATCAGGACCGTCTTCTAAAGAGAATGCAGCTCCGAGATCAGGTCACCACCAGTGCAGAACTTGGTCAGGAGAAGTGATGTGCCAATTTGTGCCATTCTCAAACCTTTAACCATGACTGTACACCTATAAAGTCTGTATGAGAAAATTTGTCCACATGCATGTCACTGCGTCTTGGCAAAGCCAGGACAACAAAGACCAGACTCCTATCTGAAATCCCTTTGAAATCCCTAGATACCTAAAACTGAAATTATTTGAAAAATGGATGAAAAAAAAGTTTGTCTCACATAATCCCAAGAATACATCAATTTCATATTGTTTGGGTTAGTATGCCTATACAGATCTCCACAACTAAGTGAAAAAGTTGACGAGCACCTTTAAATCAAGAGAGAGACTCTCCCAATAAACAGACTCTGTTGAGCATTGAAAAGCTTTCCAATTCATTTCCCAATTAGACAACTAATTTATAATGTTGCTGACACAGTACAGTGTTTAAAATCTAATCAAATAAAAACATGCTACTTTGGTGCTAGTGGAGCTTTTACGGTATAAATGTCCTTTTTTGTTTGTTTTGTTTGCCAGGGGGAGCCGGGAGAAGATGGGAAAACAGTAGGCATATCTGTAACATATTGTGTGTAGTTACCTTAAATAGAAATATTTTACCAAGCATTAATTGATTAATCATCTACTCTGATGCTTTCGTTTAGGGTCCAGAAGGGCCTCGTGGCTTCCTAGGAGTCCCAGGTAACCCTGGAACTAAAGGCCAGAAGGTAACTAATTTGGGAAAAAAAATTATGCATTAGAACCCTCATCATAT
This sequence comes from Megaleporinus macrocephalus, assembly GCA_021613375.1. Taxonomy (NCBI): domain Eukaryota; kingdom Metazoa; phylum Chordata; class Actinopteri; order Characiformes; family Anostomidae; genus Megaleporinus; species Megaleporinus macrocephalus. Next base: position 30,851,232 of record CM038704.1, on the reverse strand, counting down.
AACAGTCTATAAATTGCGTGACATGCAGTGAGTCAGGATGGGACTTGCACAGCTCATGCGATTCTTCTGTTTGCTCTGCAGGGAGAGAAAGGAGAAGGAAAGCCAGGTCCCAGGGGCTTGCCTGGGCCTCCAGGACCACCTGGACCTTCAAATTTAGACCGGACAGTGAGTAATAAGAGCAACAGAATGTTTCCAATCGATGCCACTCAGTTGCTTTGACCAGCCCCAACATGAGTTGTCTGACCTTTTGACATCTCCTCTGCAGACTTTTGTGGACATGGAGGGTTCTGGATTCCATGATGGAGAGAGGGAGCACGTATGCGTCTTTCGGCATCTTTCTAATTCAGAACTGATCGCTTTATGATTTATTTTCTTAACTCATAGACTTTGGTTTAATTTGTCCTTGTTGTCTGTTTTCTCAGGGGCTTCGTGGTCTTCCTGGTCCACCAGGACCCCCTGGGCCTCCAGGGCCTCCAGGGCCTTTTATTTCAGGAGAAACAGGAAAAATAACTGCTTTTGGACCCCCTGGGCCTCCCGGACAGGACGGAGCCTCGGGACAGCCTGTATATAGATTGTGCTTTAAGCACTTGTTGTGTTGATTCGTTGTTCCATTTAGATCAGTGTTCCACACAGTATCTCATCCTCTTTTGGTGGGCATCTTTAACAGCCCCTAATCTATTTGTTTTTAAATAGCACAATATATACACTGTGTGGTGAAGGTTTGTATAGCTTTGCTACAAATATTTGTCAGTTTTTACAAACAAAATAGCAAAACATTGCATTTTATTGACCAGTGATAGCAGCCTTTCTAAGCCTACGTCTGATATCTGAAAATGTTAAAGAGCAAAGTAAAACATCTTCGTTGCGACTGGCCTAATGGCATATTGCTTTTACTTTACACTGTCAACCATCAGCTACAACTAACAGGGCTAACATAGCAACTCATTTCTGGCTATGCCAGAACTTAACACAACAAACACAGTTAAGTTTTGAGTTTTTGATTTGTTAAAAATATTAAGTTAATATGTTTTCTTTTTTATTGATCAGATTGTTCATATCAACAACATATGTCACATACTTGTGGACCACTCTTCTAGATAGCATTCAACTATATTTAAAAGTGAGTATGTGGTATGTAAGAACTGCTTTAAGTTGCGACTATATTCTCTTGTTTATTTTAGGGGCCACCTGGTCGACCTGGTACCCCTGGTCGTCCAGGGCCACCAGGACCTGCTGGCCAAAAGGTATATGACGTGATGATGTAGAAGGTTTTAACTTTAAGATTGTTGCCTCTTCTTGCCTCTTAAATTCTTTCCTTCTGTGTGTCTCTTTTTCAGGGTGATTGTGGAGAACTGGGGCTTCCTGGGGTACCAGGGGCGAAGGTAACATGCAGTGTCTGTGCTGTGGCTCTTGATAAGGACTGTATGTGGTTCAGATTTTTGGGTCTGCCAGTGTATTAGTGTAGATTAAAGGCTAAGCACCAGCTTCTATGAAAATGCCAAACACATAAATATAACGGAATTTCAGATCCTAACTTGTGGTTATTAATAGTCAGAAAGCGTTTTATTTTTTACGAAGTCAAGGACAAAGTCAGTCTGTTGTTTAGCCATGCCTGCTGATTAGAAATTGGCGTAGGTGTTAAGCCTGTGACGTAGATGGTGGATAATACACTGGAAGATGCACTTGCGGTAATGCGAAATGACAGAAAGGTGTTGTTGTTTTTGGCTGCAATTATTTGATGTACTCAATTATTCCCCCCCTGCACAAACGACCAAAAGACCCCAATACATCCAGAAAGTAGAATAAATTGGTCTTTAAACAGGCACATTGGAAAGGAAATACTCTAACGTAGTTTTATAGTAGATTTATAGTGTCTTATGAGTGCAACTTCGACTGTACCTCTGTATATGAGTGTAGCTGGTTGCTAGGCTGTTGTCATGAATAGTGTTGGTTATTTAGCTAGATACTGTTTACACTCATGATGAGCTGCTTTTGTGCATGTAGTTTGACTAAAAGTCTCAGGACTAAGTGATATGATGGTCTATTTCTACAATACAGTCTCTTTCAAAATTAAAAATGTCATCGGAATCTGAAGATCCAACACTGAAAAATTCACAGTTCAAGTCACTCATAATGCTGTTGTACCACGGCGCTGTTTACTTTTTTTCACCAGTGACGTCACACAGTATTGTTCAGGAATTTCCACAGCGAGCTTAAGTTTTTCCGCCAATTTAATTAAAATAGTTTATTTTAGAGTAAATTGAGCAGCGAATTTTATGTTAAGTTATGTATTTCCAGGATCTAAAACAATGTGAAATCACCAGCTGTGTCCATAAGTGGTGCTTAGCCTTTGAAGTCAGTGCTGAATTCTGGATATTAATCATGATTGAGGTTTGACGTAACTAGCTGACATTTAAATTCCTGTGTGTGTGTGTGTTATTGTGTGTGTGTGTGCTCTATATGGATATTCTTGCTTGTGCGTTTGCACAGAATGGCTTTTATCTACTGGAACTATTATTGTGAATACTTGCTTGAATATAATCAATGCTTGATAATAATAAGGACATATATAAGGACAATACTGTGCAAAAGTCTCAGATAGATGGATGGATGGATGGATGGATGGACTGATGGATGGGTGGGTGGATGGATGGATGGATGGATGGATGGATGGATGGATAGATAGATAGATAGATAGATAGATAGATAGATAGATAGATAGATAGATAGATAGATACAGTGTGATTCAAAGCCTGAGACCACTGGAGCCTTCATCAAATTTAATGTAAAGCTTTTAATTACTAATAATACCATGAACAATATTTCTTAGTATTTGTTATCTTTCAGGTGCTTTAAAACCAGGTGCATTTGAGCAGGCAGAGATTCCACTAGTTTTTGCAGAGTTGTCTGATGAACACATCAAATCCTTCTGAGTTGTCTAACATGAGCTTCACTGGAAGAGATAAGACTGAAAAATGTTTGAGCTTTAAAAAAAACAAATTACTGTATTTGTCTTTATTTAAATGTTACATAGCATTTTTAAGCAAAAACACGCTTATCACTTTTGCACAGTACTGTATATTATTGGTGTCAGTCCAGTATCAGTGCATCACTAATTCAAATCTTTGTCCAATTCAACATTCACTATGAAGTCGTATTCCACATTTTGTGCCTTCAGTGCGAATTTGATCTATATGAATAAATACTGTTGAATGAAGCACTGATACAGGAGTTTATCTTGTGCTGGGATGCCAAGCTTTTCCTTTATGCTTTTCTCCTCCTAGCAAGAATCCTCCTCTTCCTCATTTTTCTCCTGGTTCTATAATCCCTGGGGAACTAGTGAGGTATCTGCTGCTATGCATGTTATTTTGAATTCCTGCATCTTGCCTTGATTCTGACCGCCACATTAATGAAAGCTAACTTCATCAACTGAATATTATGATAAGGGGCAGAATTACTAACATGTTGCACTGGTGCAAGCTCCACCTTGGCACCATAAAAGGGGCCATTGTGATTTACTAAAAAGTGTTGTGGTGCTTTACAGCCTATAAAAAGCTGAAGGGCCAGCCGCTTCTTGTTTGAGCTTTTGCTTCATTTGTGTTTAAAGAGTTTCGCTGTTTCCCACTTAAAGCACAAAATGCTGGCAGGAGATTATTATAATGATGCTTTTATTCTGATTTATGAAGACTAAAAGTAAACACGTTTAGTTAACACCTGAGTTTTGTGCTAGCATAGTTCATTACCCACATTTATTCCTAATCAGAAAAAAAAACGCCACACCAAATTATACTTAATTTGATGAAATACATGAAAAAACAAACATTATAAACCATGTTATGGATTATGTCTGCTATGTCTGTTAGACATGAAGAAAATGGGCTGGGAAAACTAATACTAATTATTTTTGATCCTTTTGATCTTTCATTCAAAAAACAAAAATAGAACCTTTAAATAAATAAAATAAATAAATAGAAATTAAATAAATGAATATAACTGTGTGTGCCACAATTGTTGGCACCCATTCATTTAACACTTTGTTCAGCCTTCCTTTGCATAAATAACAGGATGCAAGTCCTATAACGGGTAATGAGACTGAAGAGTACACAGTGAGGGACCTGAGAGGTTTCCTCCGAAAAGAAGTTCTCCAGATTCTGAGGTCAAAAATGATTCTGAGGTCCATACCCTAGTTTTTTTTTAGGAAATTCTCACACCATCCTTCTTACTCTGCATTGGGTCAGTAGAAATAAATCCTCTTTTCAGCAGACTCTTAACGTCTTCAGTTGCTTGAAGCTTCTTAATTGCTATCCTGAGAGTGTAAATGCTGTACTACTGTATTAGCTGGTCTTTCTCATAGTGACAAATGAGGGAATTGTGTGTCACTTAATATTTAAATCCTAGTAAAACAGGAATTCACAGCTTATGATTTAAGTGTTCCTTATAACTCAGGTAAATAAAAACATACCTTAACTTGAACTTTAAACAAAAGAATAGATTCAATTTTTATTAATAGTTAAAAATCAAATGAATACACAATAAAGAATGTTGTTGCTCAGCACGTTTCTGTCCTGTTCACAGGGGTGCCAATACTTGCGGAGGACGCTGTATCGAAATAATGAGTTCACAGTTTCACAGTCTTTTCCAAACAATTAACATTTAAAAGTACCTATTGGATACTTCCACTCTGAAATCTCTGCTTTACCAGAACAACTTGTTACTTTGCTGTTCCGGTGCTGCAGCTTCTGTGGGCTGTGGTTTATTTATGTGTTTGTATGGCAGAAATTTATGTTATTTAATGTATTACATGTAGCTAAAATGTTACACTTACAAACATACAATTCCCAAACAACCGCAGTGAAATTTTACAACAGCAGACATTTCCCAAATGCATGCAGCACAGGCCAAAATGAATGTGTTACAAGAAGAAATAAAAAAAACAACTTAAAACTTACATTTCTAACTAAATCATGGCTTATTTCCTCAATGAGTCATAGTTTTTGGACTAAAGCAAAATATTGAACATTATTTTACCCTAATGAGTCAGTTTGAACTTAAACTTGAACGAAGGATTAAAAAACTTTATACTCTTATCTAGTGTTCATGCAAGTCACTGGAGCCAAACATGTGGTTATACTGCACTCTTAATATGTTAACTATGAAGTTGTTCCAGTGTTCCTTTGTTCCTTTGCACTGATACTAGTAGATAACTCTCCATACTGGCGACCCCCACAAGTGCAAATTGCTCAGTTAGTGCCACTTTTAGTAAATCTACCCCTTAAAGCTTAATACAACTGAATGCTTTAGTGATGAACACAATAACCTGTGTTTGGACTGAAAAAGAAATTAGGTTTAGGTTCTGATTTGTATTGTTTGAAACTGGGTTTTATTCCTCATAACTCTGTGGTCAGTGTTGCCAGATTAAGTGGGTTCCTGACAAGTTGAGTTTTTGTTGGGAGTTGGCAGGTGGACTTGCGTTTAAGATGGGTTGTCATAATTTTGATGTGTTTTTAAAAAGCAGTTAACACACCCAGTGTATTATTGAAGTTATGGATGTGCGTTTAGGCCTAACAAGGCATGGATTAACTACTTCATTATCCAGCTCTGCATTACTGAGTACATAGTTCTGCAATTGTAGTAACTCATGATCTATTCAGCGTAAAGATGAACAAGTTTTAAACATTTGTATGAGAAATGTTTATTTTTGCAATATTATTGATATTAGTTTGCCTTTTTGATTGTATTTTGTCATATATAATGCATATATAGTAGTTAATTGATAATAGAAATTGAATCATTTAATTATTTTGATAGATTTGCTTAGAATTTCATTGTCTAGTTAAATGTTTGACAGGAATATTAAACATAATAATAAAACATAAAAATGTTCTATTCTTCATAGCAGTAATAAAAGAAACATATTTGTGCCATCTAGCAGCAGCTTAAATGCAAGACATCATCAGATAAGATACCCAGAATCGAATTATTGGTAATGTTGGCTTAGTGCTGTATTATTTTATGCTATGCCTAAATGTTATTCAGGTATTTTTGCTATATATTTGTTTGGGTTTTATACATTTTGGTGACTTTATACATTCTGGCAACCCTGTCTGCAGTCATAAGAAAAAAAAACTGATATATATCTAAATCTGTACCAAAACCTTCAACTCCATTTTTTCAGACCAAGGGTACACAGCTGCAGTTTTTGTGATTGCCTTGTTCAAACTGACCTAATTCAGCTTATCAGTTAAAGGGGACCAATCACACTGTCAAATAGCCTTGATCAAATTTTCAGTCATCTTAATAAACATTCAGAACCAAATTTAAAACGTTTTATGCTGCACATCTAAAGATAGTAAGAACCTATAAAGTTTGATTCTTGTATTTCCCAGAGTTCAGTTGGACTGTTACAGCTGGGGGAGTGGCTGTATCAGTGCTACATGGCATGGCTGCTCTCCTTCAGCAACCAGGTCATTTAGCTTTGCAACTTCATAAATATTTTGGAGGAGACAACAATGTTTGAGGTTCATGGTACGTCAGTTCTATGTACTGAATTCTTCTTTTTCAGCTATGACAGTGTAAATATATCCTGTGGCACTTTTAATAAAACATGCATGCACAGAAACTCTTTATCACACATAGCTGCTGTGTGGAAAAAAAAAGTTGCTGATTCTATAAATAACCAAAACTGCACTGGTGCTGAGAAACATAAGAGTTTGGGCTTTTGAACAGCATCAGATCCACTTACACTTTCTGTGGACACTTGGCCGAAACAGAAAACCTAGCTGAGGTAGGCTGTTCCGCATAACTCTTAGGAGAACTCTCTTGACAACAATGATGGCAAAACGATTGTCTCAGCTAAGCCAAAATCATTGGAAATATTCATGGACGGAGCTTTAAAAACAACTGATATTAAACTTCTAAGTCTAGTTTGATATTTCCAGCTGCTAAGACCTCAGCCAGACATGATTGATCCCTTTTAATTGCCAGGTTCAGTGCGTTCAGTAGGAGGGCTACCAAAGTGGCCTATTAGAACCAGAGCTGTGCACCTTTGTTTTAGTGTCAATGTCAATGATATATCTAGTGTTGCATGCCTGTTTGTAGCTTGAAAGATATGATGCCTCTGAGTGTGCTTGTGTTCGCCTAACACCACAGTTGTATGTAAAGGTTTGGGCCCCCCCGTTTAAATGGCATGTTTTGTTGATTTTCTAAGTAAAAATAATTTAACACTTGCACATTTAATGCTCTATTTATGTTTATCTGCTAAATCTAACATATTTTGACCTTTAAATATAGTCAGCACAAAAGTTAGAGCACTTGTTATATTTTATATGTTTTATTTGAACAGGAAATTAATTGTGCCTTATTTTAATTTTAATTGTTCCAGTAAAGGATGTGTTCATTTATTTTCACTTAGAAAATCAAGACAAACATGCCAGCCTTGCACTACAGAAATATTTTCTTCAGCAAATTGATAATTTTGTTTCATAGTTCTACTCCTCAGATACACCTGAGCTTGAGAATTTTGTGCTTTCTCACACTATTACACACAAAAACAAATTGGTATTGGACTACTAAACTGAGGTGATAGCATTAAAGCAGGGAAAAACCAAACAGCATTTCAGGTGTATTTCAGCTCTGTGCCTCAAGTCGTGCAGCGTGTTAATTACCTGTATTAAGTATAACCTTGGAGTGCGTCACAAGTAACTTACTGCAAACAGCAACATGTTGAAATACAGTTATTGAAGGACAACAGCATTTAATTTGTGTGATGTTTGTTATATTTGGCAGGCTGTGACCACTGAATGCAAATGTTCCTTTTTTGGCTTTAGTAAAAAAAAATTGTGTGCCGTTGGCTTGTGCACAAAAGTCTGATTTGAGGCGCAGGGCAGGACTGGGGATGAAAAAACTGTTTTAAAGAAGGTTTTCACAGACTTTTTTCCTATCACCACCACTAAGACCGATTCTGACTGGCTAAGTTTCTCTATAAAAACACTCTAAATAATTGTGTTTACATCTTAATCATTTAATTATGTAGGCATTGACAATTCAGTGGAATTCCTGTTTGACAGTCTGAGTTTCCATCTGCAGGGTGCAGAGGGCACAGCAGGGCAACCAGGTGACCCTGGACAGGAAGGCCAAGCTGGGCTACCTGGACCTATGGGCCCTATGGGGCCACAGGGGCCTCCTGGACTCCCTGGACCCCCTGGACCTCCAGGACCAGTCATCCGAATTGACAGTGTGAGTCGCTGTGAACTGCCTGTTAAACTACTTTACATGTGAAGGTTTAGAACTCTTCCACACTTTCCTTTATATGCTTTCAAATGGTACAATGAATATGTATACTGAAAAGGTTTGTGTTCTGATGAGCAGTGAAATCATAATGACATAAATGTGTGGGATTTAATGATTAATAATGGATTATTTTATTTTTTCAATCTAACATATGTGATGTTATATTACAAACTGATTAAGAAAAAGCTTAGTGTCCTCAAATGTTTAATGGGCAGCAAGTGTTTGACTGCGATATGTGTTTTTCTGTGAACCTTGTAAAACTTTACTCTGTGTTTGTTTTTAGAAAGTAGAGGAGTCAGAACTTACTCTTCAGTATATTCCAGGAGTAATGGGGCCACCAGGTCCACAAGTAAGCTTGTTTTTAATACTGCTCACCCTACCTCACCCTAGTTCCTTGTAGTTTAATTATAAGGGATTGGTTGGCTGTTTAATCTGAAAATATATTCAAGCAACATCACTGGTGTTAGTCAACTTAATTCAGTACAAATTCAGTACAAAGCCAATAGATTATTTAGTTAAATTAATAAAAGCCAAATTTTATAAATTCTAGTGTTTAAAGCCCTACTTGGTATAGTAACCCCTTATAAGCACCTTTCCCCTACTCCTCTGAACTCGGAACTGGACTTTTAACTGTCCCTGTATTTAAAAAAATTAAGGGGTAAGAAAAATGTTTGGTCAAGTGGTTCTAGAGAATGGAGCTAAGTAGCTTCTAAGATACTTGATTTAGTTAAAGCATTCAGAAAATCTAAATATAAAGCAAGTGATTGGAGTGAGTTTGAACTTTCCATGATGACTTAACAGAGTGTTATTGTTTGTAGTTGTTCATTGGTTTTAGAGAACAAACTACAAATAGAAGTCTAGGTTATTATGCATTGTCGCTTGAATGCTTGTGAACGCTTTCTGAATTCACTCAATATGAGTTCTAAATAAGATCTAAAATCAAATCCGATCTTCATTTATTCATAACAGTCAGCAGTAAGAACTTTTTATTTTAATTCTTTTTAGTTGTTGAAGTAGTCTAAAATGTTATATTTAAGTTGGCAAACATATGTGAACCACTAAAATGATCAGTATTGCATAGGTGATAATTAATCTTTACCATCAAAGCCCCATTTACACTGGCTATCCTGCATCTAGTCTACTGAAGATGCACAGTCTACTAGATGCACAGATAAATGGCAAACAGATGTTCATGGCTTAAATAAGTGATGCAATATTTGTCAGAAGTCAAACACTGCATTCAAGCATAAAACCTTATCCCAACTGTAAAACATGGTGGAGGCAATATTACAGCTTGAGGATGTTTTGCTGTTATTAGACCATCATTTGATTTCTGGAGTCTATTGAGAAATCCTGCAGGTTAATATAAATCTCTGAACTGAACATCAACAGAAGGTGGGTACTGCAGAATTAAAACATCGCTAAAACACCAGTTTATCTACAAAGGATAGTTAAAGCAGGTGGCTGCTGCATTTTAGAATGGCTGAGTCAAAGTCCAGATTTTTAAACAATAGAAATGTCATGGCTGAACCTGAGATGCGGAGTTCAGGCAAGAAAACCCACCCAAGGTCTAGGTTTCTGAGTGTAAATTTAGACTGGTTCCTGTTGAGGCAGATCATATTGTATCATAAATCAATCCCTTGGAGTCTGCTCTTTAATAATGTCTTTTCTTCAATTAATTTATTTATACAGATTCCACAGTTGCTGTTATTGTATTTGGTGCCTCTAAAAAGCTTTTTGCACAAGAGAGAGGTGCTATAAAATTAAGCATCACTCTTTTGCTCCTAACAGTATTGCTGTGTGTTTTCCTCTCCAGGGGCCTCAAGGAATTCCTGGATTGCCGGTAAGTTGGCACACTAGCTCTAGGGCTTTCAAAATAAAAATTGACATTCAAATATTTATTGAACTCAAAGAAAGAAGGTCACATATAAATGTAGGGAATGTCCATTTCAATGTTTCTTTGTGACCAAGTACTAACATTATCTCAAACATTATCTCAGTAGTTTGTCATTAACATTACGCTTTCATGCACACAAGGATCACACAGGCTGAGACTGTATCTAAACCTGGATTAGCAGAGAAATGTGTTAATCACTATTATTAAACAAGTTAATCTTGGTTAGGTCTGTTAGGTGAAAATCAGTCAGAAAGTCTAATCTGTTGAATCTGTTAAGACTCCAGTCTAAGAGCCACTACTTGTGGTGTTCAACTTCAAGCCCAAGCAAATGGCATATAGGGAAAGAACAGGGTTTTCTTCTCATCATCTCATTTTCTTCTCCATTGTTTAGCTTATGTTCTGTTTTGAGAAATGATGAGCCAGTTTTACCTTACTCAAGCATCTTAAGCAATGTAACAGTACCGTCATAATCTATGAACAGTCATAAACCTTTGTGATAAGTTAGCAGAATGTGGACACTTTGTAGTACAGTAAATTTATAATCATCTAAGTTTTACAATGCCAGTGGAACATCACTGGCCAGCGAAAAGTTTTAAACTGTCTTGTTTTTGATGACATAAAGAATAATTAAAGAAGTCAGAATTGAGCATTGGTATAAAATATTGTACATGAGGTAAACGAAGATTCAAATTAAAAGCATCATAGGGATAAAGTTCCTGTCTGTTTATGATGTCTCTAATACTGGCGAATCTCGTGATTCTGAATGTAATTTTAAAAGAACCACTTCAATAACAAGCACAATAACAATAACAAGTCTTATCCTCTCTACCATCACCCATTCAGGGCAAGACGGGTTTGCCTGGTATCCCAGGGCAGAAAGGCAGTGAGGGTCCCAGGGGACGGGATGGCAGCCCTGGACTTGATGGTTTCCGTGGACCAGAGGTGGGTCACGCTGATTGAATCCAGTACTGTGTCAGTTCACTGCATCATTATTACTTATGAATTACTTCAGAAGGTACACGGTTTTTTATTCTCATCTCAAACATTTTTACAGGGTACAAAGGGTGAAAGAGGGTACAAAGGTGATCAAGTAAGTGATCCTTCATTCTCTGTTAATATAAGTGTTTGGAGACATTTTGTTTATCCTGGTGTATACAATTTTAGGGTGAACCAGGACGATCTGGAGGTCCACCAGGCCCTCCAGGACCTCCTGGCCCTCCAGGAACCGTGGTCTATGTTTCAAGCACTGTAAGTCTAGACAGAGTCATTATATGTATTATATATACACATTATATATATGTATACATATCCATGCTACGCTGGCTACACAGTGTTCAGTTATAACTATACTTTCACCTTACTGCTGTTTCATTTCAGGATAACAAAGTACATGAAGTACCTGGACCAAAGGCAAGAATCAACCATAAAAATACTTTTCATCAAACTTCAGTTAACACACATACATAACGACATGCCTTTTTTGTGCAATCATATGTGTGGTTGTTTTCTAGGGCGAGTGTTGCATCCCTGGACATCCGGGATTCCCAGTGAGTTTTCACTAGAATGCTGTAATGCTGTACTAAACATGTTTTAAACATGTAACTTAAGGCTGCCTTAAAACATCAGTTATCATGAATCCAAATTTATACTACAAACAGTGCGGGCCAAACGTAAGTGACATCATTTTTAGATGATGTCCCCAGTCAAATTGTCTTTGTGTGAAAAGTAAAGAATATTTTTTAATATTTAATAAACATCAATAATAGCTATACAGGAAAATATAAATAATAATAAATAAATACAATTAATCCTCTATGCTTGCAGCTCATAGAAAGAATTACTGACATTGCTACATTGTTATACAATTTTTTTCAAACCAAATGCACTGTATTACATGTGTTGGCTTCTAATTACCGCTGTGCTATCGATTAGTTTGAACAATTATTATACTTTTGCAGGGTCCAATGGGACCTAAAGGTGATATAGGGCCCCCGGGGCTACCAGGAACAGCCATTAAGGTATGCTTTTCTGTTCAGTTGAAGTGAAGTGTTGTAAAGTAGTATTAAACTCAAATGTGCCAAATTAGCATAAACGCCTGTTTAGTGATCTAGGCTTGTGAACTTTCTCCTGTAATCTGCCACTGTTTAGGGTGAGAAGGGTGAACCTGGCCTGAGGATCGGTCCAGATGGATTTCCCATCCTTGGTGGACAGGCTGGCCAACAGGTGAGTCTTCCACAGTCTTGGGTTCGGCATTGAGTATAAGATGTTATAGCATAAGAACTGTGTTTTAATTTGCTAACTCATCTCTTCCAAGGGTGAGCCAGGACTTCCAGGGCCAGTGGGGCCTCCGGTGAGTTTTGTCTTTAAGAACACTACACAAAAGTAAAATATAGACAGTAAGTAAGTCTCGTTTTAAGCAAAGGTTTGGAAAAATGAGTTTTCTTTATTAGAACAGTAACACGTTGTTTGCTACTGTCAATTGCCTTAAAATTTAAATTTTATTTAAATTAGAATAACTTATAGACACATTCTGTTTCCACATCTCTGTAGTTACAAAGACTTCATGATTTTTTTAGAATGATTTAAAATTTTACTTTACCAAAACAACATCTTATTATAACTTATCAATCAATCAGCACAACCAAATAAAAGCAAACTAGAAAATCTTCACCAAGCCTTACCTTAAAAATTGTGGTAAACACATCATGTTAATGTTCATTTCATTAACATGTTAAAAGATTAATGTCTCCAAGAAACTGAGTTATTAAGATGAATATATTTTCCTGTGTAAATTAGATTTTTAATACAACCATTAGGGTTTTGTTGTTTATGTTGATGTTTCAAAATTCAACACCATCATCTGTTTACTGTTTTTCTTTAGGGTCCACAAGGGCCTTCAGGGCCCAAAGGTGAAATAGGACTCCCAGGAAGGCCAGTAAGTACTTCACCAAAAAGTCTGAACTGTTATTTAGAATCAGTGAATGATTACATATTACAGTACTATAATAGGCAACTCATAAGAAGTCTTCCGAAAGATCTTTGTTTAATGTTATCTACTGTTATTGATTTCAGGGTCGTTCAGGTGTGCATGGAAGGAAAGGAGAAAAGGGAGATTCTGGAGGTTTTGGACCAGGTGGACATGGATATGGTTATCCGGTAAGGAATGAGTACAGTATGCCCTACAGTATGTCTAACAATCTGCACTAAATGGTTTTAAATTAAATATGTTTTTTATGGATTCATATTAGGGACCTCCAGGACCACCAGGCCCACCTGGACCTCCGGGACCTATAGCAGCTGTAGATAGGGTAAATATGATATACAACCAGATATTTTAAAATGACTGTCTGTCCATGTGGAATTGCCCCTATAAGACAAGAGCTGTGTGATTTAGCTACAGACTGATAATGTTTTGGTAATATTTACACAACAGGGGTAATAACATTTACTGTTACATTTTAGGGCTATACAGACAACTCCCACTTGTACTATGGTGAGTATGGCTGTCTTATTCATTATCACATTAGGTGTATAAAAGCAATTAGCTTATTAGGAATGATGCAAAGCTGCAGGGTAATACAGTATGACCAACATGCAAATATATTCAATGAACCATTAAACTTCAATGAACACTTCTAAAATATGTAATCTATTAATTTTGGTGCCAAGCCACATAGCGCTCAAGGACTGGCACATTAATTCAAAATTCATTTGATGTGCAGTTGTGTGTGCATATCAAATGGCTTACATCAGGAGTTCTAAAGGTGGTATAACAATGTGGGAAACAAGTTTTTGTCCCAGCTTTTTTTGGAATATGCTGCAAGCAAGTGTTCTCACGCTGTTCCTAATTTATTACAAGTTTAATAGAGGACAATACAAAATACATTTGATATCGCTGTTCAAATAAAAGTAAAGACTTAACCCGTCCTAGGCTTTTCCTCGATGCACCTTTTTTTTACCCATACACTTGTTAAAGTCACTTGTTAAAGATGCTTGTCCAAAATGTTCACAACATTCCCACAGTCCTTTTTGGAACATGTTTCAGAATGAGCACATATTTACTAAAACAATGCAGTTCATGAGGTAAAATATTACATGTCTTTGTACTTTTTATGTTTAAATACAAGTTTTTATTTGCAACTTTTTTTCATAATTCAGGGTTGTACAATTTGGATGCATTTTGCAATTTGGACATTTTTGTTTTGCATTTATCTTCAATAATTTTTCCTTAAAGCCAAAGGAGAAAAGGGAGAACGAGGAACCCCAGGAATTCCTGGTTTGCCAGGTAATGATTTTTAAATTAGACAATCACTGGTGAAAATCTTGGTGGCCAACCAAGTATTCCATGATTAACAATAATATTAAATATTAAATAAGTATTTTCAATATGTCAGTTTTAATTTAATATTCATTCATTCATTCATGTTTCTCACAGGTCTTACTGGCAGCTTTGATATTTATACACTGAAGGCAAGTGAATCCCCACCACTCTAATTATCAGTTACATATAAACTGCTGGATAACAGTTACACATGTCATTACAGAACGAACTGCGGGGTGAACAAGGCATTAAGGGACAGAAGGGAGAACCAGGAGGTGGCTACTACGATCCTCGCTATGGTGAAGGACAGGGTCAAATTGGAAGACCTGGACCTCCGGTAAGAGCTCATATGCTGAGTAGCCAGTTTATTAGGTAGCTCCTGACTGTGAAATACAGTGTGTAGCTCCCTACACCATTATGTTGAGTAAGATGCTGAAGTGCAGCTAAAAAATAAACTGGTTATCCATGTCTCAAAATTAAAAATATGCATCTGAAGCAAAAATAAATTAATAAATATAAAATAATATAAATAACAAAGCAGGTTTAAATTCAGGTTGTAATCCATGTTTAGATCCTCAGGCTATCATTAATCCAGGTATAGAAAATCTCTAACTTAACAGCCACAACTATTTACAAGCCTCTTTTACTCAAGTCCAGCACTTCCCATGAGCCTTCATCCATCCATGGTCACATGAACCAGTAGAGGGTCTAAGTGATTGAGGGTATTCCCAAGACACTTGTCAAGGTTGAATTAAGCAGGAATAGAGGGGCAAACAGACATATACAGACTAAAACAGACATCTGCTCATATTATTCGCTGGCTAGGCTCACACTAGTGACTTGATTGCTACAATCACCATTCATCATACCTAGCTCTCTCCAAGTATGATCATTTGCTATAGATAATAAAAAAGCATTCACTTAAAACACAATGTTTCCCAAATCTTCCTCCCTGTCAAGAAGTGGGACCTTATCTCTGTGATTTAAAAGCTTGTTTCAAAAAGATCAAAGAACTCCAAAACGGACAGCAGAAGAACAAACCCTATCGCAGACTGCAGAAGAAGCACTATAGTTTTAACAGCTTGTGGTAGTGATAGTTATTAGTTAAGCTCTGATTGTACAGTACACCAGCAGGAGAGACAGGGGTAGTCAAAAACTGTTCTGCTTAGGGCTCCAAAGGGTTAAAGCCAGCCCTTTCACACAGACTGGGCTAGAATTTCTAGCATTGGTTAGTATTCAGATAACCACGCAATAGGCAGAATTAATTATTTTCAGTGAGAAATAGTTGTTTGCCATTTTGCTTGTTTAACTTTTGTTTAGCATGTCAAGTCAAGTCAAGTTTATTTGTATAGCGCTTTTTACAACAATATTGTCACAAAGCAGCTTTACAGGAATTTTAAAGCATGAAAAACATGAAATCACACACTTTATCCCTTGTGAGCAAGCCAGAGGCAACAGTGGCAAGGAAAAACTCCCTCAACTGGAGGAAGAAACCTTGGGAGGAACCAGACTCACAAGGGGAGACCCATCCTCCTCTGGTCGAACAGTACTTGAAGTTTATAAACTAAAGCTGAGTTTGAAGGTAAAAGCTTTAGAAGCTGTACAGTTGCTACATCAGGTGGGTGATACTGTGATGCAGTCAAGGTGGAGCAAATGGCACAAATGGAGAAGGGCGTTGGTTGGAGCCGGGTGACGGGGGGCCCTGGTGGTCTGTCTTTTACAGTATTCGGTGGGACAGGTGGGTGGCTATTACCTCAGAGAGAGAGAGAGAGAGAGAGAGAGAGAGAGAGAGAGAAAAACAAAAAACAAAGTTAGTTCTGGTTTGGGTTAGTACAGAGGAGTCGAGGTGTAGCAGAGAGAGGAGAGCTGTTTGGTGCCAGGTGATGAGGAGGCCCTGGCAGTCAGACCTCCAACAGCATTCGATGGGACAGGTGGGCGGTTATTACCTCAGAGAGAGAGAGAGAAACAGACTTAGTTCTGGTTTGGGTTAGTACAGAGGCTGAGTTAGTTCTGGTTTAGGTTAGTACAGAGACTGAGTTAGTTCTGGTTTAGGTTAGTACAGAGACTGAGTTAGTTCTGGTTTAGGTTAGTATAGAGGATATGGAGTGTTTAGAGTGCAGCTGGCGACTCTGACAGATCTGAGTATAAACAAAAAGAACTAAAAGGAGAGAAGCTGCACACGTGCTACATCTGGATGATACAGTAATGCAATCAAGGTGCAGCAGATGACATAGATGAAGAGGTTACAAGGTAACAAGGGGGTACTGGTGGTCAGTCCTCCAACAGTATTCGGCAGGACAGATGGGCAGTTATTACCTCAGAAAGAAGGAGAAAGAAAAACAAGGTTAGTTCAGGTTTGGAGTAATACAGTGGATGAGAAGCATAGCTCAGTCTCCAAAAGCTAAACTGAACAAGTACGTTTTAAGTCTGGACTTAAATATTGAGACTGTGTCAGAGTCCCGATCATTAACTGGGAGATTATTCCACAGTTTGGGGGCTTTGTAGGAAAAAGCTCTTCCCCCCATTGTAGACTTCTGAATTTTTGGAACTATTAGAAAACCAGCATCCTGTGATCTGAGTGAATGTGGCGGTTCATAATAGGAAATTAGATCTTGCAGGTACTCCGGTGCGAGACCGTGCAGGGTTTTATACGTCAATAATAGAATTTTATAGTCGATGCGGAATTTAACAGGAAGCCAGTGTAGCGCTGATAAAACTGGACTGATGTGATCGAATTTCCTGGTTTTAGTTAGTACTCTAGCTGCAGCGTTCTGAACTAACTGAAGTTTATTCAGGTTCCTGCTGGAGCATCCTGATAATAATGCATTACAGTAATCTAGCCTTGAGGTTATAAAGGCATGCACTAACTTTTCAGCATCAGACATAGATAACACATTTCTTAACTTAGAAATGTTTCGTAGGTGAAGAAACGCTGTTCTTGTAATATTACCTATGTGTTGATTAAATGTCAGATCTGAGTCAATTGTTACACCAAGATTTTTGGCTACTGAACCAGGAACTACAGAGAAGTCAGCAAGATTTAACATTAAATCTGAACATTTCATCCGAGCAGCCTTTGGGCCGAGGAGGAGAACTTCCGTTTTATCTGGGTTCAAAAGAAGGAAGTTCTGTAGCATCCAAAGTCTAATATCTCTTACACAATCTTCTATCTTATTTAATCTGGATTTATCATCTGGTTTGGCTGATATGTACAGCTGTGTGTCATCGGCATAACAGTGGAAACTAATTCCGTGTCTATTTATAACTGAGCCTAATGGTAGCATATATAGTGTAAATAACAGAGGACCTAAAACAGAACCTTGTGGAACTCCATATTTCACTCTTGTATAATTAGATGATACATTATTTATCTTTACAAACTGAAAGCGATCACTAAGGTAAGATGTGAACCAGGATAACGCTGTTCCTGTGATTCCAACCACATTTTCTAGCCTGTCCAAGAGAATAGTGTGATCTATAGTGTCAAAAGCTGCACTTAGATCTAGTAGAACCAGTAGAGATACGTGGCCCTGATCAGAGGCAAGAAGAAGATCATTTGTTATCTTAACTAAAGCTGTCTCTGTGCTGTGGTGTGGCCTAAAACCAGATTGGATTTTTTCATATATGTTGTTCTTATGTAGATGAGAACAGAGTTGTCGAGCTACAGCCTTTTCTAAAATCTTAGAGATAAAAGGTAAATTGGAAATAGGTCTATAACTGGACAGTTCTCTGGGGTCAAGATTTGGTTTCTTTATCAAGGGTTTTATCACAACTAGTTTAAAAGACTTAGGTACATGACCCAGACTAAGAGAAGAGTTGATGATAGTTAAGATAGGTTTAATAATAGCTGGCAATACTTGTTTCAATAGGCTAGTTGGAATCATATCAAGTGTGCATGTAGCAGAATTTGAGGAAGAGATAAGTTTTTCTAATTCTGTCTGCTGGAGTGGACAGAATGTTTCTAGTCTTTCTTCTAAAATCACATTTTGTGCTGTCTCAGCCAAACCAGATGAAGGATAGGTTACTGGTGTCAGTTGAACATTTTGTCTAATATTCTCGATTTTGCTATTGAAAAAGTCCATGAAATCATTGCTGCTGTAGTTGGCGGGTATCTGAGGTTCCGTTCCTGCCTGATTTTTGGTAAGTTTTGCGATTGTGCTAAATAAAACTCTAGGATTGTTTTTGTTGTGTTCGATGAGTGTGGACAGGTATGCTGAGCGTGTTTTAATAAGTGCCTTTCTGTAACTGCTAAGGCTGTCCTTCCAAGTAGAGTGAAATACCTCCATAATCCATACCAGCATAATCTTATTGCATTATTAAAATCTCTTTTTTACGTGTGAGACCTTGCTAAGAGGGCAGCACAGAACCAAAAACACAGAACTCAAAACAACTAATTAACGAGAGCAAACATAATGTTGAAATTCTTTAACAGTTATCGTCAGTCAGGGAGATCATTCAAAAATGTTGGATATGAACATGATCATATCTAGACCATACTCCTGAATATGCTGAATAGATACTGTCTTGTTTGTTGATGAGAAGACAGACAAATGTGAAGGAAGCTGATGCTTTGTTCATAATCAAAAATATTCCAACTGCATTCGTCTTTGCACTGAAAGTGGAGGGCAACCAGTGGGGTCAAAGGAGAACAGCATGCGTTGTGCAAGCAAACAGACAAATCACATCTGAATTCAACACTGGCATTCAGGATATTATCCCAGCAGCACTCGATGATCTTAAATGGGCTACTATAGCAGAAGACCCTGTTGGGTTGTGTTGTTTTCAGTAAAGAATGGTGCCAAAGTGGGTAACTGGGTTGATTGAGAGAATTCCTGGTGGTCAAATGACACTTTGAGTTGGTTACTGTGGTCTAAATATAAACCCACATGCAATTAATTTACTAATTTAGTAATTTAGTGCTCCCCCTCCACAGCCCTGTTTTGTCTATTGTTCAGTGATTGCTAATTAGCTCAGGCCTGGTGACTCCACATGTACATTTTTACACATTGTTATGACACAGTTAGACTATAACAGAAACTAAGGGTGGGCTTGTCCTCCAGACATACTGTCTGATCAAACCAAAGAAGGTGGACAATACCAGTAGTAGGCAATGAAGAAGATGAACACAGTTGTTAACTAGCCAAACTAATCTTCTTTCCCAGGACTGGCAACTACTCGCTGAACACGTTTCTGTTAGGTCACATCGGGCACACCTGGTTAGACTCAATAGCTAACCAGCTCCTGGTGGGCTAACACACATACGTCCAATTAAATGACTGAGGAATTTATTTATCTCATTATATTAACTAAATGTCTGTGGTCTTGTCTCCAGTGAGCACAAGAACCTCAAAACCTGACCCCTGAGGAGTGGAAAAAGTTACCTGGCAGAATGGGTCCAACTGGCTATTCTGTGTATATGAATATATATAAAACAAGTCCTGGAGTATTCTATTAAGCAAATACTGATTTGTTCCTGACAAGCATATACTCAGTCCAATTATGTGTTGTGTGGAATAGGGTCCTAGAGGAGAATCTGTTGTTGGACCTCCTGGACCTCCAGGACCTCCTGGATTCCCAGGAACTAGCTTTCCAGGTCGACCTGGAAATCCTGGTCTACCAGGGCCACCAGGGCCACCAGGACCACCAGGACCACCAGGATCAGCAGGACCAGCATCACCAGGGGTATACAGACCCGCACAAAGTAAGAAGCACCAAAACACTGCAAATAGCTTGAATTCTAAAAAAGCTTGCAAACGATGCTCATGTATGTATATAGAATATACAGAAAGATGTATAGACGTCTAAATCATACTAAAATGAAAGTACTATTTAGCCATCAGTATCCCTGGACCACCTGGGCCTCCTGGTCCCCCTGGAATCCCTGGACAGTCATCTGGAGTAAGCCGAATCTTTCTTTTCAAATTTTTTTCAGGATTATATTATCTTTTATGTCAATTTGTTGTGCTTTAATATTATTTCCTAACTTCAGGTGCTGGTTGTTAGATCTTTTGACACAATGGCTGTCACAACTCGTAAGCACCCAGAAGGCACTTTGGTCTACACCATAGACAACACAGACTGCTATATTAGAGTGCGGGACGGCATCCGGAAAATCATGGTAGAACATGAGAATATCCCTGCGTATGAGATTACAGTCAGTAGAGCTGTTTTACAGTCAACATGCATGTATCATGGCTAACTCTATATTATTATTGTTTTGTTTCAGCTGGGAGAATATATGCCATTTCCAAAGCAGTTGGTGAGTTCCGCACAAATATTTTCATTTTATTCTTTTTTTCTTGCAAGTTTTGAACTGACAGGTTATAGAATATCACTGCTAAGGCTGACCAGACGTCCAGTATCTCTTGGGATAGCTGCATGTTTCAGCTTCATTTAAAGTGTTTACTTTCAAAAACCCTATTTTAGATGAGAATGTTTTTTTAATTACTGTATTTACTGTAATTGTACAAAATTTGCAACCGTACACATTAAAACCCAGTTTTTTGTGTTTCTTATTCTGTCTCAGGCATTTTCAAGGAGAGGTGTAAAAAATTAGCAGCTCAACACAGTCACAACATTTCACACAGAGCGAGACAAGAGTGTCCTAATAATCTGATGACAGAGTTAGAAACTAAAAACAGTTTTTTGATTATATTAATTTAAAAATATCAGAGATTTCCATTCCACTGTCAGAACTGTCACTATGACTACAGGTTCCTGTTTATGGGTGACATATCAAGGCAGTAATCCTGTTATCGCAGTCAATATATGAGCATTTTTAAAAAATAACATATGTGCACTGGACTGTGGCACATGTGGCTGTAATATATGTTTTCCTGCAGCACATTGTGACGCAATTCAGAAGTATGTCTCTCATTTTCTTCATCCCCCTGCAGGACGGTAATGTAGCAGCCGTGGAGCCCCCTCCTGTAGTGTTGTACTCTCCAGAGTCCCGTGTGATAGACCCTTCTCCCAGAGTTCCCACACTGTCTGAAGTACTTCAGCCAGCACAGCCTGATACTGAACTCCATGGTTCCTATGACCCACGCTACACTACTGCCTCAAGACCAACTGATCCACGACACTCAGACCCCCGTTATTTGGACCCTCGCTACTCAGATCCGCGGTACTCTGCTCCAACTGACACGCGTTATCTGCCTGAACCGGACCCCAGACACCATCCTCAACAGCCTGACATCAAACACCCGTATTACTCAGGGTCCGTGCACTACGTTACGCCAGTGCGCAGGCTCAGCCCACCAGAACCCCACCTCCCTGCCCACGCGCACACCTCCGGTCCTGCGGTCAGCACCCTGAACTTTATTTTAAGAGGGAAACCTCTCTTCATCACTTAGAATTGAACTGGATAGTTCTGCGTCTTATCTTAGTTTGGAGCGGCGTTGGGGGGTGTAGCTGTACATTGTGAGACTTTTTTACAGTGTTGTTATTCAGCCTTTATGAACATGTTTAATTATTGAAAGTTGGATTTTCAAATGAAAACGTCTTACTTCACAAAAGTACACCAAGATGTAAACATTTCTTGATTAATTCTAAGTGATAAAAAGAGGTGGGAATTTGGTAATGTGTGAATGAATTATGAATTATGACTGATATCTGTGGACCACATATGCGAATATGTCAGTACTGTGAAAATGCAGGTTATGGGCTATATATACATATATATATACACACCGACCAGCCACGCAGTACCTCCTTATTTCTATTTTGTCCAAACTACAAAAGAAGCATACCTAAGAAAGTCATTTTGTGTATATTTATGTATGTATACATACAACAATCTACACTCATACAACAATCTACACACAGTATACTCATTTTATCAGCTCCTCTTACCATATAAGATACAGACTGGATCAGGACCCACATAGGACCACCAGGTATTATTTGGGTAGAGGATTATTCCAACACCTGCTCTCTGGTGGTCTTGTGGGGGTTCTGACCATTTCAGCACCTGTATTGTAAGAGGAGCTGATACAATGGACAGTGAGCGCAGATACAAGGAGGAGGTTATAATATAATGACTCATTGATGCACATATAATGCTTCATGTTTATTTTTTTATTATTATTCTTTACATCATTTGCAGTTATTATAGATACTTCCAGTTTTTCATAATCTGTGACCTGTGTTTTTTTTGTAGTTACACCTAATTGCCCTCAATTCACCTAAAGAGGGTGACATGCATGGTATTAGAGGAGTGGACCATCAGTGCTTCCTCCAGGCTCAAGCTGTTGGATTTAAAGGCACATTCAGGGCCTTCCTTTCATCAAGACTCCAGGACCTGTACAGTATAGTGCGCAAAAGTGACCGGGATCAGCTTCCTATTGTTAACCTGAGAGTAAGTGGAATTTATCATCACCAAATCATCACTAAGGCTGCATTTACATGAAACACCTTTTCTGTCTAGTCTTTCTGCCTTGATGTTTCTCGTTTGTGCCTGTAAACTGATTTGTGTCCCAAAACAATCTGCGCCCTGAAACCTGCCCGCATGCATTTAAATCAGTAATGTCAGATACATGATCCACATGCATCAGGAAAATAAGGATAACGAAATGGTCTAAACAGCTGCAAAGATGATTTGTTCTAAACTGCTCATCAGCTGGTCATGTGTAGAGTGACGAGGCTCGATCATTTTGTCATTCAGACCTGTTTCAAATAAAATGCTAAATTAAAAAAAAAATCCTCAGTACTGTATACAGTGGTGGTGAATGGAACCAGTGATTACAATGAATACAACATAAATATAACAATTTTGTCACTATTTAAAACCACCAGAGAACTTACGGGTATCCTCCGAGCAGTCTACTCTAAGTCTACAAATTTCTCTAGAACAGAGCATTTTACATCAAACCAGTCAGACTTACTTTTTTTACATCTCAATGACTCAGTGACAGGAATATGTAGCGTCTAAATTAGGTATCAGTTGGCCTATACTAACAACCGATTTTGATATTCTGTGTTTTTATTGAAATATTTAAGAATATTTAATTAATATATAAAATAATATTTAATATATTTAAGAAAATATTGCAAATAAAGCAGCGATAATTAACATCTTTCTTTGGGTGGTAGAACTGTTGAGATTACTGCAAACTCAATCTCCAGATAACAGGCCAAAACATTTAACACTCACTTTGAGACATTACCTGTTGAATCATATGACAACAATACAGGCTGAACTGGTCAATCTGAACACCAAACATCATCATAGTTATAATATAAAAAACATGTCAAATGCTCTTTGAAGCATGAGATTAACACACAATGAAAATGAAGAGAAATAGTAAAAATACTCCACAATACTGATTTTATTTAAAGCTCTTTTTATTTCACGTGTCAATCTAGAGCTGAAAATCATTTCTGCCAACACAACATTTTAAAAACTACTGGAGTATAAAACAAAATTGTAAATAGAAATATGACATTAGAGGCCTATCAGCTGACCATTTATAAACCATTAAAACAGATACTGGCCACAAAACTGTTTGTGAATGTTTTCATCAGGATGAGGAGCTATTCAGCAACTGGGAAACCATCTTCAGTGATGAGGGCAAGATGAAAGAAAACATACGCATCTATTCATTTGATGGCAGAGATGTCCTCAATGATGATGCATGGTGAGTCGAAACTTACCTCTTACCTCATTGTGCAATCCCAATTTCAAAAACGTTACAGTAAGAAAAATAAAAACAGAAAGCAGTGACCTACACGCCATTTGTGACTTGCTTTCTTATTAAAACAGCAATGGTGGTTTTAGAAAGAGTACATGTGCAAATAATTACCCAGTCATTATATTTTGTCCCCCATATATGTTTATTCTTAATTTGAAGGCTACAAAAAGTCGAACCATGGGCATTTTTCCCTCTGTGTTGCATCACCTTTCCTTTTAATGATGTTCTCTGGCATCTGCGAACACCAACAATTGTGGCTGTTAAAGTGTGATTTTTTAGGTTCTTGCTCGGTAGAACATTTCAGAGTCTTTGTTGTCGTATATTGTGCCCTACAACAGGCCACACATTTTAATGGGAGACAGGTCTGGACAGCAGGCAGGTCAGACTACCACCTGCACTCTTTACTATGACACTATGATGTTATAGCATTTGCAGAATGCGGTATGGCACTGTCCTGCTCAAACAAGCTGGGCTGTCCCTTAAAAAAGATGTTGTTTCAATGGCAGTATATGTACATCTTAAATGTGTATGTACACCTCAGCATTACAGTTGAACAGTTCTTATCATGTGTTTTATACGAGGACTGATAGTTTTTTACATTTTTTTACTTCCAGGCCAGAAAAGATGGTGTGGCATGGTTCGAGCACCGCAGGACAACGGCAGACGGAGAGCTACTGCGAAACATGGCGGACCAACAACCATGCAGTTACAGGCTTGGCTTCGTCCCTCCAGGATGGCCACCTCCTGCAGCAGACACCACGCAGCTGCTCGAGGTCCTCTATCGTGCTGTGTATTGAAAACAGCCACATCACCAAGTGAGGCCATGTTCCTCTCATATTAGCTTATACAGCTGCCCCAATAGAAATACCTTGGGGAAAAGATATACAGTCACACTACAAACAGTGTTCAAAGCGAGGAGTATTCTGAGTAGGATACACTACTCTTTTGAAACAAATGTCTTTTTAATGTACACTCAAGCAGATGATTTGTCTGATGTTGATATAACTTAAACTTTGTGAAACTATTCCACACTAGTCTAGAAATCCATAGTCTAGAATAGAGTACAAAAAAGGTGCAAGTAGTATCTCATGAGTAACATGTCAGTATTTCACTTTCACTGTACAAATCTGTTTAGCTTGTACATAGTAGTCTCAGTCAAACCAATCTGTTAATTTTCCTCCCAATTTCAACCCAGAGGCATCCCAGTTAGAATGATTTGGGGCTGATAAGCAACATGACAGCAGCAATAAGCTCAAATTCTAAAAACTTGTTACAAACATCTTTTTTGAGCTACAGATGCTCATTAGACACTTTTAAAAGTAGGACCATATTTAATTAGATTTTCTTTTCTTTTTTTTTTTTTTTTTTTTAAGAATTTTTAATGTGCCTTTTAGAGCAAAACCAAAGACTCAAGGCCAGTAAAGGTCTGTAATTTTACTCAATACTTAGCATATTAGTTCACCAGAGAATGTTTCTAGCTATGTATAGAGTGAAATAGGTGCTATTTACTTAACACTCATTTAGCATTTGCATTGAAACTCTTTTGAACATGTAACATATCTACACTTTTATACTTTTTCACTCTAATAATACTTTTTTAGTTTTATATTTATTTTCAACATGAGCTTAACATGAATTAGTTTGTTTTGAGGTCTGCTGTACTACAGTATCTCTTGTAATGGATGACCACTACAAACCTGAGAGCCATTTGTATATCATGTGTACTGTAATTCCAATCACACAGCAATAAACAATCATGATCTCTAAAAAGTGTATTTCTTATTTATTGTACTCTTACACAACATACACTATCCACACTTGTTATTTGAATTTATCAACATGTTCTTGACGGCTTACCAGTCGGTCAGTCTTGTTTGACTTGCTTCAGAAGTGCCACATTCTAATGGAAAGCTGCCTAAGAGCCGCCTTCTTGTTACAAGAGTTACAAATTTAGGCCTGCACAATATACCATTTGTAAATAGTCATCACCATTTTGGTGGGTTTTAGTTTTTGTTTTATCTTTTTTCAAAACTGACATCACAGAAGGATGTTAAATCAATCATGTTTTTAACTGGGGGGGGATGATTAATCTACATATTAATGTAGCACTATGCTTGCAAGACTCGTATTTCGCCAATACTGTGCAGCCCCATCACGAACATTGGAAATTTACAAAAATCTACAAAATGTAATTTTCAGTGTATGATTTTACAGCAACATCTGTTCACAGTTTATAAACCTGTATATCTTCACTGATTAAAGAAAACAAAAAAAAAACAAAAAAAATTGCAGGTGGTACATTTAACCAATTTACACTGAAGACTGTATATTAAAAACACATTTTATATAAAACATTTTATAAATGTGCAAAATTCATGGTGTTTTCCTAATGATCAGTATTTTTCCTAAAAAAGAGATCAGTTTCACAAAATCCAACAAATGCACAAAACCCCACTGACTTTAACACAGCAGAAACAGCTGTCTGTTAATCCAGGTTTAGAAATGCAAGCTATGATTGATTCATGTGCATGTGCACAAAAAACACAATGTTTATGATAAGCAGCCAATCACATGAAACATGAGGACTCGAGAAGCATGTTTTTCCTTCTTTTGGCAAATAAATACTACATTAATACACAGAAGATAAAACATTTATAATTGTAAAAAGCAACACTGTTGGCATTACCACCTTATTACTACTCTTCACAGCAGTAAACGCTTTATACACTGGATATCTATGTAGTATGATTTAAAAAAAAAAAAAAAAAAAAAGTATCCTGAAAATGACTGGAGGAAGGCTGGCCTTATTGGCCTAAAAGTTGTATAATGTGACGTCCCAAATTATGCTGCACACCTGACCAGCTCCAGAACACGTTCTCTTGACAATATAGTCCTGCTTACCCGTATTTCAGGCCACAAATGACATCAATGTTTGAATTTTAACCCAAAAAAATACACGATAGAGGTCATTTTTACAGCTAGGACTGATATGTAATTATGACCAATTATAAATATTGTTAAGAAACATAATTTAGTATGGGGAGAACAGAAATGCACATACATCATTTTTGACACCACTGTAACTTGATCTGCATCAACTATATGTGAACCACTATATAATGACATACATTGTGCAAACTTTATTGGAAGCAAGAGGACATTTGAGATTAAGTCTATATTTTGCACTGCTTTGTTCATGTTACTGTGACTGCAGCGTTACAGAGACCTTTCACACATAAACAAGGTGGACAGCCTGCCTGAAGACAGTAATTACTTGTGGGGAATATGACCACTTGGTTACAGCTATGCCATAAAACGCTGACACATGCGCAGTGCCAGTAAAAGTAATGTGCTCCATGCATGTAATAGTTCACATGCACAGTACAAATCGCACATGGGATGCACAACAGCTAGTTTTTTTTAAAGCTCTGAATCTAAAATCTAAGCATGTTAGACACTCAAATCTTTGTTGAATGCTGCTTGACCATTACAGTAGGACTCAGACAGGGTACGGTGTTTACTTGCATACAGTGATGGACCCACAAGAAGAATGTGGATGACTTAACAGGCCAACTCTCGTTTCTGTCATAAATTTCTAATTAAAAGCTGAATTTCTTTCTTTATAACATTTGTTATGAAATATATAAACAAAAAGTTTACCAATTAAACAGCTTACAACAATGGTTCCATTTAGTAGTTGCAGATGTCCATTAAAGGCACTACTCTAATGGTCAAGTTTCTCTAGGTCTGTTTTTCTTAGCTCTTTAGAGTTGTACACACTTATGATTTTACAAAGCCATGTGAGTCATCAGTGGTGATGAATTAGTAATAGTCCATTTGTAGGAGATGCAGAAAAAAATTACAATTCATAAAAAAACAGATTATGTCAATTTGCCTTTAATTAAACTCACATTTAGTTTATTTATTTATTTATTTTTTTAAGTAAAGATGGGTTTGAATAAGTCTTGTTCATCAGTAACTCCATATTACAGGGACTAGTTGATGCATAATCATATTCAAAAACTCTGTTAAATTGTAATTCTTGTGAAACTCCTACCTGCAAATCTCCCACACACTACTGCAAAAAAGATAATTAAAAAAGATAATGGATAATCCATTCAGTGACTGGGAAAAAAAAAATCACTGGCCATTACTTAGTTGTTTCATAAATGCACATAAATACCATCACTGAAGGTACCAGCATGTACGAATGCAATGTGTGCCGTTTTGTGGGAGGTAAGATTTGACATGACACTCAGGTTAGTACATTCCACATAACAAAAAGCTATTAAAATATCTGCCTTATAAAAATTAAGGCACAGAACTGAAACATTACCCATATAACTGCTTGATCGTTCAGCATATGCTAGAGTAAACCCAGTATTACAACGATTAATAGTTTGCTCACAAACAAAAACTACTTTTTACGGCAAAACTGATTACTGTTGTAATTTTTCCACTGGTCAACAGAGGACTTCTGCATAAGAGCAGAATTGTGCAGACTTTTCAGTGTAAGGCACTTCTGCTTTGTTTCACAAAGTGCTTTACAAAAACACTTTCAAATGAACTTCTGACAGCACAGAGAGCCTCTGCATGTTCTGCAGTTCATCAATTCAGTCTTGCGCAGAGCTCAGAAAGCACACAGGGCAAGCTGAAAATCTGAAGCTCTGACCCACACAAGTTATTATTTTTAAACATTTGAAATCACTTACCAACCAGTCACTTTATTAGGTGTATCTAAATCTCTACTTACCATATAGGAGCACTCTGTAGGTCTACAATTATAGACTCCAGTCCATCTGTGTTAGTGTGCTTTACGAGTGGACCAGACACAGCAACGTTGCTGGAGTTTTTAAACACTGTGCGTCCCGTCCATTAGACACAGCAAGTCAGAACAGCTCATCTGTAGCAGCACAGTTTAAGTCCTCTAGTCCTTCGTCAGTGGTCACAGGACTCTGCCCACAGGATGCTGGATATTTCTGGTTGGTTAACTATTCTCAGTCTAGCAGTAACACAAACTAACACGCCACCGTCGCATCCGTGTTGAAAATGATCCACCACCCAAATACTACCTGCCCTGTGGTGGTCCTGCGGGGGTCCTGACCGCTGATGAAGAGGTTAAAGGTCCGCTAACTGACTAGACTACAAAGTGCTCCTATGTGGTAAGTGAAGCTGAGAAAGTTGACCATGAGCGTTGATAGAAGGTAGGTTTACTTAATGAAGTGGTCAGTGTGTAGTTACAGCATCACATCTGCATCTTCAGTTACAAAGAGCGTGTACTATATTGCTGTGTGTATAACCAAGCATAGGTCCTCATAAAAAACTGATAAAAGAGTGACAGACAGAAATAAATCAAATAATATTAAGTGAGACAGGTCTCACCTGAAAACTACAGAAATCTCAAGTCTCAGATCTTGACACCATCGCCATTGGCGAGAGGCTCCGTCTCAGAGGCAGGCGTTCTCACAGTACTAAGCTCAACGGATGTAGTGACCTCTGTGGGCACCAGCTCTTGCCTCTGATTGCGGTAATGACGCACAATGACCCAGACAGCACAGCCCAAATACACCACCGTCAGCAGAGTGAAGTAAAAGAAGTACACCAAAAACTGAAAGAGAAATGTTTACAGACAATTAATATTAAATCTACTACATTATTAGATCATTTAAAGAAGGACAGAGCTTATTATATATTTCTACACACACACACACACACACACACACACACACACACACACACACACACACACACACACACACACATATATATATATATATATACACACACACACACACACACACACACACAACCTTTAATCCATTACAGGACTACTTATAGTACCTTACATGATGAACTGGTACCTCCTGATGTGAAACACACAGAAATATGGCTACGTTCACATTACTAGGCTTAAATCTAGTTTTCGGAGCTTATCACATATCTAATGGTGTCA
Organism: Megaleporinus macrocephalus; assembly: GCA_021613375.1. Classification (NCBI taxonomy): domain Eukaryota; kingdom Metazoa; phylum Chordata; class Actinopteri; order Characiformes; family Anostomidae; genus Megaleporinus; species Megaleporinus macrocephalus. Next base: position 30,821,080 of record CM038704.1, on the reverse strand, counting down.
GAGTTCTTTCCAAACCCAACCTGAGCCACTGTTTTGAGCCAATTATTTTTTCAGGCATGGCTTGCTTTGCTGATTAGTTTCTTCACTGTCCATGGCGCACATGATTCATTCACATGACTGATTATGATCGTATGCAGGTCATTTCAGGGGATCAGTTCATTCATATTACTGGCAGATTTGAGTGACTTACCTACACAAATGCAAACCATCATGCTCAGTGAGGCTTGTAATGTGAACGTAGCCTATGAGCACCATCTTAACATGAACTATTTCTAATGCCTATCTTTACTTTATTCCTCTGTAGTCTGAAAGAATATTTAATTCAGCAATAACAATTGTTCAGGCTCTTAAGAATTTCCATAATATTAGAACCTTTTTTTGGTTTTATTAAATTAAAACAAACTGTGTGTGTGTGTGCATCAGCAGTTTACATATGTCTAATTCGCAAACCTGCTTTCTGGACAGCCATTTTGGTCTGTATGTTTATATTAATAATATATTACGTTACAGCACATAGCATTTATGCTTCATCATGAAGTGTCATCCTGTGCTCGTCTCAAGAAAATGTTTCTTACCTGGGAGTGCACAGGCAGAGCCAAGCCTTTCTTATCTGCCACAATTAGAGTTACAATGGTCTTCAGGATTGTTCCCAAGAACGTGTTCACTCCAAACACTAGAGCACATAACTCTTTAGTGAGAGAGGAGGCAATCTGAAAACTGAGAGAAGAAGACAGCAAGTCATCTTTTTATCTCTTTAGTCTAACAGGTGGCTCACCACAACAAGTTCCTTTCACATTAATGACCACTATGTTTTCACAGATGCAGCACAGCATGTTTGTCCTAACGCAACAGATCCCAGCCTCAGTCCTGTGCTTTGCATTTCAGAGAACCCCCAGTTCAACTCAACAACATCACTACTTGTTGGGTCAGCAAGCAAAGGACTGAAACTGGTTAGCCTCGTCTTAATAGCTGTATACTAATTTAGTCACAGTAAAAAAGCAGAATTCTTCACAAACACAGAAGCTTGAGCATCATTTTAAATATGACAGAAGTCACTCACGTAGCAATAGGAACCAGGAATTGGTAGAAGCCTCTGAAGAAGGCGTAGGCCACGTAGCACACCCATATATTTTTGGTGGTGCCCATAAGAAGCAGTAAAGCGGCCTGTGCTGCAGTTATTAAGCCGATCACCAGTTCAGACCACACATTCCATCGGATCTTCACAAAACCTGCCGCAAACGATGTAATTGCACCTGGAGAAGAAGCACCATAGCATTACTTATGATCCCATAATCACTAATGGCACAGAGCCAGAATCACTGATATCTGCTACATTCGATATCATATCACATTTGATAACTAATGTAATGCTTAATGGCAGACACAACATGAACATCAGCAATGTACAAAAGAATTTCTCAGAACAGTATCTTTCTGCAACCTTTAGAAGTAAAAGGCCAAGTCACAGCTCAACACCTACAGGATTAGGCCAAAAACACATTGGTCGGATATTTATGTATTGATTAGTTCGGTTAATCGTTAGTAAAACTGGAAAGAAAAGCCAGCACTTTTAAAAGATTATAACTAGACACTATTTTTATCTAGTATTTTGAGATAAATCCATGAGAATGATTGGGAACTTTTCAGTTTCAGTTCGAAGCATCAGAATAGGAATGATGGTGTGCTTCCCCTGCTTAGCTTAGCCTCACTGTATGAGAGACATGACAGCAATTTCTCCCTCAGGCCCTTATGTATGAAGTCTGAAGCTGTGGCCTGAGGATGTTCTATAATGTACCCAAGGGCTGTAATTCGGAAATGCAATATGAGTTTCTGAATCTTAACCAGGTAACTTAACTATTAGGCTGAACATCCAACTACAAAACACATACATGCACAGTTCAAAAACTACTCCTGAACTACACGTTTGTAAAAGCACAATCTATTGAAGCAATGATGACTGTTTCGCAGCCTTAAAGACCACCATAAAAACATGCTTCCAGTTCTGATTATGAGTAGCTGTTTCGTTAATCATTAAATTATCTGTAAAAAATGTACTAATTAACTAGAGTTTAAATACTCTGACAAGTGGGCAATGAGCTTTTGCTGCAATAGCGTGAAGGCACTTTAAGTGTCAGGAAGTGTCATCTTGGTCACCAAGAAGCAATTTAACTGACAGCTATAAAATGCTAGAAAAACACTTTGATGCATAAAAACAAAACAAAGAAAAATTACAAAACAGCTGCAATTTGTCTCTTACTCCAAATACTCACCGAGCAATGTAGAAGCAGCCTCTACTCCTCCGTTATAGACATGTTTTTGTTCTGTGGCAGGGTACACTTTGTTCCACAGTATGTGCACATAGAACACCACCAGGTAATAGCCTGTGGAGTTAAACACCCACCACAGGCTCCAAAGTCTTAGGCTGGGCACTTTCACAACATTCCTCAACTCCTTTAGCATTTCAATGAACACTGAATTTGTCCAGGAGTTGGTGCAACTACTGCTGCTGGAGCTTGACGAGGCCTTAACTGCCTTGTCATCCAATTTAATTTTGTCCAGTTCCGACTGGGCGGCAGTCCTCCTCTCCTCCTCCAGACGGCTCTGGTTAAAGAACAAACTCCTCTTGGGCCATGGCAAGCAAGTGGACAGCACGAGTCCAAAAGAGACAAAGCCTAATGATACGGCACTCAGAGTGCTATATGTAATGCCACCCAACGACATGCACAACTGACCCATCACGGAGCTAGTGAACACCCCCAGCAGCACGGAGGAGCGAGAATAGCTAGCAACCCGCTGGTACACAGATGCCGGGACCAAGGAGAAGATGTAGGAGGAGTAGGCCACACGGGCTGCCATTGTAATACCATAGAAGAACTCCATGAACTGCATCTCCAGTAACGATGTGCCCAGCATCAGTAGGAGCCAGATGGAGACATGGCTCATGCTCTGGAGGACCAAAATGGGTTTGTAGCGCAGATAATCTGTTAGCAGGAAAACAGGCACCAGCACCACCATGTAAGAGTAGGAGAGCACTGGGTTGATCTCATTGGTGACCTGGAATAGAGGCAGGGTTTACACAAACTAGTAAGAAATCATGAAAAAAGCACATTGACTATGACATCAATAGCACTGGGGCACTGATAACAGGGGGATGCATGACATTTGTGGTGGTACTGTAGTGAGAGTACAATGACAGATGAAAACATGGATACAAAATCCTGAATTCTGTCAAACTGATGAGGCTAAAGGATATAATGCTGCACTACAGAATTTTAAACACCATTAAAATTACATACAATTACATTCGTTAAATACTTGGTTGATGAAAAAGTTTGTTATTTTAGCAGTCGAGCACAGGATACTGGAATTGAAATTAAATAAATAATCACTTATTAAGCAGATAAACGTTCTAGAGTTTATTCGAGAGTGGCATTTGAATTTGGAATGTGCTAATGTAATTAACATAAATTAATACAAAGACCAGAGAGCTTCACCACACAATGCAGTCCAAAACCAGGGTAACCAAAAAAAACATCTTGAAAAGCCCGTACAGTTCTGTATTCATCTTATTTATTCTATTTTTTTTGGAAGAAAAAGAAATGTATAAATGGTACATAGGATTTATACCTGTATGCTTTCAATAAAGAATTGATCACAAAAGAGGAAGAGATGAGTATGGAGCAGAGAAGGAACTGCTGATGATCCAAAGCATGCCACCTCATCTAGAGGTAGTGTTATGGTATAAGCACATAGTACTGTCAGTGGATCTGGTCCCTCTTGTATTTAGTCATTATGTAATTGCTGACAATAACATTATTATTTATTATTGCATTATTATTTGCTTTAGATTCAGCCAAATGCTTTAGTGGTGCTACACAGTGTAGAGGGACAATGACTTGAAGCATATTGCGAAAGCAACCTAAGACTTTCGTAGGTGAAGAAAAGGAATGGTCTGCAATGACTAAGCCAGTCACCTGACCTTAATCCATTTCACTTACAGCAATCAAAGTTGAAAATCCAACACCTCAAGAACAAGCAAGGACAGAAGCCCCTACAAATGAGAAGGCGACGTATGAAAATGGCAGTAATGGCTATAATGTTCAACAGATTGGCCTGTAAATACCCTCAGCTGCAAGTCTACACTTTAAAATTATGTTGTTTTATTTTATTTCAATATGCTGTGCTTTACAGTAAAAATAACAACTTGTCAAAGACTTCTCAAATAACTTGCAATGCATTAAGTGATAAACACATATTTGCGAACCTTTAAATGCTGACCAGATCTGTTCTGACGCAAAGCATGCGATAAAAATAATCTGCCCACTTATTTGCATACTGAGCTTGCAGCAATATAAATAGTGTGTGATAACAGTGAGCAATGTAACTCTAAACAGCAACATCTGAGGAAAACAATTTTTATAAACAATCGCTGTCTGTTTTTAAATAACCTGAAATATCATTTTCAAAACATATATTTTATTTACAACTAAAACTGTTCCAGGACACTGCTTGCTACATGCAGTGTAATGATATAACATAAGAACAGCTAATCCATCTTAGTCATTAGGCATTTCTATTGAGATAGCATATATCTCAAGTTAATGATTCTCAAAGTTGATAAAAAAAAAAACGTCCTAGAAACATTCTAGAAAAAGTCGATTCAGATGGGGCGGGGTCCTAAAGTGGATCACTGAGTTACATTTGGACTTGGCTAGATTAATGGGACCTGGACAATCAGCTCAAGCCTTTTTGGCTAAAAATCCTTAATTACCACCATCATCAGATAGAAGGGTTCAATACCAATACTAAACCCTTGAGTATCAATGATAATACTGATGCAATATTTTTGTTAAAAACAGTGTTTTAATTATAAAAAATATTAATTTATTTGTCTTGTCTGCAACTGTTAAAATACAAAGTGGTACAAAGTGGTCATACTTGCTAGAGATAGCATGTAGTTACCACTGGTTGTATTTTTGAATCAATACCACAAACACACACACAAACACAATTATATGTAGAATTAGACAAAGTTACAGTACACATACTAAAAACTCTATCTAAGCTATCACATAGCTTACAAATACCTCATTCAACACTGCTGAACCAAGTTAGAGTGTCTACAAATGCTTTTTGTTCTTTCTTTATTTACATTTATTTTTAAAACCCAATGCACCCAATTCACATTTTGTTTGTTGTAGCATAACATCACTTAAATAATAAATAAATCTTAAATAATTCTTAAATAATATTTAACAAGAGAATCTCAAATCAGGCTATCATTCTCAAACTACTCCCTCAGGAAGAAATACACAGCTGACATAATTACATCACAAATTAAGAGTGTGAGCTGTTATCGGACACATATACTGTATTTACAATTAGCAAGTAAGCTTTGTATTAAAAACCAGTCATGTGTTGCCCTTTAAAGTTTACTCTCATAAGAAATACTGTTAGTATATTTGTTATGGTGGTCCACCTGCTGATATAATCCTCGCTGACTTCAGCCAAACTCAACATGAGTGATCACAAACAGAAAAAGAACTCAAAGTTTCTCCAAAGCAATTGGCAGCATATGCATTTTTACCGACCAAGATCTGAAACGGTGTGGCAAGGGACTCCAGGCAATGGGTAATGTCAACTCCAGGCCAGAAAATAACTGTTACTTCAAAATTAATGATAGTGTTACATTAAAGAACAGCTGTAACCTACAATTAGTTCTCAAATGACAAGTCCACTGTGACAGACACACACACACACACACACACAGTAAATATAAGTGACTCAGTGCTGTAATTTGTCTGCAGAGGGATTTCTACAGGATTTGGCAGCCTGTGTTCACAGTCAATCTGACCCATTTACAAAGAATTTGAACTTTGACCAACAGCTTCCAGCAAATGTAACACTGCAGCTCTGGCAGCACTTCTAATGGGACAATTAATCCAAAATGAGTGAGAAGAACACAAAACAAAAAAGAGACTAACAACCTTTTCCTAAAACAAAGTTAGACAATTGCGTAGCTCTAAACAAAGAAAGGGATCAGCATAGGATTAAAATAGGATTAGTTTAGAATTATACACGAACACTTTGGAGTCCTACACTTACAGACTGCATTCCAACTGATTTACTGCATACATTGTTTATCCCCTTTCACCCCGTTCTTTAATGGGCAGGAGCTCCACAGGTCCGCCACAGAGCAAGTTTTAAGAACGGCAGCAACACTGACATGGCGATGGTGTGATAGTGTGTGTTGTGCTGGCGTAAGTGGATCAGACACAGCAGTGCAGCTAGAGTGTTCTAACACCTCAGTGTTACTGTTTTACTGATAATAGTCCACCAACCAAAACTAGCTAGCCAACAGTGCCCTGTGAGCAGCAGCCTGTGACAACAGATTAAGGACTAGAGTACGATCAACACAAACTGTGTAGCAACAGATGACCAGTCAAGGTAGGTGTGTCTATTAGAGTGGACACAGTGTTTAAACACTCCAGCAGCACTACTGTGTCTGATCCACTCGAACCAGCACAACACACACTAATATAACACCGCCACATCAGGGTCACTGCAGTGCTGAGAATGATCCACCACCCAAATAATACCTGCTCTGTGGTGGTCTTTTAGGGGTCCTGATCAATGAAGGGCAAAAGGGGGCTAACAAAGTATACAGTCTGTAATTGTGTAGAAATACCTGTCTTGTAAGTGGAGCTGATCAAATGGACATTGAGTGCAGATACAATGAGATGGTAAATGTTATCGTGGATCAGTGTGAATACAAGACCTATCAAAAGTTAACACCCAAAGAAGGGAATCAATTTTTTTTGTCTTTTTTTGCCATAGAATGAACTCTACCCACAAATAAATTCTTTTCTCCTGAAATAACTGCAACTGAAAACATGCCAGACATGTCATAAGTTGACTTAACTGTGGTGTATTCACTTTCTTTTGAGCACCAGCTAAAAGCTGTAATGCGATAATTTAGGCATTGTTTATGATTGGTTGCTTCTAAACAACTTAGAATGAGTTTATAGCTTTTATAGCTATTGTTTATGTAGCTCCTCCGTTCATGTTAATTACGCATGCTAATTATTAATTTTTACTAAAAGTTTCTAGATGTATATGTTGCCCCGGTACCACACGCACTGTATTGATTTAAAGCCTACTCCTGCGCATGATGCTGACATTTAGTCGTGTACTGACAAACAAGATATTGTGTTGGGATTTGCATTTGAAGGAGGAGACAACAGCTCCCGGTATGTCAGTTCTGTGTCCTGAAGTCTTCTTATTCAGCTATGCTAACATAAACACAATTGTTCATTCCATGGCACCTGTTAATGCAGAATCCAAGATCTATACAGCTTTGCTTTCAACTTATCACAAACTGACACGTAGAACATGTTCAAGCTAGCTATCCCAAACCTTTCCAGGTGCTTCACACCTGAAGCTGTCACTTTGTGTATTGACTCTGAAGTGTTCGTCAAGTTAAGGACTCACCTGTTCTCTAGTGAAGTTCTTCTCCGTGCTAAGCAAGTTAGGCGTGATAAAAGGCTCCCCAGGTTTCAGCTGAACCATGAAGCCATAGAAACAGAGGAAGATGACAGACCACTTCCAGGCCTGGGGTTTCTGGGGTTCATCCTCTGGTTCTGCCTTTGGAGGGGGTTCCTCAACTTCGTTTACATGTTCATTCTCATCTGTTTTCAGTTGCTCCTCCTCTTTCCCCTCACTGCATGCCATGGACTCAACCATAATCTAAAAGTAATCTAGCTACACCACCACTTCAGATGGTTATATGCCGCTTCTTACGAGTCCAGCCAAAGGATGTCCGACAGTACTTTACTAAAATAACTTTAAATCAGTACCAAAATATAAAAGCTGTTTTTTTTTTAATACATTAAAGTGGAATTTACACGTGAGTGTTATTTGTCATGCTAACATGCTCTATTTGCAAATAGCTGACGGTGTTAAGCTAACCTTTGTCCAGCTTCCAAGTCTGACAATAATTGAAAATGCTACCTAACAGAGTTGCCCATGATGACCCTGAAAGAAAAAAAAACAAAAAACAACACACACACACACACACACACACACACACAAAACACGACTAATCAGTTAATTTGAAGTTCCTCAAACCATGTCACAAGGCTTTTTTTCTATTCATATTTTTTTTCTGTTACTGTTGAAAAAGTACACATTGGACTATTCAATAAATACAAATGTGGTAATACAGAGCAGCCTAGAATGAATAGGTTCATTCAGACGGCTTGTCTAACCATTTGCCTAACCGTCTTTAGAATACACTACATTATTTACACTACAATAGATCATCAGAAGCTCTGCCACACATAAGTGATTTTAAAGGAGACCTATTACGCTTCTCCCCCCACCCCCTTTCCTTTAGTGCGCATGTATATAACCTGTACTTGTAAACAATCAGTGAAGTTATAAAGCCCAAAGTACACACCAGAGAGATAAACTCACTCCCACAGAAACCACTTTTCTCAGCTGCCTGATACGCTTTTTTGGAAGTTTAGCTCTTTTCTATTATAATCTGACATCATCTCATAACACAATCTGTAGTGCATGCTTCCGACAGGCTTGGCGCAGACTCAGCACAGTCTTACACAATGCACAGAGGACCAAAACAGTAAAAACATACCACTCCAAACACGTCCAGCTTCATTCTAGGTGGATCATGTCTACCAACTCGTGCTCTCTGACTTCAAGGATCAGACTCTGGCTAAAACTGATACGGCAGAACCCACACTATTGTAGAAACAGCCACAGCGGCCAGGGGCAGAACTAACAGTTGAGCAATCAGAACAGAGTAAGTGAGCTGACCAATCAGAGCAGACTGGACTCACTGGGAGGCGGGGCTTAATGACACAGGAGCTCTAACACAGCTCAGACTGAAAGTAAATAGGGATGTAACTTATACAATAAGAATAAAAATGTGTTTTGGAAATGTCATGCCAACTTATTCTAGTACACCTCACTTCTGAACACCTACTTCTGCACTGCCTGTTTCACTGCATTCCAGCCATTGTCAGAATGCCAATAACATTTTAAAGCTCTAGACAAAAAAAACAGCACAGCGTTATTAGCAGTAAACAGACCAAGTATATTTTGATTGATATGTACTTTTATCAGTACTTTCATAATATACAAATATTTACAACACTTACTTGAGAATGGATTTAGACGACTCTGCCCATCAAGTTTTTTTTACTACAGGCTATGAAGCCTCAGTGGATAAGCTGTACTAGTTAGCTTTTCTTGTAATTTACGCATATATTTATGTCTGTCGATTCTGATTACACAAGCAACGTTAACGCTGAGCAAGAACGTTAAAGCTGTGTCTTGAGAGATGCTTGAACTCAGCTCGTCAGTCGGCCTGTTTACAAAGTAATGTTATTAAATTTGTCCACTGGGGCTCTGAGACTCTCAGTAAGCAAGTCATGTGCGCTCCCCCCGACCAGCTTCCCCTCACACTCTTACACGGGCAAACAGGTCAGCAGCAAAGTGCTGAAAGTGCTAATGGTGAAAAGGAAAGAGGTACGAGACACAAAAACAGTAGCAATATTTCTTACTTACCCAAAACCTTCAGTGGGTCAGAGCAGACTTCTCAGCCTCTTCTCTCTCACCAGACCTAAAGCCTAGCCGAGCAGCTAGCTAACTGTTAATCCGCGGCTTCTGTGCGGTGTGAATCTGCTCTGCACAACATGGTTTATAAATCGACACTCGATGTTCCCCCTTAGGAAAAAACGTTGCCTGCAAGTAAGCACACAGACCGAGCGGTGGTATGGACACTGCAGTGGAGCAGAAACCCGCGCACGTGCGAAAAAAAACAGGCATGGGCTGGCCTAACACACATTCTTAGATCTACACATCATGTACAAAAGCCATATCCGGGGGAAGTAATGCAGTTCAGATGTGCGTGAAATCTGCCTTTTCTCGGAAAATAGAAGAGCAATGGAGTGTGTTTATTTGCTCATCAAGAGATTCAGGAGATTTAAGGACGAGGTTAGGGGTGTTTCATTGGACAGTGGGGGTGCAGGGCTTGTTAGGCGTTGGGGTCCACATACAAACCCTTAATTTACAAGATTGTTTTCAGGTAATCGGACGTTTTGAACTCAAGGGACTACATAGTTCAAAAAGCAAAAATAAGCCTAGAAAGTAGTTTCAGTAAAGGCTCAGCAGCAGAATTGGCTTCTAAATCCTCAACAAAAAAAAATCCCTGAGAACTTCCAGTTTGGAGGACCAGATCGGATCATGCTGTCGGCTCAGATGATGATTAAGTCCTACAGCGCTGCTACTTTAGGGGAGGTCACGTCGGCGCTTCGCCATGTTGGTGCGGTCCAGATCCTCTTATGAATAAATATGTGTGAAGAGATCTGAGCAGTTCTCGTCATTAAGTCGCCTTTAACTTAATCAATACGTAAGAGATTTCCACCTAATTTGTTTTGCTTTCATCAACACACATTTCTGCATGTTGCTGGTTATAAATGGCGCTAGTTCTGTACAGCGCCTCGGTGACCAGCAGGTGTCTGTATGTTGAAACAGGAAAGTTCATAGCAGACGCAGTGAAGGTGTAAATAATATTTAGATGTATGTAATTATCTGCTTACAGGCAGTGTGTGAAAAGGCAAGTAACACGATCTCCAACGTTATAGTACAGAAATGTAGAGAGTCAGAATTAATCACAGTGGTGGTAATGGGAACCAGACGTCTGAAGACTTCTCTAAAAGTTTCTTCACAGAAGATATAAAACGGTTCACACTGCCTGTTCCCGGAGACGTTGTTAAAATTGTTTTGAGGTGACATTGCGGCCTGACAGGTATTTTTTTAAGCTATTCATGCTATAACACAAAACGTTTTATTGGATTTTCCACTATTTCACCATTCAACGTTACAAAAATAATCTCAGAAAAACTCAGAAAACACATGTAGGTTCTCTGGTGGTTTTGGATAGTAAACAAAATGGCTATATTGTAAAGAAATGTCACAACAATGCATTTCACATCAAAACACTTAAATTAAATTATGAATAAATTAAACACTGAAATTATGGAATTAGTAGATTTTCCCACATTTTTAAATGTTTATAAACACTACCCTTAAGTTAGCCATAAAAAAAAAATCATGCCGGATGTAAACACAAGTGTTATGATTAGGTCCTATGGCTGAGCCAAAGTAGAAATGCAATAATCAGGAAACCCATTAATGTTTGAATCATTTATAATCTTTATGATAAAATAGCATTATTTTGACAGTAACTTTCTTAAACTGTTGCTCTGTAATTTCAGAGACTGCAATCTGCCCCAAGATGACAGCACAATTGACGTTACGGGCTGAACACAACACAATGTCTGTATGTACATCTGTAAGCTGATACAGCAAACAGTGCATTCACTAAAAACTATTACCTTGGCAGTATGCTAAATAACACCCAATATGAGTAGAAAATCTATGTTTTAGATTTTTTTTAAACATAGAGTGTGGTGGTGCTACTGTTAAGACATGTTATAAAACATTTGTCCTCCATATTCTCTGTGTATTCAAAAGGAAATTGCAACATCATCTGGGCAAGTGCTGCACCTGAAGTCTACTGTTAAGCTGACTTGATCCTGCTGTCCCCCAAGAGCTAATAAAGTAGGCTAAAAACCAGCCCCCAAAATGGGGAAAGTTGTCACAGTGTACAACTCAGTTTTTACCTGATACTGCTTTAAATTTAACTTAGTAAGAGATCTCAAAAGCAATTTAGCAAAAGTTGCACCAGGAAAAGCGTTCAGTCTGAAATCTTCAAGGCAAACTGACAAATGTTAGTCCTCTCTTCGCCTTCTCACTAGCTACTAGTCGTACCATTCATTAGTCACATTTTTCATTATTACCTTTAAACTCCATAAGTCCTCACTAATTTGTGAAGAGTGTGGCAGCTGAAAGAATGAATGACCTTAAGCATGGTGTTTATCAGTTCACTTAGAGCTACACTCTCTATGTGCTCTCTATGTACTCTCTAAATGCCGTAAATGTAAATGTAGTAAACCTGTGCCTGTTGTGTGACGCTGCGGTTTTTAGCTGTATATATTGCTGGCATGCGAATTGCCAAATGGCATCATTTAAAAATTTCATATACATTGGTCTCAATTATCAATGCACTAACCTATGTGTCCTATGTAATGCATTTTATGGGTTCTTTACGCAAACTGTATTAACTAGCTAAAACTAGATACATCTGTATTTGTCGCATATAGTTTAATGAAAGGAAAATAAAGATGACAGTGTATTCTTATCCTAGCTATTCCAGTGTCAATAAAAGAGAAAGGGAAATCTGTTTTCAGCAGTAACCCCTACACTCTACAAATCAAATACATATTTATAATTTTCAGGTTTCTTTCCTGAATATTTTGGCCTGGAAATAAAAAAATAAGGTTGGCTAGTTACTTTTTGCTGCGACACAAAAGAGAGCACAAATAAAAATGCTCAATTGCAAAATATGTATTTTTATTTGTTATGTAAGCATGAGTGGCGTCATACTCAGAGACTTCACATGCCTAAGGCGTGATCAGCTGAACAGGCTCACTAAAAGGCTGAAGTTCAGACAAACAGTGTATTTCCACTAGTTACCAATGCATTACAAATGCAAACCAGTAGAGGGCGTCTTTTGTCAGAGAAATGGCACTTCATGCTTACTGAGAGCATAATGTACTTTTTAGGGTTCTTGAAAAGAGTAGCAGTAAAAGTTGGACATGGATGGGAATAGGTGCAAAATTGAAATGCAACATTGACTAGTGACATTTGTAATAATAATAAAAAAACCTTCTTAGTGAAAAATTGTACATGAGGGTTGGTTGTACAAAACAAAATGGTGAGTTCATATCATTATAGGTTATTATTCGGCTTGCACAGCTGAATTGTTTCCCACTGTGCGGTACCTCAAATGTATATTACTCACTGAGATAATATCATGACAGTATAGTTTAAAAAGTAAAATACAATGCATCTAAGACACACCATAATGAAAAGTATAAGATCTATTACATTAATTTAAAGATGACTAAAGGACTGCATGGCTAAAAGTGATATACTTGTGTGTTGATTACATCTACAGTGATTGTACTGAATTGTGACTTCAGTGGTTTTTTTTTTATTTGGAGTACATTCTTTTTCACAAAAACCTATGAAACCTATAGGAAGAGCCATTTAAAGAAAGACTGTCTAAAGCAAAGAGGACAAACATGTCTCATTGCATTTTCTTTCATGAAGAATGTAGCTTTCATACTCTTTAATTTGGATGCTTAAAACTAAGAAAAGCTGATAAAAAAGTAAAAATCAGTTACAACACGTTCTACTGATTGTCAGGAGTCAAAGGAGTTGAAAACATATTCTGGACATTTTACTGACTTTAGATTAAGTACTTCTGTTTTGAGTGTTAATTTTTCCTAAAACAAATAGTTGAACATTCCATGTTGTCACAAAAAAATGATAACACAAAAAACAGACATATCTGTGGAGACTTATTTTAATTATTTGAGCTCCAAAAATACTTCCCAGTACATAATTAGCATTATTTTTTTTTCATTAATACACAAAAAAGCACTTATTTTATGTATGTGTTCAATAATGATGATTCTTAAATCTTCCTTTTTTCTCTAAAATGCAGGGGTGTGTCTGAAATAGGACTAAAATTCTTTGGACTGATAAAATGCTGCACCAGATTTAACATGACCATAAAAGCAAACAGCATGGTGGTAATACTTTTGCTCATTTATGAACAAGATGTTTATAAATCAAGCTTAAGCACTTGTGCAATGTGAGGCATGGCCAAGCTATTAGGTATTACTATTATTATTATTATTGGAACAGACATAATAGAAATAGAAAAACATGTTGCAATATAAATACCGTAAAAATGATTTTTCTTTATATATTTAATTTTCTTCTATGTCTATTAATGTTTGAATCCTAACACAGACCTTATAACTATCTGTCTGAATATTATTTTTTTTATACTTTTCTCTTACTGTGGGACTGCAAGTTTTAATTAACTTGGTTGAATGGTCTATATAGGTGGATCAAAGTAAAATGATGCTAATGCATAAATAATCATTTCTTCAAGAACATACTTGCTGCTATTGCAGTGACATTTGCTCCACAAAACCAATGCTATTCCAGGACTACCAGACATCCCATGTAAAACAGCCATATTATATTGATTTCAGCTCGGAGGCATCTCAGAATCCATTATAGAGTCCATTGACAACAGCAGCAAAGAGGGTCAGGCATTTTCCATTGTGCAGATGTACGAAGGTCCAAGCCCAGCTGGAATGGTTTTATGAGAGAAAGAGGGCACATGCTGACGCCTTTTGTTCCTCTGTCAGAAGAGTGCCCTGTGCCTGCTGGCTACTGAGATGAGGATTTGACTCAGTGTTGTCATCGCAAGGATGCAAGGATTCTTGAGATATTTCAGCTTCAGGAACTTAAAAATACATTCTAAGCTGATGAGTCTTTTGAATGAGTTTGTGAAACGTATTGCTTTAATTATGACTAAAAAAACTAGAAAAAGACTAAACTGCACCACATAATTCACAGCACTCTATGCAAACCTGGCCTACTCTTAAGGGTTGCTGCTCACAGTGGTTGAGACCAGCCTCTGTACTGTGCATTGAGTTAGCTTGGGATGGCTGTCTCCTTCACGCCTCTCTGGACTCATTAAATCATTGTCATGACGGGTTTTCTAAGGCCTGTCGATGGCTGGGACTATGTTGGTCACCTTGCTTATGGCAGTTCAAGCTAACTTACTGATAGCATAGAGCTACAGCAGACCCATGCATGTTGCCAAAACCTCGGAAACGTTGGCTGCAGATCTACATGCAGACCTCTTTAACTAATACTTTCCTCCTTTTCCAAAATAGATTCTGATAGTACTGTGCAGTATTGATACAATTCAGTATCACAATATTTTATTCTGTATTATTTAGAATGCTATATAATACAATGTAATTTGTGAAGAGTTTGTTACAAACTTAACATGTAAGTATGTTATAATTGTTCTGCTTTTTTGTTCTGCTACAGATAAAATGTACTGTACGCCACATATATAAGAAATATATAAGAAAACATAGTTTATTTTATTTTCTATCAAACTGATGTGGAGAAACCAAAACTGACATAAAATACAGGAATCTACATTTTATTATTGTATCATTTGTTATGACCAACAGTTTTATTGAAATCAGAAAAATGTTGCCAATAATTAGTTCTTCAGGAAATTTAGCAGTGACAGCGAGGTTGTGCCACTGGGCAATATAAGGAAAACTCAATATTACTGTGTCCACACTTCGTCTTTATTTCAGTATCCATTTTCTTTTGATGTTGATTGCTTTTTCTGCTCATCGCAATGCAAGGAATTCCAAATATATAATAATACGTCAGCGTAATGTCCAGACTCTGGGATGACCAGCCCATTGTTCTGAGACAATTAGTTTGGTGCTTTAGGGAACCTACATCTGTGATTTCTTCCTAATTAAGTTAACCTTGTTTTAATTATGCTTGTACAAAGAATATCTTATGAATACGGTTCCAAAGTGTAAGAAATGCCTGCTGTATTTCAGCATATTGCTTTTCTCTCTAAATGGGGGTAAATGGGGTGGTCCTAATCTTGGATACTTATATAGGCATTTCCTACCCAATCACAAGGCAGACATCTTTTGCCCCGCCCACACAAAACAATTTCAGAGTCAAAGAAATCAAAGATGTGTGAAACCTTGTTTATATGATCTTTTCAGAAAGTTAGCAAGCTAGCAAGGGAGACCACCTGCTTGTAGCTGCCCGTCAACAGTTCATTAGTTTATCCATACTCATGCATTGTTTGTTTTTCCATTCCTTTATTTATGTAGTGCTTCATCTGTCCATTTGTTTGTTGGTCTGTTTGTCCGTTCGTTCATCTATCCGTCTGCATGTCTGGATAATAAGCTGGATCAGTGGTCACATCCACACCGTTCTCAGATAGATCAGCATTTTTTTGTACAGTATAATGTTTATATGTTATATTTTTTATTTAAGCTTTGCTGAATAATGTTTAATGTAATACACAACTTCTGCATAATACAAACATTTTAAATGTTTTACAGTCTTTGCTTTGGGCCTTTAATCTTGATCACAGTGCTTGGGGTCTTTATCTTGGTGGTGTTATCCAGGCTTATTGTACCACTGAGTTGTTTTTTCACAGTGGAAGGATGAACAGAAACATCTGTGGATTTGTGGACCTTGATTTTTTGTCTCTCAAGGATGACAATAAGTTTTATGTACTGTTATATGAAGGGGTTTTATATCTAAGGGGTTATATGATCTGTTTTTGTGCCTTCCTAAGCCCTGCATGGTTCTTAGGTGTGTGGCAACTGCTTGCTAAGCTAACGTTAGGACAGTTCGTAGGTACAGATATAAACACCACAGAACAGGTTTAGTTTTACAGTTTTGTTGTTTCAATACAAGCCATTATTACCTGAACTTTTACTGTTATCTGAAGTGCATTGAATGATGAATTGAATATTCTCTGTTTTAGAGACCGTGTAAGCTGTTTGCTTTGGACTTTGAAATTAGATTTTGCAAAAGCAATTTAAATGCTTTTAAATGTCACTTTTATGCATATATTTTAATTGTATACCTGGTGTGGTGGTCTGTACGTATGAAAAAAGATACTCTGCTATAAAAGCTGAGTTAAATTTTTCAACATTAGTCAATAACCATTTATTAAAAGTTAAAACAAGTTAAAAGCCTTTTTGAAATCTGTATTCTTGCTTTTTTACATATATTAGGATTTTCTTTATTTCTATGTGAGTAATTAATTACTTTTATTAATTGCTTTATTCATACTTCATGTTTTTATTCTATCGTATCTGTTGTGATGCAAACTCTTCATACTTTGACTCTTGATACTTTGACTTTGATACTTTAGCTTAGATTCCTAAATTAAACATAATATAGAAAGCTTTGAGGTCTTTTTGGTTTGTTTAGGAAAGAATAGCACAAAACTGTGCTACTGTGGTGTCATGACATGCTGCAGAATCTATTCCTGATGTCTCAACTGGATTTCACAGATTGTTAAGGTTGGGACAGGAGATAATTAGGCTTTGTATGTCTGTGTTACCGCATGTTACAGAAAACAAGCCAACAGTCTTGTGTAAATACGAACTCCGTTTTCCTGATCTAGCATCCTCTGTCTGCGCAGCACTCCTGTTTTAATGTGGAACAAATTTAATGCTCTATTTGTGTTATCTTCCCAGGAGCTATTCAATAGTCATGAGGGTGTGGATTACCCTGTTTTGGTTGCAGCAGCGAGAAAAGAGACAATTAGTTTAGGGTGTTCTTTCAAAAAAGAATTTGAAAGCTATTTTCATTTTGAAGGTTTAGACTAATTTGCGGAATATCTATTGGGTCAAATGATCATTGGTTGATTTAGGAGCAATAAAGCTTTAGTGGGACGCAAAAAACAAAAAAATAACACATTGTTTGTAGCTTCTCTAATCTGGGTCCCCCTCCCATGGGTAACCTAAAGCCTGTAAGTGTGCATGTAAACGATTTGAGCCCTGACGAAGGGGCTTCAGCCCTAATGACAAGAGCCTAATCCCCCCCACAACTGTCCCAACATCTGACATAGCCGTGGATTTGCTCGGGTTCGCTTAATCCACAGAGGATGCAGCCAAAGCTCAGAGTAATTCTGGGTTGGCCAGGGCAGAAAATTGGAAGTATGGTGGAATATTTCAGGCTCAGAGCTTACCCGACATCATGAACACTACTGCATAGTATGTCCTGGATGTTTGTTTCTAGCTATCAAGGCAGTGGCGACACCAAGAAAAGGACTTGCTGCCATGATGTGTCTTCACTATTTTGTGCATCGATGGCTACAGACACTTTTTCATTTAGCGAAGTAGAGCAGGATGCTAGTTAGGGGGCATCCATATGCTGTCTGTCTATTGTGCTGAAAAAAAACATGTACCATCAGATAGCAGTGGCTGAAAAAGTCCCCCTTAGGCAAAAGGACTGGAAAGACAGCGATGACGCATTGGCCAATGGTCATACTTTGCTGTCACTGTGCCTCATTGGGTAAGTCTGCACACCCCACAGGAGGGGGCACCCCGATGCCCAGGCACCCATAAACCTCTGACCCGCTTTCAGCATTCGCAACATTGTCCAAAGCTCAGGATCACACCCCGATATCACTGCGATCCAACTGCGTTTCCCAATTTTTACGATTTTTTTTGCAGAGAAAGTCACGTGTTGTGACATCTAACTCACATGACTGCGTCTTCCAGCCAATCGAATGCCAGCATTCGATCTGAGTTGAGTGGAAGGATAGGGGAAAAATCATTTTCCTGCTTGTCGTTCTTTTTTTTAATAATCTTTTTCGCAAACACCGAAAGTGGTGGCCATCTGTTTCCAGTAGCACCTAAGGTAAAGCTTCTTTCTAATCTTCTATCTTTTAGATTTAAGAGTAGCTGCTCTTTTGGTCATTTTGCTCCTCAGTATTTAGTAATATTAAAAATTTCAATTATAGAATGAACCTCTGTGTTACTGACAATCACCATCTTAGTTGTTTGTGTATATTCTGTTGAATGCAAATGGAGGAACTCTATTCTTCCTACTAGGATACCTTCTTTATATTTTTATGCTGTATATTATGCTGTATATTACACTATATATGTAATACAATCTGAACAAAGATACTGTATCTGTAAGCGTTTCGGCATACTTGGCTTCGGGTAACAGTCTCGAATTCTAGGCCAGTCATAGGTCAATTTCATTAATAAATCATGACGCGGTATTACTATCCTTTAAACATTGCTGAACATTGTCTGGAAATGGTTTGATTTGATTGTTGGGGACATGCGTAAATGAGTCATTATGCTTAATTAGACAAATACAATAGAACGACACGTGCCGAGAAAGTGTGGGCCGTCTCTTAAGAGACTTGATCAGGGATCTCTTCATTGTTATTTCAATGCTGTCGACAAAACAGCATATAAATGTTGTGAAATAATGTAGGCTAATTGATCTGCTAGGCCATTATCTCTGGTTAGCCCATATACATGTCCACTATAGCTTTAAAAGAAATGTGATTAGTAGTGCATGAAACAGATCATGGATGTGACAGGGTTCAAAGCACTGAAAACCTCACTAAGGAGACTTGCTGTCTTGACAATACCTGAAATTATATTGTTTTTTTTATTGTCATTTTATTCTCTGTTTAAGGTCAAAAGCCAGATTAATTCATTAATGTTAACTATTAACAAAAACAACTGTAAGATTATTCTGGTGATCAGTGTTTTAATGATACATATCTGTTGTCATGTTAAAGTACGTCATGATATTACTTTTCTGAGCATACCTTGGATATTGTCAGTACTTAAGAAACTCTGACCAATGTAGGTTTTATTAAACAAACCCAATTCGTCCTGTTTAACTGAATATGAAAATAAATTGAAAGAATTGGTATTGATCCCAAATTATTGTACTCATGCAGTGTAATAGGATTTTAAAAGCAGCACTGCCGTTGCATTGCGTCTGCTCCAACTGATCAAACCTCAGAAAAACAAACTACTGTGATACATACCTTTAAAATATGTTCAAGTCTTATGATATTATTTTTTTCCCACCGTTAGCTTATATTATAACCATGCAAAGTAAGAGATTTAAACATGGTTAAGACCAAATCAGTGATCTATAGACATAGTAGAAATCCTCAGAGCAGCGCGTAGCAGTTTCCCCTTTTGGTAAATGCTTATATTTCTCCCTCAAAAATCAGCTACGAATTACTGGTCAATTGCTGATAAGCTCACAGATGTTTATCTCACATTCAGTTCATGAGTTTTTATTTCTCTGTTAAATGGCGATCTTCTTTGACATTGAGACAGATTACAGAACTTGGTCCAATATCAGATGCCATGATAAACCTTAGCGTTTGACATTCATGATTGCAACTTGGTCTCTCTTTACTGCAGGAGTGACATGATACCACCGTTTTTTTTGTTTGTTTGTTTGTTTTTTCTCCAATACCGAGACCAATACTGAAACCTTTAGTACTGTTTGATGCTGGTCCAATGCTTGTGAGTCATTTTTAACTGAAGTACTTACACTGATTGCTGAAGCAATCATGCTCAAATGGCTCAAACACTCCACAGGACAAATGACACTACTAACAATAATGTGAGTGTGTGATGTTTCAGGCTAGATTCATCTGTTTTTTACAATATCTGATCCAACATTTTCTGCTAATACCTCTTTTCGGATCGATGCCATTTCTCTTTTACAGATATTCTTTTACAGTTTTCAGTCTATTGAATAAATAACAATGGCAATGTCAGAAAGGCACAACAACAGCAGATGATCTTTCCTTGATACTGCTATAAAGGGCATGGTGAGAAGATAGCTGACCTTCCAAAAATGCATGTTAATTCTCCAAGAATCACAGTGTTTATCAAAGGAATGTATGGATTCAGTGTAAATACTACTTGATATTAGTTCATGTTGGTTCTGAATCTGGTTCTGGAGCAGGATATGTGTTATGGGTTCTATAGTTAAAATTCTGTTAAGTACAATAGAACTAATGAAATATTGTCTCTGGATTTCATTATAAAGACACTTATTTTAAACTGCACGGAATCTGACCATGATTAGCCATCAACCCCAAAGTGTCTTCCAATGTAACCATCCCTGCATCCATGTGCCTCTTTTTGGGTCACCCCACTCTTTTATTGTTGCAAGTCATGCCAAAGATGGTAAAACTGCTCTACCAAACTAATGAAACAGACACACGCTTGCTGTTGCCGTTGGCCCTCATGCGAACACGAAGACCTCTTTGTCGTTTTTGGGAGATTTTTATTTTACTGTTTAAATCGACTTCTATGATTAATGCCTCAGTGAGCCCACATAAGAGGCCTCCATCCTTCATTGTTAGAGGGACTAAAGCTAGAAGTGCTCAGCAGAGAGCAAGGCTCTCCTACCGATACATTACCACAGAACCCAGCACAGAAGAGCGCCATGGAAAAAAGAGGGGGGGTAGACGAGAGCGTTTTTTCCGAGCATTGCTCAGCCGAGCGCGAAGCGTGCTTAATTCGATAGCCGCTACCGAGGAGGAGGCCAGAAGCTCTTTAGCAGAAAGCTTGACCCACTTTCCCCATCAGATGTCATGAGAAATGCTGCTGCTCCTCCCGAGCTAGCGGCGCTCCACACTTCCAGTGCAATTAGCACAAGCGCTAACGGCTAACACACATCAAACAACAATGATGGACCTTGTTCAGCCCTGTTAAAACACCTGCGTCTTTCACTCTGTCATTAAATGTGTGAATTTGTGTGTGTATGCGTGATCAAATGCGTGTGTATGTTTCATTCTTAGTGGCCACAAATTTCCATTTAATGACATGAAATCTGGATCATTTTGTCATTGTGGGGACATCTGGTTCTCAGTGAGTGATATAGCTTTTTTGTATTTAGTCTATATTTGAAAAACAATAGGAATAAATATATATCATTTTTGGTTGCTGAGATTACATATAGGGTGTATGCATTATTTAACTACAATAAAAGGCCTACCACTTAGTTGAAGGACCTAACAAAGATGGGAATACAAACATATATGAGTGTGTGTGTGATGCAGATGGAGAGAGCGGCAGAGCCTTGTTAGGTTAAAGACCACGTGCCTTCAAAGGTGCCATATGTGGCCATTTTGTTCCCTCTCTGGCCTCATCTTATAATAGCAACTCAAAACACAGAGCCCTAATCAAGTGTGACAAGGCAGCAGAATAAACTAACACAAATTCAAATATAACTATACTTATATTTTACAATACAGAGCGAATGTCAGAGACAACATTCAGCCATTCTTTTATACTTAATTGTCTTTCCCAAATGGAAAGTTGTTCATTGTTTTATGTGAGCAAAAATATGTCTTTGCCTGTATTATAGGAACATGTAACGTTTACTATCCATAGTCAGCTGCAGAACTGGTAATATGATTTATGTTATAGGCAGTAAACAGTGATTTGCACTGATTTGTTGGTGCATATAGTGGACACTTAGTACATATATTGGGGATCAAGTATATACACCAGTCAGACAAAACATTAAATCTATCTCCTTTTTCTACAATATCTGTCAATTTTGTCAGCTAGACTCATCATATAAGAGCACTTTGCAGTTCTACTACATTACAGTTGTAGTTCAATTCATCAATGGTCAGGACCCCCACATAGCGTGTATTTTTTAGGTGCTAGAGCTTTCTCAGCATGTTAGTGTTAGTGTGTGTTGTGCTGGTACGAGTGGATCTGACACATCAGTACTGATGGAGTTTTTAAACACTGTATCCACTCACTGTCCACTCTATTAAACACTCTTACCCTCTTGGTCCACCTTGTAGATGTTGGTCATCCTCTATTTTATTCATCAGTGGTGACAGGATGCTGGTGGTTAACTACTCTCAGTATAACAGTGACACTTTCTTTTTGAAAGACTTGCTTTTGGCTTTTCAAATTCTACAGGGATATTTTTTCCATACCTCCGAAGTTCAGTCTGAAAAATTGGTTGCATGTTCTGCTTGTTACGATCCAAGTAATCCTAATCAGTGATATTGAAGTCTGGATTCTGGAATGACAAGCCATTGTTCTAGAACACCCGTAGGTCCTTTGTTCAATTTGGAAATCTTTTTCTCAGTAACGACAGCTTGCCGTCTACACATCCTTTCCAACTCCTTTAAGGAGTTGACTTCTCCCAATGGAAGAATGGACAGAACGTTTTCAGACCTGAAGCAAGAGTTTTGGTGGTCTGCCAATTCCATTTTTTCTAGAACATAAAATCATTTTTTTAAACCAGTTTTGAAAACTCCTGTTTATTCACTTTAAATAAATATCTCCTGAATTGTGCTTAATAGCTGTGTTCCCTGAAATTACTGAAGGACCTCTGTGTATTGTATGAATTAAGATGATAATTATCATATATATATATATATATATATTTAATTCGATTGAGAAATCTGAAAAGCTTTAGATGGTGTATTTGTTCATTCATTTGCTCTGCTCTGTCCCTTATCAACCTGTTCAAATACTCGTCTGTGGTCTTCTTTTTTCATGAAGATATGCCATCTGTTCTGGACAATTCCACCAGACAGGCTTTCATGCGTCTGTATGATATTAATCTCCCTTTGCGATTAATGGTGGTATTCCTTTGAGTCTAACAGAAATCTTTTACTCTCAAGAAATTATTAACAAAAACCTTGTTGCGCTTTTATATTTGCTTCAGCAAATTTAGCTAGTGCCTTATTCAAACATTTCCTTATTTGTTTTTATATAATTGCATGTTTTTCTGTTTTATTTACTTATACTCACAAGTTTGGCATTGATCATGGCGGCTAGATTATTTTTGCTCTCTGGCAGCACCACTCTCCAACCCCTGGATGCTGGTAATCTGGATTAAAGCCTTTATGTAATCTGGCATCCTGTGGGAGATTGTAGGACATCTGGCTGTAGACCTCCATTCCTCCCTAATCATCCCAGCTTCTTTAGCCCCCTCTGGCCTGCTAGGTGCTGAAATGAAAGCATGAAATGAAAGTGCTAAGGAATTCTTCTTCATTGCGAGAGACTAAGTCTATAGACTATAATGACTAGAGTGGTAATATATAGCTGTGGACTAAGAGGTAATATTCTATATAATAAAGTCTATAGACTATAAAGACTATAGTGGTAATATTCTATATAATAAAGTCTATAGACTATAAAGACTATAGTGGTAATATTCTATATAATAAAGTCTACAGACTATAAAGACTATAGTGGTAATATTCTATATAATAAAGTCTATAGACTATAAAGACTATAGTGGTAATATATAGCTGTGGACTAAGAGGTAATATTCTATATAATAAAGTCTATAGACTATAAAGACTATAGTGGTAATATTCTATATAATAAAGTCTATAGACTATAAAGACTATAGTGGTAATATTCTATGTAATAAAGTCTATAGACTATAAAGACTATAGTGGTAATATTCTATATAATAAAGTCTATAGACTATAATGACTATAGTGGTAATATTCTATATAATAAAGTCTATAGACTATAATGACTATAGTGGTAATATATAGCTGTGGACTAAGAGGTAATATTCTATATAATAAAGTCTATAGACTTTAAAGACTATAGTGGTAATATTCTATATAATAAAGTCTATAGACTATAAAGACTATAGTGGTAATATTCTATGTAATAAAGTCTATAGACTATAAAGACTATAGTGGTAATATTCTATATAATAAAGTCTATAGACTATAATGACTATAGTGGTAATATTCTATATAATAAAGTCTATAGACTATAAATACTATAGTGGTAATATATAGCTGTGGACTAAGAGGTAATATTCTATATAATAAAGTCTATAGGCTATAAAGACTATAGTGGTAATATTTAGCTGTGGACTTAGTGGTAATATTCTATATAATAAAGTCTATAGAGGTAATATATAGCTGCGGACTAAGAGGTAATATTCTATATAATAAAGTCTATAGACTATAAAGACTATAGTGGTAATATATAGCTGCGGACTAAGAGGTAATATTCTATATAATAAAGTCTATAGACTATAAAAACTATAGTGGTAATATTCTATGTAATAAAGTCTATAGACTATAAAGACTATAGTGGTAATATTCTATGTAATAAAGTCTATAGACTATAAAGACTATAGTGGTAATATTCTCTCTGTTGTACATGATTTTAAGCTCCTTCATGTGGTTCAAATATGTAAACCTTCTTTTCTGAAAATGCACTTACAGTATTTTTTTTTCATTTTTGTAGAAGGCACAGTCTTTGCCAAGTATGTTGTTATTTTAGATGAATGATGAATTTTATAGATCACAGCAGAGAAATTCTGTTTAAAGTGTGGATTTTCATCAATCAGTACCACATTTGTGTTCATAATAATGAAATTTTAGCGTCATTTTAATTCAATAAATGTTTTTGTGGGTACTGTTGCGTTACAACATCCATTGTTAGAGAAAAAAAAGAAAAACATGCTGATGCACAGTGTAAATTTATTATATTAAATTTTTAAAAAATAATATTGTACTTCTTCACAGGTGTAGGACTGGTAGCCCCTATAATCCTAAACTCTCCCGAAGATCCTTAGGTTTACTCACCTAGTCCCGTATCTTCACCCCTGCCATGGAGCCTACCAAAGTCCAGTCTGAGGGAGGGCTCAATGTCACTCTAACCATCAGGCTCCTCATGCACGGCAAGGTAAAAGATAAGCACCGACCAGACCAACTGACCAAACTGATTTAAACTAAGTACTTAACAGAAGTACTTAATATGTTTGTCCTTGTGAATATACTGTCCAAAGATACTGTCCAAGTATCTTTACAGCATTCATAACTTTTATTGTACATTAATGAAAAGAGGTTTAGGAGCATTTCTTTTGGTTTGTTTGTCATTAAATCTTCCCACAGTATAAAAGGCAGCTGTCCTGTTCAAATCATGCAGAAAATATTAAATCAGCAAAAAATGTTTTTTCTCTGACAATGACAGTATATATTATAAATACATAAAATTGTGAATTTCTTACATGCAATAGTACAATCATCCTAAAAGAAGAATCTGTTTGCTTTCTAGGAGGTTGGTAGCATAATTGGAAAGGTAAGAAGTATTTGTCTTGAATATCCCCAGTCAAATACATTTTGTTGATTTTCTAAGAGAAAATACGTGCTCCGTAACTCTGCAAAGGCCACATTGTATTTTTTTCCTCCAGAATGTAGATTTTTAAATTTGTGATATAACAGCCATCTATGACAGACTTAGGCAGGCTGATCTAACTGTTTGTAACAGATATAACACTCGCCTTGCTCATTAAAAAATCATGCGTTGGTGTTTTGTATGTTGTCCACACAGCAAGGTTAGTGGTGTTCAGCATGCAGGGAAATTTGCCCAAGTGGGGATTCAAACAATTTATTAAATTTAATCCCTCAATTATTTCATTAAGTGGCCAGAAATCAACTTTTTTTAAGTTTCAGTTAGTCATAATAGTTTGTTGAAACAGCACTTACAATTTGTGTGTCACTAAACCATAAATAACAAACAGGCAAAATTATATAACTTTATTTTAATAACAGATTTAAGTACTGAATGAAGACCATTTAAATTACTTTTTAGAGTGCAGATGTGTAACTTATTTTTACTATACTACTATATTACTATACTTTACTACTTTTACAATCAACATTCTATCATTTGACAAGGAGTTTTGATTTGAAGCATTTATGCGTTCAAACATATTTTTTCAACACATAATAGTCTGTTTGTCTTCCAAATACGATTTACTTCTTTTCAGAAAGGAGAAACAGTTAAGAAAATGCGTGAGGAGGTAGGTGTGGTTGGTAGTTTTGACATACTTTTGTTTATGTCCTTTCGTTCTCGTTTACATGCAGCTAACATGTGAGTTACTGTATTATCTGTTTACAGAGTAGTGCTCGTATAAACATTTCAGAAGGAAATTGCCCAGAGAGGATAGTCACCATCACAGGGCCTACGGACGCCATATTCAAAGCGTTTGCCATGATTGCATACAAATTTGAAGAGGTCTGTTAGTATTTTAACAAATACAAAAATAAATAATCAAATGCTGCGTATCCTTAACATTATTCTACATTAAAGTACATTAAAATAGAGTCTTTTGGCTCCTTTCAGGATATCATTAACTCCATGAGCAACAGCCAGGCTACCAGTAAACCTCCAGTGACCCTGCGTCTGGTGGTACCAGCCAGCCAGTGCGGCTCTCTGATCGGAAAGGGTGGCTCTAAGATCAAGGAGATGAGGGAGGTAAGATGTTCTCCAAATTAATCAATGAATTGCCAACTAGTTTCACTAATTCCCATTTCACAGTTTTTCAGTTCTATGTGAAAATATTAAATACACTGAAAAATGAAGATGGCTTTTTACTAAAAGTTCTTTAGAGAGATGCCACAAAATAAGACTCTTTCAGTTAATGCGTCTTTAAAGGACCATTCTGTTAAAGAGATGTGCAATTATGAAGAATCCTTTTAACGCTTTAAGGAACTGCTGCTTAATCTAATGGCTCGACTAATATTAATACAAGTAGCACTAATAGGGTATTTCATAAAATCTGGGTTATTATAGTTTTTAAAGCAGGTTTTTATTTTTATTAAAATGTATTTACATTTTCTATTTGTTTAATTTCATTTACATTAGAGAACATTTTTGTTACATTTAACTTTTTGTCAGAAACTGAGGTGTACAGCCAAATACGACTGTTGTTTCCTTCTGAAATTCACAATGGTAAATCATCAAATAAATATTGACATATAATTAAATGCTACAAATATGTTCAGAATTCATCATTTTATGGTTAAGAAGAAGTCTATATCCTTCATGTACTGAACTAACTACTATATGCCGATATAGTATTGTTAGTGATTTATTTTACACTGCCCCAAATATCAGCAAGCCTGCTAGATGTGAGTAAATGGGCTGTAAAAACATTCTCTGTTGCTGCTTTTTTCTTTTAATCTTCCATCAAAATATTTTAAAAATATTACAGTTTTTGAAAGAAAACACGTAAATCTAATCTTGAACCCATAAGAATTCTTACTGAACTCTCACTAAACTATATACCCATTTATTTGTATGTAGTTCACCTGAATTATTAGGAACAGCCAGGACTTCCTATTATATTATATTGGGGTATAAATAGGAGGTGATTTAAACAGGCAAGTTTCTTCTAGTCATCCATCATTATAAGAAAGACCAGATAATACAGCAGTGGTGTGTGACTGTTGTTGAGCTCCACAAATTAGGCAATGGCTCGAAAAAAGAGCTAAAAAACTGAAAACGACCATTTCCACCATCAGGACAGAAATTAAGAAGTTTAGGATACACGTTTAAATTGACCCCACGAGGACGATTGTTCAAATAATATAAGCAGGAGTATTGCAGACATTAGTTAAGTCTCAGAGTCAGAACGTCTTTTGAACTACAAACAGAAACCACTTGCAGTTGTTTGGGAGGGTTGTCCGTAAAAGCATCTGCTGTCAAGGACCAACACACGCCTACAGTTTGCCAGCTTTTTGGTAACAAACAGCAAATGTGGGTTTGGTGTAGACACAAAGATGGGCTTGAAGAAAAGTGCTTCCCTGTTGAGTGCTGTTGAGTATCTCTGTACAACATACACAGTAGCATGGACTCCATCATGTACTAGCAGACCCTTAATCAAAACCTGCCTAGAAGCTAAGAAGCTCAAATTGGGCCATGGCAGGATCTTACAGCAAGACAGTAAATCAACACAAATAGTTAACAGACCACTCATTTATTTTTTCGCCATGGGCATCCAAGTCCTATGACCCAAACCCTAAAGAAAACCTGTGGGATGAGCTAAGGAGGAGAGTCCACGAGTGTGGACCTCAGAATCTAAACTATCTAGAGAGATTCTGTATGGAGGAATAGTCTCTCGCCATGTGTTCTCCAGGCTTATTAAACATTATTGTAGAAAACTCAGAGCCATTATTGTAAAAAGAGGCTTCAAATAATAAACAATATAACTTAAAAAAAACTTATCACAAGATTGGATTTATTTTTTTTTACCAATCATTACACTGAAGCTAAACTAATAAGATTATTGTTTATATTTTGAATAAGAGATTAAAAGGATAAGTCCATTTTTCTCATCTTTGCCAGGGATGCCAGTATTTGTGGAGGGTACTGTATTACACAAAAAATGTTTTCATTGCTAGATTTAAAAAATGTTTGGTTAACAGTAATAACCTTGCCTGAATCCATACATCCAAGTCGGGATCCATGTAAAAATCTATATTTATAAGAGTGTACTATTGAATTAAATGATTCCACTGTATATAAAGCAAATAAAAATCTATTTACACAGAAGAGACCCCTAATTTTAGCTTGCTGATTGCTATGTATATGGTCTTCCTTACCCACCTCACCATTTTTTATAGACTACAGGAGCTCAGGTGCAGGTAGCTGGGGATATGCTTCCCAACTCCACCGAGCGGGCCGTCACCATCTCGGGTACTCCGGACGCCATTATCCAGTGTGTGAAGCAGATCTGCGTGGTGATGCTGGAGGTGAGGGAGAGACGAAGGGGCTTATAAGGATCACATGATGAGTTTCAAAGTTATGCAATGCTCATAGCACTTCACCAAGGGCTATTTGTTTTCCTATGACTCAGAATGAAAAAGAGTACACTTGTGCCTTTCAGGCTCTTTTTATGTCATTGTGTATAAAGCACAACATATGAAACAGGGAGGCTGCTCATCTTTGGCCTCTGCCAACTGTCTGAAGTCTCTGTCTAAAGTTCTCTTCATCTATGTCTTTTATTTTATCTTCCACTTATCCATTTGTCCTTATTCTTCCTCAATTCTTTCACCTTCCTTCCTGATCTACAAGTCTCCACCCAAAGGTGCTACGATCCCATACCGGCCCAAGCCTGCCTCTGCTCCAGTGATTTTCTCTGGGGCACAAGTGAGAGCAGACCCACTGGCAACCCCCTCAACAGCCAACCTCAGCCTGCTACTACAGCACCAGCCTCTGCCTGTGAGCATTAATTAATGCATTTTTCCTAATATGTACATACATTCATTTGGAAGGCTAAGGTCTACATTTTTCCCCATAGTCAAACATAAGAGGACTGCTCCTTATTGTCATTCCTATTATATTAGAGAATCTCTGATAAAGCATTGGAGCATGATCCATATCTTTGCCCACAACTTAAAAAATCTGCGAACGTGGTAGTTAAGTTGTAGCCAAGACTAAGCTACCTCATTCCTATTTCTTACTAAGTCATGACCACAACTTATCAAAAGCTGAATTTCTTGTTCTCACGCTTTACTAATTTGTTCCCATAACATAACTATCAACTATTAACGGTTATCTCATTCCCACTTATGCTTTGCTTAGTTGTTGCCATGAGTGAACTGTCTTGTTCCTATGTTTTACTAAGCTGTGGTCACTACGTAACTGTCAACTTTGAAATATTATCTCAGTCCCATGCCTTTTCGAGATATGGTCCTAAGAGTAACTATTAAAAATCTAATTCTTACTCCTTAGTTGTGATAAGTTGTGATCATGACTTAACTGTCAACTATCTCTTTACCATGGCTTATTAAGTTGTGGTCACTATTATTCCATTCCAACACCTTAAGCTATGTACATCACTGGTAATCCAAAGTGCTTCGCTATAATTTGAACATCATTGAAACATCAGCCTTCTCAGTGGCATAACTACTAGAAGAGGAGTAGGGGTGCAGTCATGCTGGGGATCATGCCCCCAGTCTTATTATTCAAAACTGAGACCCTCATACAGATACAGACACAATGGTATACCCTTGACTCGCAAAAAGATCCAGTTTCTTACTAATATTGGATGTCCATCGTCACTACACAGACAGTACTGATGTCTGTTTATCTCCGGCTTATTCATAATGCATCTCATGAATAGTAACTGTGTTGAGATTGATCCTTCACACCCTGCAGCATGATATAGTCATTGTTTAGTCATTGTAAACAATTTTTAAAATGTATAAATATTTGGCCAGTGGCATAGCAGCTAAACATGAAATAATTATTGAACATCCAAATGTCGTAGCATAAACATTTCAGTTAAGGTTATATTAAATGTTAGATGCTAGTGGGTAGAGTATCAGACCAGGGGAGCATCATCTTGCCACTGAGTCCATATAATAAAAGAGCTGATGCTATCACGTTGATGCCGTATGATGTATTAATGTTCAAATCAAGGCTGACACCTGAGAAAACATTTTTCTTGTCCTTCGTGTTTTTTGATAGATGTCTATATTATTCTCATTCTCTGTCTCTCTCTCTCCTAGACATACACCATTCAGGGACAGTATGCCATCCCTCATCCTGACGTGAGTGGAAAGACCCCTTTTATCCTTCTCTCCATCTCTTTTCAGTCTTCTAACTACCTATAGCTCCCTATTATATTAATATTTGTGTTATTCATAGCATATTCCTTATCAACACAGCCTGAAATCAGACCTAGTCCTAAGACAATTCAGCTATTTATAAATTCCCCCTTAATAGTAATATATCAGCTTACATGTTTAGCCGAGTTTGTGGAGGTTCTAAGCAGGACTCCTGTGTTGTGACGATAACCTTTTAGCTGTACTGTCCCTCCTCCCTTCCCCAGCAGTTGACCAAGCTCCATCAGCTGGCTATGCAGCAAACCCCCTTTACCTCCCTTGGGCAGACCACCCCCGCTTTCCCTGGTACGTACCCATCCACCCCACCCGCTGCACATCCTTCACTCTGTACCCATAGAGCTTCTCTTACTCTTTTCTTTCACTCTTTTCCCTCTGAGAGTTAGGTCAACTTAGCAAAGCCTTCACATCAATTACTGAAGTCTAATCAATAGCTAGCACTGTGATTCCTACACAGGTACAGTCAACAGTCATCTAGCTATGACAACAGCAGGAGTTGTACTAATGGACCGCTTGTAACAGCCGCTAGAATATAAAGCCGCTAGAAGCTGCTAGAAAATACACCCTTTACTGCATATCCATTTCCCAGAAAAACAACATCTAAATAGAAAGGGCTTGTCATGCTGTGACTTGGTTGACATGATAGATCAGACCCATGGGAGCTGACAGTTCTGAAAAAGCATAACCCCATGTTTTCTTTCTACCTCTCTGTTTTTCCATCCTTTTCACTGTTCCACAGGTGTGGATGCCAGTTCACAGGCCAGTACTCATGAGCTCACCATTCCAAATGATGTGAGTGCTAACTTTATTGATCTGCTCAAGAGTAAACAGCTGAAGAGTCATAGCTATTGGCAAAAATTTTTTTACATTATGTTATTCACTTGGTATTTCTACTGTAGTTCCTCTAGTATAAGCCAAGCTAAAGCAGTTTTAGCTCTTTCCCCTTAAAATGTGTCATAAAATACGTCTGCTTAACCCATGCTATCTCCTTCCAGCTAATAGGCTGCATAATCGGGCGCCAGGGCACCAAAATCAATGAGATTCGTCAGATGTCTGGGGCTCAGATCAAAATCGCAAATGCCATGGAGGGGTCGTCAGACCGTCAGATCACCATCACGGGTACACCTGCCAACATCAGCCTGGCACAGTATCTCATTAATGCCAGGTAAGTTTATAACCAACAATACAGAACACAGTTAAACGGCACATGCATTAACATAATAAAGTAGGCTGTGCTAATGCATGGCAGTATTTATCTAATATTAGTATCTAGTATTAGTATAGTTTCACAAATAAAAAACATGAGCTACTGCACTTCAGTTCATTCATTTCTCTACAAGTTTGTTTTATGTATTATTCAAGCTTCATAATGTTCACAGTCACATTTATAGAACCAGTTTTTTTGAAGAAACAAAACAAATAAACGTTACACTGTAAGATAAGCTTATGCCAACACGGTCGCTGTATATGTTAAGCTAGCAAACACCATATAGCCATATATACGTTTTTTATTATGCAAACTGTATATCCTCCTCAACATAGTAAAAATCAATGTGGCTGTTTTGACTAATAAAGGTTTTACAGCCAAAAAGTCATTTTTATGTGAAGCTTACCTGCAAACCTATAAGAAATCACAGTTATCTACGCAGCTTTGATGCTGCCTGCTAATTTCAGTACTGGTTGTCCATTTGGCCTTGCTATTACCCTCACACCACCTTAAAGGCTGTTACATTACTTAATTAGCTGAAGTGAAGCACGTTAAACCAGCCCTTAGAGGGGATAGGAAGCAATTGTGGGAAAACATGTTCGATGTTGGCAGCAGAACAACCAGAAATTTTTACTACCTGATAAATATAATAAATAAATATGCAGGAAGCTGTTTACAACTCATATAATCCATTAAAAATACTTGATTCTGCAAAACTGTAACTTTCAGTCTGTTGGGCTTTAGGTTGCAAATTGCACTCTTGAATATAGCTCACCGCCCAGCGTATGAATAGTGCAACTGTGAGCAACAAATCAACTAAACACAACCAAATGGGTCACGAAAGTGAATATTAATATAAAAGACAGGTGAGCCCTCTCTCGATAATATCATATATTTTATTGGCAGGTTCCGAGATGTGGCAGCCATGTGGACTGACCCTTCCACTATGACGACCTCTTGAAGCCCCAATGCTCCTCTCATCTGAAAACTCAATTAAATCATTCTTTTCTTTTACTTTATTTCTGGGATTTCATAAGCTTCCATACCAATCTGGACAGTTACTTCTAAGGAAGTCCAAATGGAATTCAAAGAAAATTTTCAGTCTGTACATGATTTCTTTCATTGAAAAAAAAGAAAAGAAAAAAGAATGGACTTGGTATAACGACATTGACTGTGCTAGTGTAACTGCAACTTACGTTCAAATTATCTGTGGCTACACAGCCGATTGTTTAGTTCTTATTTTAATGTAATTTACCAAGCAACTGTCTAGTATTTAGGTCATTTGTAATGAATGGTAATTGAATTGTGTCTGTGTAAACGCATATGTTATATTTTCTTGTCAACTTAACTATAGATATTTTAGCACAGAAACTTAGCATGCTGAATGTCTAGAATCAGTTGTGCTCTTATTTCACTTCTGCTTTTGTTGTGAAAATACATACATGCATAAAGTTTATTCAAGCAATCATACATGTGATGCAAGCAATAATTCTCAAATATGTATCTGTTTAAATAAATGCCATAAACTCTGTTGTAGTATATGGAACAAAGAACACAGGAAACAGAAAGAGAAACTCTGCCGGTTGTACATAAAGAAGGCATGTGGTTACCAAGATTACATTTCACAAGTGATCCATGATTGTTTAGTGCAGTATACTTGACTTTTACTACAATCTACATATTGCATCATAATGTATAGATGATAACCTCTCTGGTTAGAGAAGCTCCTGTTTGGAAAGACCTTCTGCAGACCTTCTGTTAACCAGAGGATTCCTTCAGCCTTGCTCAACAAGTTGATTGTTTGATTTGCGTTGAATCTCTTACTTTATTGTGGTCTACTAGTTTAATGGGTTATGATAGCATATTTGCAATGTATTGAAACTTCATGTAAAATGCCATGTTTGTGCATTGTATGCAATAATGTGACTATTTTTGCTCTTTTTTGCTCTTTATGACAGCATGAGACTCATACATCAGTAGAGACATAGATTCTGTTGACGGGTTTTTTTGTCTTGTAATTCATTAGTAGAGTTTTGCTGTTGATTTGGACTATACTATGATTATGAGAGGAGGTTACTGGTAATTGCATTTGAATGTAATGATGTGAACTTTTTAACAAGTCATTTGCAATATAGCTGTTTTGTATTACCCCAGATTAAGGCTGCCCAAGTGGAGGAAACAACATAACCTTTACAGCATCTGGGCCTTTGGGTTTCATTTTCTTTCTTTTTCGTTTAAATAGGATAGTGAATAATGTTTGAATTTGAAGTGTAATTATTTGAAATATTGCCAGTTATCTTTTTGGAATGTTTATTGTTTATATCAAAGTGAGCTTTGATGAGTTTAAATGTAATTTAAGATGATTTCATGTATGAATTAAGTGTTGTCATTATGTGAATGAAATGAAAATGGAAATTGCTTACATTATTGCACTCTAATTGTTCTTTATAGGGGTTCCTTAGGATCATGTCACAGATGATGACCGATGTGCCCTAACACTCAATATTTGGGGATACATCTATGCATATAGGTAATGAGGTAATAAAAAGAAAATAATAGTAAAGACATCGAAACAATGAGAGAACACGCACGGAATAATCCAGTGGCCAAAAAAGACCTTAAATAAATTCAAGCCATTGTTTTTGGAATTGCATAGAAATTAGCTTTGGAAATAATATACATATGCATCAACTGCACTATTTGAAAAAAAAAAAAAGACGTGTGTTCTAATCATACAGTGGCAAGAAAAAAAATCCTTTAATATTACCTGTTTTTTTGCAGTTTTGGTCATGAAAATGTGATCTGATCTACATCTACATCCCGAGTATACACAAACTCAGTGTGCTTAACCAAATACCACACAAATCATTATAATGTTTCATGTCTGTATTGAACACACCCATTAAACATTCAGAGAGCTGGTGGAAAAAGTAAGTGAACACTTATGCTACTGAGTTCAACCAATGCTAATTAGAGTCAGGAGTTAGCAAACCTGGAGTCCAGTCAATAAAGTGAGATAGGAGTGAGGTGTAGAGCTACTTTGACTTATAAAAGACACTCAAACGTTTTGAGTTTGCTATTCACAAGAAGCAACTGCTGAGGTGAACCATGCCTCGCAAAAAAGAGATCTTTGCAGACCTACGATCAAGAATTCTTGATTTGCATAAAACTGAAAGGGGTTACAAGGTTATTGCTGTCAAAGGAGTTTCATCCAGTTATTAAATCCAAGGGTTCACTCACTTTTTCCACCAGCACTGTGAATGTTTAATGGATGTGTCCAATACATACATGCTTTAAAATACGGATATATATGAAATATACCACGTGTGTAAGGACGCAGATCTGTCACGTTATGCCTATGAATTTGAACTTTGGGTCTAAGCTAGATTTTTGTGTGGCAAGACTAAATCAGATCTGAATCTTTTAAAGACTTAATCAGGTCTGAATCTTTTAAAGACTTAATCAGGTCTGAATCTTTTATTTTATTTGCTTTATCTTGTAAGTTGCATTCTAATTCCTGGCGTTGTTGCCTCCAGTGAGTACTGGACAGAGTATTTAGACATTGATGATTCTAATCCACAAGAAGTGAAAAAACTCTGGGTTGGATGGGAACTTTAAACTGCACAGAGAGCAATGAACACTTTACTTCCCAAGTACCTGCAGGAAAGTTTACCTGTCAGCCATTGCATGTATTTTGAAGATGTGTGTTTGATTATGATGTTCCAAGAAGATCTGAATGATTTATCAGCGGCAGTTCCCATACATAACTGTGTAGAGAATACAACAGTACTGTGTAGGGACCCTGAGGAATGGAATGCAGCTCTAGAATTGTGAGTATACCAGTTGTAAACATGACTTTTCCCAGTTTCAAACAAGTAATAACCACAGCATCTTTAGCACAATGCTGTTAGCAAAGATGCCTGGACCAGCAACAGCTGGACAAGCATTTGTTAAGATCAGATAGTAGCAGCACACTATGTCAGCGATGGAAGAAAATGAGACAGAAAGTGCTGAAGATAAAAACAGCTTACAAAGAGGACCAGGGGGACCAGTTGTGGTTAAAGTAACTAATGACGGTTTACAAGAATTTGGTATAATGAGTAAATAATGGCTGTCATGCTTGATAATGCTGCAATGGATGGGCCATTCAAAAAGCTACAATAACTGGTCACATTGATTTATTAGCCTACTCAGGATTTAGCAGAGCTCAGATTACACTGAAATTATCATGTAATATTTCATGTTTTTTTGAGCATACCAATTAAGCCTTCACAAGGCTCGTGGGAAAAATATGTAAAGCCTGAATTTAAAAAATGTTGGAACCTCCTTGGGCAGCAATTACCTTTTGATGATCATGAGTCAGAGCTGCACGTCATTCAGGAGGAATATTGGACGCTTCACTTACAGAACCGCTTTATCCATCTTCTATTGATGTCTGATTTAAACAGTTCTCTTGAGGTTATTCCACAGCACGTCTACTGGGCTCTGACTAATGCACTTTACAGGTGTATGCAAAATGTATTTTAATTTAAAATGCAAAAAGTAATTCTGTGGAAGATTTGTTCAGTGTGTAGGGTGATTGTCTGCATCTGGCTAGTGAAACTGAAAACAACAGTCAAGTGAATTAGGTAAACTGCTGGATTTAGTAGCAAAGGGGGCAATTACTTTTACAATTACAATTACTTACTTCACAAAGGGTCAGTTAGAGCTAAACAGCATTTTTCCTTCTACAGTAAATGAAATAATAATTTAAAAACATCATTTGTGTTCAATTGGGTTCTTTGTCTAATAGTAAAAATAGTCTGAGGATCTGAAACATTCAAGTGTGACAAATAAAACATTAGAAACAAATACTTTTTCACAACTCGGTATAATGTTGTTTTAAAGTATATAAACTGTTTACATACATAATCAACTGTCTGTCTTCTATAAACATAATTTTCATCTTTTTATATATATTGTAGTGACCTACTACTGGCTTCCATGGCCATGAGGAGCAGCTTCTCAGGAGTGCCCTACTTGCATAAGGAGAGACTTACAGCTTCTAAATAGTGTTGTAGACATTATACACAGAGCAAGGATGTTTGCATCATTTTGTGCTGGGCACTGGGTTTAGGTGACCTATTTGCTTCCCGGCCAGTTCAGTTGTGCTAAGCAGCGGTTCTTTGCTTCTGCTGTATTCAAGTCAATTTTGGGTGCTTGGGACAGCAATATACAAACAATACATACACATATATGAACTCCAGCTCACAAACACAGTCCAAATCATCCTTAGGAGGTTTTTAACTAGACTAGGGCTTTGCCTCAGTTACTGCACTCTTCATAGAAAACTTAGACATATAGACAAAATAAAGAAATAACACACAGTTCTAACATAACACAGTTCTAACATAACACAGGTCTAACATAACACAGGTCTAACATAACAGATGGTATTTAATGTTGGGATTAATGTATAACTGCTAGTTGACCTTAACCCTAAAGACTGAAATGCAGACTAGCAATGCAGACTTAAGAGCTAACGAAATAGCAAAGAAAAAAAGTTCAAGATAAACAATGAGATACAAATGGACATATTAATTTGCATTTTTATTTACTCCAAATATATTTAAGCGCTGACATATCTCATCTGCAACAGAAAACCTTGAAGAATATAACTGCTGCAGAACAGATAACGTTAATAAACATTTCCTGAACTTATATTATATTATATTATATTATATTGTATTATATTATATTATTAAGCCTATACTAAGACATTTACAATTCAAGTCACTGACCACTACACCTGACACACGTTTCAAGAATATACATCTATGGTTATCCTCCAAAATTAGCAGGTAGTTAAGCAGATAGTTAATCAAAAATCTTTCACTACAAATTACTACTTCCAGGATACAGAAATCTCACAATTCTCATTACTTTACATCCACATTGCTACCTAACCTTCAAACAAACCCATACCAACCTTAAACAGCTAATCCTAAAAACAACTAATACACCATTAGCTGGCCTTAAATAGCAAATAATGGGCTACTATCTTCATTTACTTTTGCATAGCTTAGTCTATTAAATTTTTGTGTTGTCTTAGATAAAAAAAGAATAAACCCGCACTAGACCAGTTTATTTCACACTCACCAGGCACTAACATGGGCTGTTTCCTGCAGGGTTGTAGGAGATGCTTGGATGTGTTCATCTGTCCACATAACCCTGTAATGTAGACTTTAATAGATCATTATGCATTAAAATATGCAATCTTAGTGGCTTAATGCCTTAACTTCACATTTTTGACCCCAGGTATCATCTTTAAACAGCCAGGTTTTTCAGGACCTGTCTGGGCAAACAAGAGAAAAATGCTCACCACAAGGGGGCAGTTGTGCACTGATCTAAACACTACTCAGGACACTCGACAGACAAATCAATGTGAGATACAAGAATACCAAGTAAAGAGGTACAACTTGTGATGTCATTAGCACAAGTCGACTATTAAAGGGCAATTGCCCTGAAAACCCTGCATAATTCAGTTGGTAAGATGTAAACCAAGCCATTCAGATCGGTTTGATGTGAAATGCTTAATTCTAGAGAAACGTGTCTAGTTGCAAAGAATTATTTGCTGAGGTGGTGACAGGAACCAGGCAGCTAAAGCTTCTCTATCTAGACTCTACAATGTAGAGCAACAGTAATGAGTCATATATGTGCATGCAGGATGTTCTAGAGCAAAATAGTACACAAAGAATTTACTTTTTCTTCAAATGAACACCAAGGAGGTCCACTATATAGGAAATTAAATGTTTTTGCTTTATGACTATCACAGTGCTTAGTTTACATCCCAGGGACTGAATTCCAACAACATTCAGAGAAATATGTGGAATTCCACTTTAATGCATATATATTTTTCATGTCTGAGCTAATGAGCTAATGCAAACAAATGACTGTTATGTAACCATTCTTAAACCATCTAAACCATTTAACATTCAAAAACCTGTGAAAAAGTTGAACAGAATGAATTGAACTTTCAGGTAAACAGTTAAGGACAGCATGAATGCCATCGTGGACATACTTGTCTCCTAATCTTCTCAGGATAAGCTAACTGAGTAAAGAGTTTGACCTTATTCCCACAGCTTCCTTCAGACCCAGCAGAAAGAGCATGCTATAAATGCAAAGATGGATGATGATTAAAGAAAAATATCCTAGCTTCTCACAGCTGGCATCAAAACTAATCCTGGTGGCTGTAATCCGGAGTAGTTTCAATCATAGAGATGTTTCTGTGTGTTTGCGCGGCTAATTGGGCCGAGATAAAATTGACTTCTGTGCATGAGAATTGAGCACACTGGGGTGTGGCATTACTGGCTGACAGCCTGCCTAGGATGGCATGTTGGTGGTCATGCTGTGTTGCTAAATTAACAATTGCCTCTCTCCCTCTGCTCAGTCCATTACTGACATCTCATAAGAGGACTGAACAGCTCACTCATGGAGTTTTGACAATTGATTTTCCTCCACATCACTGTTTTTTTGTTCTCCTTTTCTCCATTCATCTTTTCTCCATTCATTTCATCCATGCTTGAAGTCAGCACTGAGCCAGTGGCTGCTTTTTAGTGGACAAAGTGACAAAGTGAACTTGTCATAACAGCCAGATAGATGATGATAACAGAGCAGTTTCATCGTTAAGAGAGACAAGAGGTAGGGGTGTAACAGTACACCATGACAACACATCATGGCTCAAATAATGAGACAATGCGCAAGTTACATCACATTAGCTGCTTTAGTTACTATTAAACCTGATACCACTATATTATTAAAACACCAACTTAATGATGGATGTCACTATCAGTTATGTAAACCATACTGGAGGAGCCCGTGAACCAAGCTGATCAGTCTAATACATGGCTAATTCAGTATGGTTGTTACTAGAGATGGGCCGATCAGCGTTTTTGAGGCCGATTCCGATCGCCGATCACCTTTCAGCGCGATCGGTCGATAGCCGATACCAACAGAGGGCGGGGCTATATGCCACGGCAGGACTACATATTATTAGCACAAGCAAGTCATGAAACAAGGTGAAAACTGGTTTATTACCATTTTTAACGAGCTCATATGACGAAGAATAATATTTTTTTCTAAATTAGAAGTTGGTCTATGTGGGCGTAAACCGCTTGATACAGCTCCGGAAGAGCTACATCTGAAAAGTATTTCTACAAGGAACGTCAGAGCGTGGATCCAGGTGGAATATTAAGCGCAGGAATTAACATCTACAGCCGAGAAGAACTGCTTATCTAGAACAATAAACTCAATCACTCTGGCTGTGGTTCCTTTAGCTCTCTGGCTGTTTCTGCTGCTGTACTGTTCGTACCGGTCAGATCTGGTCTGCACGGTTCTCTGGGCTGAGCGTGCTAGCTCTGCTGTTTGCTGATACTCACTGTATTCAGCCGCGTGGTGTACGCGCCGTATCAGATTAGTAGTGTTAAATGTCTTTGTCTTGGTTCCCCCTCGAGAAACGCTGGTTTTACAGATGATAAACTGCTCTGGATGAGTCTGAGTCACATACGGTAACAAACTGACAGACGGACAATGTTTTTTCCAAACATGCGGTGAACGCGTAATCTGTTCTCGCTTGGCCGCTGCTTTAATGAGTCTGACGAAAACGAAACGGTATGTATTTCCACCTAGCGGTTCAGATAGGAATTGCAGGGAGCTGGCCGGAGGGGGGTTCACGCAGGACTCCTCTTCCTGGATGAAACTAGCTGGAAATACAGAAATTAGGCTCATTTGTTTACCGCCATCGATCGGCTCTCGAGATCGACCGATCGCCGATCACATATTTTGATTAAAAATCGGCCGATACCGATACATGG
Source organism: Megaleporinus macrocephalus (assembly GCA_021613375.1). Lineage (NCBI taxonomy): Eukaryota > Metazoa > Chordata > Actinopteri > Characiformes > Anostomidae > Megaleporinus > Megaleporinus macrocephalus. Next base: position 30,780,009 of record CM038704.1, on the reverse strand, counting down.
CCGATCGATCCTTCCATCTCTAGTTGTAACCTTACATACATGCAGTTTGTGAGTTGGGCGATGAATGTGATACACTGTGATCTGATGACTGTGATGATGTGATACACAACTACACGTGAATGCCAATAGCTATTCTTCATGGAAAAACAGCAGCATGCAGTTTTAATGAAAAACAGAATGCCTCAATTATCATTGCCAATTAGTCATATGTTGACAGTTTATACCTCATAATTTAATGATTTATAGTTGTGATTTTCTTTTTTTAGTTAGTGTCATATACCACATTCTTAGTTACAGGCCTAAAATTCTAATTTCTGCTCTTATTACAGTTATGATATATAATATGGATACATGGACGCAATCAACATTTTTCCTTTTTACTATTGGTTCAGTATTATTCAGTGTTAGAATAGAAAGCTGTGTATATTATTCACTTTTGACTCATTTTGCTAATATGTCAGAGTTTTGACTATTCCTCAAAACTAGTGTTAATAAAATGTACATTAAATATTTTGTAGTCCTCTATTAGTCTTCCATAACGGTTTGTTTCTGTTTTTCTGCAGTAAGCAGGTTTTGGGCATGAAGCCGTTAAAAGTACTGCTATTAGATGCTGATTGGTGGGTGAACTGATCAGCTCAGTGGCTTAAGTGATGACTGTATAGACTAACCAGCATAAAAATGAATAACCATTTACTGGCTCTGGAGCGCTGTCTAGTGTCTGACCAAATTGAAATACTTTTTATTTTAGGAGAGTGTGTTTTTTATTATTATTTAACTAATTAAAAACAACACACAAAAAATTACAGGGATATATAAATATTTTGAGAGACAGTGTCATTGTGAGGCTGCAAAAGATGAGAACAAATACAAAGTCCTTATAGTTTTATGATTTGTTGAATAGCGTATCTAAGTAGCTGTGCAACTTATTCTGAGGTCCAATACATGTCAATGTCAATGCAATTGTCAATGTAGCATTTAGCAAGCAAAACAATAAGACATATCGTAAAGTCAGTTTTCTTTGTTTTTATTTGGTTTGGGTTTAAAGCGATGACTCCTTGAGTCACACTTGGTAGCAGCACTTCATTTTCAGTGCTTCAGGAAGACACTGTTAAGTAGTAATTCTTCTCACTGCAAGTTCTCTTGATATACATGCTGCATCAGGGACGAGAGGGAAACAAAGGAGAGACAGAGACGTTGTGTTGCACTTTAGTGATGTTTTCCTGCAGCTCTCTTTACAACAGTTTGGATTGATGTGGTATGTCGGGTCTTGCATCTAGCTATGCTTGATATTAAGGAGCTTTATGGAGACATGTTTACAAAAGCCCACTGTCTCCCTGGATCACACAGTGATGAGACGCAGGAGCACATTCAGTGCAAGACTCATTCAGCCAAAATGCACTATAGAGCGCCACAGGAGGTCATTCCTACCAGTGGCTATCAGACTTTATAACTCCCCCCTTAACGTACGACACCTTTCACATGTACAGTGATACCAGTAGAACAATAATTTAATTATGTGTGCAACAACTCAAATGTGCAATAACTTTCCTACTTCTGAACTCTTACTGCTGTATACAGTATATCTGTACTTAATATTATAGACACAGTCACTTACATTTTATTCTTCTATTGTAATATATGACTTATATATGTGTACATACTACAAATTTCTTTTATGTTGTAAATTATTATTAGAGTGTATATTCTTCTATATAATCGGCTGCTACTGTAAAAACTGCAATTTCCCCCTGGGATCAATAAAGTATTTCTGATTCTGATTCTGATTCTGATAATGACGCAGATCTGAAGGACTCAGGTCTTAATAAGCAGGTACGTATAGAACAGTGAAGTGAAGGCAGTCAAGGCTCAACTGGGACTGTCCAAACACTGGCTTAAATGCACAAACCTCTCCAACAATGAAGAAAGGAAGTCACTAAAAAGGAAGAGAGAACCACATATTCACATACACTGTCACATGACGGCAAAGTGAAGTGAAAAGACAGACTTGCCGAACATGATATGGGGTCAGTTCAAAGGTATGATCTGTATTCAGACATTAAAGTGGCTTTATAATATACAACCAGTGTCTGTATATTTAGCCTAATGACATTTAGTAAACAAAACTGCTGAGTTATTTCAATTAATCTCGGTCAGACTCACCTCATCAGCTTCACTGCTTTGATCTGATGTTCGAAGATGAAACGAATTTTGCCTTCATATTTGCGTCAGCAACTGTGGACATTGTGATCTGTGAAAATTAAGCTGTGATGTCCAAAGATGTCCAATATCACTAATGTATGGATTTGGAAACAAATACTTGTGTTAGGTTTAGATACTGTGATGGCTTTAACACAAGTTGGCTTGAAAAGAATACCATCAACATTTCTACATGATTAAATGTGAAACATGCCATTCTAGAGAAACTTACCAAGTCAGAATTAATATGAAGTAATATCACAGAAAGTTAATGAAATTGTTATGAACACACTGCCTAATGCCTGCGATATTGTTTTATGGTAGTTTCAAGATCTTGGCCTGTATTTTGTATGCATTCATGATGAAAGTGTGCATGCAGAGTGTTGTAGGGCGAATCTTTCCATCAGATTTTCAGATTTACCACTGTTGCACCATCAACATTGCATAGGAAAACTCAGAGGACAGAATGTTTAAATGGTAGTTCTGGATAGTAAATACAGTTTGGATGTTTGATTTTCCCTGGTCCAACATGGTAGAATGATAAGGTCCATTATTTGTTTTTGCTGCAATATGAAAATGAGGTGACACAACGTAATATCAGCTTTTTTCCTGATATTTATCTAAATTTTATAGCATAGCACAGTTTGAATCTGACTATTAATAATGGCAAAAATAATTGAAAATATGATTGACAGGCGTTTCTTGTTGACCAAGTGTGCCCTGATTGATAGATTACTTAAACGTTAAATAGCTCTAAATGTCTCTTGGTTTGAGCCCTTGGACTGCAGAGAGCTGAATATGGGAAAGAAGCCAGTTTGAAGCTGAAAAAAGAAGAGAACTCTAAGCTGTCGCACAAGCATTGGGTATAGCCAATACCATGATTTGGAATATACTGAAAAAGAAAGAAACCACTGGTGTACTAACAACCAGGCATAGAGCAGGTCAGCCAAGGAAAACAACAATTGATGACAGAAGCTTCGTGAGAGCTGAGAAGAAGAACCAAAAACAGGGAAGGGGTGAAGATCTCACTATCTACTATTCTGAGCTAAATAAGGTACCAAGTTGTTAAACACGTCTATAAATACCAGGAAAGAGGATTTCAAATGTATAGGAATGTAGCAAAAACACAAGTGCCCAGTTATTCCAGTGCTGTTGAAGGACACTTTACATGTTTATAGAATCTTTACAGATAAGCTAACATATTCAGTGTGGGTTCAATAGAGGAACATCTTAGGGGTCATATTTAGACCTGGAATATTAATTAAGTTAATTTGTGTGAAGGTTTTAGAGCGCATTAAACATGCATAATCTTATTAACACTTATATTCTTCAATTACTTTGGCTGGCAGTCTATTGCAAACTCAAACTCAGTCTATTGCAGGTTTCAAGAACTCACAAAACCAATAGCTTCAGAGGACCTTTATCAATTGCAGTACCCTAATAAATGTAGAATGCTTAACAACAGTGGTGCTTACTTGTTTTGTTATTGCATGATTTGACTCTTTTATGTTGGGCGTTGAAAAAATAGAAAATAATAGTATTGTAATATTTAATGTATACATTTTTTCCTTGTAGAGCACAAGGTAATTTAAATGTGAATGTTCAAACTTACACAAAAGTACATTTTCAGATTTAAACTAAACTTAATGGCATCTCTTTACACAATGAATAAAACATTTTTTAAAAAGAACTGCTGTTCCAGTAGACATCACTTAATGGTGTAATATTTCTATGAATCATGCCACTTGGTAAATAGCAGCTTCTGGCATTTAGGCTAACTCTCACTTCAGAAATGGGACCAAAAATGACAAGAGCATTTTTTTCATCCTTCTTATTTTTCTCCTGGTATTTGGCATCAGTCTTTCCACAAAACATCTGAGCACCACCTCGCAAGACATTATTTTCAAATGTAATTATGTTATGCTCACCTTTATTTCACGGCAGCAGTCTGAAATGACAAATAATTCAAACAGAGCCTACTTCAGGCAGTGCCACGAGTTTGAGGCAGTGTACAAACAGCAGTTCTCGCATTAACAGTTGACACTTGTGACATTACCCTGTGGAGCACCGCATTCAGAGAGATTCTGTTTAGCTGTAGAAGAACAGAAAGACATGTAACACGAGTTTAGTCGATACAAAAATTTCAAAAGAACCTGCTTTTTGGGGTATAACATTTTAAACGGTGACTTTTGTAAGGTGAAACAAAAAAGAGCATGGGCTGTAAAAAAAGAGTTCTTTATTGAAGGCAATGGTTCTACAATCACATGCATAAATGTGAACAGTCAGGTGAATATAAGTTAAAAGATCCTCTACAGAGAACACAGTAAAATATTTCATTAACACAAATTTTAGTGCACTTTAGTAAACTCACTCCACTGTGTATTTGTAAGTAGGTGCAATGACGATAAAAGCCTCTTGACGTGACTTGATATTGGTAAAAAAATTAAAAAGTGTTGGGACACAGTAGAAAATGTAAATAAATGTAAATAAATATAGAATGCAATGATCCCATAGACCCATATTTTATTCACCACAAAATACAGAACACATATGAGATGTTGAAAGTAAACATTTTATGAAAATTATTCAGACACCAACACTGCACCAGCTACTCTACAGCCAAGCACAGAACAGCCCATGCACCGCACATATACATCCTCCAGCTAACAGTGACAACTTATTTACAATTCAGTCTTACTGGAAGTCTGCCACTTCCCATGAGCCTCCACACATCTACTGACCCATGAGTGAGTAGACTGAAAGTTAGTAAATTACTCATCTACACTGCAAAACCCTTCTTCTCTAATCTTTTTCACCTCATGCAGTCTTTAGCTTCTTACCATTAGGTTATAATGTTGAGCTCATCTTGTATATTCTGTGTATTTGGTAGATCTTTGGTTGAATCGATTAATGATAGAAACATAAAAATATTGACTTTACTGACTTTGTACCCCAACTTTCAGGATTAATAGTTTATGTGTAAAGTAAATCACCTCTAGCTATCTAACCTGATCCACACATAAATGGCTTTCTTTTTATTTGATCCATGCATAAACTCTTAAACATAAAGGTGCCAGAACAGCTTCTTGAAGTTGTGCCATAGAAGATCTAGCATGATTTCTTTAAAGAACCATTATAATAAAATATGTGAGTGAAGTAGAACCTTTCCGAAAGTTGTAAAATGGAAATCAAATGTTTTTCCTTTCGTATTGTGAAATAATTATCAGTGAAACTGTATTAGGAAGGTTCTGAAATTGCTGAGTGTTTTCTCTCAATGACAGATGGGAGTGGTGGGCAGGGAAGGTAAAACATGATACTACTGGTTAATTTTATATTTTCCCTTCTCCTGGTGCACAATGACATAATCAAAACGATTTAGAAAAGAAACACATTACATACTGGTGGAATATTGCGGTAAAAGAAGAATTATGGACTGCACTTAGTATTACCAGACACATGATGAAATGGATGAAAATTTTGATTCATTTGAAAGACCCTCCCCATATAACATAGAGGATATATACCAATTAGAAAAAGGCTTTCAAAACCACATGAACCACAGCTCAGAACTACAAACAGGTTCTAAACCAGCAAAGACAGACTACAGACTGTATGTCTAATCCAACTGACAAGTCATTTATCATATTAAATGGTGAGATGTTAGGTAGAGAGAGAATCAGCGCTGACCAATAGATCATCCCAAGTTGCAACAAGTAAGCAATAACAGGTTATTTTATTATTTCTACGGTATTCAGACAAGCCCCGCCTCCTGCGCTAGGATTGGCTAGAATGGGCCCGTCTTCTGTACTTGGATTGGCTAATAGTTTTATTAACACAAAGTATCCGCCCACCAGAGGTGGAGAGAAGGAAACTACTAGCCAATCGCAGCACAGGAGGTGGGGTTTGTCGGAAAACGGGCGGTGAGGAGAATATCGGGATGCCAGCGTGCGGACTCCTCCTCAGGAGATATGACGGCTGTGGTCTGTGGAGTTTAGAGTTCACCTGAAGATGCACTACAAACACAGACTCTCAGAGGTAAGAGCTTTTAAAGCGGATTCTGTGCTGGTATTTACTGAATTGTGACCCTTGTTCAACGTTATTTAGTTAAAAACTCGAGAAGAACAGAGTCTTTTCTAGCTTGTAGACTCCGCAGAGGGAGAGAGAGAAGCAGGTTCAGGCAGCTGCTGCACATCTGACCTCGTTTAGCGGCGTGTAGGTACAGCACGTGCTTGAGTGACAAAGTGAAGCTGAAGCCACACTATTCCCGTATTGTGATTTTATTAGGCAGGATGATGTTGAGCAACACCTTTAAATACTTTGAAAGACAGAACCTGAACGTGGCTAAGGTGTGTGTGTGTGTGTGTGTCTGTGGTTTATGACACACTGTGGGGACCACAGCTCACGTAGTGGGGACATTAAGGTCAGGGTTTGGTTAAGGTCAAGGTTGGGTTAAGGTCAGGCTTAGGGTTAGGCTAGTAGTAGTTCTGGTTGAGGTTTGGGTAAGACTCCAGGACACGAATAGAAGCCTATGTAATGATGTGTGTCTGTGTGTGTTCTTGTTTTGATACGTTTGGGGGGACCACATGTACTCAACAGTATAAAAATATTACTTTTTTTGGTAAAGTGGGGACATTTTGCTGGTCCTGATTTGAGTAATTTTTTCCCAAATTCGCATTTTTCCTGGAAAATCTAATGGAGCAGAGAGGTAGTGTTTTGGATATAGAAACCTATGATTAACCTCACCAATATAGTAACATAAACCTGTGTATGTGTGTGTTAGAAATATTATGTGGGAACCATATTGTTATTAACATATACTTGCTTAGGAAAAGTATCAGCATCTAACAGCTGACATTTAATGAGGAATATTTTTTTCTTTCTTTGAGCAGAATGTGAAGGTATTGCTGGAATGCTGCACAAAAACATTTGCATATAAGTTATAAATAAATAGCTCTATTATCTTAACATTTATTAGCATCAGCAGACATGTTCATTAAATATCACATTCACAATCAGTCCATTTTGGTGCATCCCTGTATTGGGTGTGTGTCACTGCAAAATGATTTTGGGGGTCATGAAATGTTTGTTAAAAAACATCTGTCATTTGGTAAATGATGTTGTGAATGTAATAAAAATGCACTGGTCACAAAACAAACAAACAAACAAAAAAACATCTGTCAGATATCAGGTATTTTAGGTGTCAGGTATTTAGTATATTTTAAACTCCAGTTTAAGCCAGTATAGATTGTTGCTTTGTTCGCTTACAGTCAGTGCACTGGTCTGCATTAGTTTTTAGCACTTGTCAGATTAAGATGTTTAGTGACACAGTGGAAAAAACACTGTTGTATCGGGTACAAAATGGAATTTCTAAACTGAATGTATCATTATTTCTGTTAATATGATTTGTTTATATGTCTTAATATGGATCTATATTGAGATCAATAATATTATCTGTCAGGTCTATAATGTAATTGTATGTGTACTTTATTGAGACATTTACATTGTATATATATATATATGATGTCATATATATATATATATATATATATATATATATATATATATATATATATATATATATATATATATATATATATATATATATATATATCATAATAAGCATAAATATATTTACATATTATTTTGAAAGGAGTACATAGTATCTTGTAATATGGACACTCCAGACATTGCACAAATTTATTTAGGTCCTTCTTCAGCAATCTTGATTTAGCTTGATAAAGTATTTACCAGTCAAACTAGGTATTAGATGAAAACTAACTACAATCTTTTATATGTAACCTGTTAATGATGGAGAGTACTGACAAATCTCCATATTTCAGTAAATAAAATGTCTATATTTGTGTTGTAGACATGGGACCCTGTTTCTTATCATCACCACTGTAAAGAAAGCTGAGTCAGTAAGTTTCTCTATGTTGCATCATTTCTCATTGAACACTTCTGAAGGACTTTGTTTGCATCTCAGTGATTGAAAAATTGGTGAAAGTTCTCTTTATATTTTGTGTGCTTTTATTTGAAAGGAAATGCTTTATTACATTCACAAACACATGTTAGGCCTATACAGTCATATGCAAAAGTTATAAAATGTGCCATAAATTTTGCACAGGTCACATTTTATATTATATTTTTTTCTCAATATGCTAAATTGAGAAAATTTTAAAAGTTTTAATTTTAAAAGTCATTTTGTGGCATTCTCCATGTAAACTATATGTATATGAGAGCAAATTGGCATGTGTCTTTTATGATTTGATATATAAATTAAATATTCATGCAGAGGCGCTTATTTGCACACTGAAGCCAATTAAGGGTCTTACTTGCTGTATCTCTTTTCTCAAAGCAAAAAGATTTGAAAGCTGATGAGTGCATATGACTGTAGCTACTACTGCCATTTTCTTGCCATTTTCTTATGCATAAATATACACTCCTTACATATGTTGTTCTCACATCAAGTAACTTACTCATATGTAAATCAGTTCATTTAAAGCATTTTGCATAAAGAAGACAAACAGTCACCTTCATTTAAATACCACCGTAGGTCATTTGTTGAAATGTAATGGCTATTTAAACATTTTATATTCATGTCCAAAGCCGGAGAGGGAACAATGCTTGTAACTTGTGATTGACCCCTCATTGCTCTTGCACAATTACCCTCTCACTATAGTGTTTACTTCGACACGAAGGCTTCATAATATGCACAGAATCCATTATCGCAGTAAAATGCATCTCATATACTACTGTTTGAGCACATGACTAGTCGGATTATGTTAGGCTAGGTTGTTTAGAGTGGGTATGATGAAGTCTACAACACTGTAACATGTAGTACATGCTGCTTAGATCTTCTTACATCCAAGCCAATTATGAGGAATGCACCCTTTTAGTGTGTGGTTTATTCAAGGGGAAAGTGTCAGACAGCAGTGGGTGATGGTGCTAATACAGCCTTCAGGTCTCAGGGCTAATTTCTCTGGAAGGGATTGAACTCCCTTGTGCTTGTACATAACCACCACATACCTTGACAATGCTGGCAGCTTGAATTGAAGAAGGTTGTGAAGCAGATCATTTAGTATTTCATTGTATTTCATTTATAAGTTAAATCCAATCCTATCCAAATCCTTGAAAAGGTTATTTCCTATAAAGTGGTTACTTATACCATTACAGTGTTTCAGAGGAACAGGCCACATTTCTTTAATCAGCTCCCCTTCAGCAGCACAGGAGATAATGTAAATACAGGGGAATTATAATAACATAGTAATGATAAGCATCACCTGAGAAAAAATAAAATATTTCATTAGGACCATCCTACTGAATCAGTTCAAACTGCTGTCTCACTGTAAAAAACTATTTTGAAAAACCAATTAAGAACTTTTATTTACAAGGATTATGTTATAATCTGTTTAAACCCAAGGCATTCATTTGGGATAGTAGTAAGCTAAATATTAAAAGCTAAATATAATAAATATACAAAATCATATTTCTCCCTGTCGGGAGTTGTTAGTGAGTGTTAAAAGATTATTATTATTATGAAAAAGAACAGAAACAAGGAAAATCATCAGAATAAAACATCCCTCATGTCCACTGTGCGAGCAGTTAGGTCTCACTGTTTCAATGTAAATGTGTCCCAAAGGCTGAAAATCAGTCACCAGCAAAACACATATTTTTGCAATTAAATTAACTTTATTGTTAATTAAAAATATTATGGTTTTATGTGTGTATATGACTGTTTTAAGTTTTGTTCGTTAGTCAGGTGCTGGCTTGCATTTTGAAGTTCTGCTCAAAATGACCCAAAACTACCACAACTAAAACATTTGTAATGTATCCGTTATAAATGATATGTAAATAAGGTGCAGGTGCCAAAACTGTTTCATTACTTGTGCCGACTTGTGTGAGTCCTTGTTGTGTCCTGAATTAGTTTATCTGTCATTCAGAATTCTTTCCTGCACAACTTGATGTATAAAGATCATTATGCCCAACAAGGTAAAATCACTGTAATGCTTAGCAGCAAAATCCATTCACGCTAAAGCATGACAGCAAAATACATTAATCGTATCTCATGGCCTGTATTTCCTTATTTACTAATACTTCACTGTTGTTTTTTTCAAGTTCCTTGTTATCAAAAGTACATTTTGCCTAAATATGCCCAGTAAAAGTGGTATAAAAGTGGTTTGTACACTGGAAAGTGTACAGTGTTGGGTATGTCCTTATTCCCTATGTAGTAAATGGCAAAAATATTGTCATAAATATTTACAAGTGATACTGTTGTGCTCAGAACGACCTGGGCAGTCCTGAATTAGGTAGTCCTAGACATAATTTATTGCAAACCAATAAAGTAAACTGGCTTATTTGCAGTAAAAATGTTAAAAAGAAACAGGTGTCAAAGTGAACAGTGATGGGAATTGCATATATAGTTTTTCTAGATTTTCTAGATTCTCTAAGATTACCTCCAAACTTCATACAATAATGGGACAAATGCTACTTCCAAGACAAAAAACATACTTCTTTTAATGTACAGTGAAAATCACAACAGCAAAGAACCTGCTCCCTGGTTGATGATGACACAGGTAGCAGTGCACAGATACAACAAGATATTGTACTAATTGTTCCTACATTCAAAAACAAGAGCAGACCCAAAAAGGACCTAACTGAACTAGTTTTAAACATAATTGTGTACAGAATTAAATAAGGCTTATATTTTTTAGTCAAGTATAAAAATTAGAGCAAAAAAACTTGTTGTGTGGTCACTAGCATAAATGCTAATAGAACAATGCTCCTTGCAGTGGCAGTCATTATAATGGATACTTGCCAAGGTCTTCAGCCATTGCTGCATTCCTGCTTCCTTTCACTGTCTACTTGCCCCTAAAAGATTGAACCAGATACAGAAACTTCAACATGATTGGCAAGACATTAGAATATGCTGTCAGGGTGGGTCTACTCCATTATCCGGTCATGTTGGACTGATGGCAGACTTAGCTGTTGAGGTACAGCGTGAGCGGGTCGGGTGTAGCTGGTTAGTATGCTGTCTTCAGTAGACATCTCTGCAACATGACGCATAGGCATATTTGATGTAGTATGACAACGTTATTTCATTCTGTTGATAATTTTAGTTAATTTTGGAATGTTACAACTAAATATTTAATTACATAAGTATATAATACTTCATAAAACTAAATATATAAGTAGTTTGTCCAACTCTCGACAAAATACAAATTGGAAAAACAATCAATCAACACATCAACCTACTGTCTTAGTTTACATTTTGGTGCAGTTATTGGTCATGTATAAAGCTTACCGACTTTATCTTTACCTGAAATTGTGAATTGAGGGTTAAATTCAGCCTAAATTGACACCCAGATTTTACTATTATGGCTAATGTTTTGTCTGCACTGTTGTATTTACCGTCAGTTTCATGCCGGTTGAATGTGAGTTATCTATTGAGAAGTATAGCTTATCAATATAGTATTTGCAAACATTGCGATTTGGTCTACAGCATTTAATTTGAGTGAACTTATCTCTCATATTGTGATTTCTTTGCAGCTCATCAGCTGGGACTGTGGATTAAACCATGATCGAAATGGAATGATATCAGCTACCTCATATTAAAGACTTTTCTTCCTTGATTAAAGAGACCTAGACCTGCCATGTCTGGATAGAGGATTCCTGTATTGACTAAATGGGTGCTAATAAGAGTTTGTCCTCCAAACTTCTTTGCCCCTGGCACTTGGCAATTGGGATTTATATGCACCTTCAGCTGAATAAAATAATCCCTGGGTCCTGGAATTGGACTTTGCTCACAGTCAGATCTTTGCTCCACAGAGATTATGCTCAACTCATTTGTACTGAAGATGGTTTGTGAGATAAAAGTTGCAGAAGTGAGTGTGGGAATCAGCTTCCCAGGCTCTAATCGTCATTGATTAATGCAGCTGAGTTATCAGGTGGGAATTTGTGGCCTGGAATGTTCACCAATGATATAGTGGACCACCTGAGAAGTTCGGCAGATGTTTGCAACATGGGTCCGAGGCTGCTGAACAGCGTGACAGGGGCTGTGCTTTTGGTGTTTTTAGTCAGCGCTGTGTTTACTTGTCCAAAGAACTGCCACTGCACAGAGAGGACTGGACTCAAGACGGTCCAATGCACATCACGTGACCTTGAGAAGATCCCAGCTAACATTCCAGATGACACAGTCTCTCTTCACCTGGCTTCTAACCGCATCACCCGTATCCCCAGCGATGCCTTTAAGGGTTTGCGTCGACTTCAGGAACTGGATATCTCCAACAATGCCATCGAGGTGGTGGAGGAAGGTGCTTTCCATGGTATCTCTGAGGGCCTCCGTGCCCTGGACTTGTCAAACAACCTTTTGCGAGGGGTCCCTAGAGAGACGTTCGCCCGGCTGCATGCAAAGATCAGCCTGGCTGGAAATCCCTGGCACTGTGAATGCTCCCTCCAGGAGGTGCTGAGGGAGCTGCAGCTGGATCCCGACACGGTGAACCAGGTGAACTGTCAGACAGCTGTGCGTGAGGAATACGCAGGCAAGCCCGTCATCCAGGTACTCGACTCCGGGGTCAACTTCTGCAGCTTTCAGCGCAAGACCACGGATGTGGCCATGTTCGTCACCATGTTTGGCTGGTTCACCATGGTGATAGCCTATGTGGTGTACTATGTGAGGCAGAACCGAGAGGATGCCCGCAGACATCTGGAGTACCTCAAGACCCTGCCCAACAGCCCCAGGGACAGCAAGGATTCAGACACAATCAGCACAGTGCTATAACACAATACAATCTAGGACCACTGACGTCTCAGATTTCTCATGGAAATATGGAAATTCTACTTTTTATCAAAGTTCCTGCATAGTTAAATATGTAAATAGAGTCATTCAGAGTGACTCATCAAATGTTTCAAATGTTTCATTCTACAGAAACTTAGAGCCATAATTGATCACAGTGGTGGTGATAGGAACCAGGCGTCTGAAGGGTATAATGTTACTACAAGCTACCTCACAGAAAGTAATTACATGGAATTGTTTCAAACATGCTGCATGATGCCTAAAACATTGTTTTTGGGATATGCTTTTGGACTAAAATGTCTTATATACATTTGTGGTGGAGAGATTTGTATGGGGCGTTCTTTTCAGATATGAACATTCCAAAAAAGAAAGGATTATGTAAATAGTGTCATAGAAAAAACATGTTGAAGAGTGAGTGTATACAATTGTGTGTGTATAACATCTTTAAGAGGTTAGGGGACCATTTACATCTTGTGGAATTTCATTAAAAACATCTACTGAAACGTTCTTTAGGGAACTAAAACAGCTTATTTATGGCATCAGAAAAAGCCCTTTCTGGCATCTTGACCTTGAAGAGTGTAGGTTCACTGGTAGAGCTGGTAAACAGTTATATTTGCACTGTACACAGTGGAACCCCTGGTTCCTATCACCACTGCTGTAAAGACATCTGAGTGGGTAAGTTTCACATCAGAACAGTCTGAATAGCTTTGTTTACATCTGAAGGATTAAATTATGCAGAAACTTTCAAAGATTGATAGAATTCTCCTTTAAAATATGAGCCAGTCCTCCATAATAAATCACATTAGGGAATAAGGGATTTCTTTCTTTTTTCTTTATTGACCATATTTATAACTGTTCAAGATTCATAGTTTTTTCCACCTGAAACATAAAATAGCACAGAATGTATATGTTTCCAATATTTCCAAACACATGGGATTGTGGATATTTTTGGCTGTAGCTGGTGAATCCTTAAGTGCCTACATTTTACACCATAGCATAAGAAAGGGCTGCAGTGAGATTTATGTTTTACTTTAGATTCAGTAAAACAGCACAAACCAGTGGTTGTAGGAAATCACATCATTATATTTGTTTCCTCTATTCTTTCATAAACTGCTTTTCTGTAAAACTGCTTTGAGACAACACTGGTTGTAAAAAGCGCTATATAAATAAATGTTGATTGATTGATTGATAGCCCACCTTAGAGAGGTTTTAAAATTCAGCTCTCTAAAAACACCTGAATCATTGTCAGAGATCAGCGTTACTGTCTGTATGGTCTGTTATATTGTAGTAGATAAAACTGCAGTCCAGTGGTCAAAAAGAACATTTAGGCTTCAAAACAGGACATTAATTGAGATAATAAGTGAAATATATCAAATCAATAGTCATGGGGTACTTTCTATTGGCGCTACATTTCAGCTTTATCAGACTTCCTTCCTTTATGAATGTTTTCAGTGTTTTTTGAAGATCATTATCTTTATTTTTTATGTTAAAAACGAGTAAAAAAAAAAAAGCTGTTTTAAACCATAGGTGGACTTATTTGGGAGCAGTGGGACTGCATCCCTGTCCATCATGGTCACATGGTAGGCAGCTGGATCTCCTAATTTGTGTACCAAAGTGTGAAAATCAGAATGATTAATAATATTTACAACTGTTAGCATTTATGAGTTCTGCAGATGTTCATACTGAAACAGATACATTTGGTAAAGATTAAACATGTATTTGTTTTATAGAATAATCATAATTCATGTTTTCAAAGCATTTTTATATGTAAAATCCTAATCAGTCAAAAGTTGTTTTCAACTCTGGTTTGAACCAGTTTAGCAGAATGAGTCATGTATTTGTTGTCTTTTTACTCAAGCATAATGTTGAGTTTAGTGAATGAAAAGACAGAATTTTCTGCTAGCTCCACATTATGTGTGTCGCAGGCTCCCAGGGCACTGACCCCTTTCCCTCGTCTAGCGTCTTATGTCAGCAAGCGGTGTTGTGATGTATGGTGTGGAAGTAACACGCCCTCATTTATTCTCAGCCAGATTCAGAAAGAGAACCAGATTCAGGAACAGCAACAACAGGAAATTCCTACTGAAACCTAACAGTGAACCATGAATAGTATGCATTTAAGTGGTGTATTATAAAGATCATTCAAATGATTTTGTACTGAATTACTGAAAAACTAAACTGCGTCTCCTTGTAATTTACATATTCTGTGTTTGTACTTTACATGATTAATCATTAAATAAAAAGGTTACTCCATAATAGTTATTCTATAGTATGTGAACATTCTTTGTCAACTATTTATTCAGTCAGTGTTTCCACCAATAGGGTGCTCGTAGTGGCCCAATGCTTTTCCATAGATAGATAGATAGATAGATAGATAGATAGATAAATACTTTATTGATCCCGAAGGAAATTTAGCAATGATATATCGTCGCTGTCCAATGAAAAACATGTATCTCCATTTTTGGTGATTTTAAGTTTTCTACATCATTTGAGCACAACAATGGCCTTTTATATTGTGTAAAAGTTTCATAAATACCTTAAAACATCAAAAAATCTAAACTACTATGTAAAAAATTAGGCTATCTTGGTCAAATTCCATATTTTGTTGATTTTCTATCTATAAATAAATTACACTTCTCTGCACATTTTAATGAACTATTACTGTTTATTTGTTGAAACCAACAGACTGAGAAAAAAGAAAACATTAATTGTGGCTTTTATATCTAATATATATATATATATATATATATATATATATATATATATATATATATATATATATATATATATATATATATAGCATTTAGAGTATATGTTAACTATAGCAAGTAAATAGAAATTATTATTTAAGTGCAGAGATGACAGGAGTTCCTTAAATAAAAGTAAATCCAGTGAAGTATGTGCTCTGAAAAATACTTAATGTACATAAGTAAATGCTTCTACTTTTATATCTTTTTATTAGAGATGCACATCCATAAATCCAAGCATGCTAAAGGGTTAATACTAGAACTGCAAAATCACTTCCACAAAAATCCACTAGAACTGACTTGAGTTTCCTAATCTCGCTCTCCAGAAGGTGTTTGTTCGCCCTGTAAGATCAAATAAGATAAACTAAGGTAGTGGGGAGTCGATTCCAAGAGAATCGATTCTTCGACTTGAACACGTAGGAGCCAAAAGAGCTAGAGGTTGGCTCTTCAGCGTGTTTTTTCATCTTAATTGGCATTTTGACAGATTTAACTTTGACAATAAATAGTTGACTGAAAACAATGTTTTTTCACAGCACATTGATCGGAAAACAATTAATTTGAGATTTGTTACCTTTTTGGCAGCTTCTTATTTAAACTCTGCAGTTACAGTCTCGTGCTTGACACACTGTTAAGGCAACTGCTGCAACACTAATGATGAACCTGAATGAATGAATAAGCCAAACAAGAAACTGCGAGTATGAAGCCAAACAGGAGAACATCCAACTTTTTTGTTCAAAGATTCATTCTGAGTTTGCCTCGATCTCCCCTCTTTAGCCTACATCTACAGGTGAACTTTCCTCATATCACTGTAATCTGAATCTACTCAGAATTAGGAGGGTTTAATCTTGGCTGTGTCCCTGTATTAAGGCCATAATTGTAGAAAATTTTCAGGCACATCATCTGCAGTAACCGCTTGCTCAAAGCTTCCTCTGATTATCTGTTTGTTTTTCTTCCTTTTCCCGCATCACTACGGGGCCTGTACGCCTCAAAGTAACCAATCACTCCCACTTACCCCCTCTTCCATCCCTTCTTCAACACCAGTAGGATTATGTTTTGCACTTCATTAGGTTCATGAATAGAACTGCCTGCTTACTAAATATATAAATAAAAATGAGAGATGAATTGATCTCTACAACTAAAGTAATAAGCCTGTTTTAAAATGTATTGGATAAAAAGTACAGATATTTCATTTGAAATGTGGTGAGTAAAAGTACAAAAAAGTATCATCAGCATAAAATAAAATAAACAGATGCCTAAAAATATGTAAATACAGTAACAAAGTACATGCCACTTCTGTTTAAGAACATATTAAAACAACTTTTAAACTTGTGCATAGGTCTACAACATAAATGTACTTTTACTTTCCTTGACATCTTATACATCACATTCTGTGTAAATCTATTTAACATATAATCGAAACATCCTTTTTCCTGAGTTCATTCACTAAACCCTGTCACCTGAACACATTCACCACTATGAAATATCTGAAATGTTCACATTTGACCGGACATTAGATCCTCAGAATCTGGAAAGATCATGAGAAAAAGTTTTCTCTTTTTTTTAACAGCAACAAAAATAACAGATTATAAGGAGAAATCTGCTGTTCCAGGCTGTCATGGAAATAATAACTTTTCATACCTGTTCCAAGAAATGAAACTGGCATGGTTAATGTTGGCTTCCTGTGTGCCAACTTCTTAATCAAAAACTCTACCTTGAATGCTACAGCTTGTGCACCAGAATGGAACGAGTCCCCATCTTTTGCCCAATCGACACACCATTTCGCCACACCGCCCCCACCCCGCCCCCACCACACCCCCATCTTACCCCCCCATAGAGACCCATTTATTTTTAGGCCCACCCAAACATTTTTTTATTCAACCCATAAGCACCAAACTGCATGTAAACACTCACTGCAGGTCCCTTAACCGTAATCCAAAAACATTCTAACCCGTACTCTGTTTGTCTGGTTTTTTTGTGCCTCATTCCATCCATAGAGTCCGATTCATTTTCAAACCCACCCAAACATTATGGTTTCCTTTACTTTTAAACAGTCAGCAGACTGCATGTACTCACCCAGGACAGGTCCTCAGACTCCACAGACATACCCATCTGCACTCCTCTATTTGTCATTTATTCGTCCCTCATTCCTCCCATCGAGTCCTATTCATTTTCTACCATCATGTTTTCGTTTAACCTACAGCCCCCAAACTGCCTGAAGAGACACAACAAGAGCGAAAGCATTAAGTAATTGCTCTGTGGGGAGTTCTTAATCTGAAGACACCTCTATTTATACCCTCAGTTCGGCCATCCGCGCTTGAGCACGTCCATACAGGGCTTCGGGGCCGGCTCATCTGTGACGTCACAGCGCACGCGCCAGCTCATGCCACATATATATAGCCCGCATGACCCTGCATTACCCTACAAGTGGCATGAGCCAGTAAGCTAATTGTCTCGTCACTGAAAACTGAACACTTTCTGATTTAAAAGTCTTTCATTTAGTAACGGAGGTATCAGCCCAGATATAAATCGGCATAACAGTCAGTCTCATTTCACAGCTTTACTACTATTTCAGAATAAAGTCAGATACCATATATAATTTAGAGTCGTTATAGGGGCCAGTCTACTTACTATATTATTATTCCACTATGTATTAGTTGTGTCTTTCGTTTTTATTATTGGTTTTTCTCTGCTGGATTTTTACCGCCGACCCCGTCCCGTGCTTTTCGAGATATCAATTTACACGCCCATTTAAGGTACTTCTGCTCGACCGACAGAAACCACACATACACTCGGGCAGATCCCTCTTTTTTCCCCCATAGAGTCCTATTCATTTTTGGACACACCCAAACATTATGGTTTTGTTTAATGGACATCCTCCAAACTGTATGTACTCACTTAGGGCAAGTCCCCAAGCACTGATCCACAGACCCACCCGCACTCCTCTATTTGTGGTTTATAAAGTCCCATTGTTTTTCAAGCCCACTCAAATCTCATGGTTTCGTTTGACCTACATCCAAAAAACTGCATGTATTCTCCTTTATTTGTTGTTTATTCATTCCTCGTTCCTCACACTGCTTAAGCTGCGCAACCATCCTGTGTTTCCTTCAGGAAACTTCTCCAGTTTTTATATAAACCGAAGCTACTTGAACCGACCCGTGCAAAATTCTGATGTTGTTTTCGGGGGGCTCTTGACTCTTTCAGGATAGCTTAGCTCCCCTTGGCTTCCCTGTAATTTAAATTCCGCAAATACATTTCCCTGTTTTGAAACTCAGTCTCAAAGTGTGTGCGCCTGTGCATGCTGTCATCATGCTGTCTGAAACTGAAACCCAGCTGGAGGAATAAGCTTTTTGGACACATAAAGCTCTTGTTTGCATGCTAAGGCCCTTGAATAGGCCGCCTACCAAGAAGATAAATAACGCCTTGTTTATGCTTACAGATAGAGTATTGGATTTGATGCAACACAGGGGGTCTTTTTTCCTCAGTTCATCGTGACATTTCTTAATCTGCTCTCCTGACTCAGTATGTGAGGAAAAAAAATCTGCATTTTCAGATGACATTTCTAAATTTATCTTGGAATTAACAGGGTTGATTAGCTGCCCAAATTAATAATACACACTGAATTTCAGATTTATTTATCTTCTAGATTGGGGCGTTTACATATTTTGGCAGGCCCTCACAGTACTGTGTAAGCCATAGCCTCGCTCCAGAGGCAAATGGGCTTCAATTCCTCACTTCTAACTTAAAGGGAGTTTCATTGATTTCTCCAAAAATCTGCATAATTAAATGAATATGATGTAATTATTTAGAGTGCGTTGGCCATGCGATGGACTGGTGAACTGTCAATGGTGTACCCCACCTTTGCCCGATGATGCTGGGATTGGCTCCAGTCCCCCCGTGACCCCGACTAATGGGATAAAGCAGAAGATAATGGATGGATGGATATTTAGAGTGTTTTGATGTGGAAGAAACATTTGTGTATAATTGATATGAGTTGTGCTTAACATGTTGATGGAACTACACAGTCGAATCACATAATTATGACCACTTCCTACTTTCAACGACAGCAGCGTGTAGGTGACAGCGTTATGGTCTGGGAAATGTTTTCGTGGCATTCTCTAGGCCCACTCATTCATTTGGAAGGTACTTTCTAGGGATTTGGATATGAATCCATCCTTGCAGATAACATGCATGCTGATTGTCTTCCCCACATTACACTAGAAACTAGAAACTTACATTGGAAGAGCATGACCAAGACTTCCAAGTACTAATTTGGCCACCTAACTCCCCAGATTGAACCCAAATGAGCATCTGTGGGACCACCTCGATCCTTGTGTTTGCTCCATGGATCCTCCCCCGCATGCCCTCCAGCAGCTAGTTGATGCACTACAGTCAGCATGACTCTGAATACCTTTCAACCTATCAAAACCTTATTGAGTCTCCCAGTCCGTCTAGCTGCTGTCCGTGCTGCAAACAGCGGTTACCTTGGGTATTAGCTGGTGGTCACTTGATTGTGTAACAGGGTGAATAGGGTTAGTTTTGATTTCAGGTTAACTTTAACTGTTATAAACTCTTGCCATTTTGTTGTATATTACTTTTAGAATGTTTTACATATTTGTACATTACATTTCCAAAACAAACTTTTGTAGAAATGTTTGTAGATCTACAGTTACAGACTATATTACATCTAATTCTCTGCATACTTTTTTAGTCCTTTCACCCTGTTCTTTTATGGTCAGGACTGATGATGGATGGACCGATCAGCGTTTTTGAGGCCGATTCCGATCGCTGATCACCTTTCAGCACGATCGGCTGGTACCGATCGAGGGCGGGGTATACGACACGGCAGAGATACATGTAGTTATTTTTAGCAAGCTTTTTAAGCAAGTCATGACACATGGTTGAAACTGGTTTATTACCATTTTTAACGAGCTCATGTGAAACAGCATAATATTTTTAACAAAATTAACAGAAAATAAACAAAGTAAATCAAACAAATATCCCCAATACAGCAATCATTCAATTTAGACCCTTAATTTAAAACGAAAAAAGCTAATTAAATAAATGCAGTAAAAACTGCAGTCATTAAACACAGACTCTGTTATTTTAAACAAAATACTGCAATCATTAAATGTGGATCTTGAATTGTTGCTGCTGTTCTGTTCGTACCGGTCAGATCTGGTCTGCACTGGGTTATTATCTGTTCTGGGTTATTATCTGTTCTAGCTGCTCGTGCTAGCTCTGCTGTTTACTGGTACTCATTGTATTCAGCTGCGTGCAGCGTTGTATCAGATTACTAGTGTTAAATGTCTTTGTCTTGGTTCCTCAACGAGACACGCTGATTTTACAAATTTTACAAAACGCCCTGGATGATTCTGTGTCACTTACGGTAAACACTGCCAGACGGACATGTTTACTTTCAGCGCGTTTTTTGTGCGACGTCGCTTCTTCAGTCAGTCTGTGGAAAATGAAAGCGTATATATTTCCACCTAGCGCTTCAGATAGGAATTGCAGGGAGCTGGCCGGAGGGGGTTCTCCTCTTCCTGGATAAAACGCTAGCTAGAACTACAAAAATTAGGCTAATTTGTTTAACGCCATCGATCGGCTCTCGGGATGGGCTCTAAATTGGAGAAATATCGGCCGATCACTGATCACATATTTCGATTCAAAATCGGCCGTTACCGATACATAGCCCCATCCCTTGTCAGGATCCCTACAGGACCCCCACACAGCAGGTTATATTTGGGATGGTGGATCATTCTCAGCACTCCAGTGACACTGATGAGGTTCAGGGAGAAAAACACACTTTGGAGCAAGAAAGCTTGATAAGAAACATGCTAGAACTAGAATCAACCTTTGGAAACACTTTTCAAACATGAATTTCTTACACAAGAAGGGGAAGCAGTTGGATGCAGAATTAGTGACGTTTCTCTTGGAAAGTAAGTGAACATTATAGTTTACATATAAACTTGTTTAACTGTTTCATTGTCCAGCTTCACTTAGCAAATTACTCAGATTAGTCATTAGCACGCAGAGAACTGGCCTATTAAGTAATACTTTGATGAGGCATCTACTTAGAGGTTTATGTAATACTAGTCAACTGCATCAAACTCTGGTGCACTCTTAGATGAGGCTGAAGTCAGCTTCTCATTCAAACATTCTGTTGTACATTAAATGCTGTAGAGAAAGTATTTGCTTCATTACAGCTCATTACGATAAAAAACAGAACAGCAAAGACACTCTTGACCATTCCCGCACAGCAAATCAGTATGAACTGAATGCAAAGGGGTTATAGGCTTGTAACTTTGCAATCCCTTGGACAAAAGAAACACAGGAGTTTGATGGTCGTTTTGGTCAAACAACACAAAAAGATACTTGTAGTACTTGGATAGTGAGATCAGGTGAAAAGTTCCAGAATATGGGAAATGTAATCGTTTTCTAAGTAGATAAGTACAATAAATCAATGCTTTTTCAGCAGGAGAGCAGGACTGTAGCCCTCTCTTGGTAATTATATATTTTAGCTAGGTTCAATTTCATTAACACCGTGTAAAATTGTTGTTTCAGCTATAAAAAGAACTGCACTTAATGAGCTCTGCTGAAATGTAGGTTATCAATTTCTTCATTAATGTCTTGGGAAGTTGGACAAGTTTTCAGATTTACAAATATGTTAGAGATTTTTCAGAGGCATCCCAATCATAGTTAAAGTTACTGGGCTATGAAGGACCAGTTTGCTGTAGCGTCACCCTGGAGCAGAGCAACATCACATTTCTAGTAAGTCAAGAAGCTCAATGATTGTGTGTTAAGCAGCTAAACAATTATCTTTCATTCAGTTTGTATTTGATCGTCTGTTTTCCTCTAACAAACAGCATAATGCCATAGTACGTTTTCAGGAGCCCCCTTAAATTTTAATTTTATTCATGGCCTCCAAGACTCCCCAAGATTCCCTGTATTTCTCACCTTGCTAGAAAGTTTGACAACACTAGCAAACTCTAAATAAACTCTGCTCTGTTGCTGAACTAATTTTTTATAGATTGGTAAAAACTGAAAGGAGAGGAGGAGGGACTGTATATTTTCTGGTGATATGTTGCCCCCTATTGTTTGGGGTATGGATTTGACAGGTTGCATCATCTTATAAATTGCTGTACCACAAAAACAACATCAATAGTTCTAAAGGATAAGGAGAGGTTGGAATGTCATATACAATTATGTACGACTGCTTGTGGTACATAAACCATTCTTGATGAATCCTTCATGAAAACTATGAATTACAGAAAGTATACAATTTAACAAATATGTAAGTTATGGGCTATTTAAGCATGCTGTCTGCCTGTTATTGTGTGCATGCAGTACACTTCATTAAATGTATATCTTTTGGCTAAATGGGCAATAGAAATTTGTTCAGCAGTAAACCTATCAGACCTCATGGCTGAGTGACCTTCAAAATAACTCGGTCAGTTTGTCCTCTATTTGATCCAACCTACAACCTCAGCCTTTCTCGAAGTCAGTCCTTCCATTGATATGATTTATGGTTCTTCTCATATGTTCTTATTAATATAAAGTGCTTGGGACTCGACCCAGATTTAAACCTCTTCACAATCAGTCACGCTGGCTCCAGGCATTTTCCACCCATCTGTCGAAAAGCTGTTATTTTCCAATTACAGGTCCTCACTCTGTGAGAAGGGATGCAGAATGGCATTTGTCCTTGCCACCCCCACCCATCTTCTTCAATTCCCTCCTCCGTTTCCCATGCTA
The DNA here is from genome assembly GCA_021613375.1 of Megaleporinus macrocephalus. Classification (NCBI taxonomy): domain Eukaryota; kingdom Metazoa; phylum Chordata; class Actinopteri; order Characiformes; family Anostomidae; genus Megaleporinus; species Megaleporinus macrocephalus. The sequence continues at coordinate 30,756,528 of CM038704.1, read as the reverse complement.
AGCTAATGTTTTTGCTACATCTGGTTGTTCTCTGCATAAGGCTTGTTGTGCTTGTGTGTGATGTGTTTCTTGACCTTTTAAGTGCCCAGAAGGAGGCTAATGAGTCTCTGATTAGAGTTTTACATTTTGGCTGCCTGGAAATCAGCCATCCAGCAATATCCTCTGGAATGCTTATGACTCTTGGCAAGTAGAAATTCTGATTTATTATGTAAGATTTATGAAAGATGAAAGATGTAGTTTTGCTGAGTGAGGAGAAATACAGGACAAAGTGTGGTGTGCAAGCGAGTTGAGTTCCCGTGTAAGGCCTGAAATAATAGTTTATGAATGAGAAGTGTCACAAGCATGTTACGTATTAACCTCACACACCCCTGACAAATAAAGACCTGTAGTCCAGTAGTTCATGATTCACTTACATCCTTGGAAAGCAATCATCGGATTCATCTGCTTAGGGAGGGGGTCCAAAGCACAACTGACATTACAAATGGTCCTCTGCCTGTTGCAATTTAATATTTCAACTGTAAAGTTTTCCAAATCCTCAAATCTTACATCTGGGCTATACAATGCGACAATATTGTTGCATGTAAAAAATAAATCCTATGCAAATTAAAAAAAGATTACATTCAACTGTGCATGTACTACTACTATTAAATAAATAAATAATACTTCTCTGAAATCTAGAGCTGATGTGCCCTCTTTTCTATATTGGACTAAACTTAATCGTTAGCCTGTTTTTAATCATATTATAATGAATAATGAATACATTCAAATAAATATTAATAGTTAGCTTTAGCTTTAAATTTTCATTTATTTGCTGAGTTTAAATTATGTGTCATAACTTTTGCACAGCTCCCCCAAACATGTTGAATCCAGCAAATAAACAGTAATCATGCATTAAGACGTGCAGAGGTAGATTCTCTGTGGAGGATGTGTAATTTTTTAAACTTAGCAAATTAACAGAACACCTCAAAATATTGTATGCGACCGTATCCTCTCAATTAAAACAGACCAAATCACATTTGATGTTTTCCTGCACACAAGACAATAAATATAGAAATCCAAAGTCCTGTGTTAAACACTTTCCGACAGCGCATGTCAACTTTTAATTCCCTTGATTTCCCTCAGGTGCTGTTTTGAGTGACTGAGAGAGAACGAGAGAGGCACAGAGACGGATATTTCTGGAAATGTAGAGACTCTGTTTCAGATGAATGTGCCCCTTAGCTAGACAGGCTAAAATGTTCAGCTGAGTTCAAATTATATTACACCATTTCTCCAATCACACACTGCGGGAATGGGGCAATTAATTTGGGCTTCAGATGGCCTTGGATTTAGTGTTAATGTGCCTGCCAACACCGACGGAAAGAAACATTAACATGATTTCCAGGGGCACGCACCCCTCCTGCATTCAAAATGATATATGGAATGAATTAACCCCTCAAAGACAGAAATGTCCGATGATACAAAGTTGCGTTCTGCATGTGTCATATCCGCAGGTGGTTATGGGCAGCAAGAACAACTCAACATTCAACATTCTTGAAATTACGAAGGGTTATTCCCTGCTTTTACACTTGGAAATGTCCAATCTACACCCACCGGACCCTTTATTAGATACACCTCCTTGTGTGGACAGTCATCCATTTTAACAGCTACATTTACCATATAGGTGCTTTTTCTACTTCACCACTTACAGAGACTGTAGTCCATCTGATTCTCTGCATACTTTGTAGAGACCCCTTTCATCCTGTTCTATAATGGTCAAGCTCATTGGTCAGGACCCCCACAGGACCATCACAGAGCAGGTATTATCTGGGTGGTGAATAATTCTCAGCACTGCTGGAGCACTCTGTAGAGACCCCTTTCATCCTGTTCTACAATAGTCAAGATCCCCACAGGACCACCACAGAGCAGTTAATATGTGGGTTGTGCTGGTACAAGTGCATCATCCACTGCATTCACTGCTACTGAGAATTGTCCATCAACCAAAACTATCCAGCCAACAGCGTCCAGTGTCAGCGTCTGTGACCACTGATGAAGGACTAGAGGATGACCAACACAATCTGTGCAACAACAGATGAGCTATCGTCCCTGACTTTACATCTACAAGGAGAACCAACAAGCTGGGAGGGTCTAATAGAGTGGACAGTGAGTGTTTAAAAACTCCAGCACCTGTGTCTGATCCACTCGTACTAACATAACACACACTAACACACCACCATCTCGTGAGTGTCCCTGTAGTGCTAATGATCCAGCACTCAAATATGAACTGCTCTGTGGTGGTCCTGTGGGGATCTTGACCACTGTAGAACAGGATGAAAGTGCTCCTATAGGGTAAGTGGAGCTGATAAAATGAACAATGACTGTAGATGCAACCTAATAAAGCGGTCAGTGGGTGTACAATTAAAAATATATTCAAATTGAAAGTTTGAGGAACAGCACTTCAGAGAGAATGTGTGCTCTCCATCTGTGTCAATCAAATTTGCATTTGATTAATTCCTCTCTCTCTGTTTCTCTCTGCCTCCCCTTTGTCTCTCTGCCTCTCTCTCACTCCCTCTTCTCTCTCTCTGCTGACTTCAGAGCAAAACAATGAAATAATCAATTATCACTCTAACAGGAACTAAATGAGTGTGTGACCCAGCAAAATGCTAATTTTAATTACTTGAATAATTGCAGAACTAAAATGTAACAGTACAAATATGTATGATGCCTAAATACAGGCATCATTAAAATCAGTGTGTTGCGCCAAAACAGAGACAACTAAGAGTTTGATTTATGTTTTTAATTCCATGGGGAGATCTGAAAAGACTTCTATACCAAAAAAAAAGAATAAAAAAGGCACGACTAGTAACTACTATGTTGGGTTTTTGCTGCAGAAGCCTTTCTGATGAGAATGAGCTTCAGCACTGCATAATGTAATACATTTATAGCACGTAAATATATAAAACACAAAATAAACACCTTTACATGTGCAAGGCCAGTTTTCCTGACAGAAAGTCCTGAGATTCTTCTTTGAAGGGAAAGTCTAGCCCAGAGCCCACTCGGTGTTGTAAATGTGACAATGTGTTTTAAAGTTACTTCATTTCTGGCTTATTGGCACTACTCCAACCCCAAAGAGTAATAATCCTACTTGGATTAAGTTGTATGCACAGGCCTGCAGATAAATATGCTATGGTAAAATATTTCAACAAGGATTCTTCTTCTTTGGACGTCTTGCAGACGCTGCTACAGCTCCACCAAATTCAAGCTGCTGCTTGAACATAACATCATGAAAGGCACGCTCTAGGACCAGTGCTTAGTTTATCCATTCTGACCTACTGTTGCACCTTTACATGGTAGCCTCTGATGTAAGATGACTCGCTCCTAAGCAGATATGACCAGCTCACTCTAAGCCAACAAAGACACAACGATTAATAGTTACAGGTTATTATACACATAATGAAAACTTAGTATTATATTGTCGCTGTCCAATGAAAACCATGTATCTACATTTTTGTCAATTTTAAGTTTTCTACATTTGAACACACCAATGCTCATTTACATAGTGTGACAATTTCATGATGAATGGACCAATAGAAGAACTCCAAAACAGCTTGGGAAAAATTCTGGTTCCATTGACTTACATTAAAAGTAAAGTATGTTTTTGCTCTCTCCTGTAAAGTTGCAATTTTGGAGATACTTTTTTTTCATTGGACAGTGACGATATACTATATTCTATTCATACTAATAGATTGTTCTAAATCTTTACACACTGCTCCTTTAAAACAAGTACACACCCTATTTTATAGACAGATACAGAGTAAAAAAAATCAGACAGGAATAAAAGACCTTGCTTAGTACAATGCAAATAACGACTATAAAATACAACTAAAAAGATAAAGCGTTTAATATTGTGGCCACCATAGATGTAGGGGTTTTAAAGCTACAGAGCAATGAACCAGAGGAAATCATCAATTCTACCGGAACGATGTCTGGAACATGCAGATCTGTGCATAATAAGGTCAAGAACCAAGTCAAACACACATTCTGTCCTTTTCATAATAGATGTGTATTATAACTGCACTCGCCAAATTAGTCCTAGAAATCCAGTGAAGAATGGCGAAGCCATATTAATTAATTATAGGTTATTATAAATTGGCCCTATTTGTCAGAGGTCATCTTATCTTCTGTATTTGAGGATACTGGTGAAGAATGGTCCACCATTAGCAGAGGAGGAATATTTCTGCTAGGCAGCAGCTAGATTAAGATGGGGGGAGAGAGAGAGGAGAGAATCAATACATCAGCCCAGCTAAAAAGGGAACACATCTAGATGCATGTAGCACACTGCTGTACAGACTGCATGTGTAGTTTCTTTTGATCATCACCTTAATATTCATGTAATCCGAGAGTACGATTTTGATTCAGAGTTCCGAAATACTGCTACTCTCTACATCTAAATAGCAAAAGGGAAACCACTACTGAAAAAGGGCGGCTGCATGACTAAAATAAAATTCACCCAAATGAATCATTACGTACCCCTGGGTTTGGTAATTGGGTCGGCTGTGCATTGAGCTCCTCCAGTCTCAGTGGGACAGAGGAACACATAGGTAGGTTACTGTTTTGTTCAGTTGTGACATAATCAAGGTATTTTTTTGTATCAAACAGTAGTTCTGGGCTATGGAACAGGACACAAGCTGCCTATGGGAGATAAAAAGTCAAATGAGAGATGTCCCTTATATCCCAGACAGTGAGATCAGATGAAAAGGAGATCTATGCTTAAGTCTCAGACCTCTGCTCACATATCTCTCCTGAGCTAAAGAGCCCGGTAATCCCATGTGTCTCTGCTTGAGTTTTAGGAGATCTATGTAAAGTCACACAAATCTGAGTCATTTTACTGCTCTCCCTGCGATAATAACTTTTATGTTTATCGGTAACTACAGTTTGTTTCTCCTGTATCTCATATCTCTGTTCTGTCTAATTCTATTTCTCCTCGTGAATATTAAGAGACTGACCATTAAGAGCGCCTAACAGCAATAAAAGTTCTTTCTGGATTCAGTGGGTGTTCTAAGCCTTCAGGAATGGCCTAATGATTTCTGGTGTATACATAGGTTTGATTCAGCATCATGCTTGATGTATTTAAACTTACAGATTATTTAAATTTACAGTTTAGTACAGGTCATTCTTAAATTTCCATGTTTGTTGATGCAAAAAGGTAAGTAGCAGCGTTAAACAGCTTCAGGTAGTGTCTGCTTAAATACACCAATAATTCAACAATACAGACTTACAAGAGTTTCAACTTCATCAGGTTTACAAATGTTTAAAAAGCTCCACTTGTCATGTGTCTCCTTTTACTTTATTGAACTATAATCATTACTATCACTGTTATTAACAAAATTTTGCATTTGTTTAATGGAAATTCATGAGTTGGCATTGAATAATCCAGGTAATAAACATATTGTGCTTTGATGAACAGTGGCGAAAAAAACATATTAGGACATCATGGACTTGGTTTGTTGAGGGAAACTAACTCCCATACAACAGGTTTCCCAGTCATATCCCGTGATGTATCATAGTCACTGGATTATTGATTTATTCTCCCCAATCCGTCTTCTGTTCTTTCTCTCAATCAGTCTGCTTCCCTCTTCTCCACCCTCACTTGAGAGAAAAAAAACAAATCTGCCTCAGACGATAACCACAGGGAAAATAATGTTCTAAAAGCAGGAGATGAGTGCACAGTGCTGGACGGAATCTCACAATAACAAGAACCTTGTTTCTGTGACTGTAAGCATGTGTGGCTCTTTCTCTACTCTTAATTGCACATGCATCTGTATTCATTCCCTCTGTTTTTTGATGGCTGCAATGTTAAATATATCTTGGCAGAATTGAGGACGTCGACATTTGAATCTGTGTTCCGACTGGACCTGGAAAAAGGCCATATTTTCTCCCCGAGCCATTGAATTTGGCTGAATTGTGCACCCTGTGTGACCACTGAAAGCACTTAGTTCCATTTTCCTCTGCATATGAACTAATGTAATAACAGTGCTGACACTTCATTACTGGTCGTGATAAATGGCCTTCCGTTGTCATGACAAGGACAGTTTTTTCTTGATCTTTTGTCGATGGAGACAATGGGCATTAAGGAGGCTGTACAGAAACCTCCTGAGACCTGTTAGTGACTACGCACCTGAAACTTTAACCCCCACTACACTCTGCCATAAGGGCTTTTACAAGAGCAAATTTTAGTTCCCTACGGAACCTTTCGGTGGATGATTCCTTAAAGAACCATTTTTGTAAATGTGACTCGAAGAGAAGCTCCACATAACTTCCACATAATTTACAATTGTTTTATAACATTTTTTTGACATTTTAATTTTAATAAAAATGTTTTTATTCCCTCCTAGAGGCATTCAGCCAATACAAGAACCATGTAGGAGCATTTGAACACTTACTACCAATTTTGTTCCGTCAGCTAATAGACATCCATGTTAGCTAGGGTTGCATGGGTAACAGGGAAGAGGGTGGCTTTTCCATCCAGATGGGGTCCAACCAATTGTTTCTTGGACTCCTGACTGTGAATGGCTGTGCCAGGGATTAAAATCCACATGAATGGAAATGGCATTCTTAACACAAGAATATCGTCTGAAATTCTTACTAAAGATAAACCTCAGCTGAAGTAGACTGAACCAACAGTTAGTACATGCACCATATCAGCTACTTACAGTTCCAAGTGAATGTAAGTGAGCCCATTAGGATTTCTGCATTAATTATTACTACAATATGGTCTGATCTTTATATAAATCCCAATTCTAGACAATCTAACTAAATTAAGAACTTACTAACACCTATACTTCTCCTTTCTTTTACAAAGAACATTAAGTAAGCATCCTCAGTGCAGACTAGGAAAAGTAAGTGAACTCTTTAATTTAATAGCCAGGAAAGCCTCCTTTAGCAGCAATCACCTTCACCAAATGTTTCCTACAGCTGCAAATAAGATTTGCAGAATGTTGAGGAGGAATTTTGGGTCATTCCTCCCTGCAAATGTGTCTCAGTTCATCAGTATTTCTGGGAAACTTTGCTTGCACAACATTAAGGTCAGGACTCTTGACTTAACTATTCCAAAACACAAATCTTCATCTTTTCAACTTTTCTTTAGTTAGTTTACGTGTGTGCTTTAGGTCATTGTCTTGTTGCATCACCCAACATCGTTTCAGTTTGAGGTCATGGACTACTGACCTCACATTGTCCTGTAGTGTTTCGATCTTTGAATTCATTGGTTTCTCAATAATTGCAAGGCGTTCAGGCCCTGAGACAGCAAAACAGCCCCAAACCATGATGCTCCCTAACCTTTCTACATAGATGTGATGAGGTTTTGGTGTACAGTATCATTTTTCGCGCTCTGTTTCTCATAATGTTTAGTCGTCATTTGCATTCAAACATAGTTTAAGGTGTTGGAGGTACGTGCTACTGCATAAAATTGGGGATAAGGTGTAAACACATCATAGAGGAGAATGATGTGCTGAGTTGATGGAAAGGTCAGCACAAATCTTTCCTCTTGCTTGTGTGAAGAATTTTCGTACATACTTTGGCATCTGTTAAAAGCTTCTGTATACAGATGACACGCTGAATGCCACAGAGATTGCAAGATTGTTTATGATTTAGTGACCCCCCATCGTGTAGGTATATGGCCCAGCAGATCCTACAGATTGATGGCAGGCTCCCGCCCGAGAACATCTGCCCTAATCCTATGAGATAGCGATCTGGCCAGACAGGTCGAGGCCAGTTGACCTGTTGTCAGTAGGACTTAAATACAGTATGTTTGCTAGTTTGTTTAGACCAGGGTTTGAGAGCTCACAGAATGTCTGTAGCACGGTACTTGAAGAATAAAGTTTTTGCTTTGAACTGGTCTCCCTCTTCATTCTGTCGGCAAGAAAGAAGTTACAACACTTGTAAACATCAAACCTTGTAAGATGAGATGGTTGCATTTTGGACCCCTACAAACGGATCAATCTGATGATTGTGGGCAGACTGATCTATCTGTCTTCCGAGTGAATTATCTACTACTTCATCATATCTTTATCTGTGTAATGTTGATCTTGCATTTGAGACCTTAAAAAAAGCTAGAACTTATATTAAAGCCTGCGTATGTGACAGGAGTAATACGTATGTAATATGAATTTATTCGATTTTACAGGCACCATACATATATCATAATGAAACTTATTTCATGTTTAACAGAATAAACATGTACACAGTGCAGCTTTAAGTTGTTTTAAGTGGGTTTTAAACATTTCTGCATGTAACAGTAGTGGGGGTAGTGAGGGCAGATTTAGTGGGCTCATAGTTAATCAGAGGAGGGCAAATATATTTCATTTGAATTTTTAATTTAAAAGCAAAAATCAGAATTTTAATGTTATTATTTGAAATCTTTATCTTACTGATATAAAAACTTGAATTTAATGTTTTAAAATGTTGAATTTTAAAGGTTTACAAGAGAGCAGTATACAATCTGAAAACTAACTGAAACTTCACTATAGATGATTTCAGCTGGCTTTTGCAATTGACCTCTGCAATTCAGATTCTGAAAAAAAAGCATTTCGTTTTTTATAATAATAATAATAATAATAATAATAATAATAATAATAATAAGGACAGTTTATATAGCATCTTTCTCATACTCAAGGATGTATTACATCAGTAGGGAAGAAAAAAAGAAAAACCCTTCAGTGAGCAGCAGAGAGAAAGTACTGAGAAAGGAGGTAAGCTTTGAGTTGAGGAGGAGCGTGAGAGATTAGAGACTCTGGTAGACTCAAAGAGACTATGGTAACGTGTTCCATAGTTTGGGAGCCAAGACGTTGAAAGCTGTTCCTCCAACAGTGACCAATCTGAATTTTGGAACAGACAGACAACCGGCATCAGGTTTTAGTTTAAAGTTTCAGATGTCTTGCAATGCAACTACTCCTGTTTGCTGTTTTACAGATGTGTAAAATAAGCAGATAATTCCCGGAGGACTACTCAACCATTTAGCAACAAAGCCTGTGATAATCCCTGCATGAGAATAAGTCTGAGTGAGGTTTAAATGTAGTCTGACACGATTCAGGTTTGGGATTCAGTTTTATACCTGTGCAGATGGAGATTCAAACTGATATGGAATCGTCTCAACCCTGACTTGTACTTAACACATTAAAACATTTGAAAAACATGATATTTGGGCTGCATGGTTTAAACCAAATGATCCTCTGAAAGCTACTATTGTTACGAATGACCCTACGTCTCATTTACAGCAGGAATGTGCTTATGAAAGAGTGATCGCTAATGACCTGTGAGTCACGAAGCATCCTTTCAGTTATTTGTCACTCCTTTCCTTCAGTTCTCATGAGACTTAATGAGGACAACAGGCTCATTCATCTAAGGTGAGCTCTGCCATAGCAACTGGACCCTGAAAGCAGAGCATAAGTTCTGGTCACAACAGGTTGTGTTAAAAGACCCCTGTCACCTACTGACCACAAGATGATTCCTTACCATTCCCACTTTCCAGGTCTTATTATACAGCACATAAGAAACTATAGGATAGCCTGTGAGATAATTATAGAAGCTTGTATGTGCTTCCCCCTCCGTGCGCAAACGCACATAATACATTCAAACAAAGACAGACGGGTTATCTGGAGGATTACTATAGGTACAGGTGGGGCTACAGGTTACTATAAAAAATCACCAGGCTACATAATTAGCGTAATTAAATAACAGAATTGTATTTGAAAGTAACATGGGTAGTTTATGCACAAGAATAAATCATACAGTGCAGTGTGAGCTCATTATGGTCATGTAGTCATTAAAAATATTGAACTATTCAAGTCTTTTAGCTCATTCTCAAAGGTACATTCTATATAAAAAATATTATTGTCTTTTTTTCAGAAATTGTGTAAAAAAATAAAAATAAAACCACAGTCACGGGACAGATACTTATACAATAACAACAACCCAAATACAGACACATATACCATAGAAACTGCAGTGCAATGGAACAGGCTGAATTATAATCAATGCATGAAAATCAGCCTTAGATGGTAATGTTTCCTTTTCAAAAGTATCTGAGCATTCAACATCATTAAAGTTCTAGTTTATAACAATGTGTTGGCTACAAGCTCCCTGTAAATATTCTTACAGGGAGTGCACTTTTCCTTCCTTTTTAAACATTTTTAAATAAAGAGGAAGAAATTGTTTCAGCGGAGCGAGGGTCCGGCTCATTATGGGCTTGCTTTTTGACAATTTGTTATACTTCATTCAATATAGTCAGTATTTTTCCATTTTTACCATTACAAGCGATCCTATCTGCCATATAGAACTGTCTGAGCACTTTCCCTTAAGAAAGGCTGTAGTCTTTCATAAACCTCTCTCTCTTTAAAAGCGGAAAAGTGTCTGCATTCCGTTTAAAAACACTCTCGTCTCCTTGTGTGTAAAGCTCTCCCACTCCAGCATGCTGTTTATGTTTGCTGTAAGAGGCACATGAAGGAAATCTGGCACATAACACTAAAATTGCATAAAAGCGTTATTTATTTTCCTGAGAAAATGCTTTCATCGTAGGTTTTGAAGGTTGAAACATTTTATTTTATGCACTGAAAACAGTTGAATGAAAAAATGTTTTTAAGTACATCCAAAAACTGAAGCATTAACATTTTCCATATAAAACATACAGATTAGATTAGATAGATTATCATGTATGCATGTAACATCATAAAGACAACATGCTAATTTGTGACGTATCTAAATGTCTGCAGACAAAACATTTCAACTAATGGCTTTTTAAAGCACTGTGGAGCTTATTTCATTCTTTAATGGATTTAAATGAAAATGCACTGCCTTTATGTAAAAGCAGGACCCCCTTCCCCTCAAACAGGCACCAACATTGACAACCCACCCCCAATCCTGGAAGCTGACCTTATGCACGAGCCCTATACATGTTCTCAGAGCTGAGCTGCACAAAACCCCTCAGGGACGAGGTGTGGATCAGCGTTATGATTTATCTTCACCATCAAGCAGACATCCGAATTCATAATTAGATTGTCAAAGTTCAACACATTAAATCTAGAATACTTACGACACCGGTGATATTGTAGTGATTTTTCCATTAAGATTTTTAATGGCTTGTTTATAGAGTGACCCAAGTGGTTGTAACGCTGCTTTGATGGCTTTACACAGTACAGACCACCATCCACATCTAAACACTTACGTTGTAATTATGCTCACAAGCCGTTTAATGAGTTCCACCTACCTTGAGTCTTCACAAACCTCAGCGTCACTGTGGCCACCACCGAATAACATCCAACCAAAAGCAGCCCTTGGTCAGACAGGGGTCATGTATGAGGGGCTAGAGGTTGACTAATCCAACTGTTTATTGACAAAAGGGATACAGTTAAGAATGTAGCAGCTGTGGGGGACATGATGAACATGATCCCTGCACTGACATTAGTAAGGACAAACACACTTTTTAGAAAAAAACATTTTCTCCTAAAATGCAACAGATAGTTGAGGTCAATATGTGGCCAACAATCCTGACACAGTCGAACGCTTTGTGAAACATAGCATTGTCGCTTGCATGAGTACAGAGTAGAGTTTTTCAGAGTTTTTGATGCTGTACATATGCAATTTGAGCAGAAAGAGCCGCATGTATCAGAGACTAAAAACATGACTCTGTAGTAGCATGAACCAAAAACACCTTAATGCTGCTCTCTATCGATGCAGCAGTCGTGACTCATTCATATTTAGGCCCTCAAAAACAACAGAGCAACAGCAATGAAAATGGTAGACGGTGTGAAGAAATCTACCACTCTGGTGATGACATCACTTTTCATACCCATTCCAAACTGAAAAAAGATGACTGGCTTGGTTGATGCTCATCTTTAAATGAGGCTGAGGTTGACTTCCAATACACTGACTTCCTAATCAAATGTTCTGTTCTACCATAAATTGTACAGCTTGCTAATCAGAGCAGAGCTCATCAATTTATTCAGAGCTCACCAAAACAGGGACACAGCTCGTTTCATTATGGGCCAAATCATAGGAAGTATATGGATGTTTAAAACTGCATCTGGGCATTTTTACCCCAACAATGTCACGTACCTAATAAATAGACAGACATCAAAGATTGAACAATTTTAAATACTGAAATGGCACTTTAAAATGACAGTGCAGAATACTGTGTATTTAAAAAGTGATAAAATCTTGAGGCAAACAACTTATCATGGAATTACTGAACATTGATAATGAAAGTATATTATTTATGATATGACTTCCTGGTGCCCTTAGAAAGCTAAAATATTAAATAAAATATATTTAAATGCCTTTTGTTGTCTAGCTTATTGTCATTTTACACGTCATTGTCAAGATGGCTTTTCTTTCTTTCCTCTGTACCTGACAGCTTGGACAGCACAGTAATATATGGCTCCTGCTGCATGATAGAGAAAACAAAATAGGATTTTTATTAGATTTGTCACTTTTTGATGTGCCCAGTCACAGTTTTCTTCATGAGAGGTCTGCTATGCTATTTAGAAATGTACCAGGCCGACAACAAGCTTAGTAATCTAACGCAGCATTTCATGAGCTCATAGTTGACATGGAGAAAGCTTGCGTGCTGTGCTTTGACTCAAAGATTTAAAAGTCTGCTGTGACCTCTCTCTCCAAGAAGTGGACAAACCTTTTCAGACAGTCCATTGCCACTAATCACACTGTCTTTAAAATCTCATTTGTTCCACCCCACAGACTCGGTTTTAAATTATACCTCATATTCACGTCTGTTGAAATCTAATGGACATTAGCACAGCAGATGACAGAGTGGTCAAAAAGCTGAAAATGACGCTCATCTCTCCAGACATCTCCCGGCCATTTCACCCTCTGCTGTTTCGTATAGCCAAGCAATTGCTTTGAAGCTCAACGAGTTAGTATGCCAACACTGTTGTCTTCAGTCTTATTGTCTCCACAAGAGATAACATGTCACTGCTTCTGCCGCAAAAGTGGCCAGCCTGCTTGTCAGACCAAACTCATCAAACGGGATGAATGGTCGTGGTGGGGCAAAACACCAAAGACATAATGCTGTGTAATAATGGTAATTTCTGTTGTTCCAGCTAATGGTGAATGGCATAATTGCTCTCTGCATCACTTTCACATCCTTGTTGCTGGACTCTAGTGTTGCTAAAAGGAGTCTATATGGCCTTCAGAGTGATGGCACACTCGGTCATTAGGGTTTCAATAAACACTCCAACAAAGGTCACTCTTTTCAGAAGCAGATTAAGTGACTCACAAGTGTGTGTTTATGTGTGCTGTTCAAATATTACTGCAATTTACTGCAGACTGAAAACGTTAAGATGTATATCACGATTTTATATATATATATATATATATATTTATATATGTATATATATATATATATATATATATATATATATGTGTGTATATATATATATATATATATATATATATATATATATATATATATATATATATATATATATATATATATATATATATTTATATATGACTCACTGGGTTCAGAATTTAAAAAGAGGGGCAGCATTTCCTCATGGTAAATAATTCCACAACTACATTTTGTGCAATGATCATAATTTTACCTTATATGTAGACAGAGTAAATGAGACATCCAACAAGCTTATTCCCACAAATGATTTCAAACTACAACCAAATAAATAGCAATAGCAATGAATAAATAAATACATAAAACATTTTCTGCAGTGAGCTTTAAGTATGTGTGCTGAAACAATCTCCAGGTTCCAAAATGTCAATTCCATGCTTTAAAACTTTTCAATCCCACATGATGGTGATGCTGATGCAGTTCATCAGTAATCCAAGTAAGATACGACAAAATTAGACAAGACAATCCTTTATTAGTCCCACAGTAGGAGAAATTCACAGTGCTACAGCAGCAGAAGGATAGCAGGGTACTCATAAACAAAAGTAACAAGGAGAGTAATATATAGTCTATATAGTATTATAGTAGTATTACATAAGTTAAAATGTAACTCTATTGTCATATAATATAAACATTGTAAATAAAAATAAAACATTTTTTCCACACATATTGTGCATGGAATATTATGCATGGAGTATTGCACATGAAGTAATGATTATACTGCACCTGGGTATGCAATGAATTCGTAGTGCTGGGTTTATAGTTTAACAGCAGCAAAAACGAAGGACCTACGATAGCACTTGGGGTGAAGCAGCCTGTCACTGAAGGAGATGTTCAGTCTCTTGCATGAGGTGGGAGCTATTCTCCAGCATGGATGCTATATTAGCTAACATCCTTCTGTCCCACACCACCTGCACTGGGTCTAGGAGACAAAGCTGGCCCTCTTTCTGAGGCTGTCATGTCTGCAGTTAAGATGCTGCTGCCCCAGCGGACCACTAAATAAACGGCAGCTCATGCCATGGTGTCAAAAAAAAGACCTCAGTCAAGCAGTATTAGTTCTCATCTTTAGTATTAGCTCCCATCTGAAGGCCTCTGTCTAATGAAAGATGACTGTAGAATATGTCCTTAAATAGTAGACTCTTGTATTTGGCACAAAGAACCAGGAAAGCCAAAAGAACTATAATAACAGAAAATCTGAATTTGGAACAATTCTCAAATTGAAACCAGACCAAATCCAGCAGGAACAAAAACCCTTCTAAAAGTAAACAGAAAGTACAAACACAAAACCACCACATATGTTAAGTTTTCCTCCAAAGCTAAAGCTACAAATGTCATCAGGTTATTTACATCAAGCCAAAGAACATAAGGTTCTTCAACAAAGGCCTTAAGAACATACATTAAACTCAAATCTCCCTCCAAACTCTCCATCTTAAAGTTTACCTGAGGGTTAACACTGCCCCCTATCAGCACACTGCTGACAGTGACTGCACTGCAAAATGACCACATACATATATGCAAGTCTGCTGTTAAACTTTAACACTATCAAACCAGCACGTTACTCAAATTGTAGCCTATTACAGCCAAAGCAACTTCACCAACCCGTTTGACACAGTTTGTTTGTTTGCACATTGAATGTTGGTGAGGTTCCAACATTCAATGTATAGCAGTATTACTTTGTATGTATACCTTGTATGTAGCAATAGTCGTATTTTAACCTGATGACATTTGTAGTCATTTGCACATCATGTCAGGACATAACATGCATTGAAATGCTTGGGGTGAGGCTCAGATAAAACTCTACAGAAGGGCAGCAATATATATGTAGTAAAAACAGTGCAATATTTTTTATAGATTGACAGCACTAGTAACAATTATTTTAAAAAAAGATAAATATTCACTTATTCACTTTGCAGTTACGGAAGACCTCAGATGTTGGTTGTTAAATCTGTTTGTGTGTGTATTGGTCATTCAAACAGGAATAATATTCCATAACAGGTTAATAAATGTTTAATTTCGTGTAAGTATATATAATGACTTAAATAATTCAAGGGAACAGAAGAAAAAGCATTTTAGTTGACTGAATCGACTGTAGATTTAATCGACTATATTCTTATGACAATGAGTCGACTAAAACTAAAAACAATTCAGATGATTAAATTATGACTAAAACTAAATGACGTTTTAGTCAAAAGACTAAACTGTCAAGAGTTCACAAATGCTGTTAGAACTGAAAGACCAGATATTAATGCTTATGGGTTTAGAATGTGATGCCATCAACTGCATCAATTGTGTTAAATACTGAAATGATGTTACATCTGGTGACTTGACTAGGACTTGAAGTTTAAGACCTGGGACTTGAGACTCGCTTGTACTGACATGGGACTTGACTCAGGACTTGTTTGTCAAGACTTGAGACTTACTTGTTACTTGCAACTTAGTGACTTGGTCCCATGTCTGATAACAAACAGTATAAAACAAGTAATCTGAAAACACAGTTATGTTGTAACAACATGTTGTTTTGCTGCCAACAATGTTGGAATGTAATTCCTCAGAAAGTTGTGATTGTCATTATCTGACAATGCAATGAGAACATAGTGGTAACATTGTCAGTATGTTGTTACAACCTTCCATAATCGTTCATACGTTCCATTACATCTGCATAGAACTGCACAGAATTTCAGTAAGTTAGACAGATAGATAGATATAACTGTATTAATCCCTTTGGGAGGGTTATCTTAGGAAAATTGCTAATAGACAGTCATAGTACCATAAAACAAAGTAACAACCTTGTTCTGACAACATAAAGAGCAAAGTAAACACAACATCAAGATCAGTGCTGAAAAAGAAAACTAAAATGAAGTCTTTTTTAACTCTTGGGGCTGAATCTAGTAGAATGGTCCTCTTAGCTGTGAGATATTAAGATTTTAACACTAACAATGAGATGCATTTCGAGATCTACTGCAGGACTGAAATCAAGTCTGCTTACCTCTCTGTGCTGTGACAGTGATTACCAGCTGTCAGTGTGTGTTTTCTGTGGTCTGACACGAAATCAGTTAACAGGCTGTTCCTGAATTAAATCAGATTTGTTAAAGCAGGGAAAATAAAATGTATAGGGCTCTCTCAGGACCACCACCTGGACCAGTGCTGGGATCCACTAACTCACTGTGCATTGGAGTAAAGCTCTGTAGCGTTACAGTGTACAGGGAATATCAGCCTTTAATTCCTCACAAGAAACAAACCTTAAACTGAAAACTTATAAACAATGACTTTGGTTCATCTGTACACGGACAGAATAACACGCCGTCTGTTAAAGCTGCCACTCTTCTGACCCACCAGAACGCCCACCTGAAACGATTCCGCCATCTTGTGGACAATAGAGGAAATTATTTGTTTCTCTGTGTTTTCTTGAGTCCAAAATACATCAGAATAAAATATGCTCTTTAAATAAATATAAATATATAATGAAAAGTCCACTTAACGAGACTGTACGGCGATTTTTCCGCTCTGAAAATAATAAACGTGAAGCAAGAGAATCGGTGAAGAAAGAAAGAGAAGAATCGTTTTTATGCATTATTCTTAGGAGTTGAGGTGAGTGTGTTTATTTTCGTGAAATGCGAGGAACTGACTGGAAAAATAATCGTTTAATAATAAATAAACCCATACAAACCCCGAAATGTAACGGCCTTTAAACTGCAGCCACTCCGTGTCGCCCCACAGCAGCTCAGCTGTAACCGCAGGTACTTTATCCACCAATCACCAAAAGACTACGAAACATAAGCGCCATGATTGGATATACTGGTGTCACGTGTTCTGCTAAAGGAACCAATGAAACGAATGAGCATGGACAAGCTCCATGACCAGCAAATAGCTTTGAGCCACAAACTGCACGGCGCGCTGTGATTGGCCCGATGCGCAGGAAGCACGTGCGCTGTCTGTCCTTACTCTGTCCCAGGGCTGAACGATGGCAGCGTTGAAGAAGTTAGAGATTTTACTGCTCCTGTTGTATTTCGTGTACACGCAGTCTGCGAATTCTGCGGACGATATCCTGGTGGGCTGCGGCGGGTTTGTAAAGTCGGATGTGGAAATCGATTATTCCCTTATCGAGGTGAGAGTGAGATTGATTCATAGCAAAAGACAGTGAGCTCGCTAGCCTGCTATGCCGTTTATTCAGTTCCGGTCAGGTCTGCGCAGTAGAGCAGATTTATATACCAGCTGGATCGACGGAGCAGCTCTGACTCGACGCCGTTGATCACTAATCTCTGTATCCGTATCTGTGCTAAGCGCAGCCGACCCTCGTAGCAGCTAGCTGGCTACTCTTTTAGCAGCCCAGTAAGCAGTTTCAGCTTTACAGGCAGTGTAATACGCATATACATCTGTTACGTGTGGCACCTTGTGCGCCTGTTTTCTCTTAGCGAGATGTAATCTGTAGTAATTGGCTTTTTCTTCTTACCGAGTGATTTGCTCCTGAAATGCTTAGTAAGCACAGAGCAAATCATTCAGAGCCTCAAGTCTATTAGGCTGCACTGGTAACATTAGCAGGTGCTCCTGGTTGATAGTTCAGCTAACGTTATCTGTTTAACTGCGCTAAAACGTTGTGATAGCAAACCGGTTTACAGACTACGGCAAAAGCCACAGCTTTCCATGTAACCTCCCATTTCCCCTGTGCTACTGAGAAACTGACATTGATTTAAACGAGAGAAATAAATGGTATTCCCAAAAGCAGCAAAGCTTTGTTTATTGTATAAACAGTCCGTTTCGGCTGACTCTCCTACTGGCAGGGATAGAAAAGTCGTGCGTGTACAATCTAACATTTTCCTTCTGTTTCTCCTCCAGATTAAACTGTACACTAAGCAGGGATCTCTGAAATACCAGACTGACTGTGCTCCCATCAATGGCTATTTCATGATCCCTCTCTATGACAAGGTACAGTAACTTACCTGAGTTAAAGGGGATACGAGTGATCCACAGACTAAAACCGTATTAAAATGATTGAGATGGATGGAAAACCTACACGAGATAACTACACCAGTTATGTGTTGATAATCCTGAAATAATGGTAAATAATCAATAACTTATCTGTGGGGATTTGATTTGATTATCTGGAAAGAAGTTTTTCACAACCAATCGCTTTGAATGTGACTGTCCTAACCATTGAATTATGCAGGCAGTTTGTCAATGAAGGGCAAAAGTTTTCAAGATCATGTGATTTTTGTTATCTGGAAATGTGAAATATATTTATCTGTCCATACATTTCTATATAAGTATACAATGTCTGTAAGTGCATAATGTCCAGAAAAGAATGTGTTAAAAAAGTATATTTGTATATTTTTACAGGGTGATTTTGTGCTGAAAATAGAACCACCTTTGGGATGGAGTTTTGGTAAGGGTTGGGTTTCTGTGTTGGTCTCCTTTTTACAGCATATTTCACAGAATACTTAGTATTCATCATCTGACCTCTGCTGCTCTTTGTTCCCAGAACCCACGACAGTGGACCTCCATGTGGATGGCCTCACTGACATATGCACTAAAGAGCAGGACATTAATTTCTTCTTCACGGGCTTCTCAGTCTTGGGGACGGTAAGAAACATGTGCCTTCCTGAAGTGCTGTTGTTGTTGTTATTTATTGTTCTTACAGAGTAAGATTTTCTTTTTGTCTCCCCCTTTTCTGCTTAGGTGCTGAGTAAAGGTCATCTGCAGGGTCCAGCGGGGGTGGAGGTTAGCCTGAGAAATGCAGGCGAGGAGGAAGTACTTCAGACTGTGTCCACTCAGGCTGGAGGACAGTACGTCAAAAAACTCTTTCTTTGTTAGTACCTTAGGATGTTTTTGGTTTTTTTTTCTTTTAAAGGAACATTTAAATGTTTTACTTTGGGGTGAGAGAAAATTGCAACTGTATTTTTTTTTAAGGTTACAAAACACTCTGAAGCTGAATCTGGTCTGTTAGGTTGGGGAATAGGTAAAAATGTGCAAACCGGTAGTCTAGAGAAACTGAATTTGGACTCATTGTCTATAGGAAATGGGGGTGTTGTGTGAATAGTGAGGTGGTGGAAACTGTAGGTCATGGTTAAATTTTTACTAATTAATTAATTTATTAATTATTTTATTTTAACATTTGTGTATGTGTATCACTGCTGTTTTTTTCACTAAACATGCTAGAAATGGATTTGGCGTTGGCCTCTAAATCATCATTCTACCATATGTGGTGCTTTGATACAGTTTGGGGTGTGAACCCTTGGAATATTTAGGTTTAATTATGATTAGTCAAAACACTGTATAGTTGTTTATGGTCCTGTTTGTTTTACAGGTACACTTTTACTAAAGTACTCCCTGGAAGTTATGACATCACAGCAACCCATGCGTCCTGGACTCTGGAGCAGGTAGTGCTAGATGTGTTGATGTATGTTAGTAGGTTGACTAAAAACTTGTTACTGTTATCCAGACTTGCAGTTCCTTTTAGTAAAAAGACTCCAAATGCTGGTGATGGAGGAAAACAAGGCTTAATGAAGTTTTAAACTAATTGAACCAAATGATTATCGTTATTTTTATCACTGTGTTTACATATAGGTTTAAATATAAATAATGACTTGTATACATGATGAAGTATTAATATAAAAATGATATTATGATAAAATGTTATTTAAATTATCTTTAATGTTTTTACAATTTGTGTCCAAAACAAATTTTGTGTAGCAGTAGTACAGCTCACAAATAACATGGTAGTATAAAATCAGCGTTTGAACATGAGAGGTTTATTGAGGAAAATAATTTGTGTTAAATTGCATTTGGCTGTGGCCATTTATACAGACTTTTACATAATACACGTTGGTGGGACAGCAACATGTCAAAGTCCTGTATCACTGCTATCAGCCAAGTGTAGTTTAAATTAGTGCAGTATTTATTATGGTAGCTGACTCTGAGCTGAAATCACATGACTTGGTCACTATGAGGCATGCTCTAAAGCAGTTTCAGAACAGAAGCTACACCTCCCCAGTCTTTCCAATCATTTGCTGCTCTGCTAATTCCAGGTGTTGGAGTTCCAACCTTTTGACCAGTAGTGTATAATAAATGTCTGTTTAATGTGGAGTTATTGGTTTCTCCTCTCAACAGAGCTCCACCTCAGTGGTTGTGCTGAATGCTAATGCACCAGCTGCGGCTCCACTGGTGGTTAAGGGCTATGATGTCTCTGGAGAGGTGCAGAGTGACGGTGAACCTATGAAGGAGGTTGATTTCCTCCTGTACTCCAGCACTATGGCACAAGAGGTAAGTGCCCTGAATGTTCATCAAGAACTTTGTTCAGGATCGTTTAAATATATTTTTCAGATCATTTCAATATTTGAGTGAACTGAAGTTATGCAAGTTGACCGCTTTTATCTTCCACAGTCGTTTGCTTTCACTGCCCTGTGTCTTCAGGATAAAGCATTCTAAAGCATTTTTTTCAGGACATCAATGGTTGCAGCAAAGCTCCAGTGGATGGAGCTGTTTCAGACGACTCCTCACTTGTGTATCTGTGCAGTGCACAATCGCGTGAGGATGGCACCTTCTCCTTTCCCTGCCTGCCTAGCGGGGAGTACACAGTGGTAAGATCCTCTGATTCTCAGACTTTGAGGTTTGAATAAATAAAGAAGTTGTCCACTAAGGTTAATCTACGCTTGTCTGAATCACAGGTGCCGTATTACAGAGGTGAAAGAATCACTTTCGATGTTGCTCCATCCCGGCTAGATTTCAGGGTTGAGCACAGCAGTATGAGGCTTGAGGTAAGTCCTGTTTCTCTTTCTCATCTGGACAGAGTCTGTAAGAGGGCTAATTTGGAAAAGGGGTGTAGTGCCTTTATTCAGCTAGGTCATTTTCAGCATTTAGAGGAAAGCAGTATAACAAAGTAATAATCGCGTTATCACAATAAATTTCCACAACAAGATTCTCTGAGCTTCTCATTTAAATCATCGATACTTTAAGAACACTTAGCAGGGTTTGTTTCACATAAAAAGATTAAGCACCAGGTTGTCCAAGCTTTTCGTCCTGTTGTTAGGAGAGGAGAGGTTTTGATCCAAACAGTGCTTAAACACCAAGAAAGTATAAAAGGGCCCAGCACGTTTACAGGTAGTGCCGTGTGTAAAATATTGAAAAGTTATGTTGTGTCCGTTTCAATTTCACAAAACACAGAAAGCTAACTGCTGTAACGGGTATTGTATATCATGATGATGTGTTCAGTTATTGTGGTATTTTATTCTCTGCTCTAACGTGTCTTGAACTGCTTGCGTACTGCTGTAGTAGTATGTTTCAACTGAACTGTATGTACCTCACTTGGAACTTGGTTAAGCTATAACAGTTGTTGATTGATGTTGATGGCACTTTGTCTTCCTGCTTCCTTTCAGCCGATTTTTCGAGTGATGGGTTTCTCGGTAATGGGAAGAGTTCTGAACAGCCCTGATGGGGAAGGAGTTCCAGATGCAGTTGTCACACTCAACAACCAGATGAAAGGTAACTTTGGTGATATCTATATTAGGATGTTATTGTTTGTGTTATGTGTGTTATTTTGTTCTACTTTGTCAGCACTTTTAAGGAGCCATCTATTTTTTTCTGTATTTTTCTTTTTTTTTTAGTGCTAACCAAAGAAGACGGTTCATTCCGCTTGGAGAACATGACCACAGGCACCTACACAATCAACACTCATAAAGAGTTCATGTTCTTTGAGCCAGTTACAGTGAAGATTGCACCTAGCACCCCCCAGCTCCCAGACATCATCACCGCAGGGTCAGTGTGTTTTGAAGGGCTCTGTGTAGTTGTGTGATAATACTCTGGTATATAGAATTATAGGGTATATAGGATTATAGATTAAAGGGGGTTTAGGATGAAGTATTTGGTGAAAAGACTACAGGAGACATTCATTCTTGTCATGACAGACAACAAATCACAGATTTGTATAAAGAAACCTGTAAAAATGTATATTACTTTTGTTTTTTTAGCTAAATCATTTCAGGGCAATATAGTAAAATTGTTTATCACTTATATATTAAGTCACTTAACATTCCGATTCGGCAGGAAGTGTCACAGATAATAATAAAAATATGAATGCTTACATAAAAGCATTGTGTGTGGTTTTAAAAAAAGGGTTCAAATGGTCACTTTCAGGTTTAGTGTGTGTGGTCAGATCTCTGTGGCTCGCCTCCCAGAGGGCATAAAGCATCTTGGACGTTATAAAGTGACTCTCTCCGGACAAGGACGTGACCAGGGAGTGGTCCGCACTATCGAGAGTGACCATCAGGGGACATTCTGCTTCCAAGCCAAACCAGGAGACTACAGTGTGCAGGTGATGATGGGAAGGGTGTGCTAGAAGTATTTATCTTTAGGGATTACTTTATACATTAGTACAAGAATATACCTAAAACTGCACTGATTAACGTGTGTGTGTGTGTGTTTCAGGTGACCCTTCCAGAGGCTGAGGTCAAGGCTGGACTTGCTTTGCAGCCCCAATCTCTCGATATCTCTCTGGTCGACCGCCCTCTCGGTGATCTGCTCTTCACTCAGTTCATAGCAGCAGTCTCTGGCTCGGTGTCATGTCTGGGTAAGCAGGTTTTTGTGTACTTTAACCAATACATTTAAAAATTTTCTCTTAGTCCTAATATAGGCAATCAGTCATGGCATGTTGGCTGGTGTACATTTTCTTCTTTAGTTTTGCTCTACAGCTACAGAACGAATGTACCTAACAAGTAATGGAAAGTGTTTTACCCCACTGTCAGTTATCATATACTTTCCTTAAAGCACATTATCTTGCAATCTCAGATAGACTTGTCACTGTATGACCTGTCATTGTCTTAAGTGGATGTAAAAGTATGTAATAGATAAAACAGTGGTAACCATCCTATTGTCTGAATGTACTCTTGGCTGCTGGACTGTAGTTGAGTTAAAGAGAAAAGCTAACATATTCTCACCAAACTCTTACTTTATATATCATCATCTGGTTTTGAGATAATAAGCGTTGTTCATTTTGGATGAATCCCTCAGCTTCGTGTGGAGATCTGACCGTAACTCTTCAGCCTGTGAGCAGACAGGGGGAGAGACAGAACATCCAGCTTTCTGGCAGCAGTGAAATCCTCAGCTTCTCCTTCAACAATGTCCTACCTGGGAAATACAAAGGTAGAAACAGAAAGTTATATTACAACTTTGTTATATTTCGTATGTCATAAATAAGGTGGTCTGATTTTTAAAATTGTATTGCATAAAACAGGATTTAAAGGTTAAAGGGAATTCTCTTTATCCAGATTTACTTGTGTGTTCGTGTAAACTGTACAATACAAGAGCAGTTTGCATCAATCACTAATTTTATTTGTTGCTGAATTTCATTCATTGTTGCTTGTGTTTGGGAATGCAGGCCGTGTGAGTAATATATGTGCATTTTAAGAATCAAACTGCTATTTTTGTCAGTGGCCATTACCCATGAGGAATGGTGCTGGAAACACAAGTCAGTGGAGGTGGAGGTGCTGGATTCTGATGTGGAGGGAGTGGAGTTCAGACAGACTGGCTACATGCTGCGCTGCTCTCTGTCCCATGCCATCACACTGGTGAGGCTTTTCTACACTGTTTGACAATCAACTATTTATAACAAAGTAGCAAAGGTGATGCAGTATGACTTACCTGTACCTCTTTCTTGGTGCAACTGTCAGAGTGATGTTGCTTTTTTATTTATTTATTTATTTATTTATTTTTCTTACTTTGTTTTCAGGAGTTTTTCCAAGATGGCAGCAAACCTGAGAATGTTGGCATCTACAATCTCTCAAAGGGAGTCAACCGCTTCTGTCTGTCCAAACCAGGTTTGTTCAGTCATTCCTTAGCTATGTGTGGTCTTTAAATTCTCATATTTATTTATTTATGTATTTATTTTACATTATTGCATTGTTCTGTGTAGGTGTTTACAAAGTGACTCCACGCTCCTGCCATCAGTTTGAACAGGATTACTACACTTACAACACGTAAGTATATGTTTCTGATTGGTATATAATGTATTAGGCTTATTTTTGTAGATGTTGGTATCTTGTGTAACACATTGGAAAACTGTGACTGGTTTCTGTTTCTTCAGGTCCGCCCCTAGCATCCTAACTCTGACTGCTGTCAGGCATCACATGACTGGCCTTATCACCACTGACAAAATGCTAGATGTCACGGTTACCATCAAGTAAGTAGGGTCAAAATATGCTGAGAAAATTATTCTCTTACTGGTTCAGCAAAAAAACTAATTTCAGTGGAGTTGTGTGTTTTGAGGTAGTTTGTGCTAATAGGTGGGTGTAAGCTTTGATTGCTGGTTATATTAATGTTGTTATGTTGCATTTTCAGTGTTGATAATCGTATTCTTCTGGAATATATTTACATTTATGGTTTTCTAAAAACACAGTATTGCTCTCGTACTGTTCATCTGTGTTCACACTGCGTCTGAAAGTCGCCCTCTCGAAGAGCTCAGTGTGCTCTGTTTGGTCAGCTTGCCTACTCTGTTTTTGCATCCTGCTACAAGTTCTGCCCTCACACTGCTGTGGCTATTTTTATAATGGTGTTCATTTTGCCAATCCTGGAGGTCAAGTGGAACAAGTTTATACTTCTTTAGCTCTCTGTGCTTTGCATGAGGGAGAGCCAACCTCGCTTGTAAGGGGGCATTAAGCAAGGCTTGTAACTAAGAAAATAGCTGGAAATGGGAGAGAGTTTCTCCCTTTAAAAAAAAAAGTTAGAGGCACTTTCAACCCAATGTGTGCTCCCCTTGACCTTAGGTCATCCATTGAGAGCGAGCCAGCCCTGGTTCTGGGTCCTCTGCGCTCAGCAGAGGAGCAGCGGCGGGAGCAGCAGCTGCTGGAGATTGCGTCGCGCAGGAAAGAGAGAGAAGAGAAAGGAGAAGAGCAGAGCCCACCTGTGGAAGAGAAACCAGATGAGCTCCATGAGCCTTTCCACTACGAGTTCTCCTACTGGGCACGGTACAAGCTTTAACACTGACTGGTGCTGTTCTCTTTCTCAGTGCATAGGTATCAAAGATACGGCTCTATAAACAGCTTTGATGTTAGAACTCCAGCTGTCTCTGTTTCCTAGTTTGAGCTGTATAACTATTTTTTTGGTATTGTTTGTATTTGAATGTTTCTTGGCTAGTCACATTTTATACATTTTGATAGGAATGTTTTTCCAACTCGTATGATCTATTAAGTTGAGTCTTCTTGATTGTATAAAAGATGACTGTCTTGTGGGCTGTATTTCAGGGCTGGGGAAAAGATCACAGTAACCCCCTCATCCAAAGAGCTTCTGTTTTACCCACCTGAA
Organism: Megaleporinus macrocephalus; assembly: GCA_021613375.1. Lineage (NCBI taxonomy): Eukaryota > Metazoa > Chordata > Actinopteri > Characiformes > Anostomidae > Megaleporinus > Megaleporinus macrocephalus. The sequence continues at coordinate 30,730,850 of CM038704.1, read as the reverse complement.
GTGGAGGCCACCATCACAGGAGGTTCGAGTCCAAAGCATTACTTTTTTTTCCATAAAATAGGATTTGTATATATTTAACGTCAGTTTATAGCTCCAACTGGCCATGAGACCCAACCTTACTTGGTTTGCGTTTCCAGAAAGCTGTCCAGGCCAGATGGTGGAGATTACGGGCCGGGCAGGACTGTTCCTGCAGGGGCAAGTGTTTCCTGAATTGGGGGGTGTGGAGATCTCTATTAAAGAGAATGGAGCAACAGAGCCACTTATCACTGTTCTCACTGACGAAACTGGAACCTACAGGTAATAAACGTTGTTCATCAAGTGATTCATTCTGATCTGCCTGCCTCCTTAGTTTCAGCTTTAATGCAGCCCAAGAAGGTCTGTACATTAGTGCTAGATTGCAACTGAACCCGAATCTCAGTAGATCTCTTTAGAATAGGGGATTTAAAAAAGAACCATTCAGAAAAACCTAAATAGCGAATTTGACTATGTTACCGCTTCCCCACCCTTTTATTCTTTAGCCAGTTCTTCTTTGTGGCATAGAAAAACACTAGGAATATCTCAGGTCTGAGTATGTGTGAGATATCTAACCAGGGAATACGTTATTCCGCATGCCACAGAAACCATATTCTACTATGCCAGCCCATTGGCTGACAGACAGACATGGTGAACTTGCTGTCCACACAACACAGTGACTTAGTATTTGTGGGGGCATTTATAAAACATTTGTACTCACAGATTTAACATAACTTTAAATAGTTTGTGTTTAAGTAATGATTTATAAAATGGAATTTTAGCATAAAAAAGGAGGCAAGCATGCTTGAAAGAAAACTTTTGCAAAATCTACTGATTTAGCATTAGACTATTACAAATAGGCATCGGACCGACGGAACGTTACAATCCACAAAATGGTTCCCTATTCCCTAATTGTTCCCTATAGAAACTTCCGATCTTCCTATCAGATGTTACTGACTGTTGTATTCTCGTAACTATGGGTGCTTCTTTTCCCAGCGTTGGACCCCTGCACAGTGACCTGCAGTATGACATCAACGCCAGTAAAGAAGGCTTTGTACTGACCCCGGTGGAGGGAAAGGCTGGATACTTCAAGGCTTTTGCCCTGGCAGGCGTCACTTTTGAGGTAATTCACACATACATCATGTGTACTCAGCTGTTATTACCTACACTTAATGATCTTAGCAGTTACTTGCCTTAAGTGTTAGACCGATGCTCAGAGAAAAGGTGATAGTTGTATGTCAGAAAAGCTTGTTGCTTGTCTAACACATTGCTTGCTTTTTATTTTAGATCAAGGCAGAGGATGGCCTACCTCTTTCTGGAGTGCTTTTGTCTTTGAGTGGAGGAAACTTTCGCTCCAATCTGCTCACACAGGACACTGGCCTCCTCACGTTCAACAACCTGGTAAAGATTCAGAAATATAATGCAGAAATATCAAATTAAACATGAGCTATAATAGGCTGTTATCTGCTCTATAAATGCATAAATTACTCAAAACCCGTAATGGTAATAACTGAAACGCTGTAAGGTTTTGAATAGCAGTACATCAAAAGAGATGAGCTACAGAGATGTTGCTGCCATTCAGCCTTTGACTAAGGAACATGCAATGCCATATAATGCAATACAATGTGTCTACCACACCTCTCAATTTTGGAAAAGTAAAAAAAAAACTCCAGCTATTTTACATAAAGTTTGTAAAACTAATGTCCACTGCTACTGAATATACTCAATTACAACCTAAAAACCTTTCGAACAGAGTCCTGGCCAATACTATTTCAAACCCATGATGAAAGAGTTCCGCTTCGAGCCTTCAGCACAGATGATCTCAGTTGAGGAGGGCCAGAATCTTCACATCCCTATCACTGGCTTCAAAACAGCATACAGGTACAGGCATGAAAGAGGAAACGTTAATGGATCCTATTTTAATATTAAGGTTGTTGTACGAATTTATCCAACATGTGTTTGCAGTTGCTATGGCACGGTGCAATCTCTGGGTGGCGATGCTGAGCAGGGCGTGGCTGTCGAGGCAGTGGGGCAGGGGGAGTGCGGCATGTACAGCGAGGACACAGTCACTGATGAGGGAGGTCGTTTCCGACTCCGAGGCCTGCTGGTGAGATTGCTTTTGGCCTGCTTTCAACATTTTTTTAATCTATAATTAGTGTTACAGCGTTACAGTGTTCATTTGGTCTTGTTTGTTATTTCTTCCTTCCTACAGCCTGCATGTACCTATATCATTCAGCTGAGAGGAGAGGGCAACGACCACATAGAGAGAGCGCTGCCGCAGCACAGAACCATTGATGTAAGTCAGGTTTTGGGTTGAGGCTAACAAATGTTCCATTTAGGACAGTGAGCATCATGGGGCTACTACAGACCATTAAAAAAGTCTTACTCTACTATTCAACCTTTTATTTCTAACTAAAGACTACATCTTGTTGTTTTTTCTAGGTGGGCAGCAGTGATATAGAGGGAGTGAACATTATTGCCTTCAGACAGATCAATCAGTTTGACCTGAGTGGCAACATCATTACCTCACCTGAGCATCTACCAACTCTCTGGGTGAGAGCGCACATTTATAACAGTAACATACAGTCTCTGTTTGAGAATTCTCTTTAATGAACATGTCTTACTCTTCACAGGTCAAACTCTACAAAAGTGACAACCTTGATAGTCCTTTCCAAAGCATGTCCCTGGGCCAGTCACTTTTCTTCCACTTCTCTCCCCTCCCACGTGATGGAGAGGTACGACCAGCCTCAGAGTTACTCACCCGTGTTTGAATTGAATTTTTTCAATTCTAAATCATTATCTTTTTATGTGCTTTAATTATTTGTCTTTTCTTTACAGAGCTATGTTTTGATGCTGGATACCACTCTCTCTCGCTCTCAGTATGACTTCAAACTCCCTCAGGTTTCCTTCACATCCTCTGGCTACCACAAACATGTCACACTCACTTTCAACCCTGCTGTAAGTACACAGGACATCCAGATCTTTATCAGACAAAAAGCTGGACTCTTTCTGTGCAGTGTTTAGTGAATTCTAAAAAAAATGTTTCTCCTACACAGAGAAAACTGCCCGATCAAGAGGTTGCTCAAGGGTCTTACATAGCACTGCCTCTAACTTTGCTGCTGTTACTGGCAGTGTACAACCACGAAAAGGTACTGTTTTCTAACCATCAGATAAGGCGGCAGTGTTTGTGTTGTGTAAATGTTCACTGACGACCCCAACCCACCAACTGTGTTTACAGAAAAACAATAGAAAATAACAGAACACATCAGTCTGTCTAAAGTGTTCAAGAATTAGGAATATTTCTGCAGAATACCCACACTCTGCCATAGTAACTTGAGAAAAATAATTAAAATATTGACTGAAATCCTTTAAATTAGAAGGTGTTTTAAGATGTTTACTTACATTTACCAAATAAAAAATTGTGGTTGTAACAAAATACTGATTTGTTCTAAGTGTTGCTAATGTGACTATTACTACTACTACTACTACCACTGTTAGCTAGTATGTGTAGCCTGCCTATATACTTGTAGTGTACTAGGGTGTGATATATTTGGAAGCATAAAAATACTTTTTTAATAAATATCATAATCAGTGATAAAGAAAAAATCAGATTATTTGTAATTCTATTTAAATCGTTCCACATACTCATGACTAGAATTGTAATAGTATGTGTTCTTTGGTTTTTAGGTGATTCCGCTTTTCCTGCAACTGCTCAGCCGCATTCAGGGGGTCCGCGGCCTGACTCAGACCACTGGGGACAGTCTTGCTGTTGACGAGGCCAAGCGTCCATCCAAGAGGCCGAAGACACGACGCACATGAGACACCACAGCCAAACTCACCACTACATTCAGACCTCCTTAACAGCTTTCTTTTCTGGCCAAATCACTGACTAGTCCTGTAACTTCATCTCACAGAAGTCCCTGTATTTTCAAGAGACTCATTGATGAGTTGAATGACATCATGACAGCTGGTGCTTCATCACTTGAGGTTTGGAAAAGATGAAGAGGACATTAAGGTTGCTGTTCAGACCATCCCATGGTATTTTTTTTTTATATACATGGACTCTGTCTCCATAGTGACGTGATAAAACAGATTTCTAGAACTTCCTGCTCGCTGATGTGCGTGTGAGAGAGAGAGAGTGATAGTTGAGTGTTGGTAAATGTTAGTAGCTTCTAAGTCGAGTCACTGAGCCGAGTAGTTAATTTGCTCTAATGTTTTTCTTTTTTTGAATGGGGTATTTATTAACAATGGTGAAATCAGGTTTCCTAAATGTGTTTTCTCCCACACTGAAGTTATTTTTGTTCATTTTGATCATCGTTTATAAAATATATATTAAAAAAAAAACCCCTTGTTCATAGAAGAATGACTGACAGTGGTGGGAAATGGTTTGCAAGATGTTTGACTATAGGTAATTTTGGATGTTCCATTTGACTATCAGAAATGTTTTGCTATCATTTTTTATATAAAACATTTCCCAGCAATCTATGCATTAAACACAACTTCCTTTGAGTACATAGAAAAACGGATATGTACATCTAATTAATCTACAGTATGACGAATTCAGTAAATGTACACAACTCATGCTGTAACTCTTAATTCTTTGATGCCATAAACAATAATAAAATGAATGAGGAGATATCTGAATTGTGCTGTACTGCATGTGTAGTATGTGTAGTATTGATTAACTGTTTGAGGCGTCAGCAGCTTAAAAAACGTAAATCAGTATATGGGCACTTACCACGCAACAACTGAAAGAATATTCAGAGGTTTTTTTGTCATTTAAACGTTTTATTATACAGTTAAAGCAAGAAAACGTTGATTTGATAATATGCTAAGTTTCTAAGACAATGATTCAGTGTTTTGTTTTGTATGTTTTTTAATTTTTGGTCTCCCAAATTTTATTCACTCTACCCAGCAAACACATAACGCTGTCTTACTTTCTTACAACGCTGTCAATAATAGGTGCTTTTAATGTTGGCTGTCACAACGATACTATTAAATAACGATGTTTTATGGTTTTATGTCTATCTGTCAGCAACTTTACCCAGTTTCATGGAGTTTCAAAATCTCAAATCTGCTTTAATTGGTGAACTAATGGCGGTTAAAGAACACGATGCCTCGTTGCGACATCTGACTACTCAACTAGATTACATATTTCGGAATAAACTCAACCGACTCTGGGTAGAATTACAACTCGTTTGTTAACAGTGCAGTCTCTGTGTAAAGTATCAGTAATAAGTCTGAACTCTTTATGAACTACGGTTATCAAAATCACCTTTACATCTGGCATGACCGTCTGTCCCATCGAAGTTTCTTAAGTGTGGATTTTCGTGGCGCACGACTGAAATAAAACAACAGAATGGATGTAGATTGGATGGGTCACTGCGTTCACCCAGCTCAAGATTTAATAATTTAACATTCAGTAAAACCAAAAAAAAGTGAGTACAGTAAGTAAAGTGAGCTCCCAAGTTTTCGCTTTTTCGTTTGTATGGTGTCTGTGGTTGCGAACCTGTTGCTGTATTCCAGATAGCGGGGTAGTGCTAGGTGGTCTCCCTAGTAGGCGGTTGCTAAGTTGGTGTAAGTCGGTTGCTAGGGCGTGGCTAGGTGGTTGCAATAATATTTCAAATACATACTAGGAGGTGTTTGCTTTGGTGTTCCAGGTGGTTGTAACGGCCATGAGGTTAACAGGATATTAATTTATTGTGATACAAGAGGGCTGCACTTTTTGCCACACCGCCCTGCTTTGCAAAACTGATTAGGATGCAGTAGAGAATAATGGATAAGACTCTGGACTCAGTGAGGAGCGAAGAAAAAAAACGACAAAATTCTAAAATCAGATATTCTTTTGATTCCTGTCCAGGTGTTAACAGTTGTTTTTGTAGTTGAAAGTGTCTTTAATAGCAATAATAATAATAATTATGTAGATTGTGTAATTATGTAAACATGTTAGGTTTGATTTGTATTTACTTTATAGAATATAGTTCCAGAGAAAGGATTTGTCCCAGGTATTTTGTTTTATTGAATGAAATGGAGAGAAGTACTGTTTTTCCTGTATGCTGCACACAGCCATTCAGACACAGCCTTTCCTCAGGTTTACACTGAAATTCTTTCTAGTACAGTTATTTAATGTGAGCAGGCTAACCCGTTTCTTGCTGCAGTTTTGGACACTAAACACATAGAGGAGGAGCACAAAGCCAGTAAGGCACACATGTGGATTTTTCTTCCTATTCTTTTTCTATTTATTTTGCTTTTATTGTATTTGTCTCTTGGCACAGTGGTTCTGAAAAGTGTATAAATAGGCTTTATATCATTGATATGCTTCTACATACAGGCAACAGCTTAAACGGTTTAATATGTTGGGCATGTCAAATTTGACCATAACATGAAAAAATGGGTCTTTGACTAAATATAATATAATAAATAGAAATCAGTTTAATAACTTTTCATAACCAAGTTATAACTACCTATGCAAGACCATTTTGCTTGTAATTGTAAAACAAAAACAAAGCTTACAATTTGGCACTCAACCGCAACCCATGTTTTAATATTGGTGAAAGACTATTTCTCTGGATTTGTGTGATAAAACTATACTTCACTTAAAAGGTTATAGTTGATTAAATCAATAAACTGAGCTCTCACAACTATTTCGTTTTAATGAAAACATTGAAACTGTCCTTTAGTTATACCAGCCCTATAAACATGACAACAAACTATAAGCACACATGTTTATTAAGTACAACAATGAATGTAAACCACCAGACTCACTACATATTCTGAATACTTTGTTCAAAGCCATTGTCTAGCCATCGTTTAAAGACAGAAAAAGCAAAGAAATATGCATTTTTTGTTTCCTACAAAGACCAAAGCAAAGTAAACAGTATATCTTGTTAGAAAAAAAGTCCACATGCAAATTAAATGCATTGAGTCCAACGATCCACTCCTTGATAAAGTACCTATGAAGAGAAATAGGCAGGGCATAACTTCAGGCAAAATAATCAATAATCTGTAGCTAAAATGTCTCAAAGGCTCTCTCTCTCTCAAAAATAGAGGGACATCCACACGTCTACACAGAGGGAAGAAGAGAACGCAACAATCCAAAAAACAAAACAAAACAAAAAAACACCTGAAAATCATGATATAATCCCCCAGTCTCTCCATTTTAATGATGAGTCTCCAGCTCCACTATGGTCCACTCTCCCTGCGGAGAGGCAGCGTCCTCCGGAGAGAAGCTGGTCACAGTGATGCTGGTGGTAGAGTCGTCGAGAGGAGAAATAAGCTCCGCCCACCGCTTGAAACTTTCTTTTTCGTGAGGCAGAAAGTCCTGTTCATTTACACAGTCCCGGGACAGCGACAGGGTTTGCTTTATCAGATACTGAGCCAGGTTCAAATCCTCTGGGACTGAATTTATGATGCCCAGACTGGACTCCTGGTCAGACAGAAGCTGCCGGAGCAAGCTCCAGTCACGTTCTGCAAACTTGCTGTTTTCATCCTCCTCCTCTGCCTCCTCTTCCAGTCCGTTCTCTTTTTCCATCCTTTCTTCGTCTTCTTCATCTTCCTTCCCTTGCTGCTCTTCGTTGGTCCTGTCCGCATCCAAGCTTTGCTCAAAGGCCTCTCCCACGTCCAGCTCGTAAATGGGGGACAGCACTTTAGATGGGCGTCGGTCATGTGTGCAGCTCTGATCCAATCTGTCACAACCATCAAAGTCCCCTAAAAACAATTGACAATACTGCACAATGACCAAAAGGTTCACCCGTTGTTGGGGCTTGTTTTGTTTTTAAACAAGACATTTTTTTCTTAATACATGCGGCACACGAGTTTCTGGATTTGCAAACTTTCTAAAGAGTTTCACCCCTAGTGCAACTGTGTCCTTCACGTGGTAGTGTGGCCTAAAATAGCTCACTGTACTTGGTTCCTAAAAATAACAGTTCCTAAATATGAAAAACCTTTAATTGGTACAGAACCTTCACATTACGTAGAGGTCCATTAAACCTGACATTTTCTTTACACGTGCACATCTTATTTACACTCTTAAAAATAAAGGAGTACAATGCTGTAGAAGAACCCAATTTACAGTGGGTAGTTCTTCTGTGGAAATCTGTGGATATAAGTGTGAAGAGGCTTTTAAAAAGCCTTTAAGAACTTCCACACATAGTTCTTAAACTGGTGTATTTTTGCATTATGTGAAAGTTCATAAAACCTTTTTCAAAGTTTCTCCACACTCGCACATCTTTTTTAAACAAGGTTCTTCACAGGCAGGGGTCACCAACCATGGATATCTACCTTCCTGCAGAGTGTAGTTCCAACCACAGTCTGCCACACCTGCTACAACCAATTAACATCCTCAGCAGCTCTTAATTGGTTGGATCAGATGCATTAGCGTTAGTTAAGTGGTTGCAGGTTGGAACTAAACTCTGCAGGGACATGGATGTCCAGGAGGAGGACTGGTGACCAGTGTTGAACGGAATTGCTCAAAGAACAATGTATAACAGTTTCTTTATAGACCCCTCCACTGAAAGGTTCCTTGGGCATCCAAAAGTTGTGGTTCTTTGGTAAGTTCCGTTATGTTTAAGAGTGCACTACATGTAGCCTAATCGTTTAGCAGATATTGTTTTATAAACTTAAAAGGAGTTAGTATTTCATTACTCCCCACTGTCGCTTAATCAGTATTTCTATGATTAAGTGACTAGTGGCTTACAAATTAAACAGATATGTCAAACACCAAAGTCCTGAGTGGAGTGGGATGGGACTTTGGGAGATAAGGATTGACAGCTGCCATAAAGGTGATGGACAGAGAGAAGTCTACACTGAATGTGTCTCTTTTATCCACATCTACTCAAACACAACAAAAAAAGCCATGCTTTTGCCAGCGCCAGTAGGTATAACTTAATGTTCAGGCACAAAAGATCATTAGAATCTAGATTCGTGCAAAACTGTGTAAGTCTTTCTTTACAGCTATATAACCACATACAGAAACATAAACAAGTAAATCTTGCTCTTTAACTGTAGGCTACCTTATTTATACATTGACACACTGACAGTTATTGCAAATATGAGAAACATGCTGGCAAAAGATAACTGAACATTTGGCAATTGATATGCCTGTATTAATTAATTAATATGCAAAAACCTTTAACAGTGGCTGTAACTTTAACATGAGTGTGAAAAAAGAGAGACATAGCAGGACCTTGGTTCAAAATACTCTACACAGAAAAGTCTACAAGTACTACAGTACACACAAAAAAACAAACTACAACGTAAAACCGAGAACTACAATTTGAGAAAATGGTTACCTACTGACTAGCAACACCGTGCTCTAATGGAAATGAGATAAATGAAAATAAATACACAAATGAACAGAAATAAAACATTCACACGGACAAACACAAAACCAACTTCGATGGGAGTTCATAAGTGACAGAAAACAACAATGACGGCTAAAGTCAGCATGCAAGAATTCCTGGTTTGGGTCGACTAACAACCAAACACACAGAGAGTCTGAGGATCAGGGCTTAACTCATTCATGCTGACCCTGAGTAAAGAAACGTTTACAAACCACTGGTCAGAGCCCCTTTCCATCGCAATCAAACCATGTATGACCGCTATAGAATAGGTGTTCGGGCTAGTAGAGTTAGCAAAGGAAGTTATCAAACGAGCTCAACTTCTGCTGGGCTTTTTGTGCATATTTAGAATTAAATTTGACGGCCAAGTTCAAGAGTGCTTATATTTTGCATAAATAAACAATAGTAAACAATAGTAAATAAACAAAATGAAACAAACAAATATAAAAAAAAAACAGTCTTGGCCTCAGTGGAATAAGCCTACTATGTTTTTCACTATCCAACAAAAAAAGAAAAGAAAGAAAAATAATATAAACGCTAAATAATTGCATCCCTTACTAATGTCAAAGTGCACTGGTATAACTAATGTAGCATTCTGCTACGAGGCAGGTGGTCTCAATAAGCATACCGTTAGCATATTGCGTATTTACGCAGGCAAGTAAGTTTTCGTTGCTGCCGTTTGTAAACGTCTTTCGGGCACAGTGCCTCAGTGTGAAGGTAGTGTAAGTTGTCATGGTGACTGACACCTGATTGGTCAAATTTTTTAGACAAGCAAGAGACCCTGACGTTATGGAAGAGAAATAAAGAAGGACCAGGAATGCTTTAGCTTATGCGGCACTCTAGAGGTGATAAACAAAAAAGCATATTCTAGGAATATGTAACCTCTAGAGATAAAATTGAGTGTTTGAGTGGAAGATTGTATTTTGCAAAGGAAACGTGAAGAGTTTGGGTCACTTTGGCAGGGACTGTGGGTGCGGGCAGGGGTGGGGGTTGAGGCAGGAATTTGGTGGGAACCAGGGCGAAGTGGCTCTAAAATTATACATTACCTGCTGGGGACTGGGCAGGGTGAGCAGGTGATGGGTTAGCGGTCACCTGCGGCTCAGGTAAATCTAGCCGCAAGTCTGCTCTTTTGCTGTCTGTGTGTTTAGACTGCGGGCTGCCGTACTGTTCGGCCAACCGCAGGTCCAGGTGGCAGGGCCGTTCTTGAGGAGTAACCTCATTTATGTCCGTGTCTAGCTGGGGCTGGTTGTACGCCTTCTCTTCTGGCGAAGACGTCTGGACCTCTGTAAGAAAAACCATAGATTTAGGCTCCCCCTCCTGGAGGCCGCTGGAACTACAGCCGCCCTTTGACGTGCTGGTGGGCTTCTGGGAGTTGCCATTTATCCTCCTGTCTTGGGATTCACTCTCAAAGACGTCACAAGGTGTAAGGGTATCTGCATCCTGTTGTGGGGGTGTCTGTGTCCCCCCTTCTTCAGATCCCAGCTCCTCACACTCGTCCACCGAAAGTAGCACTGACCGGCGGAAGCCGGAAGCTGACTGGTACTCCGGCTGCTCGTTCTCCTGTTCTACACCATCTTCAAACGCTAGATTCACAATGCCCTGGAACTAAAAGTGTAGAAATGCATCGATGTGTATTTCAACTGCATCGATTTTTTAAAAAGGTGAGGCTTGATAAAACTTTTAATATTCAATAACATAGGATCTAATTTTTGGCCAAAATAATAATTATTATAGTTATTTTTATAATCTAAATTCCAAAGTTTTTAAATATTCATCCTGAATTTATTCAAACAAACAATTTGAAACACAATGAGATTTGAGAGCTCACACTGTAATACTGAGTCATGGCAAAAAATCTAATCAAACTGAATATGAAATTTTGAAACGTAACCAAATTGAGTCACTCAGAGAAATGCAACCTTACCTGGAACTGGGGCAAAGGTTCACCGTGAGGAGCCACGACTCCACCAGGCAGGACTTCCACTTCAGATCTTTCATCCTCAGACTCTTCCTCCTCTTCTTCCTCTTCTTCCTCAGATGAGAAAAGCTGGTGGTCTGGCACTTTCTTTACATTTGTAACCATGGCATCCATCTCCGAATTCTCCTCCTTTACGGTATCCTGATCACACCTTAGCCAAGACGGTGGTCTACGACGTCCCACCTCTTCTTCGCTTGTGGTCTCTGCCTCCTTGCCTCTAAGGCGCACCTCCACCCGCAGCCCAGCCCCACCCTCATACATTTTGAGCTCCTCGGGGGTGCTGGTGTCGCTACTGCTGCGGCCCAGGAAGTCGGGGCATCGCATTGTCCCGCATTTGGATGTGCCACGTTCGTGGGAGTGACAGTCGTCGTCTTGCGAGCCTCCTGCGTCGTAATCTTCGGAGCGCGGCTTGATATCATCCGAGGACGTGGTGGCGCTTGCTGTTTCTGATTCAGGGCTGACCTGGGGGTGTATACCACTCCACGAATCCTCCAGGGGTGTATCTGTGCTACCCATACTGCAAGGAGTGTCGGGGGGCAGATCTGAATCTCTGGAAGAATTCTGGGTTACAGTTCCCTGTGCTGCTGCACAGCTGTGATGACCTGGGGCAACTTTAGCCCCACCCATCTCTCTCTGCGTAGTCTCTGTGCATGCATGGTTCAGCTTGTTTTGTACAGCTGCCTGAACTCTAGCTTCTACCTTTCCTTCGATGCTGGACTTAACTTGCGAATCAATGTTTTTCTCAATAACTGTAAGCTCTCTGGAGGCCAACATAACTGTTTTGGGCGCAGAATTCGGAACCAGACCAGGCTGTTCTAGCAAACCTGTGCCAACATGAGACGAAACAGATGAAATAGGAATTGTGGAGCTCTCGTCTTGAGATGTCCTTACTTCCTGTGCTCTCACCTGTCCCTTCACTTCCTCTACAGCAAAGTTGGGCTCCTGGGGGACGTGTTTGGAGCCTGAGTGTTTGGGGCTAGACACTTTTGCCACATCGGCAGGCTTTTTGGATACAGCAGGAGAGGACTGTTTGGATGGTGCAGCAGATTTGGGAGAAGATTTTCCAGCTGTTGTTTCTGATGTTTTCTGCTTGGCTTTATTTGTAGTTGCTGAAGATGGTTTAGAGGATGACACTGTGGGTTTTGCTGATTTGGTGAGCGGTTTGGACTCTGTTGTATTGGGCCGTGTTAGTTTCTTAGCTGTTGAAACCTTGGATCCATCTTTTTCGTCCTCTTTCCTGGGAGATGTAGGCTTTCTGGAGATCTGGGCAGAGCTAGGTCTGGGAGAAACTGGAAAAACAATAAAAAAAAATGAAATAGCTAATTATGGTTTGTAATGTTTGTAATATAAAATTGTCATTTTAACAATAAAAAGTTGTACACATCTGAAGCTAGAATATCTCTTACCATGGTTTTCCGAAGCAGAACTCCTGGTCTTTGCCTCCGATCGAGCTGCAGCAGAGCCAAGACTTCCTCCACTTCTTACTGTGGTCTTAGTTTTATTTGCTTTATTCGAGGGGCTGGGGATCAGAGGCACACAGCTGTCATATATATGTGTGCATGTTGTATGTACTTGTGCTGTAGCATTCAGTAACATATCTATACATTCATACACATGCAGTACTTCTCTACTGTTCATAACTGGTTTCAGTGAAAATGTACAAAGTTCCATATTAAATTCAGCCTTTTTTTAAGTTAGGAGCGGAATCACACAGGTTTTGACCATAAGCAAGATTTAACTAGTGTTTCTTTACAACTTTTAGAGAATTAATTTTGTCTTAAAAACAAAATGAAAAGTCAAGCATGCATGCTTTTTGGTAAATGCTCAGGCTACAACAGAAGTGAAGCATACACTGATTAGACATGTGATTTTCAGAGATAATACTGCTGATACAGCAGAGACATTCACTGTAAAATACTGTAAAATATCACCACTGCATTGTAGCCAAACGAGATGCAGAACAAGATATGCAGTCATTTAGTTTAAATCTATTTACATAGTCAAAACCAGAATTTTACAAATGAATAAGCACCACTGTGCCTCCAGTAAAGTAATTGTGAGAATTACTGGTAAGGTTCACTGGTTCTGCAGATTACCACCACAGAGGGGCGCTCATGTCCCATACAGTATTGTTACTGGACTGTTGCTTGTACTGCATCGGTTTTCATTTTCCTGCTCTAGCAGCCGTGATTCTGTTCAAGAAAGGATATAATGTTGACGTAAAGTGCTATGATTCAGAGCAGATAAAACACAATTATGCAGTGTAGCAGGTAGCTTAGCTTGCAGCAGTTGGGGTTGGAAACGCTGCCTTTCAGGTCTAAAAACGTTTTCTTGAATGTGCTGCTCACCTGTTAGTCTTGTCTGTGTCTGATTTCTGGACAGTCTTGGTCAGAGGAGATTTTGTTGTTGCCTTGGCTTGAGGTTTTGGCCTGAGAACTATAAAACAAAAGGATTATTAGGTTCCGAACAGACAGACAACGCAAATCAACTAAACCATTTCAATTGGCAGATGTTTACACGCATCAAAGGCTTTGCAGAACTTACCATTTTAAAAATAACAACAAATATGCAAAAAAAAAAACGCATGCCAATTGCACTGTGGACAAAACTAAGCTAAGCATGAATACTGGCTCCACCAAGTTATATAACTCCACCTGCACTGTGAATCAGGAGAACACATTAGTCAGCATTAGTCTAGTTAAGAAGCTTAATGATGAGTTAACTTTAGCTCACACACAGCTAAACCTGCTTCCTCTGCTGATCACAGGATCTCAGAGAACCACACACCCATTTGTAAACAGAATTAAAGAATAAAAGAATAATAAAAAAAAAGACTGTGCCTAAATGATTATGTTCTAATCTATAGAAATGCTCCAAACCCACAGAATGAAATCTTAACTGAAAGTTCTTTTGCTTTTTACTGTTACTTTTTGGGTGTTGTTCTGAGAGTGATGATAGCATGTCAGCTTGTGGCCACAGTGTTCAACTGGGATTATGTTTCTGTCCTTGATACTTTCTCTATCTTTACCCATGTTCCCTCTGGTTTCTCTGGGGATTGGAGTGACTGATGCTCTTTTCACCAAGAAAGACTGTTATCCATCTTCATGCAACCTCTCTCTCTCTCAGACAGACAGAGACAGAGAGACAGACTATGTGTGTGTGTTTGAGAGAGAGAGCGAGCGAGCAAGCGAGCGAGAGAGAGAGAGAGAGAGAGAGAGAGAGAGAGAGAGAGAGAGGGAGTGAGACAGACAGGGAGACAGAGAGAGACTCTGTGTGTGTGTTTGAGAGAGAGAGAGAGAGAGAGAGAGAGAGAGAGAGAGAGAGAGAGAGAGAGAGGGAGTGAGACAGACAGGGAGACAGAGAGAGACTCTGTGTGTGTGTTTGAGAGAGAGAGAGAGAGAGAGAGAGAGAGAGAGAGAGAGAGAAGCAGTGAACAGGGAGAGGAGAGAAGGGATTATTTCTTCACACTCCACTGTGCATTTGTGTGTGTCTGTGTTTTCATGTGTGGTTCAACCTTCGGCTTTGAGGCGCAGCTTGAGTAATTGTTCAAGTTCTAAAAAGGCTGCTTACTGAACAAACACCACACACACACACACACAAACCAAAACAAAGCCTTTAAACTCAAGCATGCCACACTCCATCTGCTGTTCTGCTCAGCTCCCCTAGCTTTTGCGGGCCAAAATTTCAATCTTTCATTACTAACAAAGACATTCCAGCTTAGCCCGCCTGCCTCTGCTGTACTGAATCTTCCCTCCACAGCTCAGTGCCAAACAGTTGTCAGTACTTTTACTGATTTTTATAAGGACTATGTTAGCGTTGTAGCTTCAGTTCAAAGCTAAAAAAGTAAGCTTCACAGACTAAACAACAGTTGCTGATTTTTACATTTAGGGAGAAAAATCAGGAAAATGATTTATAAAATTATTATAAAGGGGGAGTTTGCACAGTTGCTTAACAGACTGGAGTTCAGATAAGATGGATGACAGGGTGGGATAAATCTTTAAACTGCAGGTTTTTTATTCTGTTATTTATCTCACATGTTATTCTGTAACTGCTGTAAATTAATTGGTAACTACTGTGAACTCTATAACTACTTTTTGGGTTTTTGTAAATTTCCATTCTATTTAAAAACGTCAGGTGCCATTCTAATTGTGAACATTTCAATATAATAGGACTAAAAATGGCATTACATTTCTTCACAATATAAAGTAGTGTTAATGGCAGTATGTAGGTTATGTAGGTATAAGAGTGAAGCCTTGTACAGAAACTTTTAGGGAGGGTAAAATTTAACAATTATATATTTTGATCAAGCACACTCTGTTCATTGCTGTCAGTGGCCAATTCTTATTGAGCCACTTAGTGAAGTGTTGTGCAAGCTGGAGGCGTGTCCAGACAACAGTTTGAGAAGACGTATGCTGCTGCTATCAAGTACATAGGCAGCGTGCTATGCAGTGCTCTAGTGGTACCCCTAGCAAGACAACTGGTGAGCAAAGTATTGCAACATTTTTCACACCCCTATCACACTGGGTTTAATAACAGTAGGAGTGAATAATATCATATTGCATTAGTAATTGCCTTATATGTACCTTTAAGGTATCAGATCACTGGCAATACATTGATGTTTATTGCATCAGCGATGGATAGATAAGAACATCCCTAATAACTTTACAACAATTAACATAGTGCAAACAAATTGTTATAACTTCTCACATTTTATGCTGCATCTATATAACAATAAACACAATGCAAATAAATGTTGTTGTGATTTGCCACTAAATAAAGTGCTACAAAAAATCATATAACCTCTTGATACACACAAACAGACTGCTTACAAGGACAGAAATAAAACCCCAGATAATTATAAACAAGTGGTGGATTGAGGTGATCAGAGGCTCCTAGGCCACTCATCAAATGCGCTCCCCAACCCTCAGACAACCACAGTTGTGGCCATATCTGTTCATGGGTTCTAGTCCAGTATGCTGGGTCCGAGCTGTAAGAAGGGGGAGTTGCTGTTGCTGTCAGCAACATGTTAATGTTAACTCTGCTGCTAGTGGCAGCTGCTGGTGGTGGTCTGGTGGCTCGTTTTCTTCAGTGGCAGGGTGTCTATTGTAGTTCACATCAATCCTAGTATTTGAGCTAGCTGTATATAACTCCTTTAGCATTAGCACAGCAAATATTCATTTATTAGAGTTTTCAGACACTTGCACTGTCAAACAAACAGCGCGGTAGAATCTGCCAATCTAAACAAACATACACATCTATCCAAACTGACCAATCCTAACGTGTTTATGATTATAGGGGCTATTGTTCATATAAAATACTTTTTTTCCGGCAAGTCAGTGGGCTCGAATCCTTGTGTGGACCCCTAGGATGTAGGCTTAATCTGTTCTTGTGGAAAAAAAATCTGTCCTCCCAAAAAAAATTCCTATATGGGAGTTGTTTATGATCTTACCTGCAGAAGCAGCATGGATGTTGTTGCGTGGGCTACTCATGCTACTCTCTGGTGATGCGCTGCCTGATGTGGAGGATGGGGTGCAGTGGGCGTTCCCTGGGCTGTCGGAGGCAGAGCCCTGAGTGGAGTCCTTCCCTGATGCAGCAGGTTTGTGTGTTTTCCCTGCTGTAACCTGTCCTACTGCTGTTGTAGGCCCGGCAGTGGAAGACTTGGGCCTGGCCCCAGTTGTCGTCCTCTTTTCCTGGGCCATTTTGCTGGTGGGTGACCCCCGGGAACCATTAGCAGCGGAATTCTCCCTCCGGGGTGCTGGGCCACTGTTACCATTTAGCACAGGTTTAGTGGTGGAGGGCGTTTTCTTTTTAGCCGTGCCGCTGGCCAGCTGGGCCTTGTCAGTGTTTTTATTGGTGCCAGGTTTGTTTTTTGTGGCTGCAGTCGTTGTATGTGTTGTCAGATTGTCAGATTTCATGGCGCTTGCTAGCGAGTTTGCAGAAGATGGGCGCGGGGCCTTGGGGGCCTTCGGGGTGCGAAGTGTCGGAGGACTACTGTCACACGGCGATGACGAGCCTGAAAGACATTTTCCAAGCTTCTGCTGGAGCAGAAAGATAAACAGAAAAGAATAAGAGAGTAAGAACATTACATGTCTGCACCCATGTACACATGTTCTCTCTTTTTTGTCTATCCATCAGTTTGGTTATAACTAATGGCTGCTTGATGTGTACATTTTTAATCTAATGTGTATACTTTATTAGGGTTTTTATCATTAAGACATGAATCCTTACACTTATCGCAGTATGTATTCTTGGTAACACTGCTAGTAAAGGAATACATATGAATGTAAAATAAATTATGTATATAATACAGCACAAGATCATATAAGTGAGCCCAAACACTTAATTTAAATCATAGCGTAGATACCAGCAGCCCAAGGTCTCTGTACTCATCTCAAAAACGATTTAACAGACAGGCTTCTTGTGTCAATGCCGGTGGAGACATGCAGTGAGTGGGAGGAGAAAAAAAAAGTTCAACTCAATGGTCTTTAAACGGCTTTCTGTCAGCTACGGCCAGGTTGCTGTGACTACACCACTGATGGGGCTTGTGAGGGATTTGTATGTCAAAGGCAAAGGCGGTCTTCCTTTAGATCTCATGACTAAGCCTAGACGCTCCAAAGAGCTCATCCAGGCTTATCAGACTTTTTGATTCCTAGTTTGATGGTAAAATGTGTACAATTCCCCCACATACTACAGATTTTATTAATTAACCAAGACATTGGCTAAATGTACCCGTGTCCAAAGTCTGCATCTTTATGTTTTTAATGGAGTTACAACCTTATTTCCAAAAAAAGGTGGGCACATTGTGTAAAATGTACTAGCAATAACTGGTGCTGTGTGATGCTTAAAAAACAACAAAGGGAGCATCTCACAGATTAGGTTAACTGGCAATAGTCAGTAACATGACTGGGTATAAAAAAAGGCAACAGAGAGAGGCTGAGTCTTTTACAAGTACAGATGAGGAGGGTTTACCATTCTGTTGAAGAGGGAAATAGTGCAACAATTAAAAAAAGTTTCTCAACATAAAACATAAAAAAACTTTTATCATCTAAAGTAGATAATATCATAAAAAAATCTGACAATTCTCTGTATGCAGGAGACAAGGCCAAAAACTAATATTGGATGGCAGTGATCTTTGGGCCCACAGGGGGCACTGCATTAAAAACAGAAATTATTCTGTAGTGTTTAAACTCTACAATTCTATAGAAAGAGGATATGCCGCCGCCTTTTAAGATGAACTGAGAAAAAGTGCAGAAGTGTCTGTTGAGACGATGAATCAAAATGTGAATTTTTTGGGGAAATCATGGACACTACATCCTTCTGAGATAAAGAGAAGAGCTCATCATCTGGCTCATTATCACCACACAGTTCAAAAGCCAGCATTAGTGATGGTTTGGGGGCACATGAGTGCAAATAGCATGGTGACTAGCACATCTGTGAAGGACCACATATATTTGGGTTTTAGAGCAACATCTGCTTTTTCAGGGAAGTTCTTTCTCAGCAAGACAACGCCCAACCACATTGTGCATGTATAACAACAGCATTGCTGCATAGCTAAAAAGTCCAGGTGCTAAACTGGCCTGCCTGCAGTCCAGAACTGTCACTTATTAAAAACAAATTATTAAAATATGACAAAGGAGACTCCAAACTGTTGAGTAGTTGGAATACTATATTGGGAAACAAAAAATTGGAAACATTTTACACAAAAATAATAGAGATTGGTCTCCGCAGTTTCTAAACACTTTTGGAATGCTGTTGAAAAAGAAGGTGATGCAACACAGTGGCAAACATGAATTTGAACTTTTCTGAAACTTGTTGCTGGCATCAAACTCTGTGCCTCAAACTGATTTATTTTTTAAAATTTAATCTCAAACAGACTTGCTGATGTGGTTAGGGTTAGACAAACAATCTTTAAAAATGGACAAAATTACAGATAAAATTAAAGCAACAACATGGTGTGTGTATTTAGCTGTAGAAGAAACTTTTGTCCCAACTTTTGTGTGCTGGTTTGAGAACATCAGGCGCTGCCATCAGTCAGCGTTTTCTCAGGACTCTGAAGATCATTTTTATATGATGCAAGTACCTTGTTCATTGTGTTTTTTCCAGTTTTGTATACATGGGAGAGAATTCACACCTATATTATTTTAATCAGCCATTTGTTGGCTGTACCCAACTCCGTGAGAGCTAGCCAAGGTAACGCACAGTTTCCACATGGTGGCTAAGTTGTGTGCTGGTGTGCTGTTACAACCAAGTCATCCAAAGTAAAGAATGAAAAATGAGCAATTCACAACTGATCATTTCTCTGAACCTCCTAATAGATCCATCAGAAAGGATATATTTATTTGCTGTAGTAAAAATAAGTTTGCTTGTGTTTGAAGCTTTTTTCACTAATAATACTTAATTTGATGCATGAAGCCTGAAAGTATAAAACTAAAAGAGCTAATAAAAAATAAAATAAAATAATTTTTAAAATAAAAAATCATTGGGTTATTTGCAGGTTTCATGTCATGTTAGTTAGTTAGGTTAGTCATGTCATGGTTCCTTGACAAGGCACAGGTTTGATAATTGGTGGATTAGTGTCAGTAATATACTGATAGCTTGCCTGCTTGAGTTCTGCTTCATCATTATTTATATTGAAGATTATGCACTTTCATTATGACGAACATACAAGGCTTTCAGTGAAATCACATGTAACAATAAAATGACAGATTACCTGAGAGCTGGTGAGGACAGGCTTTTTACTGAGTCTTCTGCAGTCACCAGTATCAAGAGTAGCTGAAGGGGATGGCAGAGAGGAGACACAGAACATGTAAATTATGTAATAATAACAATAATAATAAAACACATTATATAATGTAATTGTCATATCAAAACCTCAAGGCTTTTTTTTAATATATGCATTGTATAAAAAGCCTCAGCTCCCTTTGTCTCCTATGAAAATACAGTGGGATGCAAATGTTTGGGAACTCTCATCCACAATTTCTGCACCTATTTTGTAATGTATTTAAGCAAGTTTTTCAAACAGGCAAGAAGTTGAAGTGCAACATTTTTTAATAATTGTCAAGTATCACAGCTTTTTTAACCTAGTTAGCTCAGGGTCTTTTTACTTCTTATTTGCGGTACTTCTATCCATCGTTCCTTGCAAAAGGTTGTCTGCTCTTTTCAGGCCTACCCACAGATTTTTGCTGATGTTTAGATAAGGGGACTGTGAGGTCCATGGCAAAACCTTCAGCTTGCACCCCTTAAGGTAGTCCATTGTGAATTTTTAGGGGTGTTTAGGATCATTATCCTTATCCTTACAGTTGAATTACAGCTGATGATTGTTAGGATAAGGTTTGAGGAAATAGGTTTTCCACTTGTAAGAGTTCAAAATAAAACACTAACCAGCCCAAGTTACAGATATTTTGACCAAGGGTGCCACTGTAGAGCAACTCTTGTTTGTTGTCATACACTGAAGACATTCGGGTTTGAGATTTAAGAGATATACAAGTTGACAGAACAGAATTTCAGTTTTACATCTAGGTTTATTAAACAACTTACAATGCAGCACCTTTAGTTTGAACCTGTCCATTTTTCCAACTGAGCACAAATGTTGTTTTTGTAAAATTGCATTGTTAGTGTTTTAGTTAGAATGAATGTTGAAACAATTAATAGTTCTGAATCTACTCTTGTTGTTAAAAAGAATAAATTAACAGTAAGAACTGAGAGCTGTCGGAATGAGAAAAGCAAGCCATTTTTGAAAATTGAAAATGACAATTTTGAATGTCCTGAGAATAAGAGACATCAACCAGTACTAACAAGACATTAAACAGATCAGCAAACAAAACATTAAAGACAACCCCTCAAAGCATTAAGTGACCCCAACAACAACCGGGTGAAGGCAAAGAAACACAAAGATCAGTTCGTATCAGGAAAAATTAACTTCTACAAAAGTGAAAGAAAGGCCAAAGTGTACAATATGCAAAACATACAAGCTTATCTGTAAGCCAGGGTGGAGGTAGCATCACAGTTTGGGCATCTGAACCTGGCTCACTAATCTTTACTGATAATTAGTAACAGAAGCAGCAATATACAGAAATATATATACAAGTCAGAAATATAAAGAAACATTCTGTTTAGCAATTTAGGGAGAAGCACCGTCAATATAACCAGGAGGTACTTCACCATTTAGCAAGACAAAAACCCAAAGCACACTGCCAACTCAACAAAGGACTTCAACAGAGGGAAAAGTGGAGGGTTTCAGATTTGCAAAGGCAATCACTTCACCTTAACCTAGGTAACTCCTCAAAGAGAGACTGCATGGATAAACCCCACATGAGTCTACCAAAAAACAAACAAGGAGCAACTGAATGTAGCTGCAGTAAAAGCCTGGATAAGCATCACAAAAGAAAATTAAATATTTAATTTTTAGAGTCTTCTCTACATCAGCAAAAAATTATTAAAAGGCAGTTTCTTGCATGATTCTGGTATTTTCCCTGCTGATGTCTACTTCATATGTTTATTTGTTTTTATACACCAAAAACATACTATCCATAATACAATTTTACAGGACCATTTTATAACATCTCCTGCTTCTTTAATCAGGCTGTTTTTGTAGTCCAGGTTGAAACATTCTTTACAGCTTCAACATGAATGGGCAGGATTAAACAGCTGTAGCCTAAATAAACGATATGTGAAGATTTTCATGAAGTGAAAACAGGCTAGTTTTGCAGTTTAGTTTCTATGCATGGGTTGTAATTGTAAAAGGTTAGTAAAATTTAATCAATCATCAATCATCAACCCTAAAGCATAAACACAATTCACTGATATACAGTCATGCTGACAAACTGTTGCACATTTAACACACACTTTTAAAAACACAAGCATACGCATAAATACACTACACTGCTTCTTCAAACGAGCTAACATATGTTAATATTCCTCAAGCAATATTTACATGGACTAATGCAATGGCTGTTTCTGAAGCCCAGCACCGTGACAGTCATAGTGATTGCACTGCGCTGCCTTCCAAGCCAATCCTGTCCTGTCCTCATTAAGATCAAAGTGGAGGTGAAATTTAACCATGCATAGACCAGCCTTAGCTTCCAAGCAGCTTTACATTCAGCCAAAGACCACATACATATGTCCTCTGTCTCTCTGTAAAAAAAAAATGCTGCATATTATTCAATGCAAACGTGTATTTGCAAGCAATTGGGCTTGTGTCATACTGCAAGCTATACATCATTTTGGGGGGGGGCGACGGGGCACAAGAATCAGACCTGTCTGAATGCACCACAAGATTCTGACAAATGCATAATTCATGCCCTACATGTAACAAAATGCTAATCACTGGGGGAAGAAAAACTAAGCACCAAGAACATTATTCATTTCTATAGTGTCTGATAATAAACCATGCAAATTTGAGCCTCCTACACCTCTTTCAAACCGTCTAAACCACAGAGCTTGCACTATCTAGCTTTAAAATCTTCATCAAACCTTAAAAGCAACACATCAGAAAGAGAGAGTGCTTTGCACAAACAAATGCACACAATGGAGCTGTAGCTCTGCATACAGACCGGCAGTGGCTGTGAGAAAGCTACACTGTATATCCAGCTGTGTCTGCTACACTAACCATTACTGATACAGAGACACTGCTTCAGTGCTGCACCACACTCACTCTCCCCTCACTGCAGTCAAGCTTTTGACTCTCAGCACAACAGCCAAAGGTGTAATGGTTTATACAAATATCCAAGTATTTTTTAAACATGTTTACACACATTGTTGCTGTTATAAAAAGCCATAACCACATTTTTTTTTACAAACATTTGTAAAAACCATTTGACATCGTCTTGGAGAACAGAAATGGTCCAAAATGATTAGAAATTAAACAGACATTTCATTTAAGAACCTGTGTTTTGCTTGTCTTGTATAACATTACCATGTTAGAGATACAACAGTGACGAGATAGAGTTTATGCCCATATTTATCTTTTCATCGCTCTCTTTACCTGCTAGTATCTGTTCTCGGTGTCTTGGCGGCAGCGTGTCCCATCCTCGCGTGTGCCGCACCGCAAAGAAGGACTGAAGCAAAAAGGTCCACAGCCGAGCGCGCAGCAAACACACCTCGCGCCTGAACGGCTGAACCACAGCCAGAGAGAGCGAGAGAGAGAGAGAGAGAGAGAGAGGAGGGAGGGGGAAGTAACAGCATGAAAAAAAAACAGCAGTAAATGTGCAGCTGCTTGAGAGCGGGTCTCCGTGGCAACCCGGCTCGGCTCCCCCCCGCCAGAAACACCCTGAGCTGCAGTGATGCTGATGATGATGATGATGTCACCAACCGGTGGTCCTACCAAAGGGAATAACTCACTCTCTCCCTCCCTCTGATTCATGTTTTTCCCTTTTCATTCTCTCTGGACAGAACAGACTCAGATTGCTGCTGGCCACACCCAACTCCTCTCCAGCCTAATCCAGCCTGCCCTCTCCCCAGAGACGTGATTTAAGAGGAGGGGGGGGAGAGAGAGAGAGAGAGAGAGAGAGAGAGAGAGAGAAAGAGAGAGAAAGAGAGAGAGAGAGAGAAAGAGAGAGAAAGAGAGAAAGAGAGAAAGAGAAAGACAGAGAAAGAGAAAGAGAGAAGAATAGAGATGAATGAAAAAACAGAAGTAGAGAGTGTGTTTGTGAGAGAGAAAGTGAAAAAGAACAAATGAAAAAGAAAAAATTTGAAGGGACAAAGACAAGCAGAAACAGAAAAAGACAGAAAGGGAGAAAAAGAAAGCTAGAGAAGGAAAATGCTAGAGAAAATTAGAGAATATAAAGTAAAAGAGGTAATGACAGACAGACAGACAGAATGGAAAAAAAATGTAAATAAATAAATAGGAGAGGTAGAACAGAGCTGGTGTGGTTGGAGTTGTTTACTGTAGCCATTTCTATTTGTAGTGTCACTTTACTGTAATCCACCCGGACAGGGACATTATAGCACAGCTTAAATCCCAGGTTTAAGGAAGCGTTTACTCTGCCACCACGTGCCATCACACACGCACACACACACACACAGACACACACACACACACTTCACTATGCATCTCACACTCCACTAACTACTGTCCATTTTCAGAATCCTCAACATTTTAGAAATGTAAACATTTCATTAAAGAGGATTTATTTCTCCTCCCAGTACACATGCACCCCATCAACACTTCTGCATTAGTTCTGCTTCACAAAAACATTTAGCATATCATTGTAGTAATCCTTTAAGACCTTGCATCTCTAAAATAGCTGCTTTATAGGAGAAAGAAAAAAACATTTACTTCTATTGTACAAAAAGTCTAAAACAATCAAAGTAAAAAAATGGAGATGTAAGTTTAAAAGCAGAACAGAGCAGAGTGGCTAAAGACAGAATGGAGCGGGCTTAAGTGGGATTCTAACGAGATTAACTTTAATTGTAGTGCAATGCTATTTTCATGTGCTTTTCAGATTTACTGTTTTCTTCATTACCTCCACCTCCTCCTGCTCCTGACTGGCTGATTCTGCTGTCAGTATGTTAGCATCTGAATGGCCACTCAGCTGGTCCACGGCAGTGAAGAGTTCACAGCAGTTCTCCACAGTAATGCTCTCCCGCACAGCCACACAGACCTTCCTCAGCAGCGTAGGATCATGTGTGAACTCTTCTCTCTGAGACAGCCAATCACAGCACTGTTACAAACACATCTAAAGACAGTGTGTGTGCATGGCTGTGTGTTGGGGATGGGTATTTTAACCTTAAACTTGGTGTTTAAGGCTACTGTACAATGGATGTGTCGGACACCACCAGAGACAATGATGATCTACTATATATAACCCAGACTCAGACCACAAATCCATACTGCATACTGAGTGATGTGGCTTTACACTTACTATGAGAATGATGTGTGTCTGCAGTCTTTTTCATACCTTTTAGCTCAACAAGAAATCAACATTATTAATGACAGAACATTCTTGGCAACAAATCATGTTTTATCGATTGGCTGGCTTGATAACATTTGTGCGTCCCATTAACATCACACGACTGAAAGAAAAGAATAACAGACACTAAAGACTGCAGTACAGGGTCTTGCATGACCCACCATAGCAAAACTTAAAATATTGCATCAAAATATTGCATTGGCTGAAGGGACGAGCTGCATTTTACAAACTGTTTAGTTAAACTGCGCTGCTAAACTGTGCCTTGCAGTTATCAGGGTTGTTTGTACGCTAATGCGGACAGACTAGCTCAGATGTTTTTCATTTTTACTCTGGGCTTCAGTCTCTTATTCACACAGAAACAGAGCTGAGGTCGCAGAGATTGTTAAACCCTTATGTTCGTCATTTGAATGTGGACAGAAGCATATCTACATTTTATATACTCAACTCTGCAAGTCTTTTTAAAACCCTGTATCTTAGCAATAAGCGCATGTTCACCAGTAAGAACAGCACATATCATTAGAACAGATATAAATAAGCACAATATGAAGTAGCATAAATATCTGATTTTAAAAAAGAATTTGATAATATCATGTGTGCCAGTTTGAGGAAGTTTAGTTCCAGATTTTTTCTGGCTGCTCCAGACGCCACATGAATTTATTTAGTTCCTTCAGCAGGTATTAGATGATGACTGCAAATAATACTGGGCTGCCATAAGGAAGCCAGTTTTTGTAGAGCATGGTACATGTAAACATTAAAACTATACATTTAAAAACAGACAATGCATGCACTCCTAAAGTAGATACATGTAAGTGCATTACTTATTAATTACTGGAAAAGTATTTTCATACTTCTTAACAGTCTTAAAATGAGAAACATTAGTCAAACTGACTAAATTTGAGATGCTTTTACCAGCAAAGGTGTGATTTTTTGCAGTGTAGATTGTTGCTCCATTTTAAAAATGCATATCTAGGAGTTCCTGCCTTTTGTAAAGAGCCACAGGATTACTGAATACAGCGCTTTGTCACTAATTAAAGCCTTTTTACAAAACATAAATAAAACAACACAGTAGCTGTTACAGTTTTTATAAAAAAAAGAATAATCTTTTCATTATTTACTGAATGAAGCTAATTTTTCTGTTGTTTATCAATTCATCATGTTATAATGGACCAACTAATTAATTATGAGAACAGTAATTTGTTGTACTCCTATATCATTGTTTTTACACTGGAGAGAAGCTATTATGACGGACAAGTTCCCTTAAATAATGTTCACATTTCATAATTAATTTAATATTTGAAAGTTCAGACTCATCGCTTGTCTGTGTGCATGTTTTACCCTGCGAAGGCTGTGGAAGGCAGTTGTGTGTATAACTCGGGGCAGTTGTGTGATGATGGTGTTTAAACACTGCTCCTGAAGCTCACTGGCCAGACTCTGAGCCTGCTTTGCCCACTTGACTTCTGGCAGACTGCCAATCAGTTGCTCACTGTCACACAGCACGGACACCACACTCTGCACCGTCTGCAAAAGAAGACCATGTGCTTAGTGTTACTCACACACATCCACAACGCATAAGCATATACAGCACTGAGGGAAGCCTTTTTAACAGATATCTTTAAATCTGGACTTCAAATCCAGTTTCCAGTCCTAAACATTGTAGTTCCTGTTACTTAGCTGAACTGTTAATGTAACAGACTGGTGATGTAGTGTCTAACAGTGTGTACAAGGAACTGGATTTAAAGTCTGGGTTGGAGAATCTCTGCTCTACTGTCTGCAGCAGAAGAGATTCTAGGGGTGCTCACAGACAGTGCACAGACAGTGGTGGTGCGCAAAGGCAGTCTTTGCACTTGACTGAACATGTTGGATGTGTTGATATTAAATAACCTATTCTTAAATAAATAAATAAATAAATAAATAAATAAATAAATAAAGTTGTAACTGCAGCAATTATATTTGGTAGTTTTTCAATGTCTGCAAATATTTTAAATGACTAGAAGTAACATAATGTGTATCTCTGAAGCCTTGTTTCTGTTTTTGTCCAGAGCAACGAAGTTACTAAATTTACTGGTGGTGAGCATTTACGTTCTTTCAAAGACACCGATGAATCAGTCCTTGCAGTAAGACAGCACGGTGGATTACATCCTGCCCGCACACAAGGAATATCAAGGGATTACCCATTCATGCAATGCTTCTATACCAGTGAAAGTGCTTAGGGCTAGACTTTTTATGTTACATTAAACAGCAACAAGGGTGAAGCACTTTTATTTTATCCTTTTTTAATGCAAGAACCTGATGCAGGATTTTAACACTGGTAAATATAACGGCCTATGAAATGGGCAGTATATTTTTATAGTCAATTTAGGGAAACAAAAAACAATGCATTTACATTTATCGATCCAGCCTTTAGCCCCTCCCAATCACACTGGAGTTAAAAGAAGCTTATTGCATGGAGAACAATACAAGGCTGTCAGAAGTCATTTACATAGATCAGTCTTGAAGGCACAGTAACAAACTCCTCCAGTTTATTCCTAAGGAATAAAGAGAAGTTGGTAAAGGGAGGTTGGAGGTCATGTTTTGGTACCTTAAACGAAAAGAAAAAAGTGGAATATAAGCCCTTTAAATGAATCAACACTGTGCACAACAAATGAAATAATAAAGTATCTACACATTCAGTCCTGTCATGTAATGACTGAACATTTCCTGGAGTAATTCAATCTTGCAGTGTTTACATCATAGCTGGACATCCCTCCAGCCATGGAAGTCAAATAGAAAGTGTGTGTGTGTGTGTGTGTGTGTGTGTGTAGAAGGGAAAGTAGCCAGATTGTGCCTCAAGAGGTCACAAGCTGTCAGTTTCCAGCTGCAGGGATGCTCATAAACTCAGTTAGAGCTCCTAATTACTCTATGTTTAATGTCCAATCTCCAAAGCAGCTATAGCTTTGACAATTAATGACTTCCTGCCCTGTGGGCAAAAAAGGGCAGGGAGGGCTGAGACACTGAGTGCCTGTGAGTAACACACCATGTTTTTGATGACGGTGTTGAGGCAGTCTCTCTGTAGGTCCTGAGGAAGGATAGCGAAGCTCCTCTCTGACCAACACTTCATAAAATGCTCAGCAACCCACCTGGGAAGAGATACACATTGTAGTGTGGGTCAAACAAATATGCAACAAAAGCAACAAGTCTTTAAAAGTCTTTAAGCAAATCTTTAAAAATCAGCTTTTATTAAAAAAAAGCTGATTCTGATCATGCTGGGGGTGTCATCAGTCCTTCCACAGTGTCGGAGGTGTAATGATTTTTTTTTTATTTTTTTTTTTTATAAATTTCGAATTGGTTTGATACGATATGCTGGCATTCCTGTTTAAGTTTTCTCCCTATTATTGGGAATCCCGATGAAGCCATGATTGCTGTGTTTAGCTGGATGTAGTACAGTGCAGAAAAAAAAAATCATTGTGCTCAGAAAAATTAAATATATAACGCACTGCGTAACATGAAAATGACTATTAAAATATTTTTGAAATATCGTTCCCCCCTAGTTTGGAAAGCTCTGGATATTTCATAGAGCAGCCCTATGCTGTGAGCACAGCTTAAAATACTGCAGCTCTTCAAGCATGACTCATCTCACACTCCTACCCACAGCAGAGGCAGCATGAAAACATCTCAAACGCATCTCACACATCCAAGGCGCTGGAAAAAACTCGACCTACTTTCTCATGCTTTCCTGAGCTAGTTTTTGCACAGCAGCAGAGAGAAGAGCAACAGAACTCAGCACTGTGTTGCAGATTAGCTAAACACACATGCTAAAATCAACAAAACCAAAACCAACTAAATCTACATCTACAAACACAGTCATCCATTACACAATGACCTCAGATCACAGGGAGAAAGACAAATTCTACACTTTTCATTAAAGTGCCATTATTTACACATGACATGCAATAGAGAATGAGAATGGACATCTATTAAATATACTATATAATGCAACTGCTTTGTCTGAACTCTCTGAAGTCTGAAGAGTTTACAACTCTGCACCTTCCACCATCTGTCCTCCTGCCTCCCAAGTCAATCCATCATTGATCATAAACTGTGCAATATGACTACGGTTATTTTAGTCAGTCCTTCATTCAAACTGTGTTCAGTTCTGAGACTTATTTAACTTATCCTCTTACTATTCAGCAAGCAATTTGATTTGGCAACTGCAATAAAACTAATATGCAACTAGTCTACACTTCAAGATATACGTTCTTCAATTCTTAAATCTGTTGTACACCCAGGGTTTAGGTATACAGCTGCTACTGTAAGTGTAGCATCCAGCTTCCTACCACCTACGTAGTGCAGTAAGGCAGGTCTAAAATAAACATTGTACGTTAGTGTATATTATGTCAAACAAATGGCCTTTTGGAATTCAGCCAAATAAGCACAATTTCCTGCAGGACACGTAGGCCACTTTCTATGAATACAATCCAAATTTCACATATTACTATATAGTACTATATAGGGCAGAGGTCGGCAACATGTAAGTCTTTTAATGCACACTTTTGGCTCCATGTCAGATTTGGTTTTAGGTGAAAATAAAATAATCCTCTGTTTAAGCTAAATTTAAAGCTTTTCTGAGCGTTCTAATAAGCAGCTTGTTTAGTTTTAACAATAAATTGTCTGGTAATAATGTATAACTATTTACACATAACTATTTTACCAAAATTAAAACCTGGCATGAAGACTGCTGGTCACATAGTAATGTAGAGAACAATAGTCTAGGTGTTAACTAATAAAAAGGCAAAGAAAAAAGTACAAGACGAACATTGAGAAAAGAATGCAGATGATAAATTTGCATTTATATTCACTCCAGTTAGTTTCCAAATATGTTCAATCTGCAAAGAGAAACCATGAAACACCAAAAAATTAAAGAAGTTTAGGCTGAACCGTTCAACTTCTGTGGAAAAGCATCCTGCAGGATCTGCTGAAGAATAGTAAACTGCATTTTTATTTCAATTATTTTTCTGAACATGCTGTAAAATTTTATATTTACTTTATAATACATCACATTATATCATATTTTTAGGCCTGTACTAGGTCCAGCACGTACTGAGACAGATCTACAGCCAAGATGTTAAAACTATAAAATGGACACAAAGTGTTGTGGCTCCCAAGAAGGCTGGATTTTTTGATGAAACAAACAAAGTGACTCTTCTTATTATGTGAGTTTGCTGACCCCTGATAAGGGAGTAGGAGTAGGGAGCCATATAAGATTCAGCCTCAAATAAATGTAAATAAATACAAAAATTGTCTGATTCATTAGTCAGCTTTAGTTATTGCTTGGCAACTTGGTTTGGACAGTTCAAAACAGTTGACTTCTGAGGTCCTGCAAGGCAGACTTACCCGACACAAGAGCTGTAGAGGTTCTGAAGGCCTATGGAATGGCTGATGGCAAGGCACTCGAGGATGCTCCTCTGAACTCCTTCTACAGGCTGGAATAAGGAGAGGAGAGAAGGCTCATGAAAACCATGACTTGTTAAACTCACAGTTCAGTCAGTCTTCACTTCATATAATTACAGTATGTGCACATAGCAAAGGCGTCAGAATGAGCAGAATGAGTTAAAAGTGTCAAAGTCTCCCAGTGGACCACCAATAACGCGTTAGCTAGGGAAAGAGGTGCATTCGAATGTATGCAATTTAGACAACTTCTTCAACTTTAGACTGTTTCATATCTGGGTCGTGCAGCACCCGTCTGCAGGAGGGACATACGCATATGGAGATGAAGCACTGCAGTGCTTGTCAAAGATTCAGAGAGAGAACACACTGCAGTTAGACAGAGGGCCCTCCAGGAGACAAGCTAATGAGAAGAAGACATAGCAGGACTTTGCGGTTTGAGTTACTTCAGGTTTTTTCTTGCACCAGATGCAGTAAACCGAATCTGTCATCACAACCTCAGGGATACAGACACCGTTTTTTGGCAGTGAGACAGCGGATTCTGGAGGAGCTGAACCATTGCCCAGAATGTTTTTTTCTGACAAATTAAATTCACATAACACTAGAACCCTAGAAGCCATTAAATGATACAACAATACAGTTTCTGGTGTTCATCAAAATTGGCAAGCTGTTCAGCAAGACAATCACCGGTCAATGTCATCCTCCTCAGCCAACATAGGATACAAATAAAGCAAATGAAGCCCAGTGATTTCTTTAATAAATGTACCTGATATAATTACATCAGTGTTTACATTATTAAATAATTAAACAGGGGGTGGTGCCAGACCTCCAAAGGCGGTGGGGCAAAAAACTTTGGTAGTAGATCTGCAGCAGACTGACTAATGACAACATTCTCTGATGGACAAAACACAACTAGGGCAATAACTCACTAAAACTAATAGTGATGCAAATATAAAGCAAACCCAAGGATTAATATAGCTTAAACAGCTTGCTATGTAATATTAAATATTAAAACAAAAAACAATCCTTCATGGTTTCGCAAAGACATCTAAAACCGCATCAATTTCAGCATGAAACAAACAAGAGGTGAACAGTATATTTCCAAAAACCTTATATAAAACATTCACACACACACATACATACATACACATACCACTTTATTGTAGACCGTATTTAATATTTAGACTGCTTTTGGACAAAGCCATTTTTCTCCTTGTAAAAAGCCACTTTTGACTATTTTTGCCT
Source organism: Megaleporinus macrocephalus (assembly GCA_021613375.1). Taxonomy (NCBI): domain Eukaryota; kingdom Metazoa; phylum Chordata; class Actinopteri; order Characiformes; family Anostomidae; genus Megaleporinus; species Megaleporinus macrocephalus. The sequence goes on along the minus strand of CM038704.1, from coordinate 30,698,946 downwards.
TGAAATTTTTAGTGGCCCATTTTGGCACATCCATAAGAAGAAACATTACCACTACATACTGCATATGTCCTTGTTATAATATAATAATATGTCACGATAAGCCTATTCATAAACAGTGTCCATGTATGCTGTAAACCTGCAGGATTCACCAAAGATCTTACTTGCTGTCTGTTTATGTGGATGGTCCCAGCCTATAATAATAATAATAATAATGAAAAAAGTAACTTGCCTTGTTGGTACAGCTGCAGGCTAATATTTATCAAAATGGCAGTAAGAAATATTAAAACTGACATTTAGTAAACATAGTGTACATAAATACATAGTGTTGTAACATAAACCGTGACTAAGTGTATTAGTTTGTGTATCACACCAGATTAGTCTTCTTACTAAACTCAAAATAACACAGGCTGCGTTCACCACCACAGGTCTGCGTTCTGTGCATTTTAGTTTTCACTTACAAATACAAAATGCAGTAAGTATTTCAAGTTTAGGATCTGTACATTCAACAGAATTTGTCTTTCAATGAGCTATGAAAGAGAAATAACTAAATACAAGAGGTCTGCATGGCATATATACCATTAGGGACTTAGAAGGGTTAATTAAAGAAGAAACTGCAGTAGACTGATTTAGGGACAGTCTGCCTTGCCAGGAAATTAGTTTTTTCACATACAACCTACAAGTCTCTGCATTACTTAGCATTTTCAATACACCAGCAGAAGCACTGTGAATCACCCACAGAACTCAAAATCTTAAACAACAGAATCATTGTTAATGGACTGTGTAAGGTGCTTTCTAAATATTGTACAGCTCTGAAAGAGTTATTAGGCTTTTTGTTCCACTGTGGTTGCCATCCAGTCATCATAGCATCACTGATTAGCAACAACAACAAAAAAAAAATAAAAACAGTGTACATGCTGTGATCCTTTTAGGGCACAGCTGTGTTTACACTATACAAATGAGCGTACACCATCACAGCAGAAAGAACAGAAAAAAAAATAAAAAGAAAAAAATTGTGACTACAGCAATAAGGCTTATAATGTGACTATAAGAACAGAGAAGAGATTTTAACCTTTGGGAAGAATCTGCAGTAGTCTCTGGTCAGAACCATTTCTGCCATGTCTTTCAGTCCTTCCAAGCCCAGCATGTCCGCTGCTAACACAACCTGACTGTAGATCACAGACACAAGTTTACAAGACAAATGAAAACACTAGATCAATATAATCATCATTGTTAAATGCATAAATCAGTAAAAGCTGGATCATTTGTCATTTGTACCAATAAATTAGTGTTGGTGTCATAGGGAAATATCGACTTCTAGTTTTGTCTGCACCTTTCATTGATAGATGCTTTAGCAAGTGTTGTTCTCTCAGAAATACATAAAAGGTAAACAAACAGCATTCTGGAAATGTGCTTCCTGTCAATATTGTCTAAAGTTTCCGCTGATATATTTTTTGAGACAAGTAAAAGTGTAAATATAAGCTGTCACGTTTCTCTACCTTTTAGCATGCAGTACCAGTACTCTGGAAGTGTGAGTACTCTATTTAGTAAGGCTGTAACATATTTTGAAATGTATTAATTCAGTATTTTTTGAGGTGGTAAGTAATTTAAGTATTTTATTCAGATTTCTGTATGTTATTTGAGTATGTCTTTTATGTATAATCTCAGCACAAGAATGCTCAAACTACATATTACGCCCCAGTGTACATCTATAATTTAGGGGGTTAAACCTGCAACTCATGTCTTCTCGTGGTAAAGTCAAACAGCTTTACCGAGTTTGTCACATCTGCTTCAAGCCTTCAGTTTGTAATCGCTTTCAGTTTTGAAATTTGAAGCTCTAGTTTGCAATTAAAGGGTTAAAGGTGCTCCAGTGTTTATGTGAATCCAGCTTTCTGATTGGTTGTTATGATTTTGTGTTGGAATAAGTAGGGTGACTGCACCACAGTAAGATTAACATATTGCCTGATATAATGACAATGCAGGATATCAGTGCAAGAAAATCAACATTTAAACATGTTTGGTGCTCAGAAGGGTTTTTTTGTAAAGGTGTATGTGGTTCTAGTAAAAGCATTACATATGCTCAGTTTCAAGGACGTGAACCTCTAAGCCTCAATAAAACATCCTGTTAAAAAATTATTTTAAAGATTTTTTTTTTTTACTTCTACTTGAGTTAAAAACACAAGACCTACTTTTAAAAATTTAAGAAAACATTTTTTAGAAAGGGACTTGTGTACTTCTGCCACCTCTGAGCGTTTTGCAATTGTGTTGTTTAAACCTCTCATCAATTATATTGTATTTTTAACACTCCAATCATTTGGATGTCAACCATTTGTCTGTTTTAGGCCTGGGCACATCCTCAGAACTGTAGAAAAAGCCATGTAGATTTCTTCAGAGGACATGGCACTGTATTCCTGACATACCACTTGTACCTGCAGATGAACGACATTTATCTCAATACTGTAAGTTGACTGCATTTACTGTGAAGTCCCTGACATGATGTGAGCACTTCACCGAAGCAGTTGTCGCTGTAGTCAGAGTAAATGGGGCATTTGATGGTACCTCACATTGGTTCCTGGAGGAAGGTCCAGTATTGCTCCATACATGAAGTACAGAAGAATCTCCATTTCATCTGGACCAAGACTAAAAGACAACAGAAACATGTAACTACCAAACCCTCCAGCTGATATAGTGACATTCCAGCATGTTTCACTTCACTTTGTGCAGAACGTGGCCCGAATGTGGCTGTAAAATATTAAGCAGGTTTTTTAGACCAAGACCAAGCCTTGACAAATGCAGCATGGGGATTATTTTTAAGCTGCTTTAGGTGTTTCTACTGGAAAAGAACTTGTTGCAGTTAAGAAGATTAAGGTGCTTTTTTTCTAGCAGACAGCACGGTATGGCATGATATGGTATGCAGATTAATCCGAATCCAGATCCATCTGACCCTTGTTCAAGTAACTACACGCGACAGCCTGTGAAAGTATGCAGGGTTCTCTGGAGGTTTTGTGGTGGGGACATGGTTTAACACATGGTGCTTCTGAGAACAGCAACAATATGGCGGTTTAACGCTGATTCATCCTTTTTTCAGTATTCTTTTCAGAAGAGTCACAGTTTCCGGCTAGTGCATTCATTTATAATTTATATTTATGTAGTTGACTTGAGAGATGACATGCACCTGGGATGCAACAGAAAATTGCAGTCGCAAGCTGTCAAAAACAGCTCTTAGTTATTGGCTAAAGAACAACAACTAAAGGATTAAACAGAATTACAACAAAGTCTCACAATCTAAGACTTTATAATTATTTTTATTAGTAATGACAAGCAGAACGCTCTACTAGCACTCCTGCACTGGTCAGCAGAGTCACTCTCAAATAGTTAAACAGAAAAAGATAACCAGTAAAAATGTCAGCGGTGTGGAGTTATTTTACAGTTTATACAGGGGACATTATGCTGTTCAAGTATAAAGACAAGGTGCTACAAATCAAGGACTTCTCCACTTAATATTTTCTACTACTTGAAAGCACTACAACCTGCTCAGAGAGAGATTTCTGGCTAGCATGATAACATCTAAAGCCTTTTGAACTGAATGGAAAACAAAACAAATGACAGTGCTAAACTGTAAAGTATACGTACAGAAATCATGGAATTTATTGTCTTTGATTCAGTGTTCACTGCTTTTATAACCATTAGCTTTCGTAAGCATTTTGTATGTCAGTTTTTATTCCCAAAGTTCTGCTCAGCGCATCCAAAATTGCATTCCATTGTCTGCACTATTTCTAACCTAATTCGGCTTGGGCACTGAGTTAACAGTATAGATCACTTGGAAGTGGAAATGCGAGGAACTTGCGTAATCATAGATTTGTAACTCTGCTGTGCTGTACTGCACTGTCTGGAAGAAAACACCATTATCATATGACTCCCTTGAACTCTGCTGAACTCTACTCAGGAAAACTATTTGCAGGTCTAGATTCTAGACCTTCAGCAGACTGGTTTTGTTGCTGAGTCTCTAGATCCTGCCACTGGCATGCAGCCCTGCTAAAACAACAAAGCTAAGCAATAAGCACATTTTGTTTCACAAACTTTTCTTTTTCTTTGCAAAATTTTTAAATCATCGTCGTAGCTCTTGCTTTTCAAATCAGATGTTATGTCTTTAAATAAAGATGTTGCTTATTTTGCAAAGTGCTTTGTGTTAGATTTAATGTCTTCACACAAAAACTATTTCCATTTACAGGTATGAGGTACTGAATTCAACTGATATGTAAGGTCAGCGCTTACACACACACACACACACATCTGTTGTCTGAATTACAAACGCAGACTACAGCATGAATAATTAATGCTCAGGTGCTTTGCTTTGCTCTGTTAGCATGTTTGAGCTGGAAAACAGACAAATGTGAAAAACTGTCATATGCAAAAGTTTACATGCAAAAAAACATTCCTTTCTGATTTTCTAAGTGAAAATAAATTAATCTTCTACAGAGAACATACTTCTGCATACTGTAATGTAAGTTAAGCGCTTACTTGCTTAATTTAACACAGTAAAAAAAACATGTGCCTTTAATGTATTAATGTATAATGTATTAAACTTATCAATATATTAAACACAGCAAAGTTATAGAGAACACAATAAAATGACATATTTCAGTTTGTCTCCTGCACAGGGCGCGTTAACTTACTTTCACACAGAAAATCAACAAAATGTTTAACAGACAGATGCTTTTAATTAACACTGTATACCACAATAGCAGTATGTATGTTTGCCCTGCTTTTATGATAGCAGACTCAAACTTAAGAGCTACTCAGAGAACAGAGTGGGACTGTTTTGGTATGTACTTGGTCATGTACATGCACATATGGTGTAAATGTTAGAGACCACTCAGAAAATCTGACATTTTCTTCATTAAAGTCAGAAAAAAAAAAAATTATAATCCTGAAAAATGAAATAAAGAAGAAGTGTTTGTAAATCTGCCCTATAAAACAACCAGAAACACATTAGTGAAACTGCTCATGTTAAAGCCTTCAAATAAAAAGATCAGGTCTTATTCCTTCCACTGAAACAAGTGTTCACAGGTCTCTCAGGGGAGTTTGAACTACTGATTAGAGGCTTTTGCACAAACCTATGGCGTCCATGTATGCTGCCACTAAAGCAAACCGAGATCATACCAAATACTATGAAATTCATGGAAATATAAGATTCTATTTACTGTTGCACGTTTGCATGTCAGGTTTTTTTTAGTCAGGGGGTATTTTAGAGCAAGAAGTGAGACTAAATCCATATCCTTAATGTCCACATGGCAGTGAGATCACATTGTTTTGAAGTTAATCTACCCCACGGTCTGAAAATCTGTCTGTAACATTAAGCCTTTTAGGCTGACAATGTCGATGAAACATCAAAGGACGTCATACACAAAAGAATAAATCTCAGGAACGCTGACTTCTAAAGATGCAGCGCACTGACAAAATTTTACTGAAGCGCAGTATTGTGTTGTTTCAATGAGGGCTTCAGTGAAACCATATCTCTTTGAGAAAGTTAGGAATCCAGACTTCAACCATCTTTGTTACAGACTTCACAAAATACATTCATGTTAATAAATCCAACACCGAGTGTCATGTGTGATTGTTTAGCAATTTCTCTGTGATGAAAAGAATTACTGTTACTTGTTAGCACTTGTTAGCCGTCCACTGTCACCTTGGGTTAAGTCTGTTGACCAATCAGAAGGTAGCATGGAACGTTCCTGAGATATCCTTTGATGTTGCATACATGCTGGCTAGCGCTTTTGAGATCTGCTAAAAATTGACCATTTAAAGCAGTCACTACCGAAAACGACCACCTACTATTGTTTTCCCACAGCTTAAGAGTTCAAATACACTCAGAGTTACAGTAGAGCTACTCCGAGAGGAAGCTTTAGGCACATGAATTGTGTGTATGTGTCATTTGGTTTGCGGGTTGTGTTGACCTACCCCTGCAGCGTGATACACTGACGAGAGCTCTCCATCCAACTGCCGCACAGCATCGCTCTGAAATACTGAGAGCGGGCACAAAGAATAGCCCTGAGGACACACACACACACACACACAAGGACAAAAAAGGTCAACTTCATCCATCACGCTCACACTTCACAATGAATCACCCTGGCTGATGCGCTTGATGTTTGTAAATCAGACCCTGGAGTGACTGCAGTGTGAGAGTTTATGACTGTGTGTGTGTGTGTGTGTGTGTGTGTGTGTGTGTGTGTGTGTGTGTGTGTGTGTGTGTGTGTGTGTGTGTGTGTGTGTGTGTGTCTGTGTGTGTTTGTTAGTGAATGACAGACCAATTTAGTTGAGGAGAAAGAACTAAGCACGTCTCTCACAGCCCACTTACAGAATTCATTAAAACGAGGATGTATATAAAAGCCAATTTGTTCTACACTCTCCCTGACAGTGTTATAAAGGAACACTCTACTATTTCTTTTACCTGATCTCGGTGTGCTGCTTCGGTAGGATACAGTCGATTAGCTTCGGTAGGATACAGTCGATTAGCACAGATGACAATTTTATTAAAAGGACAGAAAATCTTTCTTCTCAAAACACACCTATAATGGGAGGCTACAGGCAAATGCTGTATTTTTACTAATTATTTCAGTATCCAATAATCAGGTAACTGCATAAATTGGGAATACAGGTGGTCTTTAGTCTTCGGTGTGCAAATATATTATTTTCTCAGAAAAATTTGAATTAAATTTCACTTTTTTCTGAACTACATACCACTAGCAGAGTAGTTAGCAACCCATGCTGTCTCTGCTCTCCTGTCTTTACTGTCACACTCTTGTCACATTTTAAAACCTAAAATCAGTGTTTAACAGAATTCTTAGATGGTATATTTTCTTCGACTCTCAAAAACTAATCAACAGTTTACATGCAGACATTTGTGGTATATATATATATATATATATATATATATATATATATATATACCATGGTTGAAAAGTTTACAGGAAATCCATTTCACCCAGACAGGTATTTCCAGCCTCCCGTAACTCTGAATGGGAAAAGAATTAAATCTGTAAAAACAACTCCATTATTTTTTTACAGCTCAGCTGATTTCGTACTTCTCTCATTCCCCTCCCCCAACCTCCCCACCTTCTTTGTCTCACACTGTCTAAAAATAGACCACTTTTCTCTAAGTCTGTCTCTCATTTCTAAAGTGCACTCAAAGTAAATTACAGGAACAGAAGGCGGCCAGAGATAAAAACCTTTTGACAACATTTCAGCACTGGATAGCTCCAGAAGGCTGACTGTGAATAAAAGCTGGGGGATTTTTTCTGACCGGATTGACACTCTATAGACATTTACTTGACATTATAGACTCTATACAACACTTCTCCCTTTGAAGTGTAATTACATGTATACCAATTACTCCTTCGCAGGAACATAAATCTTGTATATGCATAAAAATGTCAATAAACAAGCAATTTAAAACCCCACCACTTTGATCAGCTGCTTTCGAATATACAGACTAAAAGTGCAGTCTTCAGAATGACTGCTACTACTGTTTTTAGTTAAACGCCTTTATTTCCAACCAAAAAAGTCAAAAAAAGTCATAGAGTCCGGGTACAACATTTTACTAGAGATTTGCTGTAAGATAATAGGTGCAAGACGACCCACTTACAGAAACAAAACTTCTTAAGACCTGAGACCATCTAAACTGTCAACACAAAAGTGTCTTGTTGCAAAATTATCGCGTCAGAAAGTACGATTATTTTTTTACCGGACACTGAAAAATACTGTAAAATACTTTATAGAAATTATCTACATGAAAGGCGGTCTTTTGCAAAGTAATCCATGCATGATGTTACATGTTAGCTACATTAGCCTTGTAGCTTCAGTTCGAAATTAAAAGAGCAAATTTTAGACACCTAAAATTTACCATTGACTGAAGGCCAATAGCACAGGTTTCACACGAGACATATCCCATAACACTGTAACTCAAGGTTGTCTATGTTTAATTTACATTCTGCATCTCTTTCAGAGGACAGAAACACTGAACCCAATGGGTGCTGATGTGTGTGTGTGTGTGTGTGTGTGTGTGTAAGACAGAGTGAGAGACGGGGGTAGGAAGGTTGATGAAAGTGAGGGGGAGATCAGACACAGATACACTGTGGCAGTGAGGTGTGGTTGTGTGTGTGCTAACTCTGCTGTCACACACGTCTACAGCAGCCACCACAGGGCCGAAATACTGATCAGGACTGTAGCTGCATTAGCTCCCCACTCCCTAAGCTATAAAAACAAAGAAGAAATGTTATCTTCAGTAGCACAAAAATGATATCACGGCCTATGTGTCGTGTTATGGGAAGTATTTTTATTTTGTGAAGACCATGGTGAAAATAAGCAGTAGTGCTTCACCGTGTTTTATTCCTCTGTGAATTTAATGCAGTGCTGTAAGTAATTGAATGACTAATATTACTTAAATTAATGCATTCAATGCATTTCTTTCATGGTATTACCCAGACCGTGGCTATGTAAGTGGCTATGCATGCCTATTACTTAGAGGACAGAGAAGGAGAAGAAGGCTAGCCACTTACTCACAACTGCAATGTGTTTTACGTATATATATATCTAATGCTGATACCAATGCTGATACATAAGCATTTAAAAAACTGTAGAAACCTTGAGTAAAATCTACCTGGATTAGGATTACAGAGGACATAAATTCAGTAAAATTAAATTAATGCTTACATGAATGAAATGTTTAAAATCTGAGCCCATTGCCAACTAAACATTCTACTGTTCTAAATTATAGAAAATGCAGAATCATCAACTGGTTTGAAATATTTGTGAAATCATAGCTGTCCAATGCAATAATAATTTCAAGAAATTATTTTTCAATATGATTTCCATGTCACTGTGCATTCCTACTTGTCAGAGCTGAAATTAGAAAAGGTTGCTGTTGAACTAGGTCAGTTGTCTTGAAACAGGAGTAAGGCAGAGCATATAGAAAAAAAAAACATAAATAAAATTGAGTCTGAGCAGATGCCCAGCCCTGTAACACCCCCACAGAGAGAGGCCCTGGTACCTCTGCACTGCTAAAGAGCTCTGGAGCGGAGAGGAGGCGAGGGATGTGCTCTGAGAAAAACACGGTTGCCATAGTTACACAATGGCAGTAACCTCTGCAGAGCCAAACGCTGGGTTGCCATCACTTACAGCAGAGAGAGCAGTTAGTGAGGCTTGAGTCACACTGTAAACAGCCTTGAACGATGAATGGACTGACTGAGGAAAAGATAACAATTAAACATGGACAAAAGTCCAAACTATATTCAGGCTTTAGTACTAATTCAATGCTGTTTATAGACATGTGCTGTACTTTGGTCCATTTTACAGTTAACAGTTAAACAGACTTTTTCTGAGACGTCATGACAGAGCCAAGAGACGCAGCAGGGGGGAGGTGGGTGGCATTTAAAAGTAAACATTGGTGACGTTACCTGTGAGCAGAGAAGACTCGCTCTCCCACCTGGATGTTGATATCAGAGGCTTCACCTCTTTCATACAAATCCAAAAGGTCAGCGCCAAGACCAGAAGCTGGCTCTAAACGCAGAGAGTCTGAAATAAAGAGTGAAAAAGTGGGGATAGATGAGGAAAACATAGAAAGAAAAAAAAAAAAAAAAAAATTAAAAAAAAAAAAAATTACCCAAATCATTTATTGTTTGTAAAAAGCTTTTTTCCTTCTTCTTCAAAGTTATCATGTTAGACACACGTTTTAGGTATACTGTGACGTGGAAGGGACATGTTTAAGGGATATGGAGACCTTGTTATTCCACTTCACAGGAACTCTGCCAAATCCCTCTCTTACCTGGACCTGAACTAACATGAAGCTCCACATCCTCTGCCTCGATTGCAGAGCCGTTCTGTAGTGCTGATTGGCTGTCCGGTCCGACGGAGCCACTGGTCACTTTCCCCAGGCACTTACCCTCTGTGTAGACTCTCCTGTACATTAAAAAAAAACTCATTAGCAAGATTTAAGTAGCTTTAGACAACTACACTTTAAGGTAGTGCAGGGCACGCAGGCAGAGCTGTGACTAGCTGTGGCTAAGTAAGAAATGAAAGAGATCCATACACACTGAATTTAAAATAAGAGTTAAAATAAGTAGGCTACGAAATATACATATACAATGCCAAGACATTATGTGAACCCTTTGAAATTACCTGGTTTTCTAAGTTCAATGTGCTTAACCTAATACCACACAAACAGTCAGGAGTTAGCAAACCTGGAGTCCAATCAATGAAAGAGGTGTAGAGCTACTTTGACTTGTAAAAGACATTCAAACTTTTTCAGTTTGCTATTCACAAGAAGCATCTGCTGATGTGAACCAAAAAAAAGATCTCTGCAGACCTACGATCAAGAATTGATGGTTTGCATAAAACTGGAAGGGGTTACAAAGTAATCTCCAAGACTTTAGGTATTAATTCTTCCACAGTTAGACAAACTATCTACAAATGGAGTCGATTTAATACTGTGGCTACTCACCAAGTTGACTCACAACGCAGGCACAATGCAGAATGCTCATAGAGATAAAAAAGAACCCTAGAGTAACAGCTAATGGCTTGATGGAATCATTGGAACTGGTTTACATCTCTGTTCATGAGTCTACCATACGCAAATCATTGAACAGGCATGGTGTTTATGGCAGGACACCACAGAGGAAGCCAATACTTTCCAAAAAACATCACTGTACGCCTGAAGTTTGCCAAAGAGTACCCTGACATTCCACAACGCGACTGGAAAAATGGACTTGATGAAACCAATGTTAAATCGTTCAAGAAGAACACACAGCACTATGTATGGGGTAAAAAGGGCACTGCATACCAACATGAAAACATCATCCCAACAGTGAAATACGGTGGTGGGAGCGATGGGGCTGGAGACGATTTAGTACTGTGGCTACTCTCCCTAGAAATGGGCATCCCACCAACTTGACTCCAAAGGCACAACGCAGAAAGCTGGGAAAATTAATTTGTAAGTTTATCAAGGTATCCTACAGAATATCCAACAGTCAGGGTGGCTGTCCGCCGGCTGAAGCTCAGTTGAAGTTAGGTGATGCAGCAGGACAATGACCCTAAACATCGAAGTAAATCTACTAAAGAAAAGCCCAGTCAGAGTCCAGACCTGAATCCAATAGAGATGGTGGGGAATGACCTCATGATAGCTGTTCACACCAGACATCCTACGAATATGGGCTGAAGTAGTTGTGTAATGAAGAATGGTCCAAAAATCCTCCTGAACATTGATGTAGATCAGATCACGTTTTATGACCAATTAATGCAGAAAACCAGGTAACTTCAAATGGTTCACATATCTTTTCTTGCCACTTACATGACTTTAAAAAATGTAAAAGCTAATCAAATCAGCGTCCATTTAATTTTCTAATCAATAATTATCAAAAATTATGCTTAGCATATTCAAATTCATTTTCTTGTCATGTATGGCTTATAAAAGACTCTGTAAATTAAACATTGATTAGTTTCATGCTATTAAAAAATTAATATCCGACACACTGACCAACTGGAACGGCCCGATAAAAAAAAAAAAAGTAATAATAATAAAAAACATTCCATCCCGGCCCTAAAGGAAACAATAACAAGATACATGCACATGATCTGTCATTTATGCTTTTGTTGGGTGCTGCTGGCAACTAGACTGAGCCTTCATCTTTGAGAGAACTGAGAAAAGCCCGGCTGCACTCTCCCTTCAGATCTGAAATCCACGTTTCAGTCCTTCCTTCCACTGAGAGGAGACAACACACGACTAGGAGGTGGAGCTAGCGCTGCTACTGAGAAAACGAACTATATCAAAAAGAAAGAAATATGCATATTGAACAAAGAAGCTGCTTGTGTTTCCAGAACAGTGGACTGACAACCCCAGAGCTCAGACCTCAACATAATGAGATGATCATGAGAAACAGAAAGTTTAAACGTTCAGAAAAATATCTCTTTAAAAGGTTAACATTAAATGTCAATCCTCACAAAAACAGGAGCTGTATCAAAGGTAAAAGTCAAGTTTTGTGTCATTGCCTGTTAAAATATTCAGATTTATTTTCTTTTCATGCTGACAAATGAACAACTTGCACAGAACTGGTTTGAGTGGAAGTTATATAAATTAGGCTCTTTACTTTTGTACATAACGAGCACTAGTTTGCCTCAGGATGGCGCTACATCAAATTGGTTGAATCAGTTGGTCCTTTATAGCCTAGCAACTGTAACTGTGCCCAGGACAACAGAAAAAACAGTATGTCACAGCGTATTTATAAATCTGAAACCTTGCCCAGTTTCCCAAAGAGAATGGTGGAATGAGTGCACTGTTACTCATTTCTTAAAACAAAGACAGAAAAGAGATGCTAGCAGCCAGTACATAAATATATATTATACAATATATAATATATATAATATAATTTATAATAATTGTATATAATACAATTGAGATCTTCACCTCTGCTGCTTTTAGATTCAACCAGAAAGATCTCTGCTAGATGAGCGTGTCATGATGTATGTTGAAGGTGTATTTATTTTTAGGTAGTGTTCGGGGACGCTGAGTACTGTGTTCCAGGTACAGCACGCACAGCAGCAGGGAAACAGAAAGAGAAGCACGGTGTGCCTGACAGACTCAGTTACAGTGTGACTCTTGTGGGGAGAATAGCTCACAGGACTGAGGGAGAATTTCAAAGGTAACCAAAAGAGGGAATTCAAAGGTAAAAGACTTAAAGAAGCAAGAGAACGTCTGTGCCCTCAAATCTTTAACACGGTACACAAGGCTGCCATGAGGAGAAAGGACCAAAGACCACAATCCTATAAAAAAACAAAAAACACAAATTCTCTTACACCTCGTAACCTTAATGACAAATATATCTAAACAAGAGCCTACGGTTCAGAAGAAAATATCCAGTTTTACACAGACGAGGAAAACTGCTCAGACTTCTACTGACATATGGCGCCATCTGCCAGGCATTCACAGATACTGCAGTTTCAACTATTAAATTTAATACTACTCACACTTTTCTGTAATTTCCTAAATCCTTAAAACCTAGAGTTACAATGACAGAAGCTCATGATTCCTTATGTATTAGAAACAAAACATATTATTATTACAATTAACACTCAGCTGTAAAAAAATGCAACTGTTGACATACTGGTCCTTGAAATAATGATCAAAATACAATATAAACCCTATAACCAATCACAGTGCTTTTTACTGTGAGCACCCTGAGCCATCACATTCTGCATGAGAGTTTCTGTGGGATTTTGGCTGAATCAAGGTGCTGCTATAACCCAAATTAATTATTTAAAAACAAAGCAGTCTGATTTTTAAGCACAGCCCATTTTTGATTCACCAGTATGTAGCAGTGTGATTGTTTGAATTGTGCAGCCCTACGGTAAAACAAACTCAGGTAGAGTACAAACCGGATGAGCTCTTTCAGCGCTGTGGGCTCTGTGCCCTGTAGGTGGATGACTGAAGCAGTTGGTGCGGCTCCCTGGAGGAGATGTGGAGTCCGGGCCAGGAGGACGGCCCTGTGGGCCTGAAGCTGGAGCCCTGAACCCACGCAGAGAGTGACATCCACCTCCTGCTCCTCTTGCAGCAGTCTGTAAATGTAACATACACTATCAACAAAAGCATGTAGGTAGGGTTGAAAAGGTTCTGGGCGTATACTGTGTTGCCGACTACTCACTCAAGTAGTAAAATCAGACGTTACCATGATATCTGTCTGGAATATTTTATAAAATAATGCTAAAGATGATTACCAATCATATCAATAAAACTATCAATATACAGATTATATTCTGATAACTGTATACAAATTACAGCTCGTGTTTGTAGAGAATTCAGCCCAATCAGAAGCAAATGCAAACCCGTATAATACGTACATGACAACAAAGCCACAAATAACTGTCCGTATGGCGCAGCACCCTTAAGCCTGAAGCCAAAAGAGTAGATATTTTAATCTTCTTGGCCGAAAAGCAGGCCTGGACATACATATATATATATATATATATATATATATATATATATATATATATATATATATATATATATATATATATATATATATATATACATATATATATATATATATACACACATTATAGTGTGTGTGTGTGTGTGTGTGTGTGTGTGTGACATTGAGAAGGACACTAGTATTCCTCTCCTGCCCCAGTTTAAAGCACAACATGGTTGTACTTGGTAGGTAAACACAGAGATAATGAGGAGAAAATCAAACTTCAAAATACTAAAACTCCACATGAGCTAAAGCCTGATCTGGCTTTGAGTCCACTACACATCATTCACATCCTTACTGACTGATCTGGGTGACCCAGTATCCCGCTCTGCCCTGGGCCTTCGGAGCACCGAAGTGACCGCTGCTGCTCATCTGCCACACTCCACAGCGACGGAGAAGTGGGTCAGGAGGAGCTTCAGAGCGAGCAGCCTTGCTTTTAAAGTTACAGTCATTATGCATGCTCTGAAAGTCGCGATTAAAGAGCAACGCACCATTGCTTTCCTCTCGTACAGCGTCTTTTGACTTTTGACACTGATCTCAGTGTGATTTTACTGCTGCTCCAGTAGTGGGGGGGTTAATTGTTCACTGTATATTTAAAGTTTCCGAAACACATCTCTACAAGTGATAAATGCTGTTAGGAGTGGGGAATATCAATATCAAATATCACACGAAATATCAATACTATTCATATCACCTGTATTAGAACAACAAAATGTGTTTTTCATTATACACCACTATACTTACAGCATCTTGAAACAAAACTACATATAATACATTAGTAAAAATAAATAAATAAATAAATATAGGGTGAACCTCAGGACATCCTATGAAAATTACTGAATACCTTAGCAGGTTAGGGTTAGGGTTAGGGTTAGGGTTATCTTTTTAGGCTGTGTTCTGAACATGGCCACCATCTTGAAAGTCGTCATATTGGATCAAGGGCAAATTTTTCCCAGTGGAAAGGTGGCCATGTGGTCCATGGTGCTGAACACAGATCTGAAAGCGCACTTCAGCACCATGGACAGCACACTGAACATGCTGTTCAATGTGGCTGTTGTTGCAACATTCTGTCTTGATAATGTTTGAACCATAAGACATATTGCAAATGAATTGATTTCTGAGACGATTCTGGTCTTCTCTGATATGCTACATGAGAACCTTCCCATTTTTTTTTCTTTCATTAAAAATAAAAACTTTTTTTTTATTTGAAGCACAATGAAAGAAAAAATATTGTCGTTGAATAAACATTTTCCTTAAATCCTTTTCCTCAAAAATGTTGGCACCCCTACAATTTCTTATGAGTCTTATTTAAGTGTATATGCAGTGTACTATGCTTCGTAGTGAAACTACGAAGAAATGAAAGATTCATTCATGATTTCCTGTTTCACTGGAGTGACACACAGGCCAAATTCCCTCACTCTGAGAAATAATGCAGACAATACAAAGATGACGTGTGACAAAATGTTGTGGGGCTACTAAAATCAGGAAATTGCTGCAAGAAAACTTTTTCATTATCCGATATAGAAATAAAACGTTTAAAACAACTGGAAAAAGAATCTGCTGGAAATAGGACGAGTCTACAGACCCTGTGCACAGTGAGGAGGATGGTTTAAGTGGCCAAAGAATCTACAAATATCACAGCTGAATACTGCAGACCCCTTAGTAAGGTCTAGGGGTAAGAATGCTTCCGAAACTACAGTAAGACATCACCCACACAACCACAAGTTGTTTGGGAACTTTGCCAGAAAAAGCTTCTGCTATCACAACCAACAAACTCGAGCACCTACAGTTTGCCAGATTTTACTGGAACTGGACCGAATTTTTTTTTGGCAACAAACACCAGACACGAAGAAACACAAAGACAACTGTTCACACACACAAGAATCAAAACCTGACTAGCTCAGACAGGACGCTTAAGTTGGAACATGACGGGATCTTTCAGCAGGACGATAATGGAAAGGACACCTCAAAATCAAAACAGAAATGGTTTACTGACCCCAGAATCAAGGTTTTGCAATGGCCATGGCCGGTCCTTCGAGCTAACAAAAGGTGAAGTGAAAAGCCCTCAAGCATAGGCCCAGGAACCTGAAGGTCCTAGAGTGATTCTGTATAAATGAATGGCCTCAGATCACTTGCTATGTGTTCTCCAGTCTGATTAAGCATTAGAGGAGAAGATGCAGAACTTTTATTTTCATAGAGGCTGCACAAAGTATTTATTGAAGGGGTGCTTAACATTTCTGGCACATATAGAATTGAGAAAATTATTTAGGTTAGATTTTTGTCGATATTTTGAAAGAAGGAACAAATGGAAAATATAAATCAATAATGATTTTGCTCATGTGTACTAGTTTACCAATATTTATTGAGGGTACTGTATCTTAAATTAAGCAAAGAAGCAGACATTGTGCATTAAAATGTGCAGAAGTATGTTCTCTGTAGACGATATGTAATTTATTTGCTAACAAATATATTTTGTAAATTGGAATTATTGCTGTCAAATCCTAAATGAAACTACATGGTGTAAATACAGTATACATGCATACATCAAAACCAAGAACAAACACAACAAAGCATTTCTGAATCATGTTACACTCGTTGCATCAGACGTATGCTGCACAAGTCTGATGCAATGACTAGAATAACCTTCAGGGGCGCCCTCAAGGTGAATGACTGCTTAGTTACCTGTGTAGGTCTCCAGAAAGAGCACTGGCCAGGCATTTCCTCAAATTATTCTTGCTTTTGCGCTCTTTTGCCTGGAATTCCCGGGCTGCCTCTGAGGACAGCATAGCAGACAGACAGATTCAGCAGAGCTGCCTATCACAGCCTGTTACTGTCCTGTCAGCATTCAGTGGGGACGTCTACAGCCTTTCTGCAGTTCTGTTGAAAAAGAGAAGAATGATTAGCTTGCAAGTCTTACATGCTTTTGTTTGCAAATATGTCTTCATTCAGAAGCTTGCATGTACAAAAGTACCAGTATATTGATTGTAAGTGATGCAGTTCTATCAATTCTAAACGCTACACACTGTCATTGTATCTAGTGTCCAGAAGACTGTAGGCACCAGTGTAATAACAGAGAGAGACGGGTTTCTTCTCTGTTGCGGTAATAGCCTCTACTCTTCTGGGAAGACTTTATACTAGACACTGGAACTTTGCTGTGAGGATTTTATTACTTTTACACAAGAGCGTTAGAGATACCAGGTACTTATGTTGGATGATTATTCCACTCAAACTAATCTCAAAGGAATTCAAGGTCTTCTCTTACATTCCTCACAACCACTGTTTGGTCTAAGCTGTAATTTATCATAGCAGTCTTCATCATAACAGTCAGACAATTTTTTTAAAATTAAACAGATTTTGGGGTAATTTGTTAAAGGGCCCATATCCCAGAAATCCAAATGTCCCTCTACTGTTTGAAAGGTGTCATAGAATGAAAATCTATACTTTCACTGTCATAATTGAACAAGGAGAGTTTCTGTACATGGAACTGAAACACTGTGACTTTTAAACACAGTTGTTCATCCTTCAAATACAAATCACTCATTTGCAAAAGAGGGCAGTGAAGGAGTTGATTCTGAAGTCCTAAACAGGTTAACTCATTAATATTTACACCGCCCCAAAATTTACATCTACCACCTGATGTTCCAGCCCAGCAGGAAGTGACGACAATAACGAATAGGAAGCCAACTACAGCGCCAACATCTTTCACTCCATCCTGGAAAACTTTACTCTAATTGTTAATTTGCTCAGCACATTTCACTGTGGACACTTTCTCAAATCTTGGACAACATCGAGCTTAAAGTAGATTATTTTAAACTAAAGGTTTCATAGTGAGTAACAACTTAAATTTAGTGTCTGTTAAGATCAAAAGCAAGTAGTTAGTATAGGTAACGATAGCTCCTGCCTGTGTCTGTTTCTTTTGTGTGAAACTTTATGGGAACAGCAAATCGAAGCAGAGCTCATCAAATTATTCATGAGCTCACCAGAAAAGCAGGAAAACTTTGGGCCAAATCATAGTGTTGTTAATGGAGTAAAAAGCACATCTAGATATTTTTAACCCCAACCAATATCACATACCTTCTTTAAAATTATTTTAAATGCTAAATAAATGCATCATGTAGCACCTTGAACCAAAAATGTTTGATTTAACATGCAAACGTTGTTAAAAGTACTATTTAAGTACGATTTACATTTCGTGTTTATATAAATTATCACTGTTTCAGTACACAAACCTACATGAACGGTGTATGTAGCCCTTAAGAGGGAAAATAATTAAACACAAAAAATGTGTAAGTCTTCGGCATATCGACTCTTTCAGTGTCCTCGGGAAAATTAAACTCTTAACTTACCGTGTCGTTTCTCAGTTTCCAGTCCTAGCTGTGACTTTCTGTCACAGTGAAATATTAGAAATGCGCCTCTAAAGGTAAATAACTGACGTGTGATTTATTTTTACAAAACTGTGTGAACTGTATGGCTCGATTTAACTACCTGCTGGAAGCTGCTAGCTGTTAACCTGAAACTAACGCTTGCAGGAAAATGTGGGCTATAAAGAGCTCAGTTAAGCATTATGGCCCTCCGACAGACTGTAGCTCAGAGTAAACCTGAAAACATCGCTAAGTAACTTTACCTTTGGGGATTATTTTTGTTATTGCTGAGCTCTTAGCTACAAGACAGCTCCTCAGATACAACAGCAACATGAGCACCGGGCGGGCAGTAGATGTACATTCACTGCTACTACATACATCCGAGTTAGCAGCCTTACTAGCTAAGACTCCAACATCCTCAATCACTGAAGCTACACGTGTTCTGTAAACTGAAAAATCACTACGAAATTCATTTTCGCTTCTTGTTTGTATAACATTTCCATGCAGAACACAAAGCGCTGACCTGTACCACACCTGGAAGAACCGATCCAGCGTCTTCCTCCTGTCTGAGCGTGCTGTCCTCATGTTTGGAGATCTACTCCTGCAATTATATCTCCATTAAGTGTCTGGATATTGTATTTAGGAGTCTTAATGATCTTCCATCTCTGCTCCAGCATGAGCAGTGAGCTATAAAACGGCTGGAAAGAACGCATGTACATGAACGGCCCGGAAATTTTTGTCTTCCACCCATACACAGTAGGGGTTGGATAGAGAATGCTGCCCTCTACAGGTCAAAGTTATTATTTACAGCCTGTGCCGATCTGACCTGTGTTAGGTCATTTTCAGGTTTTAAAGGGCCACCACCCTTTTTGTGGCACAGTACTGTGCAAAGGTTTTAGGCATTTGGGGACATTATATTTAAAAAACGAACTATTTCTTTTTCATACAGGAAGTCTTTATTGGCTCCGAAAAACACTTTATGGTTTATAGTATTGTATTCATGCTTATTTGCATTTGTTTTATTGATATCTGGTTCTTACTGGTGAAATTACACTTATTTCTAAGATAAAGGCTTTTAAACAATGAGTTTTGGCATCTAGGACTTTTGCACAGTGATGTATTCTATTGTGAACCACTTGTGACATCTGTGTAGGTTTATGCTTCAGAAACATTCATTCCTTTTTCAATTTGAACATTTCCAACCTCTGGTAATGCTTTAGAAATAAACAGGCTATTTGGTTACTGTGTCTTAGAGGCTGGATATATGAAAATGAGCTCTGTTCTGATTGACTGCGCTGTATTGCACCTTATTCAAATAGTAGTCCAGGCTTAGTAGGCACATGTAAATGAATTTAATGAATAAATGAATTTTAAACAATACATTCAAAGCATGTTATTTTTGCATGTATGAAAAAATACGGCATAGTATATTTTGAACCCCTAAATACTACTAATGATATTTAATAATACATTTTAAACTGAGCCCTGTAAAGCAAAGGTTTGGCCAAAAATGTATTCTACATATCTTTCCCTGGAGGTAATCGATCAGGCCTGGTGTCCAAACTTTGTTTCTTAAGTTTTTAAATTCTGTAACCACTTTTTTAATCTGTGCAATATACTTTGCTCACAAATGACTATATGTCATATTGTAAGAAACCTTACAATCTGAAACCATAAATTCATTACAGTTTGTAGGCTGTATGAGCAGTTAGTATAATATTAATGCAAAGGAGGGCATATATAGGACACCAAGCCTTAAATATACCTTGGTTGGGAGAAAAAAATTAGAATTATATACAAAGCTTGTTAGGAGTTTAATTTTTCAATATCATCCCTGTCCACATAAACAAAAAACAGAGAAACTCACTCACTCACCCACTAATTTCTCCACTCACTCACTCATTCATTCACTCACTTGCTCTCTTACTTGCTCACTTACTCACTCACTCACTCACTCACTCACACACGCACACATGCACTCACTCACACACTCACCTACTTACTCATCCACTCACTCACTCACACACTCACTCCCTCATCCACAGGTGTTTATGTTTATGTTTATGCATGGACTCTTTCTTTCTTTCCATCCTTCTTTTTTCCTTTTTTTCATAAACTGCTTTTCTGTAAAGCTGCTTTGATATAACACTGATTGTAAAAAGCGCAATACAAATAAATGTTGGTTGATGGATTGATTGATGTGGTAGTTGTTGCGAAAAAGTCTAGTGACTTGATGCAATTGATTTAAGGCAGTTCTGTTTAAACCAGACAAGCTTTCTGAACTAAATACATAAAAACTTGGAAAAGGGTATTTCCTGAAGGAAATGCAGGATGGTTGCACAGCTAAAGCAGTGCAAGGAACGAGGTATGAATAAACAACAAAAAGAGGAGTGCAAGGGAGAGCAGGATTAGTGCTTGGGGATCTGCTCTGAACGAGTACATGCAGTTTGGAGGCTGTACGTTAAACAAAACCATAATGTTTGGGTGTGTCCAAAAATGAATGTGACTGAGGTAAAAAAGAGGGATGAAAAAACGACAAACAGATGAGTGCGGGTCCAACCAACACTACAGTTGTAGTCGGTGGTCTAAATAATAATAATAAACATAAAGGCAAGAATGCCAAGAATAACAATATTGCTTTGCAATGCCCAACCAATAACTAGGCGGGTCTGTTATATAACTATATATGGTATCTGATTTAATCTGAAATAGTAGTAAAGTTGTGAAATGAGAGCGACTGGTATGCAGATTTACTGGTAGTGTAGAATCATGAACCAAACTTGTAGTGGATCTGGACCAAATCTGCTACACGGCTGTGACTGTTGTGCAGATTTGTCGGAGAGAAAACCCGGATCTGGACCACAATAGTCTGCTATCTGGTCTGCTACCTCTGTTACTAAATGAAAGACTTTTAAATCAGAAAGTGTTCAGTTTTCAGTGATGAGCCAATTAGCTTACTGGCTCATGCTACTTGTTGGGTCGTATGGGGTCATGTGAGGTCAGGTGATGTCAAGGCCGCTCTTGTTAGCAACAAGGAGCAGCTCGAGATTTGAGTCAGTATATATATATATATATATATATATATATATATATATATATATATATATATATATATATATATATATATATATAATATAATGTTCTCGCTCTCTGTACGTTCACTCTCCACGCGCGCAGCTTTTTTTTTAGGTTAAATTAAGTGGGGGAGGAGCTCCAATGCGTCACCGTTCTGTGGGGAGCCCCGCTCCCAAACCCCGTCACCTAATAGCTAAGGCTCCTATAGGTCAGAGATTGTGGGTTCAAGTCCCACCTGGGGTGTAGAGCTAGCAGATAGTCATTGGTTAAAGGTTAATCAGGGTTATTAATTCTAAATTAATATTAATTGCTTTGCAATGCGCAACCATAATAAATAAACATATACATTCATACAAATAACATCTGTAGTGAAATGTGCTAAATTTATTTAAAAAATTGAATAAATGTAAGCAGGCTAAAATTGAAATAGGTTTTGCTTATGTGGCATTTATAATATAAAACTAATAAATCTGCATTTCTATGGGCTGATATGGACCTTTCCGTTTACTTCTGTTCACTTAGTTAAACTGCAGTGAGATATTGCATAACCATAAGTTATGATCTTCAAACTGGTGCCACTATATTGCAGCCACTAAAGTGGTATGAATTCTGAGACTCAAGCAAATGAAAAATGTGAACTTTTATGGCACAATAGGGTCAGTATAGAGAAATATGTGGGTGATTGATGTCAGACCTTGCAGATATGGCTGCTATGGGATTAAAAGTGTGTTGGGTTGTACCCTGCTTTTCCCTTCTTATTTATTTACTTTCCAACTCACTCACTCACTCACTCAATTTCTCACACTTTCACTCTATCACTCACTGAACTACAGTATGTAATTGTTACTAACTATGAAGAGCACCTATATGGTAAGGAGACCGCACAATAGAAAAAAGCAAATCATAAAGGTGAGAGGGGAAAGCATTAGTTAGTAAAGAAAAAGCCAGTGACAATCACAGTTAGCACTCAAAGACTGACTATAGGAAAGAAACTTCCAGAGATGTCTTTAATACTGCAGTTGTTTCTTCTAGAGACTTCTATGAGATTCGCAGAGTGGGCGTTTTTAAACTGTTTGGGCTTTTTGTCAGTAACCCTTACCCTAATCATAACTGTGATTGAATGGTTGAATAACTCCCACGCCATTATAATTGGACAGCTGCAGAAACTGTAGAGTAACTGCAGAGACCTCCAATTTGGGGCACACTGCCTCCCAGGACTGGTTATAAAGAGAGCATGTGGAAAGGTTCATGGGAGCATATGGGAGGGGACTATCACTAAGGAGTGAGGGTTGTCACTACTCTGAGTATTCTGTAGCTTAAGTTACTATGCACTTGATTTGTAAATTGCACAGTTATAAGTGCGAGAAACTGCAGTGTGGGTCTCATACAGACCCCTGGAATTGTATGGGTTAAATCCAGAACCACTTCCACAACCTGAAGAACGCTAATTCTTATAGAAATCCTACAGCATTTGTGAGGCTGATGAGTTACAGTGATGCTTCACTTTTGTGACACTGCGTGACCTTGTTTGTACACGAGCTTCTGTACAATCACTGACTCGACATTTTGGGATCAGATCGGCACATATAAGCATTTGCTCTCCTGGTACTAAAAATGCTGCTGAGGTATTTAGCAGTGATGTGAATGATGTGGGCATTCTGGTGTGTCAAGATCAAAAGTTATGCTGACCCCAAAAATTCTTTATGCCTATGAAGGTGAAACACACAGTATGTCCAAAAGTTTGGAAACACATGTTCATTCTGCGTTTCTTCTAAAACACCTGTGTCAGCGAATTAACTAATTAGAAGATGCTGTATATGTGTCCAAACATATATTGTTATATGCTGTCAATATATTTAAAAATATAAATAGGATAATTTAAAGTGCTCTATGTTTTGGGTTGTGCTTCCCTGAGTAGAAGAATCTGATGATTGTGAGAATAATAATGAAAAAATATTCAATGAGAACTCAAAATGGAGAAGAATGTGTCCTTTGAGGATGGAATTGATTGGTCTATAACTATTAGCACATCTACGTCAGTATAATGTTGATTCTACATTCGAGATGTAAACTCTGGCGAAACTTAATCTGACAGCTCTGACTTGTAAATCATATCTTAGGATTTACAGGCTCACAGCTGTCACATATTTTAAAGTGTTTTTTCTTTCCTGACTTAGTAAAGATACTTCTTTCAGTTTTACACAGCACAGCTTTAAACTGCATAGAACTATGCAAAAAAGGAGCAAAAATCCAAGCAATGTTCTGGCTATCATTTATTTGCTTATAAAACCAAAATGGTGCAGAGCTGGTTTAGTGACCTTTTATATGCAGCGTGTAGGAAGAGATACAAAAAGGTGTACAATATTTAAACATCACTTTCAGTTTTATCTTACAGGAGGATCAAAATAATGACATTCTCAAAGATCTGCGCCAAGTATTCTCAAAAAATACAAAAAAAGGGATAGGAACAACATTTTCAAATCTTTTTCAATATTTATCCATTAAGACAACACTACCTGAAAGAGAAGAAGAGGGATTCTAGTCCCAGCAGATTTGTCTGGATTAAAGAGTAGCGACCCCACAGCTCAACTTCCACAGACATGGCACATCTTTTATGTTGCAAAATGGTACAATTTCAAGTCAAAAGGCACCACACAATACAACTCACTCACAAGGAGGTTTTGCCACACACTTACTTACAAATGTTGTCACCAACAAACTTTTAAGGCGAATGTCATGTGCAAACTGGAGACAAATTGATCAAAACGCGCTACTCTCTATTTAGCCTCTCCTAATAGAATAATGTGCTTCTCCTCTAGGCTTTGTCCTTGTGTTATGTTAGATTATCTGAGATGTGCCAAAGTCAAAGGGATGCTTGCATTAACCTGGGGGGGAATTCCACAAAACAGGATTTCAGGATTTTGAATAACTTCACCCAAAAGATACGACTTGTCCAGGAGAAGAGGTCCCTGTTGTACTGGGGTCAAACCTATAATGTCTACTCCAAGTGAACTAAAATGATATAGAATATAGATCTAAAATATTAAGTTTGCATTTCGTTTTTCAGTGCGTGACCAAGAGTTCAGAAGTGGAACTCTGTGTTTTTGAGGAAAGCTGGAGCCAATATCTAATACCTGCTATCACAGCATCCATCATAAATCTAACAAGTGAAACTAAAACTGAGCTAAAACTATTAATGCACCCTTAAAACTAACTAAAACTAAACCGAAATCAAAAAACTAAATGAAAAACTAAACAAATACAGAGGTGGTTAATATGACTTTAGGTAAATCTGAACATTATTCAAGACAAACTTACTGAGTCAGAAATATTCATAGCGGTGGTGACAGTTATCACATGTGATGGTTATGAATGCGCTGTCTAATAAGAGACGTATCTGCTCTTCAATCAGTTCATGGTGGACATATGCAGACTGATGTAAAGCAAAATAGTACTCAGATTTAACGCCACTTCACCATTACTGACATTATACAGAACAAACCAGAAGACACACACAGGTTCACTAGTGGTTTAGGTACATAAAATGCCTATATTTGCATTTTAGACAATGTGACTCCAGGTTCTTATCACCACCACTGTAAGAAAATTTGAGTCAGTAAGTTCCCCCACAATCCACCATTTCACATCAAACTACTCTGAATGACTTTCTTAAACCACCATTAATGATTGATGTGTTTGAAATTTTGAAAAACGGCTGGCATTCCCCTTTAATTTAGCAAGTGTTGAATTTAGAAACAAACACGAAACTGAGCTTTTCACAGCCTTATTAAAACATGGCACTACTGTTTTGCTGGTGCATCTTGTCTGTTCCAACTTGTTCCCAGACCTGGAAAAAACATAGCGTAAGCATTTCATGTGTCGTGACAATGTCATCAGGTATTGCAGATTAGACAAGCTTAACTTTTGGCTTAAGTTATCTGGCAAACGGAGAATTTTTTGTGAGAAAGCCCATTGGATGTTTATTGTTGTTGTTGTTGTGGTTGTTTTCTTCACAGGCATATCCCCGGTCCCCTCTACAGACTGAAGGACCCCTTCAGAAAGTCAGTTCCTGTAGTTTTTCCGTCCCTCTCCCTCTTTGAGGAAAGTCCATATGAGCGTGTTGACGATGTCGGGCTGGTCCTGCTGCAGCCAGTGGCTGGCTCCGGAGATGATGTTGAGGCGGAAGTGATTGCGGATGTAGAGGCGGCAGGCCTCGGCCATGTCCTGCTCCAGAAAGGCGTCTCTCTCCCCCCACAGCAGCAGCACGGGCGAGCGCACTTCACTCTGACTGAGAGGGAGGAAACTGAGGGGAATAAACACAAAACAGAGAAACTCAAATATGAATACTAAAACACCGTAGTGTCAGATTACAGACGTGCATGTACAGTAAATGTGCAGATGGTATGTGGGTTAAACTAAGCCGAGAATACGTTGCCAATGCTTCTGCAAATACTATCATTGAAAGGTCCTACGTTCTTACTAAATTTCATCCCTTATTTTCCATTTTGTGTGGTTTATGTCGCATGACCACTTCACAGCTATTTATCCCTTAAATTCATAAATTTGCTCCAACACAAGTGTATGACACTTTCCGTAAATGGATCAAAGAACATAGTAGAGCTAAAAAGAGTGAAGGCTTGAACGCTGCATTATGTAGCATTATGCTGACACAGTGTCAGAAACCACATAAGTCTATTTGGGATTACTTGACAGCTCTACACAGTTTGAGGCAAGGACAGATGATTACTTTGCTACAGTACCTTGTAGCTCCAGTGCAACAAAAGAATCACACTTACAGCCATTAAACGTGTTTTGGGTGATGAACAATACAACAGTTAATTTCAATAATATAAAGCCACTATGGTGGCAGTTAGATGAACAGCTCTGTGCAACTTCAAAAGTTTATGCAAACACAAGTAAGAGCTGTAGATAAGTCTAAAATTACAGGATGAAGTTAAAATAATATAAATATCCATAATACCTTGTATCTCAAACAGACCTCATGACAAAATCCTATAAATAGTTATTTACAGTACACTGCTCACCCTTAAAAAATGTCTTACTGATGCCAAAACACTTCCACATGTTTTGTTGTCTTGTTTAGAATATTTTTTAAGCTCTTATTATATATAAAATAACAAATCTTAATAAAAAGTAATTACAAACTGTTGAACAGTAGTGAACATTCGGGGGAATTAGGGTTAATTTTATATTATGTAGAATTTCTCACTGGCAATATTGACATTGCTGTTTCCATACTGTCACCCTTGCCCACACATGTACACACACACACACACACTGTCTGCTGTCTGTCCTGCCTTGAGAAATGAACAAAGACAGTCTGAGGAGCAGATGGAGAACCAGCCAAGCATGCAGCACACTCACCCTCCCGACACGACCTCAGCTCGCAAACCAGTACATAACATTCACACCGCAGTTTACTCTACATACAGCTCTAATATCCTCACCGGGGACGTCTTACTGTCCAAAAAAAAACAGACAACTATAACTTATTTCCTATTATCAACTTCAGTTGGGTGTCAGTACTGCACTGCAATCTCTCAGTCAGTGTTCCTGACTAATGTCTGCACAGGAATGTCATTCCAGAGAAACTCTCTCTTTAGTAGTTCAGGAGACTTAACAGTGGTTGTCCTAAATTTCTTTTTTGGTTTCTATTTCTTAGCACTGTAAATAAATCATTTGCATTTCTGGAGAATGACCGTGAAACTATTCTGAATAACTTTGTTTACATAGTTTAAACTTTTGTCTAGAAGAAACTACCGAGATATCACATTACTGAAATCTCCTACAGGATTTATTGGCATTGCATATTTAAAGTTATCAATGTTGAGCTAAAGTTTTCATTGTTTTTTAATAAATATTATTTGATACTAAATTACATAGTACTAAATAAAAAAGCAGAACTTTTACTAATTTCTGGCAGTTTTAGAGTGATGCATCATATCTTTTAACAACGTTTATCACGATAAGCAATGCTAGTATTGGTCTGTGGTGTTCATGTCTTAAGAGTAAACTAGTAATACACTCGTTCTGGAGCACCGCTGGTTCTGTAGCACAGCTCCCAACGTAGCTGCTGTAACTAGGGAACAAATTAACAAATCAGAGAAGTGAGCTTGTTAGAATAGGGAGATGGTTTTTCAGCAACAGGACTGAGAACAACAGGAATAGAACCACAGGTCTGCATTACTGGCTCAATTACTAACAGTACTAATATCTGTCACTAGAGGGCAGCACTGCCTTCAGTTTCAGTTTTCCCCTACAGACCCCTACTCCTGAGTGCAAACACAAATGACAGCTACTGAACAACGCAAGAGCAAATTCCTGAGCAAAGTCAGTGTGCATTCTAACATTACTAAGGAGGTTAAAAATCACTTCTCACTCCTCAAAGGCGAGAGTACAATAAAATACAAGTAAAAACCAGAGTGAGTACATTAATCTGCTACTATTACAACATCTAAAACAACAAACATGCTGCCGGCTGAGGAGTGTATTACTAGACAAAGACAAAAAGTAGAGTGTATGACTGACTGTACTTTATGCACCAATTATGCCCACTATAGATAGTGCCCCTTGTTGTATTATGCAGCTGAGGGTTGAACTGCATTATGATCCAATTTTAGAAAACAGAAAAGCATCAAAGCATATTGGAATAAATGCAAAAATTAAAACAGTATGAATAAATAAATAAATAAATAAATACAAATCAAGTCATATTTTTATACATTCCAGCACAACTGTGTTTCTATATTTTCCTAATTACTCTATCCTCTCTAGTTTTCTCAGTTGTGGCACAATTTCAAATGTTATGACTCATTTTGTGTAGCTCAAAATGTTTGCATTTCAAATAAATGCATGTATAGTTCTGTCCTAACATTCTTTCGACTATTTCCGCAGTAAAGCACTGCAGCCAGTCGGCTGATGTAGGGCACACATGTGCAGGTGTAGCTCACCTGAAGACGTTTCTGAAGTAGTTGAGTGCGGCGGTCAGGGCTCCAGGTTGGGAGAGAGCATACAGGTAAGCCTCCAGCTCTTCTGTGGTCAGCCAGCGGCCTTTCCGTCCAATCCCTGTGCTTCGGCTGGTGAACAAACTCTTTAGTGCCTGCAGATCCAGTCCAGAGATATAACTGTACCAGTGCAGCCTATAGTGATGTCCACATATATACCATCTACAGTACTGTGCTATAGTCAGAAACTACATGTTAAACTTTTCAGGACATATTGCTGAGGTAGTTAGATAATCTACTTGCACAGGAAACAAAAGGAAAGAAATTAGACAAGAAAGAGGAGAAGTTGCAAACCAAAGAAAGAAGCTGAAGGTGTTCACAGAACAATAGACGGATCTCCTCAGGCCGCATAATCAGTGAATGGGTTTGGGATCACTTGAATTGCAAAAAGCAGAAAATCCATCCAGATTCTAAGACTGAATTTTGCAGGTGTGGAAAAAAAAAAAAAAGGGCTGAAGGTTAGGGAAGCAGCCCCGTGACCGGAAGGTTGCTGGTTCGATCAAGCAAAGCACCTGACCCCTGACTGCTTCCTGGGTGCTGTGGTAGGGCTGCCCACTGCTCTGGGCGTGTGTGTGTGTGTGTTAGTGTCAGTGTTTTACTGCACGGATGGGTTTGGGATCCCATGTGGAGATCTTGAATTTCCCTCTGGGATCAATAGAGTATTTATTTAGAATAATAAAATACTGAAAAAATATATATATTTGTGTATATATATATATATATATATATATATATATATATATATATATATATATATATATATATATATATATATATATATATATATATATTTGTAACTTACTTAATGAATATATTTGTAACTTAGTACTTAATGAATATTTTATCTAAACTAATATGTAAATGAAAGTTTATCTCTGATTTTTGCACAGCATAGTACAGAAACATACTCGGTGTAGTAATCACAGGAAGGAAGAGAGTTACAGTTAAGTTTTGACGTTGCATTTGACGTTGCATTAAGTGTGTATTTAAGTGTGTATTTAATTTATGTTAAGTTGGTAGGAACCACAAGTTTGTAGGAAGATTTGAGGGAGCAAAAGTACACAGGAAAATATGAACTGAGCTATAAAGGAAAATACACTGAACCTAGTTCAACACAGTATATGCACTGAAATATTTTTTATTTCAAATCCTGTAAGAAATCTAGTCTGAAATAGAACTCACACTGTGTGACGTGTGGTGTAGTGCAGCGTTTCAGTAAATTGGGCGTTATAGCCTACTTTTGAATGCTAATCTTTAGAGAAGAGCTTAAAATAAAAGTAGCTCATTTTAAAGCTCAGAGGCTTTCAAAGAAGACAGATCAGTATTGGACCCTAATCAAGGTTTTAATATCAGTACTGAAAAACGTTAATGTGTAATTTTTCAGCTTTTGGGTCAATACAACTAAAGCAGAATCTCATTTTTCTACAGGATTACTGGAATAATATATGACACTGGGAATGCTTGAAACCCCTGGATGATCGGTCCACCAGGAATCATAAAGAGAAAACGAGAGAGAGGGAGATAAGCTCTGTTCTTTCTTTCTCTTTTCCAAAGAGCTCCCCAATCACGGCTGGATTCACTGCACCAGCCATCAGCGCGCTTGGCTGTGTCACTGTTTTTGCTCTCATCGGACACCTGGAGCTACTCGGCTGTCAGCTGATAAACTGGTGTCAGCACCTGCCTGGACACACTGCTGCTGACTACATGAGCGCCGGGGCGGCTCAGTAAACAAGCCTTTCTGACTGCAAAGTGGATAAATCTGTACAAGGATTCACATTTTTTATTACTCCTAAAGACCCGGGGAGCCCAAACCTCTTTCTATTCAGGTTAATCTAGCTCCTGCTGGCAAACATATTATTTGAACGTGTACTAAGAGCACCCTCTGAATAGCATTCAAATGACTAATAAATGGCTGAAATACTATATTATATTTCTCTGCTCTCTCCTATCTAATCTTGGGTAATGCTTCCTTAAGCATTTTCTAGCCAATCACAAGCCTGATGTCTCTTACCCCACCTTAATGAGCTAAAGCTAATCTAGAATAACTAAAAGCTAGCAAGCTAGACTACCTGTAGCTGCCTCTCTCCACTGACCATGCACCATCATTGTTTGTTTATCTGTTCCTGAGTTTACACATTGCTTTATCCATTTGTTCGTGTGTTTGTCGGTGATCTTTTTCGTCCAGTTTCCGGCACGTAAAAGCTGGATAATGATTTTAGAGTGATGGAGCCGACTCAGTGTTAAACAGAGAGCTGTCAGTCAAGCTGCTCACAGTTAGCCACGCCCATATAGTTCTCTGATTGGTCTAATATGTTTTTTAAGCCATCTTTTATCATATTTCTATCCTTACAGGATTATTTAATTCAATATGCACAGTCCAGTCATTATTATGACCACCAATTATTATGATGTGTGCAGCACGGCCAGCTGCTAGACAGGCTGTGAATGATTCAATAAGGTTTGTGTAGGTTGTCACAGGTATCTGACTGGAGTGGAGTGTATCTGACTGGCTGTTGGAGGGCGCATGGGGAAGGATCCATATAGCGAACACGGCGATCCAGGTGGTCCCACAGATGTTCAATTGGGTTCAAGTCTGGGGAATTAGGGCATCCAGTGTAGTACTTAAAAGTCTGGGTCAGCTCTTCCAACCAATGTGGGACATTACTAGCCGTGTGACCAGTAGCATTGTCCTGCTGGAAGATCCCATCCGACCCAGGCAGGACAATCAGCATGTATGAGTGTACACGATCTGCAAGGATGGATTTATACCCAAATTGATTGAGAGTCCCTTCTGCATGGTGAGTGGGCCCAAAAAAAAAAACATTCCCAGGACCATAATGTTGCCAATTACGTGCCTGACTGAATATGACTCGACTGTGTGTAATTACAGAAATCTGTTGGAATAGTGTAGCCAAACAGAACTACCTTAAAGTCGTTGATGGAAAGCATAAGCTCTGGGAAGCGTGGTAGTTGGAAGAAAAAGAAGTAACTGGACTTGAGCATCTGACTGGGATGACGAAGAGCATAATCTGGGCACAAGAGAGGAGAGAAAAAAAAGGAAGGAGAGAAGAGAAAAAAGAGAAGAGAACAGAATTTAAGTTTTTTAAAGCACAGAAATTAGCAGTAGGCAAGACTCTCAAGCTATTAAGATCTTAAGATACAGGTAAACCAAATGCTGCCAGAAAGCAGTTGTGAAGAGTGAAGTGTTCAAGTGTTCATCTCAACAAATCCAAAGTGACATTGTAAGTGGACTACACAATCTCCTGCATCTGCGCCTCAAGTGTTTCAGTAATTACATTCTCCTTCATCTCCTCCTCCAGGCGGAAGAGCAGCAGCCAGACGGAGGACGCGGCCCTGAGACAGCATCATTCTCAGGACTCACTACTAATACTGCATTCTGAATGATGCTAATCATGCTAATAAATCCATTAAGCAGAACAGAGCCTCTAGTGTTAAAGGGACAGCTGGGTGAAATGTACACATTATTTCAGTGAAGTTAATACACTTTAACATGTTTGGTGCCAGAAGTTTACTTAGTCAGTTCTGAGCTAGAGCATATAATGAAAGCCTTATGTACAGCAGATTTATGTACG
Organism: Megaleporinus macrocephalus; assembly: GCA_021613375.1. Classification (NCBI taxonomy): domain Eukaryota; kingdom Metazoa; phylum Chordata; class Actinopteri; order Characiformes; family Anostomidae; genus Megaleporinus; species Megaleporinus macrocephalus. Next base: position 30,666,874 of record CM038704.1, on the reverse strand, counting down.
TTTAGCAACTGTGCAAACTGCCTGCTTAAATCATCACATACTTGCTTCAAGCAACATTCAGATGTAAGTATTCTCAAATACTTACTTGAGACTTGTTTGTGTAGTTTCTGATGCTGAATGACATGCTATTATTTATAAACATGGGAAAAAGCATGTTGCACAGCTAAAACAGCTCATTTATATCCATTTTGTCACTGTTTAAATGTTTTTATTGATAAAAAAATTTCTGTATCATTTAAATGCAGCAGCTTTTATATGATGAATGGACAAATAAAAAAAATCTCCAAATAAACTTTTTTTAAATTCTGGTTTTAATTCTTTTATTAAAAGCAAAGTAAGTTTTTGCACTCTCCGGTAAAATTGCCATTTTAAAGATTTGTATAGATAACAATGGGTAACACAGCTTTAGAGACCATGTAAAATCAAGTCCATTTAATATCTGAACATGGTTTGAAAAGTAAGTATATGGTGATTTGGTCTGCATGCTGCTATGGGGGGGGTAAACACTTCCCTCTATTCTTTGTTAGCAAAATAAGAGTTAACTTTCACACACCAAGCACGTCTTGGCTGTTTGACTGCGTTTGATTTTCCTATGGACTACTCCTTTAACACGATGTGACAGGAGCTCTTAGGCACGTCCGGTCCTCTGCAGAAGGGAGTGAGTAGGATGGAAAGGAGCGCTTACCCGCAAACACACACGGGTGAGGGCTGTTCAGCACTACCAGCTTCACCACCATCTCAGGGTAGTGTATGGCACAGAGCCATGCAATGATTCCTCCCCAGTCATGACCCACAAGGAAACATCTGTTGTATCCTGGAGAAAGATTGCAGAGGCAGTGTATGAGCATGACATTTACAAATATTTTTCTGGGCCTGTATTTTTAAGTCGCATATCACAGTATAAAACTCTACACTAACAGCTTCCTAATAATTAGTTCTAAAACATGAAGGTGAAAGTAGTAGCATCCTAAGAAAATCTTTTTTATACTTTTATCCACTATCTGCAACTTAAACCTATCATATCTAAATTTGAGCAATCCTATTAGAGACTTAGTCTTTAACTTCTTATATTCTGTAGTTGGGTTGGGTGCATGTTGCTCTTGGTACAATGGATTAGAACGAGGAGTTAGAACTTCCTGTGTGTCTAACAGTGTAATAAAGACGCTCTATGCTGCCTTTGCAGTTGGATGCAGTGTTACAGTTTCTGAGCGAGCATGTACAAACATTTAGAATCAAATTCAAATTTTCGTTTCTGCTTGTTTTTTTATGTAAGCTAATTTAAATTTCATTAATAAAAACGTTCTAATCAGATGTGAACACATGTACACCACTATGGGAAAAAATTAATAATGTATTTAATCAGAATAACAATCAAAAGCCACTGAAATGTTACGTGTTTATATGTTTTCTGTGAAACAAACAAAATATACAAAGTTTTCATCTGACAGCCTGTATCTCTGGCCCAGTGCTGTGTGAAGTGTGTAATCTTGTCCCCGAATTGTTTGCAGGTGTTTGTAATCTTGTCTGCTCCTGTTTCCAGTGTTTCTTCATCTGGGATTGTGTCTCTTTGTGTGATTGTTTGAGGTGTTTCTTTGTTTACTCCAGCACTCTCCAGTTTACGTTTACATCCTTCTTTAACACCTCTTCTGTTTGTGACAGCTTTCTCTTCACCAAAGAGATGTAGCAGCAGCTTTAAGAAATCACATTATTGTGTAAATGTGTAATTCTGGTGTGGTCTCTACTCTCTTTGCACGTTCTGGTAGATGCTAAACTGTGTTTTGTTGTCCTGTACTGGCACTTTTGTTTTCTTTCTTTCTGTCTTTCTTTCTATATTTCTAATCAAAGAAGAAGAGCAAATTAAAAGACAGAAAGACAAAGGCTTTATTGTCTCAGGATAAAAGGATTCATGTATAACCCTTAAAATAAAGTGACTTCTAAAGTGATTCTATACAAGAGACACTTTTGGTACCCTAAAGAACCAGTCCGTGGTTTTTTAAGGGGAACCCAAAGTGGTTCTTCCATGACATCATTCCTTCTATAAAAAAAAACTTTAAAAAAAAAGAGATTTAAAGATTTGGGCATCTTTATTTTTAACACTGAGGGTGAACTTAATCAGCATACCAGTTCTATAAATTTTACTTCTCTTGACCTCTGTTTCCTCACGATTGATTTCTTATGTGCTGATCTGAATTTAACCAATTAGTAACAGACTATCAATACTGTTCAGTGATTTATAGACTGCATGTACTTTACACTGAACAGATCTATATGTCTCTGCACACACGTGAGTGAATCAGTGCGGTTATAAAGCGCATCAGACTCGCTGAGGCAAAATAGGTCTTATAGTCTTTCAACACATCACACACGTCTTCTTAAAACTCAGAGTGGCAGGACAGGAAGTGATGGCGCTGTGGAACAGCAGCTATATGCAGAATGCTGGCTGTGTCATCCTCATAGTATCTGTTTAATAACGTCCAGCATTTATGCCCATCGGAACCTGGACTGAACTTTCTCCCTGAGCCAACACATAAACACACTCCTCTGACTCTCTTACATCATCTAATCCATTCCCGCACACAGAGGCAATTAAATGTACTTACTGTAAACAAAAGCAAAAGGGACATTATGAGGAAAGACGGACTGCTTTAGAGGAAAAAATAAGAGTATTAATAAGAATATAAATAAATATAGTGCTAAAATATACAAAGAAGTCAAAGCATAATTAAAAGGAAGAAAAACGTGTTATTAAAATGTGGAGTACAAGAAACGTGTAAGAAAGAGAAATGTTTTTAACCTGAATTTTAAAATCATTACATTTAAAGCACATCCAGGATCTTCTGGCAGTTTGTTCTTGCTGTATGCAGCATTATCACTGCTCTATCACTGTCTTTCTACTATCCAGGATAAAATTATAGATATCTGGATAAAAGTATAGTCTCACTGGAACACCAAACATTTCATTCTGGTTATGTTTGTTTAGATGACAGAGGGCTGGGATACCTTTCACTAGTGAAGATAATCTGAGTTCATTAGAACACCAAGGTTTTAGACTTGGTATTTGGTCTTTCCACAGAGGTCATCAAAAAAATCATGAAGCCCGATTAACATAAAAAAAAAAGAAATAAACTTATTAGACTGATAGAAACAGAGGAAGAAGCATGTCAAAATTCAGTGAAATACACTTCAGTTACTACTTTGGGAATAATCAACAAGACTGGTCACTTGTCCTATTTAGACATGAATTATGTTCATGTACTGTTTCTTTTTTCAACACGAATTCTCTTAAACAGATTTGAAATTAGCACCTGAACTGTACTGGCAAGCTACATCCGGTACTGTAGTAGGTTAGCCATGTTAAACTAACCCAGATGTAAAGCAATGTGTTAATTCTGCCTGACAACATGACATTTTATGCTTAGTTTTTATTTGTTTTCCTTTTTTATAAGTCTTTTTTAAGAGTTGCATTTGTTTATTATGTAGATGTTTATTATTTCTAAAAAAAGGTCTTCTTCTTTGTATAATGATTATTATTATTAGTATTAAACAAGTGATTTGGATGCTCACTAATGTGAGGTTGTTTGCCAGGCTAACAAACACATTCACAAATTAGTGCTTTCCTGCTCATACACCTGATTCAGCTCATCAGCTAATTATAAAGCCCTTCATTAACTGAATTAATTGCATTAGAGGACGAAAATCAGTAAACTGTGCACTGCAGGCGGACTCCAGGGCTGTGACAGAGAAACAGCGGTGTATGTTAACATAATTAGCAATAAACAGCATCAGACTGGCTTCTGGTCTCTTGCTGCCAAAAATAACTTGCTGCCTATTTCGTTCATTTAGTACAGGACAATATCCTATTAGGACATCCCATGACTTTACCGACTTTTAGTTCAAGCAGTCTTGATAGATAACAGCGGGACAGGGTGCAATTATACACACATGCTCCACTCTGATGTCAAGATTTGATCTGATATTATTATTTATGACTTAAAGTATCTTTATTACATGCACTACACAAGCTGGAAATTTATATAAAGATTTGGGAGCATTTTGTGTAAAATAGTGATTAACGTAGAAAACTATAGCAAAGTCACTGTTTACATTTTTTTCCTGTTTTATGATTTAGGTGAAAGGCAGTGAATGAAAGGTCTATCACAGATAAAGTTTGATAAACTGTCTCCAGTTTTTCTACACTATTACAATCATTTCATTCCTAATAGGTAGCAAAAACTAGACTGTTAATTGTAATGTATGTCATTTGATTGTTTTATCAGTGATTTTCCGGTCGTGCCTTTCCTGCAGTGTGTTATGCAATTGTTTGTACATGTAACAGTTTGCAAACTCATAAGGCACAAAGTACACACCAGAAATCTCTCCCACAGAAACAACGTTTCTCAGCTGCCTGAAACACCTTGTTGGAATTCTAGCCCTTTCCTCTGTTACGGGGTGCTGTCATCCCGTATCACAATCCTTACTGCCCGCCTACGGTAAGCATGCCACGTCCTCACACAGACAGTACACACACTGAAACATTCTGCGACTGTCTAGCTTTTAAAGGTGGATCAGGTCTACTAACTTCCTCTACCTTCTCTTCAAGATCAGACTGATACAGAAGAACCAACTGTCACTGTAAAAATGACCACAGCAGTGTGGATGACTCTCTGTTGGTTAACCAATCAAAACAGAGTGTGTGAAACTTGCAAACTTGGCTTATCAAGAGACAGAATCCAAGACAGACAGAGGGTGAACACACATGTACAATTTTTTTTTCATATCAGTCGATGTTGATATGTATCACGATATAAATCAAATCACTATTGTCTTTTTACTTTAAGTGAGAAGTGAAGATAACAAAATTTCCAAATTTTGTTAAATTGTATTCATTTTCTATCAGAAGACAAATGTACTTTAGATTACACAACCCAAATAAATAAAAGTTGATTCTGAAATTATTACAATATTTCAATAATTATCGTTATCGTTTTATTGCCTGACTGTCACGTTCTGCCCTGTTTTCCTGTCTGTCTTTGTTTACATTCCCTTGTCTGTCCCATGTGCTTGTGTTTACGTTTTTCACCATGTGGTTCTGTTTGTTTTGGTCATGTGCTCCCTTGTCTCCGCCCCTCACCTGTTTTCCATCTGTGACCCCGCCTATTGTGCTCAGGTGTTTCTTGTTACCTCTTGTTATCCTGGGTTTATATTGCCTCTGTTTTGCTCCCTGTCTTGTGGCTCATTTTCTGTGATTTCTGTGACTTGTGGCCTCGATCTCTGTTTGCCTAGTTTTTCCATTTTGTTTATATTTCTTGTTTGTTTACTTTCCTAGTGTTTATTTTTTGTTCTATTCTTATTGAAGTATTTTGGTTAAACCTTGCGTCTGTGTCCACCCCCGTTTCATCCTGCCTGTCTCCTCGCCTGCCCTCGTAACACTAACCCTATATACAGTATGAAAAAACTACTTTGTTTGAAGGAAATTGAAGCATCCATTCTAGTGGACTCCCGAAATAACATTAAAAATAAAATAACTATAACAGATCCTCTTAAAGAGAAGAGTTGTATGAGTGTAGAGTAGCAGTACCAGCTACATAAGCTTGTCCTAACAACTGACGTAACCCTACATGTTTATTATGTCAGTTAGCTGAAGTAGCCTTTATGGTAGATAACGCCCTTTGCAATAACCATTTATAAACATTTCTATAGGGGAACATCAGTGGTCATGACAAGCTTATGTAGGTGTCATGTAGTGTAATGAACTGTTACCTACAGTGAAGTGTTACCATGCTAAGTAAAATATCTGAAACGGTAACACTGTGATATAACAGATACTGAATTTCATCTGCACAACACTTCATCACATCACTGCTCAGTAACGGTGCATGTACAGTATACGGTAGGCTTCATGTCAATGCTTGAGTGATGACGAATGACACGACAGCTGCAGGTCAGGGTGGAACCTTCAACAGTTTGTGAGTTATTTAGATGTCAAAGTGCAGAAAACGAGTAGCAAGACAACCCATGAATCCTAAACGCATGTGTCACTGATGACCTGTCATAACACACTGCAGGTCAGTTGTACACGCACGCACGCTCACTCAGCAGAGGTCACTGTGATGTGATAAATGAGATCCGTCTTCAAACCACCACCCGACCTTGTCTCCTCGGTACGTCACGAAAGGATAGACATGTGCCAGCATATCCTTGAGCCGTTAGCTTAATGCAAACACACAACAGAAAGTCTTAAATATATGCTATATGAAGCAATTTATATCAGCAGATGCATAAATACATCAACACATTCTTATCAGTGACCCAATCAGAGCTGTTGGACTCATTAAACCTGACCCAAGAGCAGCTGAGTTGCGTGTTTGCCTATGCTGGTCAGAGTAAAATGTATCAGTATGTATAACAGGAGCTTTCAGTGTGCTACCGAGCTTTCTATCACTACATAAACAAACATCATACTGCCTTCATCTACTGGCTGCACTACAAGCTTACAAGTACATTTAACAAAACACAGTTCACAAAACGTATGCACTGTGAAAATGGACTAGCCTTCTGTTCAGGCTTTTCTTTTCATCTTCTCAGCTTAGTTCACTATACTGCACAGCTATGCCATGTGCCTGCTTTTCTATAAGAGTGTTACATATACTCCTTTGTTTTCATTAAACTTTTTGTGCCTCTTGTATCTCTTGTTTATCTCACTTGTTGTTCTTGCCAGTGTTTTGCTCCTTGCTTTATGCTTTATCTCCTTGTTTTGCTGATATCAATATGCCTTTGATGTTATCCACCTGTGCTCTGACCCACCTGTTATATGGATTCTGAGTTTTGGATTGTCCTAAAAAAGCCACTCGACAATTCGCAACCTGCTTCAGTTACAGTTATTTGGTATTCCATCTTAAACTGGGGCAACAAAATACACTAGGCTTACTCAACAGACGAAGAAACATTTTTGGGTTGATTAAATTCCTTCACCCAATTTAGCCACTGTCAAATCCCATCCACAGGCTATGACCCTCTCTAGCACAAAAGTGTCCCCAGGTGGGGGAATTTTGGAGAAGAACTGATTAAAAATCCTATTTAACTGAACGTAATAAATGAATAAACTATGGATGCTTTTACAACTACAATGGGACGCAGCTAGAACGTTTAGAATTGGCTTGTCAGGAAAGGCTCCAGAGATTTAACTGGGGTGGCACACTGAATCATTTCGACATAAATGAAATAGTAAATAACATAATTATTGCTGAAAGTCAACTGAAAAGCAAATCTGTGTTCACTTATTTTTGTCATTCATGAAGCAGTGATGCATCTGAATTGAGCAATTGGTTAGAAAAATCTTAAGTAGGCATTCCCCAAAAAAGGACCACAAATTTTTATCAAGAGGAAAGAAATACAGAGAGTACAGCAGCCGTCTGGGTACTTATTTATAATACATATTTTGAACATGTATATTGTGACCCTGAGTAACAAAATTAAAACAGATGTAGCTTCTCTGTGGCTTTAAAAGTTGAACTTTACCTGATGTTTCAGTTTTTACAGTGTAAAAACTTTATTTACTGACTGGAAGTGTAAAGTGGATTCCTGTGCAAAATTAATGTTATAATTGTACAGCTTGAAAAAAAGACAGATTATGAATATTGGTCACATGTAACTAAACCCTGTAGATTCAGACTCATGCTCACTATGAACATTATTCACATGTAACTAAATCCTATAGATTTATACTGATGCTCACTATTAATACTCACCTTCTTCAGCTCAAGGTCATATGAGCTAAATAGAGCGGCATAACACAGCGAGGACTGCTTATCACTAAATTACCATTTACCACTACAATAGCTCTTTATCAGCTCCTTTAATGTGTTCGGATTTGAAAAAGAAATATGAGGAGAGCTGAAAGAGAGAGAGAGAGAGTGAGACAGATAAGGAAGCTCAGCCCGCTTACCCAGATATTCCACAATGTCCTTGACGTCAGTGACAAGGTAGTCCAGCCGGTAGCACTCGGTGGAGGGTGGCAGGTCGGACTCCCCATAGCCCCTCATATCCACAGCAACCACGCGAAACTCACTCTTAAACTCCCTCAGCTGATGTCTCCACGAGAACCTGAAGGTGAGACAAGAGCGTCATTTTATAAACATCCACCAGTTTGAGCTGCTGTGGAAGGACGGCTGTATAATATGGACAAAATATTAGTTTTACTTTTACTCTGATGTTTATTATTACTAAAAGAAAAAGATTTCCCTGCAACTCTGTTGCACTGTTGGCTGGAGAGGTGAGCCGAGGCTGAACCGAACAGGATGATGACATGCTGATCCACTGCATGTGGGAATAATCTATGATTCAGGATTTCTGGACAAGAACATCCCTTCATCCTAAATTGTTTATTACGTTTTTTCTTATACAGAATAAACAGAATAACTCCCCCTCAGTTATTTAGTATGGTTCCTCATGTTTGTGTTCTTTTGTTAAACGATAAGCTGTTTCCTTCTATTATATAGGACATTGTTTAACAATTGTAAACAAATCTAAAAAATCAACATTAAAAAGGATCCAGCAGAACAAGTCTTCTTCACCGAGCCAATCTGCTCTGAAACGTTGTCAGATGTTGTCAGAGTAAAATGAAGGGAAAAAGGGTTTTTGCAGTGTTTACTGGAAAAAGCATCAAGTTACAGGCTGTAGCCACATTGACAATGAATGCACAGTGAAATAATAAAATTAATAATAAACTATCATGAAATTTTTACTGACAATTACTTGTAATTTAAATAATTGAGTATACCAATTTAATTGTTTATTGCACACAACCACTGAAGTACAAACGAGGAGTGGCCAAATGAACTGATCAGCTATCTTGCTTGTTAGCTATGTCTGATTAATAGCTAATATTCCTTGTACAGTCAGTGATACACCAACATAGCTCAGCGCTGGCCTTTAAACACGTCAGCATGTTCAACAACTCAACAAAACATTTTACTGCTTTCTTTAATTTCAGCTTATATATATTTCGTTCAACCGCTTAACATTCTGCTCGTTGCAGAAATCCAACAGATGTGAAAAGTTACTGTAGTAGTTAAGTAGTTAAGTAACTGTGAGTAGGTCATTATGTAATAATTGTGACAGCCCTAATTTATATACAATAAAACACTTTCCATGTTAATGTTTTACATGTTAATTTGTTTGCTGACCGCTACAAGATTATCCAGTTTGCTGCATCTAAAATTGCATTCTTTTGGTCAAAATAGTTTGTCTTAGTTGGGTGAAGTGAATGTCTTTATATTTAGCGCAGGCAATACGGTCTTTGCAGCAACTGCATCACAAAAGCAAATAACACATTTCAAATGTATTTACACAGAGCTTTTTACAACAGCCGTTCTCACAAAACAGCTTTACAGAAATGCGGGTTCAGGCCCCGAGTGAGAGAGCCAAGGGCACCAGTCGCAAGGAAAAACTCCCAGAGAGCAAGAGGAAACCTTGATAGGGACCAAGACTCAAAAGAGGAACCTGTCCTTCTCTGATTGACACTGGATTGCAAAACAACAATAAAATAAGAGCAATATGAATAAAGAATGACGAACTGAATAATACAAATAAATGAGCCAGGCATGGACAGTATTTAAATTAAACCATGACCACTGATGACAAACACTGGAAGCCTGTCGCAGTGATCATAAAACACAGAGCCATTACAAACCAAAAATACTGACTGTACTGGAAAAAGGAATAACAATAAAGAAAGTTTCATATTATAACATTTATTTATTAGATGCTGTACTAGGAAGTAACAGAGGATGCAGAAAGCCGTGTTAGGCCAAAAACCCATTAACACAAGTGCACAAACGCAAACGCTCAGTCAATGCATTGCAAACACATAGGCCTTGTGTGTGCTTTTTGTTAGTGTGGCAGTTGAAACACTTAACTTGAAGAGGAAACATCTGAACGAGATTTATTGTTATCATAACATTCACAAGTACTAAACATGTTAAAGAAGTGTAAGCTGCTTTACCTGTTCTATCATTATGAAGAAGTGATGATGCCCCATGCGTACGATCAGGCAAGCAAACTGTTTTTGCTAGAGCTTCATCCGACTGCTCATCTGCTATGACAGTTGAACAGGAGGAAGCACACTGGTAATGAAGCAGGCTTGTCTGTCACTATAGCACCCCTTGCTGTGATGCTCAGAATGCAGCTCATGTTTGAGCTGCGTTATGAATCGTCATGACACGTTGTAGTACGCACCAATGCACAAAAGCGAGTCTGTGTAGCTTAAAGCGTTTACGTTCATGTACTTGCATGAAGTATATTTCTGATCTTAAAGCTAACTGCCACCGAGGCAGCTTTCAGTGCTGATCACGAGTGTAAATAATGTGTAAATAATCACAAAATATAAATCATTTTATATCACAAGCATCCTGAGCAATCTCAGAAGCTCCTGTTGAGTGTTCTTTTATGTGTTATTAGGAATGAATGCACAACAAATACAAATATTACTGATCAAAATAATAACAGTCCAGTCATAGACATTAGATAATTTCACCGGTTCTTGTACTTGTACTTGTGACAGTGTGACAATAAAGGCCCTGATTGATTGATAGATTGATTGATAGGTACTGAACAACAAGTCTAGGTTTTAAGGGATTATATCAATGTGTAAACAGAGGCAAGAACCTGCATGCAAGAGCTAACAATAACAGAAACTTATAATAATTACACAATACAATAAAGGACAACGCCAGAAGAAAATGACTTGGGATGACAAAGAAAAGAAGTGAACACTCAGCTAGAAATGTGTTGCTTTACACATACTCCATTCACGTTTTTGTTCCCACAGTGTTCTACATAAAGGCAGGACAACGTTATCCAAAAACATCATCATGTAACATAACCTGCTGCAGTTAAAACACTGTCTTAGTCAACATTTACTATACAGGAACATTATTGGAAATGATAAACATCCTTAACATTCTATCGACAGTGGATTAAAACTTTTACGTAACGTTAGCCAACGTTCCCTTCTAGCTGGGTCGATTTTTAAAATGTAGACAGAATTATAATATTGCTTGCTAATGTTCAGAATGAGCTGTTCTCCTGTGTCTGCATCTTTGAGTTACACTAGTTAACAGAAAGAATTCAAACTTTGTCGCAGCTACTACTCGATGCATTCATTTCTCATGCCTCTTCCTCCCACATTCATGGACTCCACACCTCACAAGAGCTCACAATGTCTAAAGATTAAACTGTAACAAAGCACGAAGACTTCTTAACATATCAAAGTACTACACATAACAAAGAAGAAGAAGCTGTTCTTCCAGTATATAGACGTGATGATGCCCCATGCATACGATCAGACAAGCAAACTGTTTTCCCTAAAGGTTCATCCAACTGCTCGCCTGCTATGACAGTTAAACAGGAGGAGGCACACTGGCAATGAGGCAGGCTTGTCTGTCACTACAGCACCCCTTGCTGTGATGCTCAGAATGCAGCTCAAATTTTAGATGTTATGAATCGTCATGACGCGTCTTAGTAGTTCATGTTTTATCTGTGGGCAAGCACACCAGAGAGATACTCATTCACGACAACTCACTGCTGTGTGGTTAGGACTGAAAATGTGTATAACTGATCAGACTGCAGAGCGCTGATGCACACAAGGTCCATTCATTCATCTTCTGAAGAGCTTGGGTTGCGGGGAGAGCTGAAGTGCACCCCGGTGCTCACTGGGCAGAAGGCAAAAAACACCCTGGACAGGCTGCCAGTCCAATGCAGGGCAGAAACACTTGACGCAAAGAAAAATGATTGGCTTTCTTTACTAGTGAACCATACAAAAACACAAATAAACATAAACTGTTTAACAAGCACATTTAACTAAAGTGATGCTGCATAGATAGCAGACGCAGGATAAATATTCAAATATGTTCAAAAGCCACTCTGCACTGATATCAGTCAGCTTACACCGACTCTTGCAGTGTGTGTACTCAGCTTTAAGACACTTTTAGTAGGTGCCCTGCTGCAGCATTGATGGGGGAGTACTCTGAGGTCGCAGGTCAGACAATCTATGCTTTTAGTTCCTCACTCAGCTCATACAGCGGTGCAGAGGTGTGCTTCCCCCCTTCTCCTGTGTTGACGCAAACAGTTATTCGAAACTTGAGGTCACCTTTAAACTTTATTTGAGATGTTTTCAACTGAGCCCAGTCACATCGCCTTACTCATCTTCGGGGCTGAGTGGGACGCCCTAATTGAAGATTTTGTCTGCGGAGAGACTGCAGAGTGCCGACTCAGAGAGAAAGAGTGTGCTGAGCCTCAGAAAGACTGAAGCCTGACTGTAATTCTGATGAGTCAGGTTCAGTGCGGGCTCCAGCAGCACTGCTCAATGTGCTACAAAATAGATGGGTTCTAAAATATAACAGACCTGCGCACACACACGCATACATACCAGGGCCGTTCAAAACAGAGCTTTCTTTTATCTTTTTTTGTTTATTTGTTTTACTTTGTATACTTTTGTATTCTTTCACCAAAACACTTTAAATTTGCAGCACTGTCACCTGAGGAACATGAAGATCTACCCGTATTAAGGTAGATCCACCACAGGTGTATAAAGTAGTAAAGAGTTATTAGCTCAGTTGTTTTGTGTTGTATTGTAATTAGTTTATTATTCTTTGGCGGATCATGTAAATAACACAGTTGATAGTGAAACATGGCAGAAGCTGAACTGTTTATGAAGTATTTTATTTGGTGCAGACCATCGCAAAAAAATGCATTCCCACCAGCACAGAACTGAAACCGGGCCCACTTCAAAGAGGAGCATGTTTCTGTTGTTTGTTGCCTATCCGGGGACAGGTAGAGGATTAACACATGTCAAAATGGACTAAAGAGAAAAGTTTGATAGGTCTGCCCCTTAAAAGGTAGGTAAAACTGCCCTCAAACATAAACACACACTTAATAAGTCACTGACTTCACTGATAGTTTTGTTATTCATAAATTTCATTTTCAGCATATCTGAGAGCATATTTTCAGCATATCTGAGAGATCGAAGCAGTTGGAGGGTGCTTACATGTTAGCTTAATAGTGTAACAAACCCAAAACATTAATAGAATCTCTAAATAAAAGTAGAAACAACAACAATGCTCAAATTTGCACACATGGCAAACCAGTACAAAAGCAGATATAATATATTTTTCCTTCATGCAGCGTGCGAAACACCCAGTAGTACTCTAAGAGTACTTCCAGTAGTCATAATTTGAACACTATAAGGTTTGCTCAGTAGGGACAGCAGTGCACCTGACCTCAAAGTCCACTTAAAAGTCCAGCCACAGACTCACAAGCTACTGACTGATGTTGTTTATTAGCTCCCTACCAAAACAACTACATGAATTGGGCCTATTTCATGTAAATTATAGGTAAATAAGTTACTTAGGCTGGCCCTTGTTTTCATGCACTGATGCTGAGCATCATTTTCTCTTAAATCTCTGCAGGTTCCCATACTGTACGCATGTTTCATAAATCACACACATTCAATGCTGTTCACTTGATAGAATAACAGTGATTAGTTACTATTTACTGTGATTAGTTAGAGGGCTCATTTATATACTGAGGTCTTCTGTGATATAAGTACTGCATATGGATATCGAGATAACAACTGTTAGATGATACACTGTGGAGCTCTCACTGCTCGGCAGCAGATGCAGCCATTGCTTTGCACATTCTGAAAAGTAAAGTGGAGCATGAGGGAGAAGTGTCCTCCAGCTCTCCGCAGACTGACCCTGAGGTTCCTGCCTGATTCTGGAGCAGGAGATTGGCCACTGAAGCAGAAAGGAGCCGGTGCCACATTAATTAGGCACTGTCCCATTCTGCACTGCACTCTGGTCCTCTGAAGGCTCCCGAAGCCGACAGCCCAGCTGGTCCACTGAGAGCGAGAGAGCCGTGTATACATCCTTATTACATTTCACTATCATACAACAATAATCCACATATGGTCCGGAGCTGCTTACAGAGAACATGCCTTTCAACAGCTTTGTGTCAAGATTCATCCTCCGTCTATGAAATCTCTCATGAAAAGAGCTTGTAGTTACTCTGGGAGCTGAGTTCAGTGTTGAATAAGAGTGATTCACTCGCTATTTGAAAAGTGCACAAAGTGATGCTTTGGTGGCACAGAGCTGATGTGACAGGGAGAAGATGCTCTAAGAGCAAAACACAAACTCTGAATCCGTAGTGCTGGGAGATATAAGGCATTCACCACAATTTTGGTACTTTTTTGATTGACTGATACTGATTTTAGCGATACTGGGATTGGTAGTTCATTCATTACTTATTTAAATTTATTTATTGCAAAGAAGCTCATCTTGAAAGAATGGTCTCACTTTCTTTGGACAGTCATCTATAGATTAAATATCAATGCTTTAATTGTTGCCATTAGTACATTTAAGTGTCATAAAAAGGGACAGAAAACAGATTTAACAGAAAGCTGCAGAGAAGTCTCAACAACTAAATACACAGTCGCATCACATTATTATGACCACCAGCTGATATCCACAGTAACCATCGTGTGGAGCGCAGACAGCAGCTAGACAGGCTGTGAAACTCAATAAGGTAGGCTGTCACATTTTTAGCCATGGTGAATTGTCTTGCTGGAAGATCCCATCCACCCAGGGAGGACAATCAGTGTGTATGGGTGTCTGTGATCTGCAAGGATGGCTTCATACACAAATCGGTTAAAAGTGCCTTCCATATGGATAAGTGGGCCCAGACCACCTATGCAAGTAGTCATAATAACGTGACTCGACTGTGTAATAATAATGTGACTCAACTGTGTAATAATAACGTGACTCGACTGTGTAATAATAATGTGACTCAACTGTGTAATAATAACGTGACTCGACTGTGTAATAATAATAGAATTTTTCAGAATATTCTGCAGGGCTATTTTTCCACAACTCCAAAGTTCAGTCGCATTTGTTGGTTGAATTTTCTGCTTGTCATGATGCAATTAATCCAAAACACATTCAGTCATGTTAAGGTCTGGACTCTGGAGTGGTCAGTACATTGTTCTAAGAACACTAGCAGCATCTTTGTTTAATTTGCAAATATTTTGTATTTTGTAAACCTGTGGATTTCTGTACATCTGAAGCAAGACTAGTGAAGGAAGCTAGAAGTGCTGAGTATCAGATAGTTTTGGTGGTCTTCCAGGTTCTACACTGTTGTTAGTAGCTTTCTCTGTAACTTTTAATTCCAGTTATTCCTTTTCTTTATGCAAATTAATTATATTTTACTGAATCTCCTGAAAACTGAATATATTTTAACAGTCATGTGGAAATGAAATAAATGGGTGGTCTGTGACTTTTGCACAGTGCTGTATGTGTAAACGGCTCAGTAGCTATACACATCTGTGTGTGTTTTTTAATGTCTTACCAGAACTCGGGGAATCCATGCAGAAACAGCATAAGCGGCTTGCCCCTCTCGCCAGCAGCTACATAATGAAATCTGAGTCCAGACTCCTGCAACCACAGAGAAAGAGAGAAACCAGCCATGGTTAAGTTTCACAGTGAATACGGTGTGTATGCCATTGACTGCTCAGACCCATTTCCCAAAGGGGAAGTGACAGTTCATACTAATATAAAATCTATTCTCATCTTGCTTTCTGCTTTATAGAGCTATAAATGTAACCAGTGAAATAGTTTTGTATACAAGCAATATCAGTGCCATATCTTTTATTGACATTTACTTGTAATATTACAGCAATTTCATTGATTATATAGCTGATAAAAAAAACTTCAATATGTTCTTAATTGGCAAAGTCTTTGTTTGCACAAGTTTAGCAGTGATATGCAATTTAATAACAACATACTAGTAAATACTTTTGCATGACACTGTGAACAATTTACTCAGATTAGCTGTTCATCTGAATCGTATGCATGTAAATGCATTGCAGAGGCTGCTGATAGCAATTGGACTGGCTTAAGTCAGAGCGCAAATAGGCAAAGCATAAAATATGCCTGCAAGCAAATGACCCAGCATAAAAATGCAAATGTTTAACTCTGCATACGTGCATAAAACTGGTTCATATGATAAACAGGAAACTGGGCAACAAATATAACTTGATTTAGATTATTTAATAAAACAAAATAGTGATGCAGGAAAAAGGGCCTGAGCTACAACTTTGTCAGGACCTTATTCACAAGCTTGCAGGCAATAAGCCTGCAACAAAAACTGCTCATTATGCAAAACAAGTGAAAGGTTATACTCTATATTTCCCAAAGCATCCCTCTCTAATTGGTGAATTCAGCTACTTTGGGGAGCACCTACTGCTGACATAGGGGTTCAGCTGCGCAAGTACCGCTTAACTAATCTCTACAGAAAAGCACTGGTCAATAAAATGGGACACTGATAAACAGATAAAAAGAAATGGTTAAGAAAAA
This sequence comes from Megaleporinus macrocephalus, assembly GCA_021613375.1. Classification (NCBI taxonomy): domain Eukaryota; kingdom Metazoa; phylum Chordata; class Actinopteri; order Characiformes; family Anostomidae; genus Megaleporinus; species Megaleporinus macrocephalus. Next base: position 30,650,468 of record CM038704.1, on the reverse strand, counting down.
ATCACTACTTACAGTAAAATTAAATTCAGCCTGTTTATTTAACCTTTTCCAAACTTTTCCCTACGGCACCCAGTATTATTTGCAGTTATCATGTAATACCTCCTTTAACTACTCAGTACTTCAAGAATGCTACTGAGAAAATTGAAAATCATGCAGCTTCTGGAGTGTTTAGGTGAAATCTATTATTACTTCTTTCAAAAAAAACCCCCAAAAATTATATATATATATATATATATATATATATATATATATATATATATATATATATATATATATATATATATATATATATATATATATATCATGTGTGCATGTTTGCATGCTTGTGCTCAGCTATATAACTGGTTCTCTAGTTGTAGTGATGTAGTAGTGATGCAGCAACTTCAGTCAAACGAGACTCTAAATACGACGTCAGGCGATAAACTTGCCTTTTACAACTTCGCCAGCATCAAAACTGCAAAAAGTGAAGCAGTGAGCGTGCTTGACTCAAATGCGCAGTTCATTACCACATCAACACATTCTCTAAACACAAGTACTGGCGAAGAAACTAAGTAAGAGAAGTAAAAACAGTATGTGGGATTCTTGTAGAAATGCTGATAATGTCGGTGCGTTACTTTTTAGTATCTGTAAACGCTGCAGGCTGTAAACCCGATAAACAAAATAACGGATTAATCTGTGCTGCACACAAATAAAGTGAAGTCGCCGGAGGAGCAGCGCAGGCCTTTTACACCAAATATCTCTCAACCTGCAGAAAAGCTCAGACTTCTTCGTGCACGTCGCTGCTATTTCCCACCACGCGTGCACGCGCCCGTCCGCCCGCCTCACCTTTATCCTCACGTAGCAGTGCGTTCCCAAGGACGTGTCGTTCAGACATGAAGGTGGCGTCTCGCGAACTGACCACTGGAAGGTGGTGGAGGGTCTCAGCAGGATGTTCCACCAGAGTCTGAGCAGTGCGGTGGTCGTGCACAGGGCGCAGTAGCCGTAGACGAAAGCCCAGTAGCCCAGCAGCCTGAGCTTCAGCGCGAGCCAGACAGAGAGCAGCAGCAAGTTGTGTAGCAGCCTCGCCATCTTTACATTACTGCGCGAGCGTCTGCTGATTTCAGCGCGAGGTGCTATTGTTCTCCTGGTTTACAGCGTGTGTCGTGATGGATGCGAGCCTACATGGTAGTGACGCTGCGCTGATGGAGGAGGCTCTCCGCTCCGCTCCGCTCTGATCTGCTCTCCTGTGTGTGCTGGGAGGATCCCTGTTTGTGTGCGAGTGCGCGCGCGCGTGTGTGTGTGTGTGTGTGTGTGTGGAGGTGCACACACACAGACACACTGCACAGCGCACAGCAGCTTAGGCGAGGCTCAATGCGGGATGGAAGCTCAAACACAAGGTGTTGCTGCACCTCGGACTGGACCATTCTGAGCTCTGGGCAGATATTTAAAAGAAATCATAAAACAAACTCCAGCTTTAATTGAAACTCCTAATTCAGCCGTTAAGTCATGAAGACACATAAGTCATAAGTCACATGAAGTCTCAGTTGAACAATATATGTATATATATATATATATATATATATATATATATATATATGTATATGTGTGTGTGTGTGTGTGTGTGTGTGAGTTTTTATTCCACTCATGTAAACAGAAGCTGAACAAACAGCTTTTTGAAAATGTGCAAATGGCTGAATAAATAGAACAAATAAAGAAAAGCATTTGTTTCTTATTGACTAATAGGATATTGTTGCCATTCAAATGTTCTTACATGTAAACCTTCCAATCATACAAACATTGTTGTTGCACAGTGAATACTTGTACATTAATAAGTTAATAACTTATAAATAATAAATTCATAACAAAAAAACAGGAAATAGCTTATAGTAGACAAAACACAAATGTGAAATAAACTTTAATCTGATTTTCATGTCTTTATTTTTATTACTGTTATGAGAGGCCTTCAAAGACAAAAAGTTGCAAGACCAAGATCCTGTCCTGAGGGGCAGACTGCGTGTAATATCCATTAAAAGAACAAGCCTCAATACATGATCCCTACAGTGAGAGCGTCCAGTAGGTCTGTTATGCTATGGGGGCATTTTACTGGGATGGCTTAGGTCCTCCTGCTCTCCTGTACAGAGCAGGAGCTCACTACATACAACTAATCAGTGGACTGAAGACGGAGACCAACTGATTAAACAAGGGGACTCGGGTGTGCTTCTGCCTGATTGGAAATAAAAGCCTGCAGTGGATAATTATGTTGACCACTGCATCAGAGGGTCATCTCAAATCAACACAAACACTTCTTTCCTGACGGGAGTGGTCTCGTCCATAATGATAATGACCCAATTCAAAGGCACGAGTGGTCCCTGATTTCATATAAATCATATGTTACGGCCTTCGCAGTGTCAACCCAACAGAGCGTCCTGCCTTCCACTTCCAGAGACTTGTACAATCTATGACAAGGTGCACTGAAGCTGCTCAGACTACAGTTGGAAGGCTTCTGTGATTCATGCAGAATTATGATGCAAAACTCTGTCCTGTAGTCCTGAATACACTCTGAGCATTTAGCTAATAATGGAGATCTATCACCTGAGCGCCCCTGCAGCACCCGTTTAACTGCACAAAGAAGGATATGACAGTGCTGACCTGGAAAAGGACACAAATGCGCACCGAGGGTGAGTTACATCACACACACACATCCCATCACGATCATATGGGATTTATTTAAGGTATATAAATAAATCCTGTTTAAGCCCCACAGGACCTGAGAATTATGAACAAATGTGTTTTTGCCAGTAAGAGAGCAAGACTACATAACACTGGAACATATAGCAATTCCTATTTTAAGTGGCTTTACATTTTATTTTGTCAGATGCCTAGGAGTTTTGCATACATATACACACACACACACACAGTATATAAGTGTATATATATATATATATATATATATATATATATATATATATATATATATATATATATATATATATATATATATATATATATAAAAAACCAATAACCATTCAGACCTTTCAACTGACCTTGCCTCGAGTGACCTTGTGTTATGGTCTATTGGCTGTTCGAAATCCTAACTCCTACATTATTTCTAAAGTTTCTTTAAAGATCCTTTTTGTAATGTAATGTAATTTTGATCCAACGTTTCTTTTTCTTTATTGTTAAAAGCACTTCTAGTTCTATTTGCACATATTAAAACTAACGACTCAAAGTTGTCATTTTGAAAATACTTGTTTTTCTTGGGACAGTGATGCTATACACCTAGAAAATGCTACCGGGACAGAATAAATGAACTTGATTTGTTTCTGACAGTTCAGCAGCCAATGTTTCTTTCTTTCTTTCTCTCAGCTGAAACGCTCTTAGAATGATGCAACGACAGTTAAGCAGTGACATTAAGCCACAAGCTATTTTATGGCTCATTAGACTGTCAAAAAGAAAACCGGAGGAAAACAGCTGCTTACTCATATATTACAGTTTAATTCCACTACCCTGCAAAAGAATACAAAAACAACCGGTTAAATGAAAATACCTTTTTAATTGATTTAGCTTAACTTTGAAATAATACAATAGTCTTGTTTCCCTTGGGATTGTAAAGTGCTTGTGTGTTAAAGTGTGTGTCTGTGTGTGCAGAAGGAAAGGCGCTGCAGAATCGACTGTGACATGCCCAGCGCTGCATTGCGTCCTCTGAGCCCAGCCCTGGGCCTGAGTACAGCTCAGCACAAGGCAGGAGAAGCTGCTACCCTCAGACACCTCCGGGCCCAGTCTTTCATAAAGAGGCTCACAATGTAATGGCACTGTTCTTACAATAGGACGCAAGTAGAAAAGAACAAAAGGATGTTTATATTCCCACCAATTTTCATTAATTGAAAACTGACATCTGGCAAAACTATAACATCTGTCCTCTGAATAACAAATACTAATATAATTATTTCAATCTTTAACATAAATGTAAATATTTCTTCCATATACACGTTACTTGGACAACAGAAAACACTGATAAATAAGACAATCAAAAATCAGTCAACTGGAGCACAGAGCTTTCTGGTGTAACTCAGTGAATGAGGGCTAATGTTACAGAGAGGGATTGAAGGCCATTCAGGAGCAGCTAGTACAGTTCTGCCAACAGCTAGTGCAAGAAGACCAGCTGTACCATCCAGTGGACACAGCTATGGAATGTGACAACCGATGTGAATACAACAAAATAAGCATTGTTCAGTACAAAAAGTAGAAATCAAAAGTTACATAACAGATGGAAGTAAAATGTATGACATACATGAGGTGCAACTGACATTTTCTTTTATAGTAGCTTCCGTTTCAGTAAACTAGCTTTCAAAAAATAAGCAGCAAAACTCAGTGCAGGTATTTTAGAATGAGGAGGGAAAAAAAAAACCCAAAAACGTGTTTAGCTCCACTGACATCCCACGCTTTACAGTACGCTTTTTTTTCTTTACTTAAGAGCCACTTCAGTATAAACGTGCCAAAGTGAAATGAGGTTACCATATTGTAAGGTTTTGCCCTGGTGAAGTGCTATAAACCCGTTTCAGTCGCCAGGACTCGAACTCTTCAGGAGGGGGAGTGGAGACAGGCTGCTTTGTTCACTGAACAGTAGCGTTTTGTTTTGTTTTTTTTTTTTAAACATCAAAAATTATTTTATTATTTTACAGCAATCTTAATCAAGGTTCTTCTCGAAGGTCGCCATGATGTCACTCTGCATGGTCATGTCGATGATTCCAGACATCTAAGGACAGAGCAAGGAGGGATTCAAACTTGATCAACAGAATAAAGCCGGTTAGTAAGTTAATCGCTTTACTCTAAGCTGCAGGAACTGTTTGGCAACAGTCACAATCAGATAAGCAGCACTTAAAGCTTTCATCTCTGACAGAGAGGAGTAAACATCAAGATCCACTTCAGATCTGAAAATAATCCACAGGTGTTTCTGTTCATCCTTAAGGCTAGGAGTCTGAAAGTATGTGTAGCTGATTTGCAAATCAAACCAAGAAGCTGACGGTATTCCTAAAACAGGGGACTGTTCAAGAGTCCAGACCGGAACCTCACTGAATGCGTTTGGGACTTCTAAGCTTGTGAAAAGCAGAAGACACAACTGACTTCTAAGACTGAATATGGAACACTAGTAAAGATATTTTCTCCACACTTCTCAGACTTTTAGACCCCACTCTATTTCTACTCTGCAAAAATGTCTAAACCACCTTTAGACAGATTAAAATGACATTTGTTGTTATTTGGCAAGAAAAATGCAGAACAATTAATTAACAATAAATCACAATGTGTCCTGAATTGATATTAGTAAGTTTAAAATACACCACCACTGCTGTACAAAAACACTACATTTTAACTTACAGCTTCTCGTCTGCGTCTCTCCTGCTCTCTCTTCCGGGCCATTTCTCTTTCGGGGTCCACAAAGCGCTGGGAAGGAGTGGGAGGTTCAGGGGCTTTCGGTGTGTCTAAGATAGCTGCCATGAGAGGAAGCTCTGCGGACTCCACCTCCGGCTGTGAAGCTTGGTTCTCTAGCTTTGACTTTTCGGGCTGCTGTATCAGACTATGAATTTTTAAAAAAAATAAATAAGTAAATAAAAACAAACAAACAAAAACACCACCAACAGCACATTTTTTCAACATTGCTGAAATTGCTATTACACAACAGTTCACTGTTAAAGCTGGAGGGACCCCAAGTGGGGCAATGAATTAAAAGCACATGAGCAGAAATGGAGCTGAAATCAATCCTTCAAAGGGAGCTTGGCTAAAGAGCAGGCTGTTAAGTGTGATGGGCCATCTCTCCTGGGGGCTTAGCAGTTTTCCCCCCAACATAGCAATAGCTTTAACAGAATTTTTTTTTTTTTTAAGAGCCGCTCTGCCTGCCTACTGTGTAACCTGGTGATTCTAGGAATTTCTCAAAGGCAGGTGAATTTCTCAATAGCATGATTCTGAACTCCAAAAACAGCCAAAAGCAGCTTTAGTTCAAAACCAAACTCACGACCACACAATGAGCTACAATCTCTCTCTCTCACACACATACACAGACGAAGTAATCCAGAACAGACTTGCGTAGTGTTTGTGTTTTGCACTGGTGCTACAGTACATTTCCGACGTTAAATTTCGGAACACTAGGTCATTACACTACATAAGGAAGCTTCATTCAGCTTTCCAGAAGCTAGTTAAAACCTAAATTAGGCTAGCTGTCCCTGCCCACCTGCTCTTGCCAGAGGTGCTCCTCTCTCGGCCTGCGTCCAGCTGGAGTTTACGGGCGCGCTCTCGCTCCTCCTTCTCCATGGCAACCTTGCGGAATTGCTGGAAACTCTCCTTAGATGACCGGATGGCAGAGGGAGCAAGAGTGGCCATCTTGCCCAGGCTTGTCCATGAGTCTGCATTCTTTAGAACGATTTCCTGCAGAAAGAAAACACAAATAATAACAGAAATTCCCTGTGACCCTGATCCAACAGCTCAAACACCATTATCTAGGGTTGATATGATGGAAGACAGTTACTTGTTGATCAATGGGAAATTTTTATTATAATTGGTCCATATCAAAATATCTTAGATTCTGACGTGCTTACAGTCTTGAACCCTGTCTATATAAATGTATTCAAAGCTTTAACTGGTGTTGTGCTACATCTACTTAATATGAGCAAAACTTATTTTTAAGTTATGGGCCACATCAAGATGGGCATTGCTTTTCTTATCAGTGCATCTGTAAATACTAAACAATATAATAGCAAATCAGAAATACCGTTTTAGGAGCACTGGGTTTGACGTCTTGGCTAGACTTGCACAGTTCCCCTTCTGCAAGTTTAGCCCCTACATAAAGTGTGTATGAAAGAGAAAAAAAGATGCATTCAGAAATATTCTGGTTACAGTTAAGGATTAGAAGCAGAACTCCTAAAAAAGAGAAAGCTGACCAGGCGTTTTGTGCAGCTGAGCTGAGGAATCTCTCGCTGCGCCTGGATCTCCCTGCTCCTCCCCTACATGAGGCAGTGGGGGCAGCCCTGGACACTGCTGCAGAGACAGAAAAGGAGATTTTCAGGGAAAGAAAAAAAAAATGTGCCAGTCCAGTATCCGCATGAATTTAACACGTGCACTACTAAACGAGTCACTTCTGAAATATTAAATCAAACAAATGTGTTTTTACTTCTATGCTGAGTGTTAGACCTTGTAAGCCTGCTGAAAAGACAAAACAGATTTACCTCCTTGGTGATGGGCTGTGATTGTGCACTAGCTGGGGCTAGGTTTATTGAGGGCAGTGCAGGAGAGCTGAGCGGTGAAAGAAGGGCAGGAAAACCTGACCGAAAATAACATTCAAAAAAGTCAATACAAAGACATGAAAACATTTCTTATTACTGGAGGAGTAATATCTTAAATATGCACGACAACACAGATGATATGGGAGCAAAGCACAGAGCAAAAGAAAGAAATGCAGGGCAGTTTTGAAAAAGGAGAACACAATGGAAAAGCAAATGTAAAAGAAAGCCAAACAAACACACAACAAATGATTAGATGGACAATGATATGACACAATAGGAAAAACAACAAACTTAAATAATACGGGAACTTAAATCATAAAGGAAATCCACTTATATGATGAAACACAACGCCTAGCTACCACGGAAGACAGAGACTGCGTGCAAAGCTAATCAATCTCACAGGCACACATTTGAAGTCCACAGGAGATTAAGACAAGGGAAACCAGTGGGCGGCGATTACAGTGATTCAGAACAACCTCTTACCTTCCTGCTGAGTTTTCAGCAGAGGCTTCTCTGAGGCGGCAGGGGGGCCGGCGTGGGGCTTCTGCGAGACAGAGTGAGGAAGGGGTGGGGAGGAGGGTGTGCTCTGGGGCTCACTGGGTGAGGCAGATAGAAGCGGGCAAGCGTTGGGTGGGGAATTTTTGGGCGGGGTTGTTATGAGGCTGCAGAGGGAGGGGCTAGGAGGCAGAGGATAGGGGCCGTGTTCTGGGGGCACATTAAAAGGCGACAGGGGGGGCGTCCAGGTTTTGCGAAGCAAAGGAGCCGCTTTGGCACTGGGTCGGGAAGGTTGAGGAGGCAGCCGACTGTGCAGGGCTGAGGAGGAGGGGGTGGTGGAGGAGATTTAACACAACAGAGAAGTATAATACACAATTAAGGGCCATTTCACAAAGCAAGGTTTCTTAATACAACAGGACATGCCCAGACATTACTACTGGACACAAGTACAAACTGTTTGAGGCCATCAAAAAAAACAAAACCCAAAAAAACAAACAAACAAAAAAAAAACCTGGGGCAGTCTTGTCAGACTTTTGTGGTCTGGCTTGCTCTCTTTTAAAATCTGTGCATTTTACTGCAGTCACCAACCATCTTGAAGATCAACATCCACCCCCACCCATCTTTTCACCTCCAACCTCAGCCTTGAAACCTGATTTAATTCTAAATACAATAATTAGCTATACCCAGATGGCTGTTACACAGAACTTCAACAAAAAGACAAGCCTGTCTATTAAGAAGACACTTGAGAGAGATGGGTTCTCCAGGAGCAGAGTTGGTGACCACTGTAAGAGAAGGATGAGCAGGTGCAGTGCGCCTAACCTGCCGGTGCCGGAACAGCCTCCTCAGCAGGTGCCCTGGCGACCTGCTCCTTTTCTGTCTGCGCAGACGGATTTTTGGAGTTGGCTGCTGAGGGCAGAGGATGTCCAGACGGAAGTCGCACCCGGCAAGACTCCTTCAACTCAGGGTGAACACTCCGCTTCGACGCCTGATTATGGAGGGAAGGGGGAAACAGTGGGGCTACATTTCACTCCAAATTTATTCTGCACAGTGTGAAGTGAAATGCATAGACAAAAAAAAATCCACCCCAACCCCCCCCCAAAAAACCCAACTAAAACTAAAAGGTGACATTATCCAAATGTTTTAACCTTTTGAAGGAGTCACTTCTTTCTTTACCTTGTTTTTACTTTTGCCATGAGCAGGGGCTTTGTTTTGCTTCTTCTTAGGTTTCTGCTCTGTAAGACACGCATAATGCTTGTTATTCAGTCAGAGCAGAGGGAAGGGCCTCATCCAAACTGCTAATGTCTATTCAGTCTATTCCTGGGCCGATTCCTACCATTATCCAGCACACAGCCACGTGTACACAAATGACTCTATATGCAGAACATACAGTAACGTACAAGTAAAACACACACATGCTTAATAAACATACAAGACAATAAAACTACAGCTACTGAACAAATTAAGTATCCTGAAACGATTGCTCTGCTTTTCCCTTGCAGTCCACGTATATGCTTTCTCTAAGTTTGGCTCTATGTGAGTAAAAAATGTGCATGCTATCTGTCACTGGGTTCAAAGGTGATGGTGAGTGGAAGTGAAAGCAACATGTGATGGAAAAATAAAAAGACACTATTCTTAAAACGTACAACAGTCGTCTAGGAAAATGAGTTTTATTTGAACCAAAATCAATCAATATCTTTAAATCTGTTTAGGTAAATAAAATTAGCAAAAAAAAAAAAAGCTAGAAAAGAAATAAATGCAGTGGATTTTAGCAGGACAGATGGCCGCCTCCTACGACAAAGCTTTGTTTGGTCCTACCATGCCCATGCCAGCTTAGTTTACAATCTGGTCAATACCTTACATACAACATTAAAATATAAATTGACAAATCAAGATTATTTTCTTTTACATAAATAAATGTTACAGGAACCTATCACATATACATATACAATTTGAACCAATGCAACAAGAGAATCACACAGAAATGAGCAAGTGCAGCGGTTTTAAATGAGGACCAGCTATGACTCTATTCTTTAAATGTCTGCCGCGCAACAGCCTTCTAGTCACATTGCCTGCCCAACAGCTAAAGGTCTTTCATGCTTCACTTCTAGTGACATCTGAGCTTTGTTTTAGTACCGGCACAGTTCCATTTGGGGTAGAAACAGCCTGTTTATGGGTGAACTTTTGCAAAGCAGTAGGAAATAGCAAGCCTACTTTATTATTTCTGAGTTTGGCTTTTTTGAGGGGGTTTTCTGTTTTGCTTGCTATATTGTACACACTATAAAAGAATCATGTGTGACCAGTGTTTAAATTGAGTCTCAGGGTTTCTCAGCAACAATAAATGAACCAATTCAGGCCAGTTCATAAATTAAACTGGGTTTCGACTGGGTTAAAACATGCGCAAAGCACACAATTTGCTGTGCCCTACTGAGAACAAGCTGGCTTCATTTCGAAACTGCAACACTGTCTTAAAAACAGACATAAAAAGGTGATTATGATGAAACGTGAACAAAGTTATCAATATCAAAAAAGAACAACAAAAAATAAATAGCAACAAATAGAAAGATAGAGAAAAAGATAACTTTGTGACAAGACTTCACTTATTTGGAAGGAAAAGTGCACAAAAACTTTCACACCCATTTAACAATATGCAAAGAAAAAAAATTGAAAAGACTTCAAATATGTAGTGTTCCAATAAGGGTTATGGTGACATGGTTCTACAAATGGGGACGATGGCATGTCCAAGCAAAGTTAAGCACTTTTTTGGTTTGCTTGTCTCCTGTTTTGTCTTCCCCTCAATCTACCAGTGGGCAGAGAAAAATGGGAAGGTGGTGATTTTAGCCAAGAGAGGGTTAAATAGGTAGAAAGGTGGGGGAAAGAGGGAAAGTGCTTATGTAGATCAGCTAACCTGAGTCAGAGTAACTGCTATCAGAAGAGCTAGAATCAGTACTACTGCTGTCTGAGCTGGAGTCAGAGGTGCTGCTGTCGCTGAGGCGGGACGACCGTGCCAAATCCTTCAGCTCTGCTGCCTCACCTGTGCCAGGGAAGGACAGACACCAGCAGGTGAGCCAGAGTGACAGCAGTAGCTTGACCAATAAGTGCAACACTTTACCTTTCACTACACAGCTTTTATTAGTTTGTTTAATGGAAAAAAAGAAGCAGAACACAGAGAGAAAAAAAAACCCACAAAAAACTTACTCTTAGCCTTGGTCCTCTTAGTTAAGCTCAGTTCTTCACTAGCATTCTGTTTCTCCACCTCCTTCATTTTCTCCGATTTGAGCTTTTGGGGCTTTTTCTCTACAGCAGAAGATAGAACAAAAAAAGTCTATAAAAAGACTAAACACACACACACACACACACACACACACAATATACATTTACCATTCACTTTATTAAAAGAACACTTCCTTGCAGCTCCATTCTGAAGGTGTACACTTAAAGGCTACAGAGCATCTGTTAATACATAACCTTTTAGCCATCCTCTAGTTTATCAACAGGTCAGTTTCTGACCCAAAAGCCATTCTCAGTCAGATATCTGTGTGTAGTGGGCCATCCTCAAACTGTCAGAGACACTGCTTTGTTAAAAAAAATGGGTTTCTACTCAAATATTTGTCCAACAGCCATCCTGTGGTCAAAAACTGACCAATGACAAATGGGGTATAGTGTGTCTGACAAATAGCAGGCTACACTCTGAAACTGTACGCCTATATAACAAACCTATTACGAATGTTGACCTCAAACAGGCCATCAAGTGGCATTCCAAAATGTTGTTCCAATAACATGGACCAGAATTGTACAATAATGATTTAAGTTGTAATGAATTTGGGTCTCCACGCGTAATCTACTCACGGTGAGGCTTTTTGGGCTTCTTCCTGAGGCAGGTCATTACAAAACTTTCCAGTGCTCGAAGTGTAGATGGCTTGAGCATTTCAAAGTCAATCTCAATTTCCTCTGGATCTGTGTCTCTGAGACTGGGCTCTCTGATTTTGATGATGTTCACCACTTTGCCAAGTTTGTCTCCAGGGAGCTTGTTGATGTCCAGACTCAACTGCCGCTTCTCCTCGTAGGACATGGGCAAAGCGGGTTCCTCCTCCTCAGACTCATAGCCTTTATCCTTATTCCGCCTGGTGACAGCAGAGTTTGAATTCAGACTGGTGAGAAAATGTGTGTGCCGGCTAAAGCCTGCTAGTGTGAGAGTCTAGGTGCGCATGGGTGTGAGTGTTTACTTACCCTGCTGACTTGCTCCTGTTGGCCCTCTTTTGTACTTTTGATGGAATTGCATCCCTCACATCATCACCTTTTCTTTTGCTTTTTTTCTTCTTTTTCTCCTTCTTCAACTTGTCTTTCTTCTTTGGCTTCAGTAGAGGTGTTTGAGTCAGCAACTGCAACTGCTCTCGCACTGCTTTCAACTATTGACACAAACATAACAATAAACAAAACAATACCATTTCAAAAAAGCAAGAGACCAATAATGACAGTTCACTCTATTACTGTTCATACCTGCTCCTCAAGATTAGCCAGACGTTGTGCTCTTTCCTGTTCATCTTCATCCACCTCTGAGTCAGATGAGCTTTCTGAAAAAGAGGACTCCGTATCGCTGCTCTCTGAGCTGGACGGGCTGTCTGCTTTTTCTTTCTTCCCTCTCTTGGGCACAGGAGGCTGGCCTTGAACCAAAACCCTTGGCTCATCTGGGATCTTGGCAAAGCGTGACTCAAAAACATCCTGAGCAGAGGAGACAGTCATTTATGGTCAGAAAATCTGCCCATCATGCACACCAGGAACAGGCAATGCATTCAAATATTCAGCTTTTATTCTTTTGGAAGAACGAGAGGAGCTGTATTTTTTAAGGATGTGCACAGCCAGCGCCTACCTGCAGTTTTCTGGCCATGGCCACAACCTCATGGGTAGGTGGGTTGTACTTGTAACAATTTGAGAACATGAGCCGAACATCTGCAGCAAAGTAAGATGCGTCTGGGTACTCGCGGTTATCCATCTTTTTCTGAAGGGAGAAGGTAGAACTACATATCAGCAATCAGCCTAATAAACAACTCAGCAATTTAGAAAAAAATCCACAATCAATCAGTCCAACAATATGCATGTCTTCCAATAACCAATGAATGCATTAGAAAATACACCTAAAGCTTTGCTCATCTGTGATTACTAACTATTAGATTAACCAAACTCAAAATTTTGCAGCTTACTTTAATGGTGCCCAAGTCCATAGGTTCGTGGATGATGTTGTGATAGTCATGAAGGCCCAGCCCTTCAGCATCTACAGGCTTGTAGAAAGGCCAGGCGTACATGGCGTGTTTCTTGGCGAACAACTCCTTCAAGATGCCATTGCAGTATTTAAGTCTTTCTGAGAGTTTAGTTTTCCGGCCCACCTGGTGCTGCTGGGGGGACTCAGGCAGGTCTTTGCATGGTGGTTTGATGGGCCTGCCACTTCCTCGCCTAGAGAACAGCTTCAGAACCTTAGTCTCAGTCATGCAAGGTGACGACTCACTGCTGGTGAGGGTGGATGCGGTGGGGGTTGTGGTATCTGCTTTTCTTTTCACACCCTTACTTAACTAAAAAAATAAAAATAAAACAATAAAATCATGGAGTCAAATGCGTTGAGTCACATGAACTGAGCAAATGACACACTCAGCTCACTCATCAATTATATTCATGATACTCCACAGTTTAACAGCACAGCATCCTGAAGAAAAATTATGTTGACACTGCTGTTGCACAACATACTAATGAGAGCGTATGATGTATGACACTCAATGCGTTGGTGTAAGTTGTGAACTTTTAAAAGCACAATGTTTGCATCATAGAATATTGACTGACTTTGGCTTCAAGATGAGCAGATAGAGGAGTGGAGGGAATGGTGTGGAGAGCTTCAGGAGGGATGACAGTCACAGTCTGCTGGAAGACCACCTCAGACATAGGAGACTGTGGCCTCAATTTTCCAAGCCCTGTTAAAAGTTTACACACACAGTGACAGAGAGAACTTTGTTCACCCTGCAAGTAAAGAGTTGCTTTCTTACATACTGAAATGTCAATAAAACTCCACCTTTAAAAATCTAGTAGTGTAGGTTTACAATTAATCTTGGTCAGCACAAAAAGAAAATAAATAAACAACTTAGTCAAATGTATGCACTACACAAATCTGGCATCTCTGCACATTTTGTTTTTCTTGCTCCAACTAATTAACTCATTAGCAAGACCCTCCAGAATTGCAGAACTGAAACCAATGGCTTCCCGTAGTCAATACCTGTAGTTAACTTTCTTCTTCCTTTCAGTGGTGCCTTGTTGGTGACAGCAGTGATTTCACACTCGTCCTGAGGCATCTCAGCCACTTTCTCCAGAAACAACTTCTCAAGCGCTTGAGCCATCAACACTATATCATCTCCGGGCTAAAGAAAACAAGTTTTAATTTAATATAAAGCTTTCATCTAGTGGACAAGACAAGAGTTTTCAGAGTAATTGAGTTCTCACCCGATTGTACACATAGCAATTTGTGAACATTGTGTTGAAGTCTTCAATACATTCCATTGCCTTCCAATAGTAATTGTTATCAAGACGCTTTTTGATGGTGTTTAAATCCATTGGGTTTGTAATGATTGTATAATAATCCTGAAAAAAACAAAGTCAGCAAAATTCACTCATAGAAAAAATATGCATACAATTCTTTAAATACTATGTTATGAGATGATAATCATCTTTTAAAGGAAGGCATGGTTTAGCTTTTTACTTTAATAAGCTTAAGACAACCAACCAATAAACTACCAAGCACTTTACAAGTTAAATCAGGTATATCAGGGCAGCTAAAACACTGAAAAGCACTGCAATTCTTAAAAAAAAAAAAAAAAAAAGCAAGCAAGTTCTATTATGTACCAATAACTTTTTTGTCCAATTAAACATGCTATAAATGTGTCACTTCTGCATATTTGTCCGGACAAAAAACTTTAAAGCTATTTTTCTTTAGTTCCACTAACACCTTAGTTAGTGCTATTTGTCATTGTAAGGCAATTTGTCCCCTCAGTCCTGTACTACTTTAAACTTACAGGCAGGTTGAGCTGAATAGCATCCACAGGCTGCCTGAAGGGCCAGGAGAAGTGATGTCTCCAGAGAGCTCTGACCACCACCTTTTCAAGGTACTGCAGCTGGTTAGTGAGCCGACCTGGCTTTTTAGGGTTCTTATACTCCGGGGGAGGGGGGTTCCCCTTCATGGTGAGAATTACGTCCGACATGGTCGAGCGTGCTCCAAAGGCCAACAGACACAGAGAGGAGGATTTCGGAAGCTGGTGGGCAGCTCAGCTGTCATTACACATTCTCTGCTTGTACCACACTGTGAAAGAGAAAAGCAATTTGAGCACAGTCATAGGACAATGCCTAAGACCATGTAGCTTTCAGCTAAAAAAATAAATAAAAACCCACATATAAACCAATTTAATATTTATTTCTTAAATTACATACAAGGAATAAAAAAAAAAACCCAAAAAAACAACAACGCAAAGCTTTTGCATAAACATGCTAACATCTATATAACAGATATATATTTTTTCATATTTCCATTTGACTGATATTTCAACTAAATGCTCCAGAGGGACAGAACTTTTAAAGGGATTCTGAACTACTGCACTCTATTGTATTCACTGCAATGCATTTATACCCTTCTACAAATAAGTGGAACATTTATCTGTATTAGTAACTTGCAGTAAAGCAGACTGCTTATGTATCGGCACCTGAAAACACATATGCCCATATTAGGGCAGAAAAAGAGGTTTGTATTGAACTTGCAACTTAACACCATACAATCATGCAATTGCAAGACTTGCAGGTTAAACTGAATGCCTATAATATTGTCTCAAGTTTTACATGAGGAAACTAACTTCATAACCCAGAACTTTTGATTTGTCTGTTTACATGTTAGACCAATCAGAGCCAACCAAACAGTCATGTATTATGACACCACAACTTCCTAATTGCACAGTACAATGTGGTCAAGCAAAGCTTGCCATAATAATAATAATAATAATCTGAAAATTGATTTGATATGCTCAAATTGCTCAGTACTAGCTCCTAAATAGGCATCCTAATGTAAAATTGTTTAATTAATTACTTTCGCACTTACTACATGAACATTACATTTAAGCAGAGGCACTTTAACAGCTAGTTTGTAAACTGCTTTCTGCTTCAACACTTCGTAAATATATGATAACTCACATTTCGTCTAGGTCTCCACTTAATCTAAGTCAGCAAAAAGTACACAAACAAAAAAATCAATTTAGAGCCATTGTATGCATTATAAAAATCTAGCAAAATCTTACAATCAGTGTGGATCAGCGCACATTTTGGTGTTTTTTCTTGCTCTAACACAATCAAACTATAATATCCTTTTACATTTTCCTCAAACTGTTCAGCACTAGCTCCTATTTGCTCACCCTTACGCAAGACTGCTTATTTAATTACTTCCACACTTACTGCTTGAACATTACTTATAACCAGAGGCACGTAACAGCTAGTTTGTAAACTGCCTTCTGCCTCAACACTTCACAATTTTATCCTAACTCTTAAAACGTAAAGGCCTGTTTCTATGTGCGCACTGCCCCCTGCTGTCTAGAACAGGCATCATCTTCTCAACACAGGGCCAGTGCGGTTGCAGGTTTTCATTCCAATCATGCAGACGCACACGTGGTTCCACAGAGTTAACTAGTTCTTCTCAATCTTCAAATACATTTAAATACAATACGTTATACAAGCTGTGCTCCTGCTCGGCCAGAACAAAAACCTGCGACCACGCCGGCCCTCTGCTGGGAAGACTGGTGACAAGTGAAAAAGTATATAATTAAAATAAATTAACCATACTACCTCTTTTAAACATCGCTAAAATGGTATCTAAAAATAATTTAAATGCCACAAGATCGCAGCTCGGAAATAAACATAGTTCACAGTGTCGAACTGACCAATTTAGTCCTGTCTTGGACCTATAAAACAGTGTTGCACTGATTCTTCACCACTTACCACCCAATACTTCACAAAGTCTTCTTGCAAAATCGGTTTGCCCAAATCCAGGTTAAACAAACAAACAAAAAAACTTGTACATTACAAATACAGATATTTCTGGATAGTTTATTTAGCAAGTACACGAAGAACTACAATAAGCCCTATCAAGGACTTAAGCTCCACATGAAACTTAAAGAAAATAAACAACAAACAAGAAGAAAAACAAAAGTTTTAGAAACTACACAACAAAATGTGAGATCGTACTACTGTATTTTTTAATAAAGTCGTACTGGATTTTTATTTTTTTCCATTTGAAAGCGACAAAAGTCCGTTGGTAGCCGAAAGAAAAGAAACAGAAGTTGTAGATTGCAGTTTTATTTGCTAATACTTGTACATTGTTTTACAGAATTTTAGAAAATGTCATGTAGGTTACCGACTTAATATTGCTTGTCGTACATACCAGTTAATCAACACATTAGCTTCACTGACGTTACACTGGGGGAAAATCAAACTCTTGCACACTGATGAGGACCAAACTATCATGTGAAGTTCTGGGGTAAAGTTATTGTCAATACTCCTATGAGCAGAGTCGAGGATCGTCAATAATCGCCAATACTAACAATTTTGCCAACTACCTGTAAATCCACTTATTTACCAAGTTAGTTATTGGTTTCGTAAACCGCAGCATGTCGAGCTTACATAAACCTCGTGATCTCCGCCTGTATGATGCAATCGACTCACGTGGTTAGATAATACAGGGTCAAAAATGGACACACGACCTGCACGAACTATTTAAATTCTTCTTTTAAATGTTAAATGACGGAAATGTCACTGCATTTAAATTACTCGAGCGCCAAGACGCTTAAAGCATAATGATTGGTCACTGCGATTAACCGAATTGACGTGCCCGCTAAAACTAGGCAACAAAATGGCGACTTGGGTGAAAACCAAAAATGGCTGCGTCCTTTTTTGCGCTCTACACTCGTACACTATCTAGTGCCAACTAGTGAAAACAAAAGGCCCTCCGTAATTTCTCCACTTGTTTACCATCATATAAACTAACAAAGCAATTACAAGACACATGTAAAGTTTGGTAGGTCACGTGTTAATACCACGCCATGAGGTAGTTTTCACTCTTGATGTCCCAAAAAGAAACAACCCTACAGGCCACAGCGATTAGTGCGCTCTGAAACACACTAGAATTTCTCTATCTTTCAACTGGTTAACTCAAAGCGCGAGCTAGGGGCCCTAGTTAGAACGCAAGAACGCAGATTGGTGCGTAGCCACCGCCTCTCAGTCTAGCTTCACACTAGCACTGCCCGCTAGCTGAGCCATTACACCCGCCCCCAAAACACATGTAAGCTAGAACCTAAGGCGTGAACTTGCATGTTTACAGTCCCTCTGACTCTCGCTCATGTCCTGTTTACGTCGCTAGCTGAATAACATTAGCTAGCTCAAAATATTTTTACCTTTCCGTCTCGGGCACAACAACGAACGTTTTAAACTGCCGGCCCTGAGACAGACGTTTCTGTGCCGAAGAACTTCTGCTGGAGAGTCGGCCAAGAAGGATCTTGACGTTTCTTTACCCGGGACACGTCAACGCTGCTTCAAAATAAATCGTAAAATCAAATGACTCGCTTTATTTTTTCTTTCTTTACGTTAACTGTATTTCTCAAAAAAATACGGCGCAAAGGAGTCTTCAAATGGCGGACCAACGGCTCGCAGCGCAACCCGCTCGCTATTTATACCTTTCTGCTTGGAGCTCGGTCTCCGATTGGTCAATTCCCTTCACGTGCTCTTGTTTCTCGTTTTCTTTTCACTCGGTGGAAAATAGTACAATAACGAACACAATCAAATGTCTCTAACACAAAACGGTGTCTTTAGGTCCGGTTAATACTTGCTAAAATAAGTTATTTTCAGTGCACCACCTCAAAAGCCATAAAAAACACAGACGTACGTCAGAGTGTTTTTTTTTCAAAAGTGCCACATAACTGGTCTCTCCACATCACATGACCAATTCTAGAACATTCTGTCGATGTGTCTGCAGCTCGTTTTCTCGTCTTAAAATGCCCTTTTCTGCTAAAGTTATGTTCTTTGCTCCGTAGATGTTTTCTTTTCGCCAGACTTCTCGCGCGTGTCACCCTAGCAGCTTCAAAAATCTCACAAAGAGAAGAAGGACACGGTTAGAGGGAGGAGGCAGCTTGGAGTGCGCATGCGCGGGTCATGGCGGCAGTGATTGGCAAAGAAACGCATGATTCATCGACGTCACCCCCCACCATCTTTATATCTCTCTCTCTCCCCCTTTTCAGTTAAATCTCGAATCGGTCTACATGTTACAAAGTTTGGGGGAAATAACATATAATAACAGAAAACCTTCAGTAGTGTAACCTGTTGTCTTGCTGTATTGTTTTTTAAAAATGCGGTAAGCTACCAACATCTCTACATGATCAGCACACATCTCTCTCGCTCTCTCTCTCTGCAGATGAACACAAAGACCCCCAGGGACCTCTGACTGCCAGATAGGCATTGGGGGTCCTTAGACCACAGGGTTTGAGGGGTTCAAATATAGATTTTTGGCACAAACGTTTTTCTAAAAGCAATCGTTTTTCTTTTGGCACAATCGGTTTTCTAAAAGCGTTATAGCACCAAAAAAAAGAAAGAAAAATGAGAGTTAAAATGATCCTAATGGATGACAGCTGTTTGACAGGTTTGAATTAATCGAGACCTACTTCTTACGAAGCGTATTCATCTTTCAAATATTAATAACTATTAACTCTTAATAACAGCTGATTGATCTGAAGAGAAAGCACGTGTCAACACAGAAAAGCTGGTTTTAGGCCAAATTGGCGTTTTCAGCTCTCAGGATGAGTTTACATCAAATCACCACGAGAGGGCAGCATAAGCCACCTTTTGTGTGAAATCTTCTTTGTTGCTGTTTAATATCCGACGGCCTGCTGACCCCTTTCTTCATCTCTATAAGAATCTTTAAGACTGGTCAGGTTCCGTTCCAGCCCAGTGAAGCCTAAACTGGCAGGTTTATGATCTTTTTCTATTACATCTATCGCTTACAGGCACTTAGCACAGACAATAGACTCATTTGGATGTTTCCCAGAAATTACTAAAAGAACTGGAAACCAGGTTATTAGTCCACCTGTAGGGAGGTGATTGATTGGCCCCTATTATAAAAGTATGCCACAGAGGTGGTAAATAAAAGTTAGGTTGAAAAACGCTGCATTATTCCTTTAACTCCTCATTTTAGACTAAACGCCTGTCGACTAGAGCCTGAAAAAGGCCTCCACACCCTTATGACATGACTGTGGTCAGTAAGGAAGGGAGCAGTTTCACCTGTTTCTTCACCACATCCTAACCGAGTGTACTTCCCTCAGTCAGTTTGCTTTTCGACTGTCCAGCAGGTCTGCCTCCCTCCCCTCTGCACCAGCACACAAAGCCAGTCTGTTTATTTTACCAGCCTGTCGTCCCTTTTCATTGCTAAAATCAGGCCCCAGCGGGTTTCCTTCACTTATAACCTGAAAATCGACATGAAGTCAATTGTGTTTTAAGCTGAAGTAACAAGAGTCGGCATAAGCACACTTTCTCTTGTTTGATTGAGAGGATAAGATGCATGGCATAATTAAGGCAACCTTGGCTTATTGTTCAGCTGTTCAGCATAGGCCTAACTACCATGAATCACTTAGTAACTCTCATAAAACTGACCTTTCACAGATACTGTGGGGTCTAAAAGACCACTCAAATTTTTACAGGAGATATTATCAGCTTAGTGTGAGAAGTGGAATCTTTGAATATTTATATAAATTTCAGATTTTTTTTTGTATTTGGTATGTAACCCTTTTATTTGAATTCCATCACACGCTCGATGTGGCATCGACTCCAAAGGATTGTGCAAAAGCTAGTATATCAAATTCCCTGAGAGTTCTCTGAACCTGTGCTTTAATGGTCAGGAAAAGATGGGAGAAAAAACGTACCTTTTTATGTGATCGTCTTAAACAGTGACCTTTTAATTATCATAACTTTTCTTTGTTTTAAACTGTTCAGGATTCTGAAACTTTCTGTTGTTCCTACCAGGTTTAAATGAAATAAGCCCCAACAACATCAGATTTTCAGTGTGGTCTCAGCTTCTCAGACTCCGCTGCATTAGAGTGAGGAACTGTAGGCCCACCTACCTTTGCTGTCCAAAGAAAAACAAGTATCTTCAAAATAGTAGCTTTACAGTAAAGGACAAAAATGTTCTTAACTTTCAATGTAAGTTAATGTAAAGAAGAGATTTTGCTGTTTTTCTTTTGATCCATTTACCGTAAAACTTTCACAGATATAAAGAGCAGCTGTCGTGTTGAAATGATCTAGAAAAATGAAAAGCGACAAAAATGGAGATTTTCTTTGGAAAGTGATGATATTTATACTGACCTTTAGGGGTCAAAAAGTTAAGTATGTAGGATCTGTGTACGCTTGAATGATGAAATGCTCTGAGAAGCTCTGTGTGGGTAAGGATTTATGAGGTTTGTGAGAAAGTGTGTACTGCACTTTTAAAAGTTACCACTCAGTTCTATAGCACAGGTTCAGTGGTAGGCCTAGTGTTAGCAAATGCAATGTATTTGTTGAATATTCTACAAATGCAATAAAAGACACTGTAAGAGAGAGCATTTCTGATGCTTTTGCAAGAAAAAGATCACAAGAAGTCTAGAAACAGAGCAAACCAGAAGCTAAAAGTAAAGGTTTCCTGTTTAGAACGTTATTTTATTATTTCATCTCATCTTACCTTCTCTTTCTGTCTGTGTAGTTTTTCCACGAAACCCACACTGTCCCGCTGGCAGCTGATGAGGCCCGGTGCGATGCTGAAGAGGAATACATATGTATGAGGAAGATTCGTGTGATAGCAGCTCTTTGAGCGCATTCTCATTGACACTCAAAAGCAACACATCTATGTTTTTTTTTTTCCTCACAGAAAACGACGAGGGGCTCCAAAACAAAGTTCTTCCGTCTGGCACAGGTGCACACGTCTCATTAGTGGCAAATCACGGCCCTGACATTTTACACCGTAAGCAGCCGAAATGCCTCCATTTCCCTCAGAGCGCAGCACAACATTTCAGTCTCAGAGCATGAAAGACGTGCTGGAGAGAGATGATGGCAAAACACCCCAAACAAATCAGGTAAACAAATATACCCACCACCACCAACAACAACAACAACAAACACATGCACAAATGCATGCACGTACACTTCAACAACCTGGGAAAAAAAAAACATATGATACGCCTAAATGGAACAAAAATGTGTTCTGCTGACAGACAGAAGATGCTCTATGTTGCTACAGCAGATTTACTGTCAGCTCGCTTGTCTAAACAAAATGATCAATTATGGATGTCTCATGTTGTCTTCTATGGCATTGCTGTGCTGTTTTCCGCCATAAATTCTCCAGAATGCAGACTTTTTCCACATTAGCCGCAGCTAATGAAATAATTTCAAGCTGTTATTCAGTTCATCACTGAAAACCTGTCCTTGAGGGAGGACGGGCCTTGGCGTGGTCTGCGTTATGGAAGATTCTGTCGGAATCAGATTTGTTTCCCTGATAGCAAAACCCCAAGGTCAAAAAGCTTCACGCCACCAACGAGCCGCAGCCTTGAAACAAATCAGATGGCAGTGACCCCTTGCAGATGGTGGTGGAGAATGAGGGGCGGGCACTGTTATCACCAGCAGTCCAACCTTAACTGATAAGGCTCATCCAGTTTCATATACAGGCGGTTTAATACTACAGAAGATTCAAGCTGTAAACAAGAAAAACACTGCATTGAATTAGCTTGACTGAAAGGCATCAATACACTTCTACTTTTTAACTTTGTGTTTGTGTGTTTTGCAACAAATTAGTGTTTAAAGGCAGTCAATTCAGCACTGCACTTCAGTGTGCTACGGAGGTTTCAAGAAATAAAGCAGGTGTTTAACATTTAAGATTCTAGATCGATTGACAAATCAATTGATATAGATAGATGGATGCATGGATAGAGGGACAGATAGATGGACAGATAGACATTCGGATGGACTGGTTGATGGATTTGTCCTGTTGAAACTCAGTATTTGAGTATTAAGTTACAGATGCAAGTATATGTAAACCTAATCTTACATCTCACTACATTGTATTCTATAATGCTACAAAATCACAAATAAATCACACAAATATGACACACATAATTAAAAACCGACCACGCATGCATAGAAACAGCAAGGCCCTTTACTTGTAGGTATGTAAATATGTTCAGCATCAGGAGTTCCTCCAGTAAGTCTTTTGGTGGGCGGAGCCTAGAAGCCCCTCCTCCTCCATGCAGCGCACAGCCAAAGCAGCGCAGCTATTTAAAAGTTTTTGGGACGTATTTTACACTTTATCATCCCTCGTTTTTTGAGGCAGAGTATATCTCCTGACTGATGACTCTACTGAACCAGGACCGCGTGGGCTTCGTAACTTTAAACACACTCGAGAGGAAACGTTAAGATTTTGTCTTCGTTGCCGAACTGCTGCTGCTGCTGCTGCTTCAAACTTCAGAACTTGAGCGAAGTGGATTCTGCTCGTAAAGACTGTGTGGTATGTCAGCGCTCACTTCCATTCACTTCTCCTACACTTCTGTGCTGATGCCGTTCTCTCTGAGCACTAACAGCGGTTTAACAGCATCGTGCTGACTTGTGTAGGGCGGTGTGGAGGCATTGTGTGACATTTGCTGGTTTGCGTGGTTGGACAAGTCTAGTTGTAGCTGCTGAGATGGTTCTGCTGTTTGGAGATGAACGGAATGGTGAGGGATGCTGGTCCCTCCACATATTAGCGCTCATTTGTAGTTTTAATCATCTTCTCAAAACTTTCAGAAGCTTGAAACTCAGATTTGTGTTATGCACCAGTTCTGTCAGTGTAGTCAGAGGTGAAGCGTCCCTCCTCCTGCTTGGATAAACGGTGTAATACTCCAGTAACCGGTCATCACAAGCCAACGTGTGCATTTCAACTTCATTTGTATATCATTGTCATGTGAAGGCAAAGTAAGTGTCTGAGGCCTGTTTTCTGTTTGGCACTAAAGCAAGAGCTTGGGATGCCATTGCTTGGCACTGAGTGAACTGGGGCGTCTAAAGTGCTGATATGTACATGTGGTTTTTCATTAACGTGCAGTTTTTCTGGTCAGATGTGTCCCAGGATGTCTTTAGTCCAGAATGTCATCACATCAGACGGTCTTTGGGCTGTACGAGAAAAGGCAGGGGCATTTCTGTTAACGCTGCAAGGCAGGAGCGAGAATCAGATTCCTTGTCTGGATGATTTGTTGAAGATACTGTAATGTCCTTAGGCAAGGATTCGACATCTCTGAGCTGTGAAGCTCTCAGGCATGAGATATTGCCTCAAGACGAGGTCGGATTGTGCTGGTGCACATCTCCCTATAACTCATCTTATCATCTAATTCTCCAGCCCTGCGCTAGTCTTACATTAACTTTAGTGTGCTGCGCTGTGACTCCAGATATTGTGCATAGAACTGCTATATATTGAGAATGCACTAGTAAACTTATCCAGACATCCCCACCAATCAGTGAATTAAGCTACTTTTAGGTGCACCCATTGGTGACACAGGCATGTAGCTGTTCATTGACCATTAGAATGGGATGCTCTGGCGCTGGAGCAGCCACACGCGATCCGACCACCATGCCTACAGCCAAGCTTCAGTTAGACTCTTATAACACAAGCATTGGAGTTAGGGTGGAGTTTGTAATCCAGAAGTAATATTCAACATCAGGAGCTGAACCTTCTTGTAGCTGAACACAATCCAATCCTTTCAGCAATTATATGACACCTAGTGTAAGACCTCTAGATGAGCAGCTGTTACTGCAACAAAGAGATACACTCCGTATTAGTACCTCTGATTTTAGAAGAAACAGTGAATGAGCAGGTGTCTACAAACATACAATATATTCAATCATTGAACACTTTATTAGATACATTTCTCTGTGTTCTTTTAATCAGTGTATATTTTTTGCTGGATCATTCTCAGCGCTGCAGTGTCACTGATGTGGTGGTAGTGTGTTAGTGAGTGTTGCACTGGTTAGACACAGCAGTGCTGCTGTAGTACACTCACTGTCCACTGTATTAGACACTCCTACCATATTTAGTAGATGTAAATGCAGAGATGATCGCTTATCTGTCACTGCACCGTTTGTATTAGTCATCCTCCAGTCCTTCATCA
This sequence comes from Megaleporinus macrocephalus, assembly GCA_021613375.1. NCBI lineage: Eukaryota > Metazoa > Chordata > Actinopteri > Characiformes > Anostomidae > Megaleporinus > Megaleporinus macrocephalus. Next base: position 30,625,510 of record CM038704.1, on the reverse strand, counting down.
GTGGTCACAGGACGCTGTTGGCTGGATATTTTCGATTTATGGTAAGTGCTGCTGATAAAATGGAAAGTGAGTGTAGATACAAGATAGGTCCTCACTGTGTCCATATCTAGGTAGTATACACATTTGTGGACTTACAATGCACATATCCAGGTAGATGTAATCGAGCACTTTATTATTTATTTTATGATTTATTATTTTATTATTATTTATTATTTATTATATTTTATTATTTTCTTTTGGTAGTTCTTTTTATGATCTTGGCATGTAACACAGCATCAGTTTTTATCAGTGTAGCGTTTCTAACGGCTGTGCAGTGGTTTTCCTCTGGTTTGTGGTAAAAGCTTAAAAATGAAAGTAATCAGCTGAGAGGAGAGAGAGGAGTGGTGTTGTTCTGCAGACAAAATCTGCAATAATTGTAAGATTGAGGAGCTAAAATGTTAGAGGGAGATGCTCATCTAAGATGCTCATCTTATTTAGTGTCTGCACTGTATGGAGGTGCTTTCTCTAATGGAGTTGTTCAACAGGTCAATCTGGACAAATCTCTATTAGAATGCTATGCTGCATTTATTTATTTATTTATTTATTACTTACTCACTGACTGACTGACTGACTGACTGACTTACTTACTTAAATCACTCAGAACTCAAACACTCTTAAACTGCTGTAGACTGAATAGGTGGGTCGGTGTAAATAAGTAGGGTTCTGGGGCAAATAATGAATTCAAAGCAGGATGGTTTTGCCAGTTTCTACATGTGGACTGTAGGTTGATGACTGAGTGGCACATTTTAAACCTTCAACAATGTTGACATATTACTTCATGGTCTGTTGGGAAAAGTCAGTTTTCCTAGATATGGGCCCTTGAAAGTTTAGCATTTTCAATCATGTCCTGCTCTAGGTTAGATCATTTAAGGACAGGTAGCCAATGAAATAAACGGTAAATGTAATGAAGTTTTTAACAAACAATCATTATAACAACTGCCACTGGACACTGTGGGCAAGAATAAATGTTTGGCAGCAAACAAAAGAGTTTCTACCAGTGGAGATGCTCTTGAAGAGTAAAGGGATGCAGTTTGATGCTGAACGTGCAAGCGTTTCTTCTGATTCCTCTACTTAGAACTGAAGAGAGAGGAGGAGGGACATATAGTTCAATCTCTTTAGTCAGAGTCGTAATGCTGGGAATAATGGATGTGAATTAAAACAGAGGAACTGGATCCCTATCCCTCAGGCCACGACTGCCCACTTTTTTTTTTCTTTGTTTTGTTATTTTTTTAAAGTGTAGAACGTAGGACTACGATTAGAACGTAGAACTACGACTAGCCACATGTGTTTACACACAGCGGAATTTGACCCATCCGTGCAGTGAAACACCTTCCGGTCACAAGACCGGATCCCTAACCTTCAGGCCACGACTGCCCCCTAAGAGAGCCGAGCCAGCCAGGAGTCGAACCTAGAATCTTCTGATCCGTAGTCAGACGCATTATCTATTGCACCACTGGCCCATTATTGTTCAGGTATTCATCTTATTAAGTAATCAAACTAGTATTAAAACTAGTATTACGAATTTGATATACCCTGTTAAATATTAAAAACTAGGACTGTCAAACAATTAAATTAATTAATCACATTAATTCACACTACAAGACTGCTTTGAATCCACAGACTGGAAGATGTTTCATGATGCAGCTGGCAGTGACATCAACGAATACACTGACTCCATCACAAGTTACATCAGTAAATGCACTGACGACATTGTGCCAAAAATCAATGTCAGAACATTTCCCAATCAGAAACCCTGGATCAATGCTGAGGTTCGTGCCAAACTAAGAGCTCGAACCTCTGCCTACAATTCTGGTGATCTGGCTAGCTACAAGAAGGCCAGATATGACCTTCAGAGGACCATCAGGCTAGCCAAACGGAACTACAGGGACAGAGTTGAATCCAACTTCCTCTGCTCTGATCTCAGACGTATGTGGAGTGGACTGCGCACCATCACTGATTATAAAGGAGATATGAGTCGTGATAGGGGGTCACCCTCCTCACTTGCAGATGAGCTTAATGCACATTATGCTCGCTTTGAGGCAAACAACACCTCCCCTGCCGAAAATCTCCCAATACATCAGGAGAGCTGCACACTGACCATCTCTCTGTCTGAGGTGGTGAAATCCTTCAGGGCAGTTAACCCACGCAAAGCACCAGGTCCTGATGGTGTACACAGTTGTGTACTTAAAGCATGTGCCAACCAGCTGGCTGAGGTTTTCACTGACATCTTTAACCTCTCCCTAAGACTGTCAGTGGTTCCTACGTGCTTTAAAGAAACCATCATTGTTCCAGTTCCCAAGAAACCTTCTGTCACCTGTCTGAATGACTACCGCCCTGTTGCACTGACATCAACAGCTATGAAGTGCTTTGAGCGGCTGGTCAAAGCTCACATCTGTTCTATGCTTCCTGCCAATATGGACACTCACCAGTTTGCATACCGCTCCAACAGATCCACAGACGACGCCATTGCACTAACTGTACACACTGCTCTCTCACACTTGGACAGAAAGAACACGTATGTGAGAATGCTGTTCATAGATTACAGCTCAGCATTCAACACAATCATCCCAGCCAAACTCATCCCGAAGCTCAAAGACTTGGGCTTGAACTCTCATCTCTGCAACTGGATACTGGACTTCCTGACGAGCAGACAGCAGGTGGTGAGGGTGGGTGACAGCATCTCTTCCACTCTGACTCTGAGCACGGGGGCCCCCCAGGGATGTGTACTCAGCCCCCTCCTGTATTCCCTGTACACTAATGAATGTGTAGCCAAACACTCCTCCAACCTCATCTTCAAATTCGCTGATGACACTACCATCCTAGGCCTCATCACAGATGGAGATGAAACAGCCTATAGAGACGAGGTCAGCGCTCTGTCAGAGTGGAGCCACGACAACAATCTCCGTCTAAACATCAGCAAAACGAAGGAGATGATTGTGGACTACAGGAAGCAGCAGAAGGGTGGTCACTCTCCCCTTTACATCAACGGGGCTGAAGTGGAGAGAGTCAGCAGTGTTAAGTTCCTCGGCGTTCACCTCTCTGATGACCTCACCTGGTCCCTCCACACTAACACGATTGTGAGATGTGCCCGTCAGCGTCTCTTCTTCCTGCGCAGGCTCAGGAAGTTTGGACTGCCTCCTGATCTCCTCACCAGCTTCTATAGATGCACTATAGAGAGCATCCTAACGGGCTGCATCACTGTCTGGTACGGCAGCTGCACTGCCTGCGACCGCAAGGCCCTAAAAGGAGTGGTGAGGACAGCAGAATACATCATAGGCAACAAACTACCAGCCTTACAGGACATCTACCAGTCCCGCTGCCTGAGGAAAATCCAGAAGATCAGGTCAGACAGCGGTCACCCAGCACACGGCCTGTTCACCATACTGCCATCAGGCAGGAGATTCCGCAGCATCCAGGCCAGAACAACCCGCCTACTGAACAGCTTCTACCCTCAGGCTGTCAGGCTCCTGAACAAACTGTGAGGCTGAAAGACCCCAATACCGTTCACTCGACCACTGCACATTGTTACACTTTATATTATTTATTCTAATATCGCTGCTATGGACATATCACTAAGTCACTTTAATGAATATATCTACTTAGAACCTGCCTATGCAACATTTTTTCACAGATGACCCTCCTGTATATCCTATGTATATATCTTGTGTATTGTATAGTCCCTGCTGTAGAGTTTATCTGAGTCTCACCCCAAACATTTCAATGCATGTTATGTCCTGACATGATGTGCAAATGACAAATAAACTTGAAACTTGAAACTTGAAACATTATTACATCATGTTATGCTGTTAATTGTAATTAATCTCTATAAGAATTTAAGCTTACAGGAACATTTTTATAGCCATATGAGTGGACAAAATAAGTGTCATCAGTTAATTCATCCTCTTGTGCATATTTTAATGTGCAATTTCTGTTTATTTGCTGATGTTAACATATTGGGGAATAAAGTAAAACATAGAATTCACATTTTTCCAATATTACACAAATAAATACACTATACAAAAAAAGCCACATTTAAGTTTGCTGCATGTGGACGGTTTGTTAACGGTCCCTGAAAATACATACACCACGTTTTAGTAATTCGGTAACTTTTTTTTAATGCGTGAACACAGTTTCTCCTTTTTCATCACTCATAACTGGTGAGAGCAACAGTTTGCTGCTTGTTGATATATGCACAGGTCTCCCAGTGTAGTCTGCTGAAGGTGCTGAAAGCCATTTTAAAACGGTATTTGCATTAAAGTGCAACAATCATGCATCATAGCAACATACACTGTGTGAAAGTATTTTCACTGTCAATGTACTGCAGAATGTAGTTATTTGTTGTCTTTATGTGAGTGATTAATGACAAAGTAGCAAACAGAAAGCTCTAGTTCCTCACGCTGATCCATTTTAATGTGATGAGCATGCACCCTGCCTCATCTGCTAGTTAAAGGGAGCTTTGCCATTGTCTCTGAATGTATTACCTGTGGGACGTTGGGTCTGATAGGGTTAATGGTCACTGTGCCTGACAGTTGAGTAACTGGAATTAGAATTTGATCGTACCTCGAATACTTGGATTCTATTCATGATCAACAGAAGATCTGGAGCTTTGATTGGTCACGATGCTCACGGCACATGGTAAGAACACTGTGATTGGTAAGATGGTCATTTACATACTGCATCGTTGTTTTCTTTGATAATAGTATTGCAGAGGTATATATCGATAGTGATTAACAAGCTATACATTATGCAGTCCTACTCTGAAGATACTGATAATGGTGTGCATGAAGATCTTTTGCAGATGCTAATGGAGGATGTGTAATAATGGAGGTGATCTGACGTGTACAGTGTGAAACTGCACAAAAACCAGTTACGTTATGAGTGATTACGTTTTGTAATGACATAGATCTCGTTTTGAAATTTCTCACCCACGGCTCATCATGGCATGCACTTTCTATTACTGGACTTTTTTCCCCTTTTTGTGCTAGAGGGGTACAAATCTACTTCTGATGGGTGCATTGATACTATGTTTAATGTTTATAAAATGGTTATATCAAACCAATACACATCAATTAGTATAGTCAAAGTAACATTTTGTCTGTAGAGCATTATAAATCATATTTATTTGTCCTTTTTTATTTGTGGTGAAAGATACAGTAACAATTAGTAAGGTCTCTATTGTACATGTTTACAGTCAGCTGAGCTTTGGTGTGGATTTTGATGTTTATTGTGAAGTGAAATATAAAATATGGAAAAATTTGAAATGAAGGTACTCTTTCTTTTTGTTGGATGTATTAATCACCCTGTTCATACATGAAATAATGTCTTACTCTGGTTTTAGTACTGTCTCAGAACAGAAAGAGGGCAAGTGAAGAAAAAGCAGAGAGGGTGAAAAAGATCAAGAGATTGAGAGGGAGAAAGAAGAGAGACACAGAAAGACTAGGAATTAGACTATGAGTGACAGATTGATATAGAAAAAGATGTGGAGAGAAAGAAGAAAACAAGCAGACATAGAAAAAAGTATGAGGGTGAGAGAAATTAAAGAAAAGAGAACTAGAGAGTGTGAGAGGAATGGGAAAGAGACTGATAGAGTGAGATAGAGAGTGATAGAGTGAGAGAGACAGAGAGAGGAGAGAAGGAATGAAACAAGGTTTTCCAGATAATCATAGACAGTGATAGAGTATCCGACTGTATTGTTTCTGTAACTGTTAGTGCAGCAGCAGTGCAGCACTGTTGGCTGTGTGATAGATGATTCAGAGAGTGGTGGAGAGGCCTAGGAGTGTGTTTGCATGCCGTTCATGTTGGTGCATGTAAACGTGTGTGTGTGTGTGCGTGTTAGTGCTGTGTACTGGTAGGAACCTGGTGATACGATACATATCATGATAGAGGGGTTACCATTCAGTATATTGCTATATTGTAAGTAAGGTATTTTACTGATTTGTAATTTTTTAATCCAAAGGAAACGTATAAAACACCACCATATGCATAGGTTTGCTAATGCTCACATTTAGCATTAATGTTGGAGTGGAAGAGCCTAATAGCTGAAGATAACATTGTTCTCTAGCGGTTGGGGGTTTGAACACAGCACAAATGAATCATTGTCTGCCACAAATCTTTAAATATAAAATGATTTATTAAAACTCCAGGTGTAGTCCAGGTGTATCAGTGTATTCAGTAATCTGACCGCATTGGAATCTGTTGCGGACTGTAGTTGTGGTGGAACGGATGCTGTGTGGTGCGGAGTTCACGACTGGTGAAGAATGGTCAGCAGATCCATATGAAACATATATATATATATATATATATATATATATATATATATATATATATATATATATATATATATATATGTAATGGTAACTTGACATATATGTGACATGTTTATATATATTATAATATATATATATATATATATATATATATATATATATATATATATATATATATTAGTCATATACACACACATTTGGATAACATATTATTGCACATAAGAACTATAAGATTGGCTTCTGAACTGATAAAAAAACGTGTGTGTGTGTGTGTGTGTGTAATGTCTGCTCTGACTCATACGTAGACACATACATACATACACAGATGTTCAGTGTGTGAAGAAGCAGACTGTGTGTGTGTGCTGTGGTTTGACCCTTTGCCTGCAGCCCATACAGATGTTATGCGTGAGTCGTGCATTACTGTATAGGTATGTTTGTGTGAACGTGTGCTTGGGATGTGTGTGTGTGTGTGTGTGTGCGTGTGCGTGAGTGAAATTGAGTGAGAGAATTCAATTTTGTCTATGTCTTGGTCAGTGTTGGTCACTCTATGTGGCCTTTGACTTGTGTGTGTGTTAGAGTGCAGCTGGCCACTCCATTCGTCCCTGGTGTGTTCCTGCTCGACACGTGGCTCTGCTCGCAGCCAAGGCTGAGAGATTCTCTCAGGCCAAACCAGCACATCCTCCGTTATAAACATGTCAGCATCGGCTGCATCACAGCCTGCTCACGCAAACTTTGTTTAGGCTGAATTACTCCTTGATTTCTACACACTCAAACCAATAAGACTTGTAAAGAGATCATTTTTTCAGATTTACATAGTTTTCCTCTTAACCTATAATGTAGTCAGTCAGCCCAGGCGTGTCAGGTGTTTGAAGTTTGCTTCTTGCTAGTTTTACTGGAATTTTGAGACTATGTTATAGCTAACAATTAGCATCTTCCAGCTGTGTGCTTAAATCATCATACCCATCCCTTAAACTGCTACTGAGTTGTCAAAGCGACTTGCTCATGTAGTTTCTGCTTCTGTATGACATTCTGTTATTTATAAGCATGCATAAAAGTACCTAACAGAGAAACAGCAGAAGCCATCATGGCATTATCTGTAATAGCTTCAACACTTCTGTCTAGTGTTTCCCACACATAATAAAATTAGCCAATGACAATTTATTTTAAATATGGAAAACCTAAATAAGTAAAACAAATTCTGTGAAAATGTGATAATCCATTTCACATTTGGGGAAACATTAGAAGGTGAAAGTCACAAATCCTGGAGGAAAAGGTTTGTTTTGCTGGTCAGTTTGAAATTTTGGAAGGGGGTCCTCAGATGTGCATTTAAGGACCAGTATATTGTGGATCTTTCATTACTTGTTAGCTGCATTAGCCTAGTAGCTCCAGCACAAAACTAAACAGGCAAACTTTAGACACCAAACATGACTATTTGACTGCATTTGGAATTAGGGGGAATATTTGATCACCAAATTGTCCTTTTAGATCCAGGACGCCTGCTGGGTATTTGAGTGGATTCATACAGGCTTTTCTGTTCTTGTCTTGTGCTTCTCTGACCTCAGCCATGTTCCATAAGTGATCTCATTTTCATAAGAAACACATTTTTTCTTCTTTTATAAGAAATGTTTCATATTTCACTAATAAAACAGATCAGACAGGATCTCCAACGTCATGTTTGATTTGGATAGGTTTCTCCAGCGGCTTCTCACCGCAGGACATGGTTGTGGCGTGTTGTTCTGTGTAAACGGTATTCAATGTCTGATGCCACGATTGACTTGTGGGACAGAAGCATGGTCACTGAATAAAGACCCTGACCGTAGTCTGTTGTACCTGTCCATGACTTTATACAGGGATCGATATCTAGAACTCTTTTTATCTAACAGAGAGGTTGTTATATAATATTGACATATGCAGGAGATTATAAATATGATCAAAATAGAAGCTGAGAGGACTGAGAGGATGTCCGCTGACTTAATTTAGCTTATAACAGTATAATCTTAGAGTTATACAATTGCCTAGAGTATTGAAGGCTTATAAATATCATAAAAAAAGTTATCATAAAACAGTGTCTACATTTTTCTTTGTTGAGGCTTTAAACACTTTGGACATCTGGTTCATGTAACCAAACCTGTTAAAAAATCTGACTTGAGTGTGGAAATTGCCATTGCCGTGTTTTCTAAAAGTGATGGTAGACAGTTAGGTCTTAAAAACAAAAAAAAACAAAGACAGTTCTCTCCTGACAGTTTAACTGAGCTACAGTTCTATAGGGAGATGAGCAAACTGCGTTGCAATGTCTAATACGTTTAGTTAGGGTTGGCACCTCTTGGTTCTATAAAACACAGTTTGCCACTTGGCACCATTGCATGTTCCATGGTAATGCAGGTGTTATACAGAAATGTATGATAAATGTGATATAACGTGATTGAACAGCACGTGCAGTTATCATTAATGGACAAGAGATAGCAAAACTATAAACGACATGTTCACACTGTCACAGCTTTTCACCTTTTACATAATCTTCTTTTTGAACATATGCTATAGATAAGACTGCCACACACTGATGTAATGTTTGCTAAAATGCTCTTTCTGCTGCTTCTCGTTCCAGTCACACTTTAGCTGGGCCGCTAGCAGAGCCAGTGGCTGCTTTGTTTATCACCCTCTACTGCCTGTCCGGGTTCAGATCCAGGCTATGTGCTTAAACCATATGGCCAGTCACCAGTCCTCCTACGCCGCAATGGCGTGGAGTAACTCACAGCTACTTATTATGTTCAGTCTGAGGTCTGCTGCCTTCGATTTGCTAATGACTTTTCCAGCCTGTGGCTGTGTGTTATGGTAGTGTAGCTGCTATGGTACACATGGGCAAGAGAGAAAGAGAGTAAAAGAGAAAAAACCGTCAGCCATTCAGCAGGAGTCACGCAAGGTGATCCAACAAACTTATTTTATCTCTGTTAGACATGACTGTCCACATTAGCCAGCTGCCTGTAGTCTTAGCAAAGGGAGCGTAGCACGTTTAGCCATCCACACCATAGGTCAGAAGCAGCATTAACTTTATGAAAAAAAAACATGGAACTGGAACAGATGGATTTGTGTGCAGTGATGGTGTTTGCAATACGTGGTGATTAATGAGCTCCATGTGAGTTTTACTGTAGTTTGAATCAGATCACCCGTCAAGCTTGTCAGGTGTAAAGAATTCACAATATTTTTCATGTGATTTCAAGATGTGTGTCCGGTTGTAAATGGAAGAGTTATTAAACATTGTTTTGGTAATGCCAGTGTATCATCTAGCATGTTAAGTGGTTGTTTTCTTTAAGCTATATGTCTTCAAGATGTTGGACTACATGTACTGTCTATGGCTGCCATCACAGTCAAGTAAAGCTTAATCAGTGGATGAAAATTCTTCGAACATTTCAATCACAAACTGCTGTAGAAAACACAGCCCCCTGTTTGTACTCCTTCCACCAGTGGCAAACTATAAACATGCTAGTGAAATCAGTATTAATCAGCCCACTAAAAGTATTATTTATTTGCTCATTCATTCAATCATTGATTCATTAACTCATTTATTTATTTGTTCAAAATACAAATCCATATATCTTACTCCAGTCTATTTTTTGTATTGCCTACTACAGGAATCACAATTTTGACGGCTCTGCCAATAAGTATGGTGTAGATTTGCTCTGTCACAATTCAATTTGACTAAAGTGATTTAACCTAAACAACCTACTTTTTCCACTAAACTTATATAAAACACCAACAGTACTGTGATGCATGAGCATCCATACTGTGTAAACCTCCTGTCTCTGCAGTGACCACCCAATCTTGATAGTACACACTCTTCAGGCTCTGGCTAGGCTCGTTGTCTGCTTTTAGGTAAAAACATATTTGTCCACCGTCTTAACTAAAACCCACTTAACCTAATTGATATGAACATACTATTAGGCTTCTGAGCTTCTTAGGTTGTTTGCAGCCTCTCTGTTGCTTATTATTGCACAATTTATGTAAAAACACTTTTATATATTACTTGCCAGTTTTACATATCGTTGCAAACTTTCACGGCTTGCTTGTGGTATATTGACAAAGACTGAACAAACATTTTGTTGTGAGATGAATTTATCTCTTTACATGCTAATTTAAAATGAGATTAAGGTTTTTGGCATCTGGAAAAACTACAAAACTCTGTGGGACAGGGATGGCACAGATAAGGTTTCCCATGCTGTGAGACGGTTGCATTCTTATATCTCCTTTAGCTCTCGCCAATGAGTATAAGCCAGTCAAATATCTTGTCTGGTCTCTTGCTCAGTCATTCTCTGTTTTTCTCTTCCTCGTTTCCTCCAACTACATCTTCTTCAGTTTCTTTACAGCCTCTGCCATGATGGTTCATGCAGAGTATGCTGGGGGAATAACGTGCCAGCTTCTTCGAAATGAAGACCTAAAGTTGTAGGTGTACGCTGTGGTGCTGTAAGAAATACACAGTTCTCTCTAGAGCTGTGCGTTCTTTCAAAGTTAGCGCTACAGCAGACTTTCCGGGTCCAGAGTTGCCATTCTCCCTATTATTAAGTCAGCGTACCATCAAAATGAGTTTAAAGCACAATTTTAAGGTGAAATGGTTCCATAATTTTGAGCTTGCTTTGAAGACCAACAAAAAAAGCCATTTGACCAGAAATCTAAGTGACTGTTCACTTGACTGTTTGGCTACTATATCAGAAACGTTTTTGGCTGTAGATCGTTTGTCTAACAGTGATACTGTTGCATGTGTAAAACCCCCTGCAATATTGCTGTGTCAGATGCACTTGCACCAGTGCCACTAGCATGCCAGTGCCATGTCAGGGCCCCAACCTCACAGAGAATAGTCCATTGCCCCAAAAAATATCTGGTTAGTGGTAGTCAGCTTATGGGTGAGGTCCAGAGGGGAGGGTTGTTATAACAGGCTACTGTCAAGCTACATATCAGCTATATTGTTTGTGTCTTATAAAATGCCCATGTAGGTAGCATTAATAAACTGGGTAGCGACCTAATCAATTAGCAACTTTGTGAGGATTTGGTGTATGACAATAGCTGACCTGCAGCTACTGTATGGACTTTGGCTTCCTCTGATTGTGGCTCAGGAGTGTAGCACTCTCTCCTGGCTTTGATCACCCACACACACGCCTCACTAAGAGGATGAAATATTTTCACTCACGCTGCTCTCTGCATGTGAACTCTGAGTGTATGTGTGTGTATGTGTGCTCTAAAGGTGCTTCTGGGGCACAAATCAAAAGCAGAGGGCACTGACCCTGGCCCAGGCGCTGGAGGTGTGGTATTTGTAGCGATTCTCCAAAACGACTTCCCTCTTCAGCAGCTGCCTTAGTCTGAATAGCTCTTTGTTCAACAGATGTTTATTGAGCGAGAGCGAGAGAGAGAGAGAGGTGTACCTTACCCTTCCTCACTTTACAGAGAGACAGAAATGGAGAAAGAAAGAGTAAGAGTAAGATAGAGGGAGAGAAAAACATAAGAGGGAGATGGAGAAAAAAAGAAAAAGAGTGAACAAGAGAGAGAGTAGGGGAGTTGAAGAGAGAGTAATGAACGTAAAAAAGAAAGTAAGGGCAAGAATATGCATAAGAGAGACAGAGAGAGGGGGATTGAGAAAAGGAGGTAAGGGAGAGAAAGTAAGAAAGGGATGAAGAACAAGTATGAGTGATGGAGAGAGAAAGTTGTGAGTGAGAGTGTGAAAATGAGAAACAGCAAGAGTGAAAGAGAAAGAGATGAATGGAAATATACCGCATGTGTGATTTATTATGTGTGAGCTGTACTTTTTCTTAGTATTAATTTCTCAGTTTCAGGCTGGTTGCTTTGTGGTGACCACAGCTGTAGCACCAGTCAAATGTTTAGGTTGATAGTTGTTTTGTCTGAAGGCTTGTTAAGCAGTATACAGTAAACTGTATAAGCAGTGAGGTTAATGCTTATACATAGACATTTCAAATATATTACTTTTTAATGCCAGTAAGTTCTCAAACCTCCTCATGAAGCTGAGTGTGATGAAGGATGCCTGCTTTGATGAAATATATTAAAATAGAATATACACAGTAAGTCCAGCTACATAAAGGTGCAACCATTCAGCTCTGTGCATTTTGCATGTATGGAGTCCACTGAAAATCACTCGCAAAAGAATGGGATGGCTAAACCCCCCAGCATTGGGCTGAAACTGTGAAACTGTGAAACTGGAGTGATAGACTTCCATCCTGCACTTTGAATAAGTTAAAGTGAAGCTTGTGATCGAGAACTGATCATCCAACATCAGTACTTGACCTCACTTGTAAGTAAATGCAATCAACTTCTCACAGCAAAGCTCCAACATCTACTGTAAGAGGAGAAGAAACTACAATACTACAGTTACTACAGTAAAGACTGCTCCCTAATAATTACAAAACATTAGATTAGATAGACATGTGTACACAAACCTATAGACATGATTGTTGGACAGAGTAATTACACCTATGTGCCTTCATACTTTTGATATCTTCTTTACTATTCTTCTGTGTGAAACCTGAGTCACGGGTGTTTTGACTGGTATGTGTACCTTTTGGTTGCATGCATGGGTCAATTACGAAGTCTGCGGGTTGACCACTGATGTTTAAACCACATTTGTTTCCTCTTTTATGTGTTGTTTGTAGTCGCTGTAAAGCCATTTGGCCCTCTCACTCTACAGTGCCCATGTTGGTTTGAAGTGTTGCTGCTAAATGCATTAGCGAAATGCACTGACTTCACTGCCACTTACTGGTAGTGAAAACCTGTCTTCTCTCAATTTCCAGGCATCTGTGAATGACCAGAGCTTTTTCTGTGATTTGATGCCAGAAACAGATGGCACAAGTTAGCTGCCGGTGGTATGGTTGTTTTGGAGGTCCAGCTATTCCACTTTTTTTTTTAAACCTATTTACATCCACTGTATAAAATAAGCTCCTTTATACAACGGATAGTTCAAACCTGATTTGTTGAATGTACTGTTTCATTTGTTTCACCAAAATGAGCAGTTCCAGCAGCTTAGCTTAAAGCAGCTATTATAGGTGCATAGCAGCCAGTCATCTGTGACTGATATAGACAAGTGAGGTGGAAAAAAATAGCAGATTGTTTTTGGTGGAAGACAAGGTGTCTCTTCTTTTCGAACTTCTGTAAAGAAAAAGTTTGAGGTTATGTGTTATGAATAGCACTATAGTTATGATTTATGTAATGATAATGAAAATTACCCTAACCCATTTGTACTTAGTTTCTTAGTACTAGAGCAGGCAGCATAGCGACTCTTGTAGTGATCTTAATGTACCTCGTTAATTTTATGAGTGTTTAAATGCAGTTTCCTGGAGGTGTGGCAGTCATGTGACCCCTTCTTGTCTTCCTAAATGCTTCTTCAAGCAATGTAGGATATATCAAGAGCCTGTATAGCTCAGTAACATAACACCACCGCTTTGCACAGCTGTTTGGATGCTAATGAGCATTTACTATGAGTATGTGCATGTAAGCTATAAGCTTTTTCTACATAGCCATTTCAGAAAAATGAATGAATGTCAAGTTAAGTATAATTTATTGTCAAGGAGCTGGACCATATCAAAGTATATTGTACAGGTTTAACCTACCGCTAACCGATCACCTTGTGCTGTATTTTGACCAATCACAGCTATAGCTCCAGAGTTTTAGAGGGTGTTTTGTGGGATCAAATAAGTATAAATTATCCAACAAATTAAAAAAAAAATTGAATGCTGCCCAACTACTATTACATTGATGTATGTACTGTACTGCAATGCCTTCTTGTAATGCATTAACAAAAGTTCATTATTTATTTTTAAATCTGAGTTTATGCTATTCTTAGTTGAGATTAATATTTTGATTTAACTGACTTTATTTGATGACTTCGAAGGTAACCCAATTGGGGGGTGTTTAGTCAACGTATTAATACTAGTTCTGGTTTGTGTTTTTCAAATCCACCACTGTTCTTTTTAATGCCCACTTATATTGAATGCATAATTTTAAATGGTTTACGTCCAGTTAACATTGCTTGTAAACTGGTGCCTTAAGTTTACAGAGTTAACAAAGAGCATTACATTTTACAGTGTATATGCATTGTTTCCATTGCCAGAGTGATGAATTTCTCTATTTGAGAACTGATTACGTCCAAAACATTTAAAATATTTAAATGTGTCTTGTTCTGTCCTAATAGGAATACAGGCTTATGTGTGTGTGTGTGTGTGTGTGTGTGTGTGGTAAACTTATGAAGACCACATAGCTTCACATGTATAAAACAGTATGACATTTTTGGTTAAGTCAGAACATTTTGCTTTTTGTCTACACTTGAGCACATGTTCACCACAAATCAAATTTTTTTGGAAAAATCTACAAGAGCAGAAAAATAGTCTTTTGGATACTGAGGTTAAGGTTCGACTCAGGTTCAGGTGTAGTGTTATTTAGCTACTGTAATACAGAGTTCAATAGAAGCCTACGTATGACCTCACAAATATAGTAAAACAAACATGTGCATGTGTGAAAGCTTAGGGGGGGTCTGTGCATCCATGCGTGTATGTGTGTGTGAATTTAGTGATCTATTGTTATATGAAGCCTCTGCTTTTGTAAGAAGTAATCCTCACTATTCAGTGAAAGAAATACGCTCGGTATCGCTGTCCAGCTCTGTTACTTGGATTTTGGCTCAGTCCTGCAGAAGCTCTGAAACGTATAAACCTCCTGAAACACTAGTCTTTTTATGAATTTAGAACGGTTAACCTTTAAACAGTACCAACTCATTATACAGGACCACTGAATTGAAAGATATTTGGGTTATAAAGTGACTGGCTAAGCTTTTGATTCTAGCCTTTTCTCTTAGAGACCGTATTTGCTTATGATAGCCTCGCTGAATCTCCTTCAGGGTTCTGGAAAACCCATTTTAGTCTGGCAGCAAGGAGCGGCTGAGTGAACGAAGCCCGTCTGAGGACGGATTGACGTCACGTTCTTGGGTCTTTCGAGCAGACGTAAATATTTTGAATGCCCCGGAGGATTTGTTTAACAAGCGCCGGTTGGATGACTCAGTAGCTGTCTGTTATGTGAGTGGCATGTCAGGTAGAAGTGCGTGAAGTGGATAATCTGCAGTGTGTTCGTTGCTCCATCCCTTCCACTGTTGTGTGGATTGTGCGTGGAACATAAGCCATTCTATAATTGTGCATACATTTCATGGCAACAATGTTTGTTCTCCATATGTATTTTTCATTAGTTTTAAACATCAAACAAAGCAGTGCTAATCTCTTTCCTTTAAAGGATATTGATGGATAAGGTATAGAAGGGCTGATCAATTGTGCAGCAACAACTTGGCTAATAACTGTACACCCACTAATTCCACTGTTGCCTGAAGTTGGATCTGATATACAGATCAGTTTGTCTAGGTAGAAGGTAAGGTTAACTTATAAACTGGAAATTCAGTAAATCACACAAAATGTATGTTTTAAAACTGAATGCTGGAGCGAGCGTGAGTCCCCTGCCTTCTTTCTTGGGGTCATTTGTGGTCGTGGTGGTTTAGCTCCAACTGACTGTTAATCCTCTTAGCTGTCTCCCCCGAGGTGCTTCACCCACTCCTTGTCTTCGGTTGGATTTGAGAAATAGTCCGCCTTTGTCTATTGTCCTCCAAATCCATATCCGTCAATGTCATCAGCCTGGAGTATCTCAGATGCTTTGAGGTGGGTGTGGTGTCCAGCTGGTTTTGCTGACCACTGTCCCCTTCTCATTATATACTGCTTAAGCGCTGTCAGTCTTGACCGTACCATGTGAAATTTCTGATTTGATGATATGACAGAGTTTATCACAATCCACATATGAAGCAACACTATAATTGCAGTAAGAGTCTGTAATGTATGTCTGTGGTAAGTGTAGAACAATATAGCATATCATAGTGTATTGCTAAAACGGATTATATTGCATTAAGTATAATGGAAATGTAACTAGCCAGCTCACAAAGCTCATCCTTTTCTCTTTTCCTCCTCAAAATAAAGAGCAGGAAGGAAAAGCACCCTCCATATGAAGGTATGTTAGCTTAGGTCTAGCTTACATACTAGATTATTATGTTATGATGAGTTATTATAAAGTATTATTCATTTATGATGCTGAAAATGAAACGATTGATATTAACATAAAGCAGATTTTCATATTTTTTCATATTTCTGCAGTATTAAAAAGATCTAGGCTCTAATCTAGACTCCATTGTATTGTATGGGCACTGTTTATTAATATAATACAATGCTGGATACTTAGATGGCTGGCTACTAGCTAACTGTCTTGTTGTTCTACATGGTCTTCTTTTCTTGTAATCAATACCAATATCCACATTCAGTGAACTTTTTCCTCAAGATTTTGCATTAAGAAGTGTTTGCTTCTATAGATCTATCCAATTATCTATCTAATTGAATGAGCATCTATCTTATCCATCATCTAGCTATCCTAAATGAGCACTGTGAGATTAACACACACCTTCCCTCCTCTGTCTTATCCTATGACCCACTTCAGGATGTGACAGTAGGGCCCCTATTACTCTGCTAATTGGAATCTGACTCTAAACTCACTCACGACTCCTTCTCTCTCCTTTCAGAGCACAGTTGTGTGAGCGTGTGGATTTGTGTGGAGCACGTGAGGAGGAAGTTTAACACTGCTTAACGTGAACGCTGGTGTCCAGTTGCCCTGGGTGATGGCACACAGACGCCCTATAGCGGTCCTGCTCTTCGCCCTCTACAGCGTGG
This sequence comes from Megaleporinus macrocephalus, assembly GCA_021613375.1. Taxonomy (NCBI): domain Eukaryota; kingdom Metazoa; phylum Chordata; class Actinopteri; order Characiformes; family Anostomidae; genus Megaleporinus; species Megaleporinus macrocephalus. The sequence continues at coordinate 30,608,466 of CM038704.1, read as the reverse complement.
CCTGTGCAGGTAGGAGCTGTTTTCCTCATCTTTTCCTCCTCCACCTCCCTTCTCTCTCTCTCTGCAGTAATAATAACCGAGCAGTGAATGGACATGCCGTGACATGGCACAAAGCCTCTTTATCATCTGTGCTGTTTTTCTTACAGAGATGATGGATGTGATTGATAATTTATTACGAGCAGCTTGGACGGCCCACTGCTGTCCCCTGGCTCATAAAGGCCAGAGTACAGGTGCTCTTCCAGGCTTTGAGTGGAGGGCGTCTGTTGAAAGGAATAGTTTGGTGAAACAAATGTTCTTGCTTAGCTTAAATATATATTTTACCAGCCAAGCTACCTGTAGCTAAAAAAACAATGGATGCTTATATCCACCAGTTAAAATTCTAAAAACTGCATGGTTAAATAATCAAACATGTCTCAAACTGTAACCTCTATACTGGGATCAAACGCCACAGAGTTCATTACATCAGATTTGTGCCATAAATGATTTTTAATACATAAATGAATTTTTTTTTTGCAAGGAGGCAACTGTCTATCATGGCTACAGAAACGCTACATTTAATACTGGCGGTTTTGTGTTTTGATAAAAAGTAAAGAATCAACAAACCCGTACCTGTATTTTAGGAGGACAGTATGTGCTATCTATCTTTCAATGAGTTAACATGTCAAGAACAGTTTCACTTCCACGTAAACGGTTTGAAATGCAGTTGAAGTGAGCTGTTAGTTTGTAGCTGCTCTGATCAGAGCTCAGCCGTTTGCATTTTGGCGAGTTTGTAGGACTACTTTGTTGTGGTGCTGTTAGATTTTGAACGTATATGTGGTCTGTGGCTTGTTGTTTCACCTGACAGCTGCAACAGCAGCATCCCTCTTTCTTTTTTCCATGTTCACATTGGTGCTCCAGAGAGCAGCCCATCATTGTATTGGTCAACATCAAGGAACACATCATGGGAAATCTCACACTAGGCCAAAAAATGCAACAAACGTCTGACATCCTAGACGATCCAGACACCACATTGCTGTGCTTTGATTGTCACACCAAATGATCCTCATTCTCGACACTCTACTACGACAGAATTGTGTCCACCAGGCGGAATTTGTGTAGTCTGATCATGGCATAGGTGGTTTGTTGTATGTTGTGTAGATAAACAGACAAAAGTTTCTTCAAGCCTGTTGATCAGTATACATAAATTTTTCAGAAACCACAGAACTGAAAATGCAAACCTACCCCAAATATGTCTTGACTCTACAACTGTGTAGTGCAAGGGGGAAAATGCACATTTATTTATTTTACCAAGCTGTTCCTCAAAGACCCCAAATAAAGCATGCAAGCAGTTTTTTAATATTTCTACTGCAGCAGCAACTTTCAAAACATCTTTTAAAATCGTATAGTATTAGTGCTGTTTGAGCCCTACTGCATAACACTGTCAGAAACCTGTCATGACAGATGCCATATGCTGTGATACCTTGACATTACAGTCATGACAGCTAAGTAGTGTACACTTACCAAAAAATCATGTGACATAAGCTGTCATGACATCAGAAAGTATGGCATTCTTCCATAACAGCTCATGACAGCACATGACATCTGGTTATGTCAAAGTTAAGCAACAGGGTTCAAGTGAAGTGTTACCACAGTTCCATCCTTCTCTCTGTTGGTAAACTGTGTACTAGGCTAACTAGCGATGGCTGGATTATGACATTGTTTGATTGTGACAGTAGATGGGACGTGCTGTATGTGCTGGTTCTATACGTGCGGCGTGTGCTGGTGTGTATGAGTGTGGAGGGGTGTGGTCCCGATAAGCTGCTCTCGTTTCTGAATCTCTTGTCAGAGCGAGTTGCCTGTTTTTGTTAAGCTATCACGGATCGCCCCCAGTGCTCGGAAATTCCCCGCTCCCTCCCAGCATGCTCGGGGACAAAGGCTGTGGGGTTCTGAATAAAGAAAGTGCTGACAGGCTCAATATCTCACCCCAAACACGAAACGAACTCAGCCCTACATAGCCTACCCATCTAGTCAGAGATATTTTGAGAAAGAGATTTCACTGATTGAAATATGGTTTAGATTGCTTGTTATGCTCAACAAGGCAACCGTGTTGTGGTAAGCCTCCAATAAAAAGAGCCAGTCACCTTGTTGGTAAAGATGTCACCAGGAAGAGGCCCCACTGTGAAGGCGGACTGAATGCAAAGCTGAAAGATTTTAGTGTGTTATTTGAGGCGAAGACCGTAAATCGTTTATGTGATTTTGTCAGTTTTTAATAGTGACTTCGAATAAGCTTGTAAAGTCTTAGCTTGGCTGTCGGTTATAGGCCTCTCCACTTTGGGACAGATAGAAACATGGTCTTAAATCAATGGAAAAAACTGCCCAGGGGCTTTGTCCATCAGCCAGTTTTGTAAGTCTGATGAAAAACAAGCTTTCATCAACATCGAGCCTTGCAGAGTAAGATATGGTCACTGGACTGAAGCATCTTTAAGCCACGGTTTCCACATTGTAAAGGTTGTTCTCGACCACAATAAGTGATAAAAAACCTATACCTGGAAACCTGGCCTGTGAGTATAGACTCTGTATTACAGTCTGATCTGATATGTGCCGTGTTGACGTGATATATTTTTCTCTGGCACGACACGCCATCAGACGAAGAGAGAGAGAGGAAAAAAAAGAAACCCAAATAAACAAACTAGAAATGATAGCAGTTGTCAAGTCCTGACTGTTGGATTGGAGCACTGAGGTTTGAGGGAAGATCCAGACAGTTTGGGGATTTGGCTGAAAGTTCTTTCCTTTTTTTTCTCCTGCTCCTTCCTGACCAGTTGGTTTTAGTGTATTATGTAGTACTGAATCCCAGTTCTTTCATCCAACCTCTAAACACCAGTAATAGTGAATGCTGATTCCTTTTATCTTGTTCGTATTGTCTTGACAAGACGTGCTGTAACACGTCTAAAAGTCCTATTTTATGGTGCACTTATTGTATTGTAGAGCTATACACTTTTATTCTTGAAATGTACCTGGTCATATCATCAATTGTACATCTTTTATGTTACTTGTTGTTCTTTTGGGGCATTGAATGTTTCTTTTCCATATTTTAATTGCAACTGGACACCAGCACGAAGAGAAATTCTTTGTTTTTATTGTACCTATAAGATGCAATATAAGATTTTGACTCCTTTTTGTTCCTTTAAAGTTCAGAAAATTGATATTCAAGCTTTCATGGAAGCATCTTCAGACATCTACAGTAAGACTGTAGGTAGGTAAGCCTGCAACTGAGCAAATGCAAATGGGTTAATGATAACAAAATAGTACAATACTGGTCCTGAAGATCTACCATCCTGCAGAATCTTGTTCCAACCACTTTTTTCCACCCCTGTGCCACAGAAAAGTTATTTTACCAACTTTGTAATTTCCGCATAATTAAATGCTTAAAAAGTGGACCATATAATTCAGCAGTTTGCTGTAAAATGTGTCATTCTAGAGAAACACATATGAGTCAGAATTGTTCACAGTAGTTCACAGAAGCTGCATCACGCCTGGGTCTTACCACTGCTTTAAAAAAATCCAAATTGCTACCTTTCTTTACATTGAAAAAGTAAAGAAATTCGCATCAGACCACCAGGATGTGACTGAAATGTGTTTATCCAAACTTGTTGACACATTGTCCACTGAGAAGAAAAGATTTTTTGTAAAGACGACGAGTCCTCCAACACTTATCAATGCTATACCGGTTAGACAGCTAGCTAACCTCAACCAATCTCTTACTCAACCAACATGGAAACCTACAATTACCTTAGGCTATTTTTAATGATGAAAATTTTTTAAATCTAAATCTTTGTGTAATGCTAAATACTGTGCAACTATTTAGCCTCCAAACAACCTGCATTAATTGAATCTTATTTATTTATTTATTTATTTATTTTCTTAGTTTTTTTGTTGTTTTTGGTAATTATTTTTTTCGCTTTTCTCACCAATAAAGTTAATACATTTTTATGGATACTTAAATATTAAAATTAGGCCGAAATCACACCCCTAATTTTGACAGAAACTTCTATTTCTTGTTAGGTTGAATGGGATTTTATCAGTCCTGCAAAGCTTGTCTAACCTAGCAACAGTTGCCACATCAGAATGTCAGATGTGATAAACTGGAAGAGAATAAAAAGGTCATTTAATTCTTGCCTAGCTCCGTACAGGTTAAAATAGAGTGCTGTTGTGATGAGGCCCTGAGTCATGTTGAAATTATTTCAACAATGTTTGCAGGGATATAGGTCAATGGTTATGCCAGAACATTAATAGCTAGTAAACACCATTCTTAGCCGAGCTGGCCTGAATCTTTGAGGGTCCGTTCCTGTTAGTGATAGTCAGCCAGGAGGACAATGGCCCTCAGTCCGAAGAGCGGCTTGAGTTTAGCATAACTGTGTGTCTCCTGCCGTGACCTGCTCTTTAAGACAATGAGCTCACATAGGAGCCTCTCCACCTACCTCTTCCTCTGAAGCGTTCATGCCAGCATTGTTGCATTCCCCCATAGTTTCCAATCTACAGGAAATTCACTCATATACACCAGCTCATCGCTGCTGCTAGTTCTGCTGAAAGTGTTTATCTAGTTTAACTGAACCGCAAGCTTGTATTGTGAACACTTTAAGCATCATTTGATTTGACTAAGTGTGGTGATTTTAACCCTTAGAACCCTTTTGCTGTACCATCAAAACAGAATTATTAATATTAATATAATTGCATGTGCATATCTCAGTTTTTTCAGGTTTACATTTTGTTTGCATCATTTGAGCAGAGAGTCTCTTTGATAAATGGAGGAATAGAAATGCTTCAGAATGATTTGAAATCAAACTTGTTCACATTAGCTTGCATTAATAGCTAAGGATGTTTTTCACATTTTGTATAGACTTGATTCGAGTCAGCACTGTATTGATATCAGCAATATAATTGACAGGTTGTTTTTTCTGCAAATCAAGACTACAAACACAATAATAACATTTCAAATTCAAATCGTGGTTAAGGTCTCTTACTTACATGTGCACCTGTTTATGGATGGAGTCAATAACTGTTTGAAATTGATTTTGATTGTATGATTCCTACAACTTGCAGAATAGCTGATTACTATTTTGCTGGGCCTGTATGAAACAGTATAGAAGGAATGCTGAATTTTGTCTTATTTCTTGCTAGAAGTGGACAGTAAACGTGTTTTTGCTTTTCACATGTGCTTTTATGTGGTGACCCTGAGACAGATGTAAAATGCTGCATTCATTACTGTATGTGGCACCACGTTTAGAATAAAATGAGTTTTAGACTTAACATATCTGTTTCTTTTGAAAGCTGCTTACTTAGAATGTGTTTGTTGACAGAACCGTCTAGACTTGTTGAGCTCTCCGGTTCTGATGAGTCCAAATCTGAAGTGGATTTACGAAGGTCAGACACATCGGACAGTTCAAAAGCAAAAATGAACTTTTCCCCTGGCGCTGAAGTTCTGTTTTTGTTTTGGACAAGAGCAGTCTCCCCAAGAAACCTCCAGCTTTCTTTTGTTTTTAGAAATCCAAAACTAGGACATTATCTAATCTGCTGCATCAACGTTTTGGCCTTTGATTCATTCCACATAGACTGCTGGGGAAATTGCACTTTATTTTATTATAAATATATTATTAGTTTGAGTGCTGGTAGTTTAGTTAATAGAGTCCAGAATAGTCCATATAAACATTTGGCCATCAAAAAATTAGCTGTTCTTCAGAAATGATTAGTATATTATTTGTTTGATGGAGGACTTGCAGGAAATGTCTGGTCTCTTTCTGTCCATTTATTTTACATCCACTGTATTTGTGGGCAGTTTCCTATGTTTACAGCAGGTCTCCCTTGCTAATGGCTACAGTAGAGTTCTGGCGGAAATGAGGCCTAATGTGTCTTTTCAGCATTTAAATACTTTTTATATTAGTTGTATAAATTGGTGTATACCCTTTGCAGTAGTAACAGTCTCTACTCTTCTGGGAAGATTTACACTAGATGTTGAAACATTGAGTTTGATTGCATTCAACAACAAGAGCATTTATGAGGCCAGGTACTGATGTTGGATGATGGATCAAAAACTCCACTCGAGTTTATCCTAAACTTATTGGATGGAGCTCCATAGCACCAGACAATGCTTTATGCCACTCTAATGGATACTTGTCATTGGTGACCTTAGGCTTGTGTGCCGCTGCTACAGGATATCCCATTCTATTGGTCAGAACTTTTCTGTGGAGATTACACAAGCATGTGTGCATATGTGAGCACCTTGTTTTGCAATAGATGCTAAAAGTAGCTGAATTCACAAGTTGGAATACCAGCCTAATACATTTGGACATAGTGTGGTAGTCCATAGTGAGGCATTTTGTCATGTGACATCCCATAAGCACCTCCGTGCCATGCAAGAAGAAGATGGTTGGCTTTTCTAGTCTCTATTCTTCTGCCAGAGATGTATCATCCTGTGGAATTTAGTTTCAGCTAAAATAATAATAATAATAATAATAATCCTCTTATTTGCTATATAGTGCCGTTGAGAACATTGGATTTGACCCACCAGAAAGGTACTCTAACCCTACCATCACAATTCATAAATTTATATATTTTATACCAGACATGACTTTAAAATTCTATATTTTAAGAAATTAAATAATAAAATGTTAAGACTCAGTTTGAAGCCCACCTATTTATTTGCATGCTATCAACATTGCACTGTGCCTTGTCTAAGACAAAAAACCTGGGCACCAGTTAATCTGCCATTTTGCAGTGTTGTCCAAAAACATAGTGAAGATTTTAAGTCGTACGACAACCGGTTGAACCCTAGTACATAATAAATAATCATAGTTCACCATGTTGTTTGGTTTGAAGATGCATAGCAAGTCACTATAGCATAGCAATATCAATATTCTTGCCAGTCAAATTATGTGGCAAAGTGACAAGCAAACTCACGTAATGTTAGAATATGAAATCTCTGTCCTTTCATTATGTAATCATTTTTTTCTGTTGCTGCAGTGATCAACAGTGTTTTAATTGGAAGCCTTGTTGTATAACGTGGCGAATGAGAGTGATGGAGAATGCCAGGAGGAGTGTTTCCAGATGTTATAAATGTTCTGAAGGCTAATTTGATTTGTTTCATGATTAGTGCAGTCTGCACACTCTTGTGTGTAATCAGTAACGCCACCTTTATGAGAAAAACAGACTCACAAACTGGAGCTTAATGTCAGGTCAAAATGACCCCACACACTAGCTAAAAAATGAAAGTGAGCAAGAAAGAAGGTGTTTGTCTCGCTCTCTCTCTCTCTCTCTCTCTCTCTCTCTCTCTCTCTCTCTCTCTCTCTCTCTCTCCTCTTTCCCATCTTTTTCGTTCTTTTGCCACCACCTCTGTGTCTCTCTCCTGAAAACCATCTACAAACCATTACATTATATTTTCAGGCCTGTTTGGAGAGATCTTGCATGTTTAAGTCTGTGTGTGAATGATGTTTTATCCCTACAGTAATGATGTAGTAGTGTCTATATGCACTTCAGCCAAATTTTAACTTCCTTAAATGAAAACAAATGATTTTTCCATCTCGGTTATGAATAATATGTAAATATAAATGCGGATGGCGACTTGGTTAAGTATTCACACCTTGTATTTACACTCGTTTTATCAGTTCCTCTTACTTTATCAGAGCATTAAAACTACTAGTCCATCTTTTACCCGTCAGGACCACCGCAGAGCAGGTATTATTTGGGTGGTGGATCATTCTCAGCACTGCAGTGACTCTGACGTAGTGGAGGTGTGTTGGTGTGTGTTGTGCTGGTGTGAGTGGATCAGACACAGCAGTGCTGCTGGAGTTTTCAAGCACCTTTGTGTCACTTCTGGACTGAAAATAGTCCACCAACTAAAACTATCCAATCAACGTCGTCCTTTGATCGTTATCACAAATGTTACCCAAGATAACGGAAGCGTTTGTACTTTCTGTGCCTACTTTCTGAAGAGTGTTTACTCTTGCTCTACCAGGCTGTATATTAGGCAGTAGTATAGTATACTATAACAGTATAGTGTGCTCTGTGGGGGGCTGTGCTTGGATTTCACTGTTGAAATTGAGAGTATGGGAGCCGATCCAGGTGTATTAGTTTGGTGTCACTTGCCAAAAACAGCACAGGCAGGATGTTGTTTATGATGAGAGAGGAGGGGGGAAAGTTGCACTACACGCGAGTGCTCATGTGCCCGGCAACCACACCCTGTCCTCCCTTCTCACCACTCCATCAATTTTCCCTTCCACACCTCAGATCGAGAATGGTTTGACACATTAGAATGTGTAGGAACCCAGCGCTCACTCTTATCAGCTCATCTCCTGTTCCATTCACTCATACGGCTAAAAACACGTAATGTGCAGCCCACTAGCTCCTAACAGCCAGTCTGCTGGCTGGCTAAGCACAGCTTTCCCTCAAAGGTCATCTGTTTTCTGAATTTCACTTGAATACTGACGCAGTGTCAAGGTTGGTTTGATTAGATACCAGTGAAACCACAATGTGATGTAAGAGAAATTAAAACGAAATTAGTCAGATGTTGAAATGGCCAAAAACATTCCTCTAGGCTAATAAATAATGAAATAAAGTTTTATCATACATAATATATCAGAGTTATTGTGTATTTTTTAAATAGCAACATGATATTTGCTGTGAAAATTGCTGGTTTTCACATCTTCTTCAGAGAGAAAACTAGCTAAACAAATCTTTCTCTAGAAACAAGCAATAATTTAATGATCTCCAAGAGCTTCAAATGTACACCAGTCTGCTATTTCATTACATACCTCTGTGTATTTACAATTATTGTCAATTTTTCAGCTCCACTTAAGTTACGAGTGTACTTTGTAGTCCGTCTGCTTCTGGTTTCATCTGTTTCTCAGCTTAATGAGGTGGGTACTCTGTGGGCTGTCCTGATTGCTGTCCTGCATATAAGGTCTAACTAGTTTCCTCAACCAGATTGTCTTTACCTGCAGTCTTTTATTTGGGAAATTAATCTAGGACATATATTACAAACTAATAAGAGAAAAACGATTACTGACGAAACAACTAATTTGTTGAAAAATGCTGCTGACACTGTGCTTGAATGTCACAGCTATATAACCAGCTTTATTTATGATAGTGTAGTTAAAATATATACTAAAATTTATATATATATATATATATATATATATATATATATATATATATATATAAACCTATTTCTATACTATGTGACTGAAATGGTGTCAGCAATAATGTGAGACTGAAAACATTTCAACCCTGAATATGACTTTCAGCTAGCTAACTTAACATTAGCCATGCTATCTCTCTCTCTCTCCCTCTCACTCTCATTCCCTTGTAACTAAACCTCCCTCCTGTTTTATTCCAAGTTGTAGCAAAGAATCCCTAAATGTTCACATGGAATATCACAGTAAGTAGAGCTTAATATCCAGATACTTTTTTCACTGAGACCCTTTTTTTATTCCATAATCAGTGTGTTGCAGCAGTACATGCTCTTCTGTCTGTTTAGCTGAGAAAAGAATGTGTTGTCGAGACTAATGACCCTAAACACTGAATAAATCCAGGCATCATTACGAAAGAGAACGCTGTTTGTTTAGTCTGGTGGTCTGAAAAATGATCCTCAGAGCTTGAACAACATCATAGTTCGAACTTCATTAAAACAATCTTCAGCTTTCTATCTGTAGTCTAAACCCTATAACCAGACAGACTGTAAAAGCCTTATAAAACTTATAAAGCTCCAGTGATCTATAGAGCTGCTCTCTTGGCTGTGTGAGTATGTATGTGTGTGTGTGTGTGTGTGTGTGTGTGTGTGTGTGTATGTGGGTCTGTGTGTGCAAGATGTGCGTAGGCCAGATTATGTATGCTGCCAGAGTATTGCACAACCTCTGTAACGTGAGCTATGGCACCAGAGGGGCAGAGAGACTGTCCAAATGAACAGATAGAGAGAGAGAGCAGAGAGCAGACGAGGACGATGAGTAGATTGAGAGGTTGAGAGAGAAACTAAATGAGAAGGAAAGAGAATGGAGAGAAAGAGAGAGAAAGCAAGAGAGATGAAGAGAAAATGAGTATTGGGAGAGACAGAGAAAGAAAAGAAGGAGCAGAGAGAGAAGAAAATGATGAGTAGATTAAGAGAGAAGAGATAACGATAGAGATAAGAAGAAGAGAGACAGTGTGAGGGATGAGAGGGAGAGTGAAGTGTAGAAGAGAGGAGAGAATGAATTAGAGATAGCGGGAGTGAGTGGAGTGAGAGAGAGTTGAGAAGAAAAAAGGGGAGTTGGAAGATCAAGAAGGAGAGAGTGATAGAGAGAGGAAGGAGAGGGGGAGTGAGACTCAGCAAGAGAGAGGAGAGGAGAGACATGATAGAGAATGAAAAGAGAAACTGAAGGTTAAGAGAAGTAAAAAAGATTGAGAGAGAGAGAGAGAGAGAGAGAGAGAGGTAAATATCTCATTTTAATAGCAGATATGTGCATGAGATTGAGCCGTTTGTACCCAGAATCCTCTGGTGCTGGTGTGATGGAGACTTGTGGGGATGTTTACGCAGCAACAGCAAGTCTGTACTGCTTTATGTCACGACTGCGTCTCTTAACTCACCGAGACTCTGAGCGTGTGAGTAATGATCTAATTCGGAGAAGCGGTTTGACTCACAATCGAGAGGTTTTCTCCATCCGTGTAGACTGTCACACACACACACACACACACACACACACACACACACACACACACACACACACACACACAGAACACTTATGTGGTTAACCAGCTCTTTGCACTGCTCCTCTCTCTCTCACTCTGCCTCACCATCAGTGTCTCTCATCCCTACATTCTGCTTTGCTGGTAAGCTGGTGTATGATTATCATGGGCCAGGACGATAATCGAAGACAGCTGGGGTGATCATGCTCTTTCCATTGTGTTCCTCTAGTTTTAAAAAAAAGGTGAAAAAAAGGGAAGAAAAATACACAACACCAGTTGGAGGAGCCAGTGGAGCCATCATTGAGAAAAAGTGATCTGAACTGGAGCGATGTTTGAGATGCCGTCTGTGAGAGAGCAGTTTAGACATATAAGCGGATTCACTTTGCTTAAGACCCAGTCGATTGATTCCTATGCTTTTACAAGTAAACAGGAAACATGCTTCCCGTCATTCGTGCTCTTCACTTCTTAAAGGGCACCTATTCTGCTCAGTTTCAGTGTTCAGAACTGTAATTTATATTCTGCTACAATAGATTTACATGCTTCCAAAACACATTTTCTCATACTCTACTCACTCATCTGTATTTGACCCTCTGTCAGAAACGCAGTCTTTGAATCCCGCCTGGCAGTGAGTCCAGTGTGCTCTGACTCTGTTCTTACAGTGGTGTCAGTTCTGCTATGTTTGAGCCAGAGTCTGATCCAGAATGTCAGGTGGAACAAAGTAACAGACCTTTGCAAGCTAGAAGGGAGCACAGTATTACATACAGCTACCTCTGTACAAACCAAGCTTTAAGATTGCTTGCTTTTACTTTTGTGTATTTGTATAAGTAACAGAAGACTACATAGTGCAGAAACCACACAAGCAAGTTTGTATGAGATTACTCAATAATGTAACCCAGTTTAAGCAAAGTGTGCAATAATTTCAGGTATCATAGTAAAAACGTTTTGCAAGCATTTCACCCTTTCACTTTTAATGATGTAGTTTTTGCTGTGCTGCATAGAGCTGCAGCTGATGACAGTAGTGCTAGTCCTGAAATGCACTGCCAATTACAGTACCTTATGATTTTGAGTTAATAGATCTTTTAATCATATGAGAATTTGTGATATATGTCCTGTGAACTTATTATTGGTTGTTTATATACATTTTAAGGGATGTGGGTAATTAACCGTTATAAGTTACATTATTTGGGTTTGTTTTATCATGGGGAAAGAAATTGGAGGATACAGGTACAAGTGTTTTGTCGTCTTCTTGAGGTCGCTGTGTTAAATAGTGCTCGCTTATTTCTGGTACCGCTCACTGTTTACACTGTCATGCACAGGCTGAGAAAACCGAACATAATCAGAGTAAGACTATACTTGAGCTGAGAAACACAGTTACTGAGCTAAAATCCATCTCACTTTGTCTGCAGTTTGCATGACCACTTGCATAATCAGACATCTGCAGAAATACAATTATGGTCAGATTATTAAGTGCATGTAAACACACCTGAGATGAAAATGTTTGCTTGGCAAAATGTTAGCTTGCAATTAGATTGTTAGAACTTTTTAATTATTCTTTTAAAAATATTTTCAACTTTGAGAAAAATATAGGTTACAGTAAACTTGCAAATAGTACACTGCAGATAGTAGGTGGTTGATGGCTACGTCAAGCAGCACCTGAGAGATTCTTGCTTTCAAGATAAGCACAGCGCTAACGTTACAGATATAAGCTTTCTTGACTTGTTAGCTACATTAGCATTGTAGTTCTGGTGCAAAGCTACACAAGCAAACCTCAGACACCAAACATGTCTTGGCTGACTGAGTACATTTGGGCTGAGGGGAAGATCGAGTAAATTTGATCGAAATGGAAATATCTCTTTAATCTTTCAGCTGTGAGCGCCAAGATCCCTCAGCACTTCACTATAACTCAATTTCTTGTTAGATCTTTGTTTTTATTTTTTTAAATTTTTTTTTTTTTTTTTTTTGTGGGACTGTATTTACGCCACTTTGACTCTGTCCCGTCCAGAGAGGGAGAGTTCTTGGCTGCAGCAGCAGATCAGCCACAGGTTTGTCCTGATTTATATTAAAGTGAGGCTTCCCAGGTGGTGACTCTGGCTGGTTTGTCTTCCCTCGAGAGTCCCTCATAACCCCTGCTGCCCCCCCACAATTCACTCCTCCACCTCATAGAGAAACCTGTGTCTGTTTTGTGGAAGGGTTTGTGGAAAATATCAGACACATTTTTCCGAAAGAGGAGTAATCGGCCTACTCCTGTGCAGTAAATAACTGCTATCTTTAAAACCTCTCTCTCTCTCTCTCTTTCTTTCTCTGTCGTTTTCTCTCATTCACATACACAGATTCACTAGCGGTAGTCCCACTTTGTCTCTTTTTTTATTGTAAAGCAGTTTACATCAAGATACATCTATGTCAAAACATTTCTCTATGCAGTATGCAGCTCTCCTCTCTTTACATGAACCCTTTATTCAACAGCTGTTAGTCATTTTGATACCCCTTTAAATTGCACTGCATAATGTAATGAATTGTGAAGTTGATTGGATAGTTAGATACATAGTGAATTATGAATATACAGCTTACTTATTATATGTATAAACTCATAGTCTGTGAAAAAATGCCAAAAGTGACGAACGATCATTTCTTTGTGCAAAACAAAACACATATTAGTAACTTTTGTCAAATTCTAATCATAATACAAAAACCTCCTATGTACAAACACAAATGCAATATCAATTAAAACTATAAAATCTGTACTTGTAGCAGAATTTCTTTGTTTTTTTTCTGAAATAATGAATTCCAAATTACACCATGCATGTTCTTACCAGTGATTGCGAGGCCTTGAAAGGGTTAAAAGGAAACCTTTACAGGTTATACTGAACAAAAGACTCTCACTGTCTCTGTTGCTTTGTTAAGACTCGGTTCCTTCCCACAGTTCTTCATGATTTAACACGGCAGGAGGCCTTTCGACTTTTGCTTGCGTGTTAAAGCCCTGGCTGCCCCCTGACTCGGCGTGAATGCTCTTGTGTGAATGGAAACATGCAAGAGCTCTTACACTGTGCTCTTTAGGAATTTTAGAGTGACTGTTATACTCACCACCTGCCGTCTGTGCATAGATGTATGTGAGTCTGTAATATGGTCTCCTTCCTTTTTTATCCTCTCATTTTTTCTTTTTCTTTCATTTGCTTTCAGATAAGGGCACACAATTCTATGTACATTGCTCAAAAGCACACAAATAACATCTACTGCTGTCTGTCCCTCTTAAATCTGTGCTCTGTTGTACATTTTTTATTTGTATTTTAAAGCACCTTATATACTATTTGGGGATTTATAGACCTTCATGTTGGGCCCCTTCCCTAAGGAGATGAATCTGCTGATCGCTACAGCATTAAAAGAGTGCGCTAAGAGAATCAGCTGTCTATTATTATCATTGCAATTCCATCAATATATTATGTCGGATAAAAAGGCTACTTTCTACTATTTCTAAGCACTCAACAACAAATTCCTTATTACATTTCTAGACTTTTAAACTATCGAATTTCTCAAGTACCCCCTTCAGTGACCATGAAGAGGGTACTTGAGAAATTTGATAGTTTATAAGTCTAGAAATGTAGTTTATGAGTCTAGAATTCATTTCATGTAATAACTTTCTGCATGGTAGCTTTTAGAGGTCACACTGCCAACAACAGTTTTGACTCTGTAAGTTCTTTTAGGATGGTCTATACAACTTGCTGTAAAATAGTTTGTTTACATCTTTCTGATTGATTTATGCAGATTAAATTAGTTTGGGTTCGTCGTTAAGTGTGAATTTCACATCTCGACAGTTGTTTGCTCAAATTTGCATTGTTTTTGTTCAGGAGATGTAGTCGGCTGTTTGTAGAAAATATTATGATTTTGCTTGAATTTTCATGAAACACTCCATAAATTTGTTTCATATGTAAATGTGCTTTTTGCCGGATCCAGATCCAACTTGTTCTGGCACAAATCAAGCCTTGGGTGAAGGCCACTGAGTGACTGTTTTACTATTTCACAAGTTGCAGAGTCCATTCAGAAGCAGCTTCCAGTTCTCCCACTGGTCAGAATTGCACTGGTTCTCTCTCTCCGACCATAAAGCAGCCCACAGCAGGCCACTTAGCATGCTAGCAGCCTTGGGACCTCCCGGCAAGGCGGCTGTGGGGGCTCTTCTCGGTGACTTCACAGGCGTGACGCTTTTGTGTATGTGCTGAGGGCTGAACTAGAGGAAGCCGCGGGCTTCGGCCTGTTTACTCTGATGCTGCTCTCTGTCTCACTCTGTTTATGCACAGAGCGGTCAGGAGTTTATTCAGGTGCACTGAGAACACCATGCTGCAGAACATGCATGCATATATATGTGTGTGTGTGTGTGTGTGTGTGTGTGTGTGTGTGTGTGTGTGTGTGTGTGTGTGTGTGTGTGTGTGTGTGTGAACAATGCAGATGAGATTTTCTCATCTGTGGAAGAAAAGAGAAAGCTGGCTGAAGAATAACTGAGTTCATTCAGGGTTATTCTCGCCAGCGAGACCCTTAGTTAGATGTAGTTTGGTTGAATGAATTCTCTGACCCATTCACCCTGAACTCTTGTAGAAATGTCAAGATGAACGCACTGCATCTACTGGCGCTGTCTCAGCGTGAGCTGGAGAATTCTTCGATCCTTACAATCGTGTGAGAAGTCACTCTTTTGTGATCTCTTTTATTGGCAAGTTGTGACAGACACTGTCCAGTTTGAAGATCATTAAAACAGCGAGTGAATGTGCTGTCCGCTGTTTGAAATAAGAAGCTTTTGAGATGGAGTTACACAAGTGTTGCTCAGGAGCTTTCCTCCTCTCCTCGTCGTCTGTAAAGAAGAGCGGACAGGCTTATTGTATGCCTGTCCATCACGCACATACTGAGCGTTCACAATTGGTTTGAGCTGAAAATGATCGAATAAAATGTTCCGAATGTTCCTAATGGCCTTTCTCGCAGCAAGGAAGTGTAATTGAACCATGAGAGCCGATGCTGTGAGCACTCAGATGTGAACAGTAGGAGTGTGTTAGTGATGTTTTTGGGCATTGCAGTTGTAAGAAATCCTCTCAAACTGTGAAAAAGAATGAAAAACAGTCCTCAACAACTCTCGATTGTTTCTGATGGGTTCCAGGTTAATAGCCTGACTTTTTGTGCAAAACAATCAAGAGAGAAATATTGATTTTCTTTCTGGAAAACTGTACTTGCACAAGTAACTTCACATCTCGTTCAAGTCATAATGACATGCTGAGGAAATGCTAGCTTGTTTTACTTCTAGCATGCTTTGATAAGTCAGAGATAACATTGATAACTGTGGCTTGTTACAGAATAATGGGCTTACAAGGTTTTTACTGCAAGTATTTTTAGACTATTCACATTAACCCCTTCATGCAATAGTGTTGTCATGAGACTGATGTGAATGCTATTCATGTGGAGGGCACAAGCCATTCAGCATTGTGAATCAAATACAGTTTGATTTTTAGGCTATAAAATCTGTGATAATTGTTCGACTTAACACAGTGCATGATAGTCCATAAAATGATTACAAACATAAAAATACTCTGGAAGCTCTCGGAACTGGAAAAAGCTGATTCGGTTAGCCTGCCTTGGATAGGTGAAATGGGAAAATTCTTCGGTGAAGTACAACAGTGATGGACAAAAAGAAGGTGGATCACTGACATTGCGACCCTAAATGTTCATCACTCAAATGTATCAGTTACTGTGACACATTACTCCTGCTCTATTTAGGGTCAAACAGAAAAATGTTATGAGAAGCTGGCAAATAGTAAGACCAACTTCAGCCTGGTGGTGATAACCTGAGTTTCCGTGGTTACTTCCTCCTACAGCATTTATTGCTGAGTAAAAACTAGCAAAACAAAAAAAGTCACTCCAAGAGAGTGTTTATAGCTAGTAGAGACAACAGTGGATTTTACAAACAAGAAATACGTAAAAACACTTTTTTTTTTAAGTTGTGCCATTTTGTGCTGCAAAAACAGGAATATATATTACAAAATATGCTTATCGGTATACTCTTCTCATACAGTGTGAAAGACAACTGGATTTTTCAGTGCTGTCAGCAAGTTTTTTCTCATGACAGTGATGTAAGTGTGCAATGAGAAGGGAGTGCTCTAACGTTTCTGACTGAGGTAAAAGAATGGTCTCCAGAGAATATATCAGTGTGGACGTTCTGTCTTCTTCACTTTGTGTGCTGATGGCAGCTCTTTGTTTGTAAATGGTGTTATGTGTGCATGTATGGACAAGTTGAACCTGCATATATGTTTGCATATAGAATGCATGTATGTATTGTACGTGTGTGTTCAGTAAAGTGCCAAAGTCCCAAAAAGTCTACCCGTCATTTATTTCCTTACCAATGAGGAAGAAAACAGAACACATACAATTAATAGAACGTACAGAAGCCGCATCAGTTAAATATAATATTAGCTTTTTCAGTGTAGTGTGTTTACACTTCCAGCTTTCATTCTTTTCAGGACACTTTATTTCTGCAGAGTTATTTTTTCAAACATTGTGGATTAGAAGCTGGTTGACCTTCTTTAATGATTAAATAACGCTTAGCATGTTCGATATCATGTTTCTCTGTTCTCTGTTTCTCTGTTATCTCATACTTCCGCACAAATGTCTTCTGAAAATGTTAACCACTTGTACTTATTGTCTGTTTGAACAAAAAAAAAATTTAAATAAATAAATAAAATATATATATGTGTGTGTGTGCATGTGTGTATAAATCTATATATCCGTGTGTGTATGTTTGGTCAGGCCGAGTGTGTGTGTGTGTGTGTGTGTGTGCGGCAGCAGCTGTTGGGCCGTCTGCTCTTCCCTCCTTTTCCTCTCCTCTGGGAAACAGCCGTGTCATCCCTCACTTCAAACATCGCTGATTTATACCAGCTCTGAGGGCCAGAGAGAGGGAGAGGCAGACGAACGAAGTGGTGAAAGAGAGAGAGAGAGAGAGAGAGAGAGAGAGAGTAAGAAAAGGAGAAAGATAGATAACAGAGGAGTAAAGGAATGTGAGTAAGGACAAAAAATCCTATTAATATGGTGAGCTGCTCGTCATCATTTAAAAACAAATATTCACAATTTTACTGTAAATATCTGAAACTCAGTGACTTGATTCGGTTATGATCGGGGAAAGTATTCAGTAAATAATGAAATCCTACATTTCACCACTGTTTGTTTTGTATTGTGCAGTTATTTTTTATCATTCCTGAAATACACTGAATGCACAAATGATGCTCTGGGAATCATATAAATGATTCTTCAGGACGCAGTTCAGTGCATCTTCTCACCTCAGTTCAATTCAGTTTCTTCTTACTTACTTTAAAAATACATTGGACACTCAGTGTGACCGAAGGAGCTATTTACACAGACTATAATATAGACAATACAGACAATAAACAATACATGCAGTACAAGCTTTTTTTATTCCTACATTTTAAAACATAAGTGAAAAATTAGTGCACAGTTAATTAAATGCTATTTATTGATTACTAGATCGATGCAGTTGAATTACCTCCTTTAGATGAATGCATTATCATACAGTTTTACACTCCTTTTCATAACACGATATACTAAAACATATATATGTATATGTACATACAGTACTTTGACAGCAAATATCAAAATATTGAACATGTTTAGCCTTTCCTTTATTTCAGCTTTTATTCTTCCCAGAAGACCCCATCCACATTTCCAAATTGGAGTCTTATTCACATTCAATCATGTTAGTGTCTGAACTTTGCGATGGCCATGGAAATATAATGCATAAGCCCCTACTTTGTTAGCAGTCTGTGTGTAAACGTGCCTCATGTCCTCCTGAGAATGTGTACTCTCCTCCTTCTGACCAAACATACATACTCCCTGTGGCTGAAGTGAAAGATGCGTCCCTGCTCATGTGCTTTTGTGCTTGAACTTCGCTTCAATATCTGCTTGTCCCTGAACTTGTAGAGACTCTTGGATTTATGGTCCACACATACACACACACACCTGGTAATACACTTGGACACTGAACAAAAGTCTGCCCAGTATGTTTTGACATCAGTTTTTTGTGGTTGTATTTCTCCCTCTTGCATAAAATAACATGACCTGATCAAACTAGGACACAATCTTTAGAGTCTCAGTCTCAACCCCAGATGCATGGCCTGCCTGGTATGTATCGTACACTTAAATGGCCACAACTATTGGAACTGTGATTGGCCTGCATTTATTAATGCTAATCAGACTCCCAGGACTAAACACAAATGAATCACTAGTACTTTAACATTTGGCCAATCTATGTGCCTGGGTATTTTTCTTGTCAGTCAAATGGAACCCTAGCTTGTGAGACACAGAACCTGTTAACACCTGTTTGTTGATAAGACTTTAGTGACATGTCTTTACACTTTGTTATCAAATGCGGATTGAAATGTGATTGCTCAATTACTGATTACCAGTCGTTCATCGGTTCAGCCTCTTTCAGCTGCCGTTTGTTTTGCACAGTAGTGTCGGTCCATGTTGCTGTTAAACAATTCTTTTTGCGTGGCCCTCAATCCAGTGCCGCCTCCATAACTTCCATCCTCCTCACAGACGCGGATCATGTGACCAGTTCTGTACTGTCCTCGGAGGGGTTTTGGTTGTTGAATGTGTCTTGCAGAGACAAATGTGTTCACACTGCTTTAAATGTGGCTTGAATGCATCTCAGACCACCTCCTGAAGTGGTCAGATCAGATTTATATCTGCTTGGGTGTGTTTTTTTAACCATTTTACTGGGACTTGGCATTATCCTATAATCCTGATATTCAAGATGCATGAAGCATTTGACCATGAAGTAGACAGGGTCTAGCCATGTTCTGAACATATTTCTAACTTATCTTACCGACCTTGAACAACTTAAAAACTATATGGTTTGAGTTAAGTGTGTAAGCGATGGATACAGTTTTTTTTCATGCTAGTTAATGAGGTGTAAGCTTCCATTACCTGAGATTACCATTACTTACTCGTTACAGTAGCCTTGCAGCTCCAAAGCTCCAAAACTAAAGAATCAGACTTCACACCCCAAACACGTCTTGTCTGCCTGGCTGAGCAGGAATACTGTATAAATTAGATTTTTTGCCAAAAGCTTTACAACTCAGACAGGCCCCGAGAGCTGGAGTGAACTTCTTTACGGTAGATCCAGAGCTTGTGTTTGGCTCCTGACTTCAAATAAGTGAGGCACACATGAACTCTCCTGTTTTCATGCTTCGATTGGAAGCTTTACTACTTCCCTCCAACAGAGTGAAGAATCACCCGCTCCCTCTTTTCCTCTGTCCCTCAATCGCTTCTTCTCTTCTTTATCGTCTCAACCTCCCATCCTTCTCCTGCATCCTCATGATCCATGCTGACAGCTTTACAGCTCCATACAGAGATTCTGACGAAGCTGTGTTTCACTCAAAGGCAAATAAATTTACCTCTTCAAAGAGCACGTTCACTTCCTGTGTTTGTTGCCTGTAGCATGACAGTGGGTGACTGTGTAGAGCAACAGGGAAGGAAAAAGAGCAGATCGACTGATGAAAGTAAGCGGCACATATTCAGCATTTTATTTGATTCTTTTCCACATAAAACCTGGGATATCAAAACTATGATGTTAACACGTGTGCAGTGACCCTGCGGTTCTACACTGCTATCTACTTTAGATTCAGAATGGCCTCTCTTTACCTTGATAGAGTTTTAGACTCAGCTCAATAAGCTGATACTAAAACCCCTTGTTTTTGGTGAATATTTACAGTAAAAACATATTTCAAGAATTTAAGCAAAAACCACAGGTGGATAGAGTAGCTTAAATTGATATTCAGATAAAAGTATTGATACTTTGGTAAAATACACATATTTGAAAACACTCAGCGGAGTGCAAATCCATCAGTGTTTTACTTAATTACAATTACTTAAGTATATTATTACTACTACCCATCTGCCACCCCAGTCTAACTAGATATTACTCCATCCAATAATTCTCTTAAGCTGTGATGTTAAAGGCTAGCATGTGTTTCTTCCGAGCACCACCACATCTTTTTGAACTGCAGCATATGTAACATCATGGGACAACTGGCAATTCTATTCTGCTAACAAAATGCCATTGTTGGCTAATGATACCCCATCCGTCTACCCAGCCAATGAAAGCAAGGCCAATTACACCCTCTTCAAATTATGACCATGGTTGGCATCACCAGCATTTAAACTTACCAGCTCTTAGATAACTGTGCCATTTGAAAGCTCCGAAAGTTTAATCAGGCATTTCTAAAAGTTTGTCTGGTGAACATAAAAAAGTCAGAAATGCTATACGAGGAAGGAGAAAAGCGACAACAAAATCCTCCCGCTTAAAAAACATGAGCATGAGCAATATTACATGCATTAGACAGGCTTGGTAGAGCCTAGTAGAGCATGGAAACTCTCTGAATACAACAGGAAGACTTGGAGAGCAGGGGATTGATCTAATCCCTTGCTCCATATGAGAACGGAGGGCTGCGTTCTTCCTGGTTTATGTGGATAAAAAATGTCCATTATAAGATAGTAACCCTTTACAACCCTGTTCTTCTTAAATTAAAGAAAATCCTACCTAACAAACCAGAAGTAAGGAAAAATAGTTTTACTGGTAAAAAAGACAGCAACTATTATTGACATCCAGTTTAAGCAAAGAAGTTCTAAGATATTCTGCTGGTGTGCAGTGCTGTACAGTAGAAGGATGACCACAAACCAGATTATTTAGTAGAGAGACAATCAGGACAGATCTGGGCAAAGATAGGAATGGAGTCTCTGGATGCACATTTTCCTGAGTGACTTATCACTAAACACTGCCGCGAATGATATCTTGGCAAATGAACTCTTCTAGTTAATAATATTTCTAAATTTGAGATTGTATTAACAGTATAAGATAATTTAACCTTGCCACGACAGCAAAACCAAACCAGTCACATTATAACTAATGAAACTGTTCACACTAACTGTGAGCTGCTGAGCGTGATGAGAAGCGACACATTGTTCCTGACAGACAAGAACGTATCACTGACTGATAAGGATTTATCTTGCTGGCTAAGCAGACTTGGCAGATACAAGTTAGAAGACGAAGCCCAGCTGCCCAACACAACAGCATTGCAATGAATCCATTTTAGTTGAAGTCTCGAGCTTCTCTGACAGTTCTGTTGTGTGTTTGCTTGACTTGAAGCTGCTACATTTAAATCGCTTGCTGTTGTTTTTGTGTTTCTCTGCTGCACTTACAATTTTCATTTTCATTCTTGCGTTGTTTTATACACCCTTCTAGTGTAACATAGCTAAATGAGCTGATCTAGTCTTCAGGATCATCTGACTGGAGGAATCTTGGTGGATTTAATTAGACCTACAATAAAACACTGCAGGAGCTGAACCCACTAACAATCAGTTACTGCACATATCATCACTGCACACGTGTAATTAGTGAATTCAGCTACTTTGGGGGCGTCCATTACTGACACAGGTGTTCAATTATGCTAGAACATTTTCCTAGAAAAACGTTGTTAAAGGGGACCTAGTGTATTTTTCTTGTCTTCCTGCATTTCTGCATGTAAATTGTCTTCAAAGCTATAAAGCCTGAAGGGAGAAACTCTCTTTCACAGAAACCACTTTTCTCAGATGCCCGAAATGCCTCTTTGGAATTCCAGCCCTTTTTCTTCAAGCTGGCATCATCTGGTAACGCAATCCTTATTGTCCACTTACCGGCAAGCTTGGCAGGTCCTGCTCTGGCTTGAAAATGTGGATAAATTCTGTCAACTTTTTTTTCTTGCTATTGTAAGAATAGCCACAGCGGAGTAAGGATGGCCCTATTAGCAGGATGCAAGTCGGCAAACTGACCATCAGAGCACACCAGGAGCAGGGCTTAAATATACAGAGGCTCTAACAAAGCGTTTCAGACGGAGGGTGAATATAGATGTACAGTATAAGTTTTGAGAAAACTAAAGCTTGTAAATCTTTTCTGGAAGACCCCAAAAATATATTGATATTGAAAATAATTATATTAGGTTCCCTTTAACCAAGTAGCAGTACAGCAGCCACACATGAGCCCAAAAGGTACAGCCATGGGACAAACAGAAACACAAATATACAAATGCGTGCAGTTTTTCTTAGAATATTCAGTAACAGTTAAGTGTAAAATAACTTGAGAGGAGTGAGAGGAGAACATTCCAGAGCCCAAACCAAATGTTTGTATTTGTACGCATGTGTTCGTGTTTCAGGTCATTGTGCCCAGCACCAAGCATCAGCTAGAGGGCTATAAACTCCCCCCCCTCCCTCATTGGGAACTGTGTTCTCTGGAGGGGCCCTACACAGTATATTTGGGATAAGTTAAAGTGATGCAGAACATTTGTAGCTGACCTCACTAAAGCTACTGTGGTTGAATGCAGTCCAGTATCTGCTAAAGCCTTCCCCCTTCTCTTAACATTCTCTTTCTTGATTTCAGGAGAAATATAAATATACATATGCAGCAATTATTGCTGTGTGAGAATCTGTCTTATAGACTGATCGGAAGTTAAGATGTTTCTGCGTGATTTGGGTTGAGGGGAAACCTCTGAAACTCACGTACAGGGACGCTGGGAATGACACGTGAGTGTGTGTGTTTGTAAAGAGGGGAAGGGTCTGTTTGTTTCTCTTCGGAAACGGCTGCGTGGGATTGTGGGAATATCAGATTTTTTTTCCTAGTTGGCATTTTGGCACGTGATGTAATTTCCTGCCCTGCTCTTGGTCTGGGGCCAATTGAGGAAAAGAGCGAAATGTGATTCTTGGAGCTTACTGTGTTTAGGTACATTTAAAATCACTCAGGAACTGTGTACGTAGCCTCTGAGGCTTTGTTGTTCTTATTTAGAGTTTCTATATGCGTTTACGTTTCCCTTTTATGATCTACATCTTACATCTCAACATCTTTATTTGCTTCTGGATCAGTTACTGTGCTCAAACACAAAACAGCTTGTTATGGTTTGAGGTATGTGCTGTTTGGTGGGAAGACTAGATATGTGTGACTGCAGAAATGATTTGAATGGAAAGCCAAAATTTTTATGAACTGTTCGGTATCCAGTCCATACAATCAATATATGAAAACTAAGTCACTGTTTCTGTAACGTGATGAGATTCACTTACGTACTGCTGCCTATTTTGTCTATAGCTCTTTAGATCCTCCCACTCATATTGAAATTTTAAGGAGTGTTTTAAGCTTTGCGTGGTTCTTGATTGAGGCACAATCAGAACAGAATCATTTGTCAGATCTAAAGGCATAGTAGCTAATGCAAACTGTTTTTTGGTGGATGAAACCACACCAGTGTTATAAGCTGAAAAATATAAGTGAAAAATGAATATTGTACATACGGTGAAATCATTGTGCAACACTACCAACCAAATGACATCATGATTTAAACGTTGGCATGATTTAGCCCGGAAGTTGTCCAGAGAATCTCTGGTCCTTCTGAAACTGGTGCTTTGCTTCCAGTGAACTCGTGTACAGTCCGCTGCGTGGATAAAGCTGTCTGTCTCCGACGTCTTGTGTTCAGAGAGGATCTGCTGACCTGCAAGGCAAAAAAAAGCTTTTCACAAAAGAACAGATCCTTGTGTGCTGGTGCCGCTCCATGGTGAAATACCATGTATCAAAAGCTGTTTTTTGCCATTTGAGCGGTTATATCCAAGAAAAATAATAAATAATTCAAGACTGATATTTTGATATTTAAATATTTGCAGGACTGGATTCATGGCTTTTTTTTTACATATCCTTTACAGCATTTTGTGATTCTGATATTGATTCATTGTGATGTGCCTTCTGTGATTACCTGATTTGTGTATTCTGATATGATAAAGTTGCATACAAACGCTTTAGCACCCCTGGCCGAGTAACATGATTTGTTGGTTCACTTCATGAAAATAATAACATATTAACCATAAAATAATAAAATGGGCTTTTTGTGATAGCGTAGGTCACATTTCATGTTTTTCCCCCTAATTAACATGTGCAGAAATGTGTTCTGTGTGGATGTTTGCAAGTTTTGCATACAACAAGTTGTGAAATATACGCATTTTTACAAACGTATAGTGCAATAGCAAAGCGCCTGGGCTTACAGAGTTACCGGGGTTGATGAGAGAAAGAGGAATGAAATTCTTTCTTCTTTTTGCTCCTGAGAGACAGTGTGTGAATTTGTGGCTGCATCACACACAGGAACCCCCTCTCTGAACTCTTATTTTCTCACGCTGAGCTAAACTCTCAGACGGGTGTCAACTTTTACAGCTTCACAGACACACACACACACACACACTCAGACGTACAGGAAAGCTGTACGTCAGTAAGCATCTCTCAGGATGAGCTCAGCTGAGCCATAAACATGAACATACACACACCTCAGCCTTTCCTGTTGTCTTTTAATGTTTTTCTTGTCCTTCATTTCTTTTCTTATAGCCTCTAAGGCTGATATATAAAAACAGTCTCTAATCTGATTCGCTGTCAGGTAGCAGTTATAAGTTATAGGTCTTGGGGTTAAATTGCTGTAGGCTGAATAGGTAGATATAAAAGTGGTAAAGGAGTTGATTGTCCAAAAAACAGACTTCTCGTTTATTTTCCATATATGGACTGTGTGGACTGGGGTGTGATCAATGGGGTTAACAGTGTTCAAACTGTTTAAATAATACATAAAACTCCATAAAGTGAGGGAAATTCAGTTTCTATGATATAGGCCTTAACTAGACTTGCTTATGCAGTTGCTGACACTGCATAATATACTGTATGTGTGTCAGTGGACAGGCTTGAACAATTTAAATGGACTACACAGCTAGAACTAGCACAATTTAGATGTGCAGTATGTTACCATTACTTGTTGGCCTTATAGCAATAACTAAAGAGTCCAGTGCAGCAGGTGGACAGCATGATATTGTGATATGTGGGCTAAATTACATGGCAATTTGCTGTTTCATGGTTGGCAGCGCCATGATTTCATCATTATTGGCTCAGGTGTAAATGTAGCTGTAGACGATCAGTCTGTCTCATCTGCAGATAGTCTGAGGAAGTCAAATACACCTTTTTACACAATGAAGCCCACTATAGTCTGACATGGCAGTCAGTTTCAGGAGAAACTAATGTAATTGTATAAAGTACATGTACAGAGTATGTATGGATGCTGTTTACCCACGTATGGTCTTGTAGATGGGAGCAGGACAAATGTTTTTTGTCAGGAGAACCATGACCCACTCGAAGGTGGCCCCCTTTTAATTTAATGTTTTTGTTTGTGTTTAATGTTATAATAAAGTGAAAATGCTTGCTGCCACAGTTGATCCTGTTTTAAGCTCCTCCTGGTGTAGCACATGACTTGCTAGAGTTAGAGTATAGATTGTGGTCACAGCATTAACAGTATGTAGAAACATTTATCATTGGACTGCAAATTGAAAGCAAATGTAAATGGAAGTGAATCAAAAAAGTTTTTCTCAAATGGTCTGATGACACGCTTTGGAAGGCAAGAAGCAGCACATCGTTTAACTCGGTTAGCTCAGTAAAAATAATATTGCAAGCGTGCGTGTGTGTTTGTATATGCATGCATTCTGCAGGTTACTGTAAAGTGTAGCACGTTTGAGTCAGAAGAAAGTTTAGCGTTTCTGTGGTTTTGGTTTGTCAGCGAGCCTCTCTCTGAAACAGGTGCATGTAGGTGGCAGTGACACACTTTCCGCTGAAATGGAAGTTTAAAAGCACACTGTAGAGTCATCAACTGAAGCCCCACCAATCCCACCAAACTCATGGCGCGTCCTTAAGAGCTTCATACCAAACGTGAATCCTCTGTAGGATTTTTTTTAGGCTCATCTCTATCTGATTTATCTGCAGCACGTATTTGAATAACACATACAATCATTTCTACTCATTACTCTGAACTGGAGGTCTAAAAACTCAAGGTCACACTCATAATAGAAGCCAGTGTTAAGGTGCTTCACCTGCTCATTAACTTCCATTATGAGTGTGTTTTAGACAGAGAACTATTTCTTTCACGTACAGCTTTAACTCCAGTTCAGTCTTTTCTTATGCTTTTGTTCTTATGCTTTTTTGAGAAGTCAGTAGAATTTTCAACCCTTTCTTTCTTTCTTTCTCCTCTCCTGCTCTCTCTCTCTCCCACCTCTCTCTTATGGCAGATTCTTATGGTTTTTCCAGATGTGCTTGGAGAAATGTTCCATTTGTTTTACTAGCTAGTAAAATAAAAATACCATCATGAAATCCATTTATTTAACATCAGATTGTGTGCATGTGTGGTGCTTCTCATAACCTGCTGTTATTTATCATAAAGCCTGCATCTGACAGGCAGAGTATTTTCCAAAATAATATTCTCAACCATAGCTTTTGTTTAAAGGATATATTATCTTCTCTCTAAAACCTTGCAGTGTTTCCGTAATCATTGAAAGGAAAATTGTTACCTAACCAACTATAAACCATTGTGTCATATAACATACCTTTTTATTTCAGTGTTTTAGTGTCTTTTATTCCACATACTGATGAGGTTTCACTCATGATGCTCAATGTTTTAAAAGCTTCTTTCTTCTCAGCATAGGAACAAACCCCCCCGTGTTTATTGCCCCTGATTTCAGTTCCATTTTGTTTGAGGATTATAAAACAAATGCAGGGCTTCCTTCCATTATTGTAAAAGAAAATTGTCTGTATTCTTTTCTTTCCAATACACTTTATTGTGTGTAGACCCTTTTTTCCCTCCTAGCAGTTAAATAAAGAAACAACATCACTGCCCAATAAGGTCCGTAATCTTTTGGCGGTCTTCCAAACTCTCTCTTTTTATTTTTTTGCTCGGCTGGTGCTTGTTATTCCCAGCTCCGTTGTGCAGGAGAAAAAGTCTGTTTGAGCGCTCTGAGAGAGAGAGAGAGAGAGAGAGAGAGACCTGTGTTAGAGAAAGAACAGACATCTTCCATGGAGGAGGAGAAGGAAAGAGAGATGATGTCATATGACACAGCAAATTTCAACACAGTTTATGTACTTGAGTTCAGTCAGTCAGTCATAACACATTTGGCACACTTCTTTAGTTATTCTCTAAAACCGCGAGCCTAAAAAGTCTTGAAGGCTTTAAGTTAACCACTTAGTATCGTACTGCATGTCTAAATCATCACATGCTTATGTCAGGCTCTAGTAATCTTAAATAGAACGTGTGGATGTGCTGAAGGCCCCTATAAACCAAAATTCTGTTTATATATATTGTCACTGTTCAAAGACAAACACAGATCTCCATTTTTTGTAGAAATCGTTATAAATCATCTTTTTCAAATGAAAATAAGTATGAAGTTATATAATATTCACACTCTTACAACAATCTTAGTCACTTAAAGTCATCAACAGTTTAACAGTCAGTTCAGCCCCATCCATTCACACTGAAGTTATAAGCAGTGTTTCATTCCGTACTACTTTTTAAATGCAGGACAGCCAGTCAAGTGGTTTCTCTCATTTTCTGTATCTTTTGCTTTCTTTCCCTCTCTCTCTCTCTCTTTCTGTCTGTGTCTCTCCCTCCCTATTTGTTTCTCCCTCCCTCTCTCACTCCCTCTCTCCTTTTCTGTCTCTTCCACCCCTCACCACTCCTCCTCTGCCACCACCATCACCTCTCTGTCTCTCTCTCTCGGTAATGTTTTCCAAATGTTGTGGTTGGTGTGTGTGTTAGTTGCGGTGGTCTCAGTGTGTAGTCAGTTGAAAGGAACTGACCTGCAGAAAAACATTCACCTCCTAGGAGAGGAATCACCTCCTAACAGAAAACAACTGCTTGTGTGTGTGTGTGTGTGTGTGTGTGTGTGTGTGTGTGTGTGTGTGTGAGTGAGTGAGTGAGTGCAGGAGAGAGTGAAAGTGTGTAAGTGTGTGTGGGAGAATCATTGCAGTGGACGTGGAGGAATGTTTGTACTGAAAAGGGTCAGTGTTTATCAAAAGGTCATCACTTTTTCTTCACTTCTTTTCTTTTCTTTTCTTTTCCCTTGGGGTCAGACCTTTAGATTAATTTAGCCGTGTTTGTGCTTAGCACTGGATCTGCATCACGGTTCCGTAAATGTGTGCACCCTGCAAAAGCTAGAACCTCAAAAGCATCAGCCAATAAAAAAAACAAAGAGGGTGAGCAGTGGGGTCTTTTTTTTTTTTTTTTTTTTTTTACAATTTTTTTTATAAAAAACATTCTTCATTCAATGTAATATCACACACATTTACAAGGATACAGACTAGTTAAAGTTGGAGTTGGGAAGCCACTCCCCCAAAATTCATGAATATGCAAAGCCTGACGCGACAGAGGTGAAGAATCGTTCCCATAACTACCAGTACATATATAAGCTAAGTAGTTGCGTTACGTTATAAAACACCCCATTCAAGGCCTAAAAAGACTAACATAAGATAAATACCATCTAACACAACACGTTATGAGCTTACACCATGTTACACCTACAACTAAGATAACATTAGCATTAACACTTAATATATAATGTAGCTACATAAGTAACTAGCTGTGTTCGCTACATAACTCATGGAAATGACTCAATGACTCAACAAGACAAACCAAATAATCCAACCTTTGTGTTGCGCTCTAGTCGATCAACTCCCTCAGAATTCTCCACCGCTGGACAGCTACAGCAGTGTCCACTCTGGTTTGATCTTTTGATCTTGTGTTTAAAGGCTTTTCTACTTCTGTCTTTCCTTTCTCTCCTTTTTGCTAGATGTTTTAGGAAGCTGTATAACTTTCTCTGTCATTCTTGTGAATACTAACTCACTGTGTAAACCACTACCTGTAAGGTAGGACAGGTCGTGAGGTAGACAGGCAGGTAGGCATTTGATATATGTATTGTTATATATCACAATATAACAAAAGGTTTCTAATATAAATCACTTGCTCCACGCCTGATCCTCAAAAATAAAAGGAATCAAACACTTTCATCATTCTCCTCTAATACTTGGTTACACATCCAGCTGCCTTGATAACAGCGTCAGTCCTGTGAAGTAGGGATTATACTCTTGAGCTCTATATAGCCCGTTCCTTCACAGATTGGGGGCACAGCCTGAGCCCATCTGTGCTTACTACAGCATTCATCACCTAATGTTCCGAGTTGAGAATTTGGAGTTCTTGTGATCTTGCTGATCAGTCAGACTGTTGTAGTGTTTCATCATGTCTGTTGAACCGGGCACATCCAGACACCCTACAGTTCTCATCGTGGAATGTGGGTGTGTCAACATTGTTCTCTGCTCAGACTTGAAGCCCAGCGTTGGTGGAAGAGTTGGCTAAAATGGACATGAAGAGTGATATAATCCTCACTCCACATGTTTAAGGCGAAGGGACCCATAACCAAGACTTAGAAAAGAAACTTATATAAATGAATTATATAAAGTTATATAAGTCATTTGTTTATTGTCATAGAGACCAGCAGCTCTCGTGGGTGAGAGGGTCCAGAGAGAGCTCTTGTGGGTTGCGAGGAAGCAGTCTAATTTCTCTGCCCTGAACAGTTTCCTCAAGTGCCAAGTTACCGCTCGTATACACTTGAACTACAATCACGTGTCATCATCTGAACATCATGACTCAAAGTTGCCTGGACGCTCATTGTTTGCATGTGTGTGCGTGCCTATGTGTGTTTTCTTACGGTAATTCAGCCTGGCTGGGATTTTGGCCTGCTGTGTGCTCCACTGCAGGGGCCAACACTTTCCTTCAGTACGCTGCTTCTTCTCAAAAAAGCTTTATTGGCATCATCATATGAAATTAGTGTCACCAAAGCATGCAAATCTGTTCCATACATACCAGCCAGCAATTCAGTCAGCAAACACACAAACACTGCTGACTTATCTAGTCCCCCAGCTCCTAATTGTTTTCTTTCTCTTCGTGAGGACTTCAGCTCCTGCAGACATAGTGCAGACAAGTGGTCTTTTCTGTCTAAGCCTGGCAGTCCTCTCCTGCTATGCTGGCCTGCAGGGGATTCTGGGTAAAATAGAAATGTCCCATCATCCTTTGCTCTACATATGACAGAGAGAGAGAGAAATGGAGAGGGAGTTGGAGAGTGGACCATGAGCCTAAAGGGCAGATACTTCTTTTCTGTCTTTCCTGCTGTATCTGTGCTTCATAGCTGCAGAGTGGGCAGTTATTAGAGGAAAGCAAGAAAATTACTTAGCAACTTCCAGATATAGAGACACAGAAATCGTCTGATCATTGTTTTTCAAACATATTGAAAACCGGAAAAGATCAGGCAAAGATCAGAAAATGGAGAACGATCTAAACAGCTTTCTATGTAAAATATTGCCGTCCTCACAAACTTTGCAAAAATGCTTATGTAGTATGTTCAGAATCTAGGTGTGCCCCAACTTTGGACTGGTGCTGTATCAAACCAGAAGGTCTTTTTTAACCTTTAGAAGTCACTATTATTTCTAGGGATAACAAAACCACACTGTAGTAATTTGATATTAATTATGTTTCACTTATAGTTAGAGATGTAGCACCGCATTTTGGGTCCCTGTGCACACCAGCCAATAACAGCCACTAACTTCCATCTATAGCCAACAATGGACAACAGAGAAGCTACATGATAAGGTGCTGCTGGAGCAAATCATGTTTTGGATTTCTGGATAAAAGATAGATAAGCAGAAGAAAACCTGAAAGATGATCATGGAAAATGCAGCCTCGTGTTCTTTATTTGTTGAATAACTAGACCCCAAAATCTATTTCCCAGGCTTTTGAGGTCCCCTTCCCCTGTAATAATTATTATTATTATTTATTTTTAAAAAGCATCAATAACAAACTTATAGGATTTTGTTTTGACAGCAACAATTTGATAAATAGTTATTGATGTGGTGTTTGTTTTGCAGAAAGACATAAGAGTTACAGTAACTAACTATGCTATTAATTATGTATTATTTATTGATAACACACATTATCTATGAATTGTGTAGGTGCATTTCAGTAATACACCAAAACGACTCTAATAACTCTGATGGCCAACAGCATAGCAGCGCACGTCTGCAGTACCTTGCCTCTAAATATGTTACTGAAATACATTTCACATTATCTGCAGTCCTTAGCTTTAGGCTGCAAGGTTATGGCTCAAAGATGTCCTAAGAGTCTTGGGTTGACTGAGCTTGCCCAACACGGTCATCTCCTGCCCTGTCTTTGTGGTAACCGCGCCGGTGACCCTGGTCTACAGAGAGCAGCATTGCTGTCTTGTCAAGCTTTTTTAAAGAGAAATTGAGAAAGGGTAAATCCAGCCATGTAAGGAGAGAGTGAGGGATGAAGTGACAACAGAGGCTGAAGAGGAGGCCAGATGGGTTGCCAGATCCTCTCTAATGAAGAGGGAGTGTGTAGTATGTGAATGGGAGACTCCTGCCTCCCTGCTTCTTCATTTCCTTCCTTCTACACGATGACTTTACATCGCTCCCGTTGCACAATGGACAGGATTTATCAATTAATGACACGGGAGTACCAACAAGAAAAAGGCGGTGTTGTGTTTGTGCTTGTAGAGCACCATCACTAAGAACTTTTATCTTATCGCTGCGCCAGATAACCCACATGGGGGCTTTTCTGTTCTCCTCAAGCCCATTTGGAGCTGTAATGACTTCACAGAGTATTCTCTACTGCATCCATGTGCATTCCAGTGATAAGCTCTAAGCTGGGCACACAGTACCTGCATATACTAAATTAGAGTCCCTGTTACACTGAAGTTCATAGTTCAACAAAGAAAATTCAAACTTCCCCTTAAACAAAATGTAATGTAAAAAAATATTACTCGACTCAAATGTGTACATTGGTTCCACCTGAAGCAAATACAGTACTGTAAGAAATGTTGATTTATTTTGTTCCTGCAGACCTGATGTGAAATTTGGATCAAGCCAATTGAAAGCAACATTTACTGTTTAGTCAGTCCACTATGATGTTTGGTGTCATTAAGTTTGCTTCCTTAGTTTATAGTGACCAGATATCTAAAATGAATTCGGAGACATTGCAAGTAAGGACGTTCTCAGAAGTCACCACATGTAGCAGCTTAGGCAGGAATGAGTCCAGAATATGTTTACCACAAAGATTCAGTGTTTGTATGAGCCAATAAATCATATTCAATTATTTTGGCCATATATGGATGGTTAAAAAGTGACACAAAAAAAGATACACTGTGTTTAAGATTGTATAGTAACTACTTTCAAGTAAGTTGTATGACAGTACAACCTATCTATTACCTTGTGGTACAGTTCCAGTCCCACAACTACCTGGTCTTCCTCATTATTGGAACTGCGATTTGTGGTCAAGTGGTAGATTAATAGTGGTTAATAGAGAATAAGTGCTGCCAGGTCTTTCTTAGGACTTTCCGGTATGGTTTTAATTTACAATTAAAAATGAGGACATTTCCGAGGACAGCTCCAGCCGGGGACAGGCCATCAAAATAAGGGGCTGTCCCAAGAAAATATGGATGTCTGGTCGGCCTGCTTTAGTCTTGCACTGGAGCCATGAGGGTAATTTTGCTGTCAAGCACTGAAAGTAGAACAGTTATTATCATGCAAACTGCATGTCTGAATTATCCCACATTTGCCCACATTACCTCTATTAAGTAACCTCAAATAAACTTATATGTATAGAAATAGGTTGTGTGTCATGCTTAATACAGTTTCTGCCGAACGTGTGATGATTCAGGCAGCCAGATTGCATGATGATAATTGTTTTACATGAACTTTCACCGCTTGATAGCAAAACTGGTCTCATGAATCCAGTTCAAAAATAATCAAGCAACCATTGGAAAACAAACATCACCGCTGGCTGACTAAACACTGGAAAAAAACGTTGCTTAAAAAGGTTGAGTTTACTTGATTGCTTGTTTATATCAGTTCCACAAGAATAAGATATTCCACATTAACTCCTGCTTAAAGTAAAAAGAATGACAGTAAACTTGCACAGTTATAAAATTAATAGTTCTGTGAGCTTTTACTGCTTGTTAGGTACATTTACTTCAACCACAAAATTTGTTTTCTCAAAATATTGTATAGATTGTATAGATTTTTTCCCCAGACTATTCCTTTAAATCCAGTACCTGCTGAATTTTGTAGTGTGAAGTGCCACAAATTATTCTGGCAGTGAAAATAAACACTTTCTTTTTTTTGACTGTCAAGCATAATTTTTGCCTAGAACGAGTGGAAAAACAGAGGAGGCTCTGGCTTCTTTTCCTTTGGATGAGAGCAACATGGTTTGAAGTGACTGTGTGATCATTTAGACATGCAGGTTGCACAGTACTAATTGGTGGGGTTTGAGCTTCCACTACATTATATAACCCTTTTAGCTTCAGTGCTAAACTATAGTGTGAAGCTTCACACACCATGTAGGATTATTAGAAAGAGCATATCCAAAGTATATCTACATTTGTTAATGCTTTATGTCTTTTTTTTTTTTTTTTTTTTTTAGGTCCACTGTCCCGTAGCCCATGTGAATTGTTGCCGGTGGGTGCCAGTCACCCCGTCCAGGCTCTGCTGAAGAGTTTCACGGCTCAATCAGGCTGCGCAAGCAGAGGAACCACCAGTCTCCCTCAGGAGGTGCACATCATCAACCTGCGTAGCAGTAGCCCCGAAGGAGCAGGAGAGAAACGTGCTGAGGTAAGACTGTTTCTGCTGGTAAAGCATAAAGTGACGGGGACTTTATTAGAAATACCTCGCCTGGAGCTCTATCTTGCAGGTGTACGGCTATGTTCACGGAGCAGGGCCCAAATCTAATTTTCTCACCAAATCTGGTCATTTTGTTAGACTGCTTGTTAGTCTGAACAGATCACCCTTCTAAACTGACCTACATGCTCAAAAGGACAATGCTTCACATGGCATGCTCACCAGGTAGTCACAATCATAACTACCAATGAATACAGCTCTGCTCCCGGAGGCTTCAGTGTCTTATTCAACAGCATCACAGGAGCAGTTATGCAATGGAGTCCCAGTGGCTGACAGCTGGGCATGTTCTTCTGCCACGGCCACCTCTTCTAATATTGTTTGTATGGAAACATCAGCCCAAAATGTTAGGGTCTTGCAAAATGATGGTGAAGGCTTGTAAGGTGTCATAAATCGGAAGTAAAAAATAACAGACGTAGTGTGTTTTTGCTTCTAACGCTGCTGATAACACATCTGTGTCACATGTGAAGAAAAAGGCCAGATTTGTGCCACTTTTACCTGCTGTTTAAACTTACCTGTTCATGCCCAGCTGGTCAGTTGCCAAGACTTAAATCAGTGGACAGTTTCTGACCCTGCCGGTTACAGAGCAGCTCTTGGCTATTTATTTTTGGGCGGTGGACCATTTTAAAACTAGCAGTGACTCTGACGTGTGCAAAAGCCCTGGCAACTCCACTGTGCCTGATTCACATGCTGAGATTTGTCCACCATCCAACAAAACTCCTCTGGTCAGAAACGGATGAATGATTCTGTCCTTTTGGACCGTTTCTGTAGTGTTTTTAAACTGGAGAGGTAGTGCGGGCTGTGGAGTGCTGCAGAATGGGCTTGTTCAGCAGTAACTTGCTATGATGAAGTATATTGAAAACATTTTCTGGGCACTGCGGACTGGGCGTGTTGTTACGAAGCTGCAAGTCGGGTAAGTGGAAAGGGATGTTGCAGGAACAGCGTGGTGTCTCTCCAGTGAGGTGGGGTGTGTGTTGGGGGGTGAACCCGCTGTGGCTATCAGATTAATTGATGTCCTAATTGCTGGACGCCTTTTCTGGCCCAGCGCTGCGCTGACTCGAACACGTTTCTGAAGAAACACCATCGTTTTTGTGTTTACTTTATCTTTGTTCAGCGGGGTGTGCAATTGGAGCCGACGCACACTCCCTCACTATCCCACACACTCACACACACAGCGCTGCTGGGGAGATCCCTGACGGCTCGCTTGTCTGGCGGTCCTCAATTCTATTAGTGAGCAATGAGTTTGGGGAGGGAAAAAGTATAGGGTGGAAAAAAAGAGAGACAGTCCATCAACTTTTCAGTTCACACACGTCCCAAGAAAAACAGCAGTGGGCCCCAAGTGGGAGGGGGGCTAGCGCTTGGTGGTTTTGTCCAGCAAGCAGGGAGAGAAGGAAAAAGAGAGAGGTAGTGTGGGGAAAAAGAAAGAGGAGGAGGAGGAAAGAAGTAGAGTATATCTTGGCTAAATAGCTGCAGTTGTTAAGCGCTATCAGCCATGCGGATCGAGGAGAGCTTTTTATGTGCCTTAGCTCTGGGGGTCCAGCGCTATTGAAATACAATATCAATCCCTGTCCACAAGCACAATCGCGGTTATAACGTAGCCTTTATGCTTCTGAGCAGGGTGCTTTCTGCATTAGTGGACACATACCGCGCAAAGCTAAAAGCTTTAGTTTCATTGCAGCCAGAACTGTCAGTGATCTGCGGGTTCCACCAAGTCACCAGCCATGAATTAAATTGACAAAATTTTAATTTGACCCCTGATATAATTGATAAGCTTGTAGTTGATTTTCTGTTAAAACACACATAAGTATATGGGTCTGTGCTGGTTTAACTGATCAGCCCAGCTTGATCATGCTAGTTGACCAGCATACCAGTATCAAAACACAATATGTGCTGGTTTTGAAGGTAATAATCTCACCAGCTTTCACTGCTGCTGACCGGCCTACCAGCATCCTAATCACAACACTTGCTGGTTTTGCTGGTCTATGCCATTTTTTAAAGATGATAGTAAACATTTGATAACATTGATTAAACTGTACAGTAACATCACCATTTTCACTAATATATATATATATATATATATATATATATATATATATATATATATATATATATATATATATATATATATATATATATGTATATGCCCAGAAGAGCATATTGTGACACAGTGTGCCCAAAATTTATCACAACAATGCAAAATATTATATTTCTGCTCAATTCTGCTCCTAGAGGCCTGTTGTCTAGCGCTGTTTGGTAACCTGGCAATTAGGGGATTAGTTGAATCAGGTGTATTTGAGCAAGGAAAACACCTGGACGCTGGTCCTCAGGAACAGGGGAGAAGATGCCACAAGTCTGAGCAGGATAAAATCATTCTAATATATTTTCTTAACATTTTGTTATTTTTGTTAATTAATACACCAATAATATATGGATTTCTATAATAAGACCTTTTCAGGAGAAGGAAAAAAACATTCCTGACTTATAACGAAAGTTATTGCTTTAGTGCTCATGGTAAGAAATGTGTTGTTGTTGAATTGGGAGACATTAATTTTGCGATTATATGGCAAACAAACCACACCAGAGTTTACACAATGTTCTCACTTGTTCTAAGGAACTAAACTAAGAGAACAATCACACCAGGGTTTGTTTTAATCCCACACCTCCCAAGTGTAAACCTGCCCTAATGAAACTCATTTTGCTTTGACTGATTAACTACTTTTGGTGTGAGGAATGTTTTGCAATTTTTTTACAGACGTTTTCATTTCAGACCACTGGAAAGTGCCTTCTGCTCATTCCACACTGTTGTGTGCTAAAGCAAGCGCTAAAGCCTTTAGACTAGATTGGTTTGCAGCAGAGATATCAGATTGTTGTTGGAGGCTCCAGCATTTGAAACAAACATAGGGAGAATGCTTTCTCAGATACAGATGCAGCAGGAATGAGGGAGGGAGAAAAACACAGATTCAGATTGCTTCGTCTGAGCCTTATCAAGCAAGTGGGGTATTAAAATGTTTCTTAAACAATGAAAAGGGCTTGCAGAGCAAATGTTTTTGCTGAGAAGATCTGTATATGAGATCTGTATATTTTTATTCAGTGTGTGAAGGGTTATGAAGGGATTAGTCAGTTTAAAATACTATGACCTTTGTGACAGTGACATTTTTGTACTACTCATGTAGACAACATGAAGTGCACAGGAAGGGAAGCAACAAGAGTTGTGTTGGTGTATTGCCTGTACTATGCCACTCTAACTGAAAAGGCAGGCAGGATAGAATGATGTGGAAATTGCAGGGATTTACAATAGACTACAATCTAGTATAGTATGACACTATTTTATACTATAATTTATTGTGATGTATTACTGGGTGATATGTCAGGCTCTTTTTTTGGGGGGAGGCCTATCAAATAGCATTACTCACACTCTTTGCTCGGCCTGTGCCATGAGTCATTGGTCCCTCCTTCTAGATATGCTTCATCAGGCCTTTGGGTAAGTGTGATGTGTGAAAAACATGTTTGGACTAAACATTGGCTCCAGGAGTGCAGAT
Source organism: Megaleporinus macrocephalus (assembly GCA_021613375.1). Classification (NCBI taxonomy): domain Eukaryota; kingdom Metazoa; phylum Chordata; class Actinopteri; order Characiformes; family Anostomidae; genus Megaleporinus; species Megaleporinus macrocephalus. Next base: position 30,570,597 of record CM038704.1, on the reverse strand, counting down.
TCTCAAATCCCTTCTGATCTCTGCCTGTGCCAGATACAAGACTGCTTTTTCTTTTCTTTTTTAAATCCATGATGTGATTAAGCTTCAGTTTTTGTTGGCCATCGAAGGAATTTGCTTTACTCCCCCTACGATGCCATTGTGGTGTATTTGTATTTGTAGCTTGGCAACAGCTGTATGTTTTCCCTGCTTGTGTATTGCAAGGCCTGCAAATAACTGAGTAATTGAGGCAAACACTTGAACGAAGGCCAACTTGAGGTTTACTTAGTGCATATCTAAGGAGGCATATCGGAGTTTAAACAGCAGTTCATCTCTTTTCGTTAATCTAGTACCTGTTTGCGTAGCTTTATTTGAGCTAGGAAAGAAAATAGAGGGGGGGGGGACTGGAAACTTAGCATTTTGAAACATTCTAAAGGCACGTTTTCTGCTTCACGTGAGAGCTGTCATGGTGCTTACTGCAAAGACAGAACACAAATCCCCCACCTGATATTAGGTCAATTCAAAACATGTGTTTTCTATATAGGGCTCTGTTGCCATTGTACCTATGTTTTGTTCCCACATGTAGTGTCCACTGATGACTTTTCAAAATCCAGTTATGCTATTTATATTGGCAACTGATTTTTTGATATATTGGCCCACTAAAGTGCAAATGCTGTTATTTATGTTGGTAGACAGGATTAACAATAATTTGGTAGACAGGATGATAGTGCCAGAAATGTGATTTCATGTGATTTTCATGTTTTCATGTGCCATCGGTCAATTTGTCTATAAAGCAGTTTTAATCAGAATTCACCATAAAAATGATTGATGGGTGCATCCCTAATAGATGATCAGCATGAGCTGATTGATAACAGTCTATGTAATGTATGTATTTCTGTATGCACCAGACATTTTCATTTAACTTTCCATGTTTCCATAATTGCACCAGGTTTTAGATGACATGCACAATGTATGCCAAAACACTGAAGATACAGAGACAGTGAAATTAAAAATATTTAAACTACCAAATTGGATGATTCTGTAATCCATTCTGTAATGCTGCAGTTTACTAACAATCATTACCAGATAAACAGTGATAAACAGATAAACGTTAAGTTTAAAATTGGGTCAACAATAATGTGTGACTAAAAATATGCCAGTGTAGCCATTGTTAATCATAAAAATGTCACCCCAGTTTAAACTTAAATGAAATCTAGGACCTTTGTTTTGTAGGAAAAAGCATATGGTGTTGTTTAGGGAGCCGTTTGAGAGTGGATTATGGCGTGCTCTTCCTAAGCTCTATATAAAGTGAGTTTTGTCTACACACATGAACAGATAAGGCCGTTCTACTCAGCGCATTCCAAGTCTCAGGTATTTGTTAGAGTCCGATATCTCCAGGCCAATTATTGTGCTTTCTGATGGAAAGAGAGATTGGGAAAGCGCAGAACAAAAGACTAAGGACGACCTTTGGCGTATGCACATCCGCAGCAGAGATCTTTGTGATCTAAAGGCCAGCACGTAATCGTGACCACACGTTCAAAACCAGCAGAGGCCCCCTCATGCTTACACACACAAACACACACGCACACACAATACAGGCCAAAAGAATGGAGGAAAAAAACAGTGACTTGTGATTTTTGACATTACTTTAACCAGAAAATTGTTCCAGAATATTCCATTATTTAGCATAGCTGTACTCTTACACTTCTTCACACTCTTCAGCCCTGTCCCTAAGCCCTGCAGTCTTTCCTCAAGTCCACACTTTGCTAACGCCAACAACATGCAGAAAGAGTGCTCGGAATAAACACACAGAATAAACTGGGATAGACTCATTCAGTGTGTCAGAACATGAATAAATCTTTTGGATCTTCTAAATGGGGCAGTCGATTGGCTCTGGTTAAAGCTGTAATAAAGATGGAAGGGAGAAACAGCAGGAGCTTGTTACCGCACATCTTTAGAAACATGTTTCACAGTAATAAATGTTTGTTATCTCTTGAAGTAATCTTCATGCTTTGTGATTTAATTTAGTTTTGCTTTAAAACTTTTGTCCAGAGTTTACACCCCTCCCACCACCACACATGCACACACTGTCTGTGTTTTAATCTAGATGGGTGACGTCTGTTCCAAGATTTCCAGCCATTTTTCTCTCTTTCAGGCCCTTTGTGGTTGGGTGTTTCCTTTTCAGATCATGAGTCCAATTACTTGTCGGCAGATTCTGTTTTGGAGTCTCACACTCCAAACTCAATAATGTCTCAGAGGAGGGCAGTGACCTCTGCTCATAATTAAATGCTGTAGTGTGTGGTCAGTTCTCTTGAGAAATTCTCAGAAGGTGCAAATTTCTTTGCTTTGGTTTGTCACATCAGCTCGAGTCCAAATTGTCGTTCTTTGTCGTTTTCCAGTGTTGTAAAAAACGCATTGTCTTGCTAAACGGACGGATTGTGAGGGATGTTTTTCTTCCTCTGGGGGAAGAGGACTTAAGCCACACTCAAATGTCATGCGAAACTGTTTGTTCTTGACATGTTTGGCATAAATTGTGTCCCTCCCACACCCTCCATATGGACTATTTGTTTTGGGGGATGTCCAAACCTTCTCAGTTCCTCTGCTGTGTTGTTTTTTCACTGTGTTGAGTATTTGCTGGCATCTTGTTCGCGGCTAATGAAGGAGTGCTGGGTAAGCATATGGCTAGAACTCCCCGCATCAGTCGTTTTAAAGGCATTTTATGCGCTGGTGAAATCTAACTCTGTCCTGACGCCTAGCTCATGTCTCTGAGGCCTTGCTCACCAGTGTGGTCTCTGGCTAGATGAGAAGGAATAAATCAGTCCGTACAGTACATTTGGCCAGTGCTGGGGCTGGAGCAGGGTTTGGGTAGATCTTTAATCGGGCCTGAAATTTTGAAATAAACTCAAATGTACTGCTTGAATATGACCCAACCCAATCATAAGTTTACAATCCATACCGGACTGTAGTCTGACAACATTGAATCTGATTGTAGCCTGATTCTGACTTTGGTCTGCACAAATGTAACTGTAGCTTGAGACAATGTTGCCTAATGCTGACTGTAGCCTGACAAAAGTCTGCCCAAATCTGACTGTAGCCTAACAAATCTGAATCTGACTGTAGCCTAACAAATCTCTGTTTGAATCTGACTGTAGCCTAACAGATCTCTGTCTGAATCTGACTGTAACCAGGCAGACTTCTGCCTGAGTCTATAGCTTAAAACAATGTCTGAATCTGATAGCCTGACAAAATTCATTCTGATTCTGACTGTAGTACAGCAAATTGTGTCTGTATCTGATTGAAGCCTGAAATAATTCTGCCTCATTCTGACTGTAATGTGACAGAATTCTCAGTCTGACTGTAGTGCAACCAAATTCTGCCTAAATCTGACTGTAGTGAGACAGAATTCAAAGAGCGACTGTAGCCTGAAGAACATTCTGCCTGAATCCAAGTGTAACTTCTGTCTGAACTGGACTGTAGCCCGAACATTCTATCCCAGTCTGTACTGAACTTATAGTCTTACTTCTATCCATTTACAAAGTAGGCAGAAAACTAAAATAGGGTAGAAATGCAGAGCTGACGTGAACAGTTGGGTTGGGTCAGGGTCTGACAATTTTGCAAGCTCTACCATACGGCTAAAGAAGGTCATGGTTGGTCGAGGTAGGTGGACATTAGCTGTGTCCATGACGCAGGGATTAGATAGAGATAAAGCCCAAGGACGTCTGGTAAAATGACCATAGGGCCTTGGCATTTACACTGCCCACCTGAGAAACGGGCACAGATGTGGCCATCTGGATGCACGCAAACTTAAACCATGCACTAAATACACTTACACACAGATGATCACACACACACACACACACACACACACACACACACACACACACACACACACACACACACACACACACACACACACACACACACACACACACACACACACACAGTCCTTCAGCCCTCTCTAGCATGCCGCCTGTGCCAGGTCAGGTTTCATGTGTCCAGGCGCCACTGGCCTTCAGCAACAGATGAATCAGATCCTTCAAGACATAAACAGTTCAGCGAGACCCTGATTTACTGCCTCTAAACACAAGGCCGAAAGCATAGAGCACCCTATAGGGTTACAGCCAATCTCCGTGGGGCTGTCCCTCTTCCTAATGCGCTGTGGGCCTTGACCAGACTGGCCATGAGCCACAGAGGTGAGCAACAGTAACCATGGCAACAAAAGAGTACTGATACAAGTGGTTTTTTGTTATTGTTGTGTTTTTTTTTTTTTATTTATTGCTCATTTTCATTGAGCAATCCCTCCCATGTAGCTTCAGTCAAAAGTTTGGGCACACATGGTTGAATGTATGTTTAATATAGATAATGTGTAATTATCTTAAAATCTTGAAATAATAAAAGTGACACAGAATTCATTTACTAGCATGTTAAATTGTTTTCTAATGTCTACACAAGATATGTGACTTTGGTCGGGGTGAAAAATGCCTAGATGTTCATTTGTACCGTATGATTTGGCCCTAGAAAGAAACTAAATGTTTTCCCTTTTTTGCTGAACTTATTTGATAAGCTCTTCTGTGATTGGCTGGTTTACAGCGAGACACAGCGATGGTCAGACAGAAGCATCATGGCAAAACAGAGAGAAGAATAAACTGAACCTGAGTGTAATAAGCTAGGTTGTCAGACAATGCTAGCATTAGTTTCTTAGAGATTGGTGTCTTGAAGAATGAAGAAGTTGTGGTGTTTAGTTTATGGCATAATTCTACTGTTACTGTATAGTTTTGTAGTTTTGATGTCTATGCTAAAATGCAAAAGGCAGTAAAAATGAGGACAGCCCATCAGTGAATAGGTGTGTGCAGACTTTTGACTTTTACTGTCAACACTAACAAATAATATTTTTTGTCTTATGGATTATCAATATAAAGTACATGTTTTGAGTTATGATAGCGAGTATTAAGCGGTTAAACTGTGACTTGTGTCTTTAGTCATGGAGCCTTTACTTGTTATTATAGTCAGCGTGTAATGGCCAGTCACAGGTTCAGAGGATATGGCTTTAAATGCCTGCTGTCTTCTTTCATAGCCTATCCTCTTAAAAATTATGGCACCACTTGCCCTGTAGGTTGTATGAAATTTGCGAGGGGAAAGCTGGACATTTGTTACCAGGAGAGCTCGTCGCTGAACCCAGCGAAGACGTTCAGAGGTCAGTTTGTCTTTGTTGAAAATGGCCTCCACTCTGTTTGTTTTGAAGCGTGTCTTTGGATGTGTGTTTTCAGAGTCAGCACAAAGGTGACCAGTCAGCTAGTGAATATGGCAAGATCAATCTCCTGTCGCTCGTCATCCTCCCCACTCTTTGTTCGCCTCTTTGTTATAGCTGTGAATTAGCCATGTTTGGGAGTAGTGGAATCCTGTGGTCATTCCAGCAGGAGCCTGTGGTCAGTTGTGGAAGTGCTGTAATACAGAACGGGTGTGTGTAAAACATGTAATTTGCTGATGGAATTTGCCAGTTGAAAGTTTGGGAACATCTTGTTTTTCATACTACTGGAAACTGTAAAACACATTTACTGTTTCCAGTAGTACTCCAGTAGACCATTCTGAGAGTGCAAGAGATGAGAACTTTTTACTGAGCATTCATCATATTCAGAGTCTGGGACCTGTAATTACCTGAATCTGTGATCCTGATAAAGTAAGTGGGGAAATAATATAGATACAAGCTGGGACAGTAAGTAAAATGCTAATAATAACCAAAGACAATGTTTTTCTACTTTGACCCGTCTTTGAACAGTACAAAGGCAAGAAACTTGGGACAGGGACAATTTAAGCCTAGGAACATTATGAAATCAAAAAATATTGTAAACTGCTAGTTATGCTTAAATATGAAATCCAATAATGGCCAGGTCCTATGTGAAGAAAGACGGGTGAAGGTTTGTCATTTTGCCAATAATGTATCATCAAAAATCCAACAGTTAAAAAGTCATGTTCCTCAGCCAGGGGTTTCAAGCTTTTCATATATTTCTTCATCTACAGTGCTACATATCATTAAAAGATTGAAAGAAAGCTGGAGAAATCTCTGTGCATAAAGAAAATCAATACTGAATGCCTGTTACCTTTGACCCTCCATATAGCACTGCATTAAAAACTTTATGTGATAAATATCACCACATGAGCTCAGGAATTCTTTGACAAACTTTTGAAAGTAAACTGATGTTTCTAGTCGGAGGGGTCGAGGTTGCACATCTGTGAAAATCTCTGAACACATTTTGGAGCAGGCTGCCTTTTCTCTGTTTCAAAATCCAACTACATTCTGCACATGATATCAGAATTGCTCTGAAATCAGAGTGTGGGGGATGTGAGTCACCCATTCATAACATTTGGCACATTTAAAAAAAATACTCCAAGAAAACCTCAAACTCTTGAGCAGCTGAAATCCTCTATCAATAAGGAATGAAAAAACATTTTTGTTTGTATTTACGTTTTAAAAACATTTGGATACAAAACACTGCCTATTAAAACCACACCAAAGAGGTTTAAAATGATGTGAAAAAAATTAAGGATATGTGCCCCTTAATGTAGTCTTATCAGCATTTCTACTGCTGATGTGCCCATGGTGAATGTTTAAAATGTTTAAAATGTATGGTTCTCTATGCCCCAAATGTAGCCTAGACATGTGTGATGTCCAAATCCGGCTTCTTTAGTTTAGCACTGGAGCTATAAGACTTAAATCTTAGCAAACCCTAAAAACTTTCCCATAAGTACATGCCCTTCTCAAACCAACACACTTGCATGTGAAAAGGAGAGTATGAGTTTGTTACTGTGGTAACTCTCTGGCAAGCTGTTGTTTTATCTTAAAGTAACTACGACCAGTCTTTTAGCTCAGCACGTCTCAGTAGGTCTTCAACTCAATGCTAAATGTTTGCTCATCAGCGCCTTTCATCGTGTTTGGTGATAGTGTTGATCTTTTTCGTCACATCAAGGAGTTTACTGACCCATAATGGACTGCTATCCGGTGTTGCAGGATGTTGTCATTATAGCCCTGATTAGTAATCGTGTCCCCGAGCTAATGACAGGAGTGTAGCAGCAAATGTAGAATACAAGACAAAGAGGACAGGAAGCAGGAGAGAAAACACCAGAACGAATGGAAGGGAAGGGAGGCACTTTTACTGGGGAGGGATACTCTGTGCAGGTCACAGCAGTGGTTGGGCAAGAAAGTGATGGAAGCTGGAAGCAGTGGGCAAACAACTGAGCTGTTAAGTCTAATAGACTTGCTTAGGTGGTTTCTGAAACTGTATGACTTACTAGATGTGAACATGGATGATATACATGGACTTTGAAATGAGAAACCTTTAGCTTGTTAGCTATGTTAGCCTTGTAGCTCCGCTCAACTAGGCTTGAATGTAGATTTGAATAGTAGCGAGTCAAATTTGTAATTTCGACCACAAAACCCAACCAACAAAACTCACACACACACGTGCAAACACGGCAGCAGCTGCAAGGTGTCAGGGTTGCCTCCACATCCGCACTAAACTAACATCCGTGTGTGAAGTACAGTCCGCTCTCTCTCTCTCTCTCGCTCTCTCTCTCTCTCTCGCTCTCTCTCTCTCTCTCTCTCTCTCTCTCTCTCTCTCTCTCACACACACTTTCATTTTCACTGCCCATATTAGAATGAATGGTTTCCTGCCTCAATTTCTCTCTCACACACACTCCTTCCCTCTTTTCCCCCCTTTCCCTGTCTCCTTCTCCCTTCCTCTCTCTTTCATTACCTCTGCCTGTCTCTCACACACTTTCTTTTTCTCTTTTTTTCCTGTCTTTCTATCCCTCTGTCTTTCTTCATTTCCATCTCTCTCTCTTTCTCTTTTTTTCTGTGTTATCTTTTTAATAAAGCACAGCTGTGTAAGGCTGGCTGTTTGGCGCTGTGCCAGGCTCCCCCACTTCACTGCGTAATTAACTGAAACTGAACACCCAGTACACACACACACACACACACACACACACACACACACACACACACCCAAACACTGGTACTGCACTTCTAACTGTCTCATTGCTCACGCTGATGAACGGCCACTTTCGTTCCTGCTCGGAGCCCAGAACACCTCAGAGTCCAACCTCTTATGCAATCGCACAGTATAATAACAGCACAGTACTCTCTCTTTTAAAAACGAGTCCTGAAAGTGCAGCTAAGGTTTTGTTTGGCTGGTTCTGGGGGAGCGTGCTGCCGCTGACAGGTAGTTGGAGTAAGGCTGATTGCGGAGTGACGTGATGACGTCGGACAGAGCACAGGAATGTAATCTGGCAGGACGGTGTCTGATTCACTGCAGAATCTTCTGCCTGGCAGGGAGATTGTCTCTCAGCTGCCTCAATATATCTACAAATCCATGTGGTTGAATGTATGCTTTTCCATCAACTTTCATTTTCATTGGACAGTAGACAAAAATCAAGCTGCAAACAGTAGTAGTACTGATCTTGAAGCCTGAACTTAATCCATTTCTTTGCCAATTTTTGATAGAGAACCATAAGAGAATATGGCTGGGCGCTGTCAAAACTCAGACCTCAGCTTTAATTGATTATATTTTTCTAAACTTCTGATGAATAACAGAAGTAGGTAATTCCTTGGAAAAGTATTCTTGCCCACGGTACATTAGTCTTGCAGCTCTTATGCTAAATTAAATAACTAACTTTAGACACCAAACATGTCTTGGCTGATTGACTAATACTGGGGTAATGAATAAATTTTCCCAAAAATTATAATGAAGATCATAATATATTTATTTTTATTTATTAATTCAGGTTTTCTCTGTAATTTAATACTTTTTTAAAAAACTTCTTTGAAACTGTAAAATTGTTGTCTGGAGTCTGAGTATTAGACTACAAAGCGTCACAGGCAGGCCATATCAGAGACATGTCCATGTAGGTGAATCGACTCTCTGTCTGCTCAAATGGGGAGTTGGTTTAGCGATTCTGTTTTCAGTAGAAAATAAAGTTTCCCTCCTCGAGATTTTTGATTATAAAGTCAAAGTTCTCACTCGAACTCCTACAATATACATATTTATCTTTATTGATTATGAAATTACGCCGATTAGCATAACGTGTGTTGATGCGTCGCTAAGGTGGCCGCGTCCACTGAAAGCATGGATTTATCCGGAGTGCGAGCTGCAGCTACAAACATTCACTCGCATGTATCCAAAGTTGTGGGAGTGTTTCACACAGAAATGCTTTGTCAGCTCTGCAGAGTGGAGATGATCACAACAAACAGTAAAACTGCCATACCCGAGCACTTATAACACAAACATCCCGTAGCGCTTTATCAACACAGCAGCAAGACAGCACCTGTTTACTTGTTGTTCTTATGTTCAGATTATTTTAAGAGTATTAACAAGTTTAACATGTTTCTTTCAGTAGTAGTTATGTTTTCTGTCGACATTTTCTCTTATTTTATTCTCGCTGCTCGACTGTGACGCCTGCAGTAACTTATTACTAGTATGTGGGTTAAGCTGCTGCTGCGCCTACACTCTGCGCTGTGTGCTTCAACCAAACATGAAATATCTGAAACTCTATTGGTTTGGAGCGGCGTTATTTTTTATTCTCATTGGCTGTTCGTGTTGTCTCTCAAAACATGGACGTAACTCAATTCTATCGACTTTCTATCGACTACGTCTTATAGTTCTATCGAGGAAACGTTATTTCGCGATAATTATCATTATCGTTTTATCGAATCATACGTACAGCCAACAAAGCTGCATAGTTTTCTAAAAGCCTGATTGATTGATTGATTGATTGATTGATTGATTGATTTGAGACTGAAAATATCAGCAAACACCACTCTAGGTAGCTAACAAATAAACAAACATTATTTATACTGCTCTTTAAACAAGTTTTTAGTACTACAGTGCATCTTAATGAATGGATTTACTTTTACTTGCACTAAATAATCTGATAACTATCAGATTTCTGTGAATATCTTGATTATTCTATATAAACATTTATACAGCATACTCAGATTTTTTTTAACATCAGGTTAAGACCCAGAAATCCAGTTAAGAAATCTAATAAAAGGGAGTAGAGTTCAGCTCGGCAACCAGATTTCTTAGCACAGGTATAACCTTACTTAGATTTCTCAGTGATGTGTGAAAAAGGGACCGCAGTACCAAAAATAAGCAAGCAGCATCCATGAACTATAATGTAATTAACCATTTAAATATTTCTTAAATATATCTTCAAAATGATGTATGTTTATATTTTTTCTGTGAAGTGACTTAATGTTTTAAATTTTGATACAGCAGGTCTTCTTCTGTTTTTTGGCTGACTAAATTACTTAGACTTACTTTTTCCATTATCTGATTTCCCAAGTGCATGAAAACGTGTTGATTGGATTACTGACAAAATCTGATTCATGCAGTTATCGGATTATTAAGTGCATGTAATTGTGCTCACTGATTTGCTTCAAACTGTCACACCCAATTCACATTTTCCTTGTTGCGCCATAATAAATCTAACAACTGTGAAAACGATGGCAGTCAGCCTTAATAATTGTGATCATCTCAAATAACTGTGATTAGCCAATTGAGTGATAATTGTGATGGGCCTGATTGTGAAACACTCTGTTTTGCCGTTGTGTTAGGGTTGCTATGTGACTGCAGCTATGGTGTTAAACTTTATTCAGAGTAGCCATCCCTGCAGCAGACAGTAGGTTCCTTTGAACCCTACAGTCTGTTCTCTTCTTCACAGCACCTTCTCAAAGGCCTCAAAAGCCTGGCTTTAAAGGCGTACTCTGATACCTCTGAGGCTAGCAGCAGGATACGGCTGGGTTTGACACAGGCTGCTCGGACGGTAATCCTTTAGTTCCAGGTTAATTCTCCCCTTAGTCTTTATGTACTAAACAGCGATGACCTCATCTGCCTGCCTTTCGCTCTCTCTCGTTCGGCCCACACTCATGCATTTGTGTGTGTGTGTGTGTGTGTGTGTGTGTGTGTGTGTGTGAAGTAAAGCCAAATGGGAATGGAGAGGCAATCTGCTGCAGTAGGAGAACAAAATGTCCATTCTGTGCTGGTAGATGGTGATAAGGTTCGTTAGTGGAGCAGCAGACGAGGATAATGACTGAATCAGTCTGTGGCACATTTATGCAAGATTACAGCAGCATGCACAATGTTAATAAATGTACCAGCTGGAATGGGGATGAAGGGATAGAAGGAAGAGAGTAGAGGGGTAGACCAAGTGACAGTACACGTGGAGGAACTATCTATTACTGTGGCAAAAGGAATTAGCCAGCTACAGAGCTGTATTAAACGCCCACTAAATATCATATGATAATAAATCGGCATATGAAAAAAGGACACTGGGCAAGATTTGGGGACTTAGAGACCTCTATAGAGGAAATGTGTAATCGCATGAAGAAAAAGGAAGAACATTTTAGAATGTTGTCTGTACTTCAGACTGCTTTCCAGAGCAAATGTATCTGATGATTGCTTAGTTAGAGTATTCAAAGAGAACTCAGTCAAACTTGGAGAAAGATTTTTATAAGTGAATTAGAGAATTAGTGAATTGCCTACTATTGCAGTCATTGCCATATCAGTATATATAGTTTGATCTTTTCATGTGAGACCATCTCACCGCTGCACCTTTTGTTTATGTATATGATGTTGCTATTTAAAAAGGTATGATGTAGTACAAAAAATCTGTCAAAATTCCAACCTGGCGCATCACACTTTTTTTAGTTTAACTATATGTTCAATCTTTAATTCCTTATTTATTTATTATTATTACTATTATTATTGTTATTATTATTATTGCAATAAACAGTTTTTCCTATAAGCATGGAAGTTGCTTAAAAGTAGACTATGGTTGCAAAGTAACTTAACAGGTCGATTCACAGCTGCATTACAACAACATTCAATCCATATATGCGTTATTATGTGTGCATATTATTTGTTTTTAAGAAGAGCTTTAAAAAGTGACATAGCCAATCAGAATTTAGAAGCAGTGCCACAGCCATATGTGACAAGGAGTCCAATGGAACATAATTGACCTCAGTCGTTCAGGGTGAGTAGGATGGTTCTTCCTGTCCCGCCTCCACTTAGTGCACTGCTAGCCTCTGCAAGTGTGCGTTAGCTGGTGTTGGTCAGCATTTAATGTTCACAAAGTGTTTAATTGCTCTATGAGAATATTTGATTCACATTCATGGCGTGAGACTGCAGCAAAAGCAAATGGATAAATCTTGAGACTTGACAGCTAAAAAAACAGAAAGAAAAACACAGTAAAACTCTAGCAACGCAGTTAGTGATGTAGGCTAAAGTCTCAAACATAGTAGCTGATTAGTCTTTTTAATGTTCTTATTGTAATGGGTGAGTAATCACTGGATTACTTTGATGGTTAATTAAGCAAAACTGAAAATAGTTAAACACTAATAGTAGTTTGTAAACAGTAACACAGATAAATGAGAAGCCTTAAAAGGTCTTTATATAAATATGTGTATTTTTGTGACAAAAATGCTTATGAATGAATGTGAGAGCAAAATGTGTCCTAGATTAAAGCAGCACTCACAACGTTAATAAATGTACCAGCTGGGGCTGGAGAGGGGGAAAGAAAGAGTGAGAGGGGAGAGAGTGATAGAATGGATGGAGAGAAATAAAGAGAAAGCAAGAACAATAAGTCCCTAAGAGATTGAGAGTGGGGGAAAAGAAAGAGTAACTGTATGAACAGATGCAAAAAGCACCCACGTCTGCGTGAGTGGTTGTGGTCAGATCCGTGTTCTGCTCTGGATGGAATTTAAACCCAAGGTGTTACAGTCATGGGTCATTTTCACCTCGTTCAAATAACATCACCTTCAGCTGCTCCTCCAGTTGGCTCCAGCTTTTTTTCATGTAGCATGTGTGTGTAGTGAATTTAATCTGCTAAACTCATCAAAAACATGACTTTCTGCTCTCTGACTGCTCAGTGTTTCTCTTTGCAAAGTCTGTGGCCTTTTCTCTTTTTTAACTGTGACAAATATTCAGACTGCTATGTGTCCTATATCTTACTGGCAGCCTCTGGAAAAAGTACAGTCCTCCACTTAATCCAATTAGTCAGCCAGAAGATGTTTGATGTTTGCTTCTACAGATTTGCTACAAAAGCTGTAGCTACAAAGCTAACATAGCTATCTAGTCACTAACAACCTGCATGCTATATAACTAAAATATTGTTATCCATCATTTAAAGTGTGGCTTCTGTTACAGTTGCTAGCTATATGACATGCATTTGTTTATTATTAGACATAACAGAACATCATACAGTGTCAGAAACCACAATTAGGCATGCGGTGTTAGCACAGTGCTAACAGGTGCTTCTAAAGACTTCAGTTGCTAGTTAGCTACATTAGCCACACACCAAACTAAAGAAGCAAACGTTGAACACCAAACATTTCTTGACTGAATATCTACACTTATTGTAAGAGTGAAAAACAGGATTTTTTGCCAAACTGTTCCTATCTGCTCACCTTCGACCTCTGTCCTTTCCCGTGTAGCATGGAATGCCGAGAATTATCAGGCTTTTCCCGGTGGTGGCCTGTCCTGTGCTGGAAGAGTGCTTGTGGCGAAAATAACTGCCTGCTATCTTTTTTTTTTTTTGACAAACAAGTGTAATTTTTGCTTAGCAACAGTGGTGGCTCTGGCCTCTTATCCTCAAAGCCGAGAGCGGTTCTACACCACGGCCGAAAATAAACAAAGGCCGGCCGGGCCTAATCTCCCTCGCAGACCATCTTTGTCTAATCAATTAAGCGAAAGGCAAACATCAAACGCAGGCTCTTGGCTGTGGCTCAGCGTCGGGCCGGGCGGATGATTGTTTTATCAGGTGGAATTCTTAGATAGAGGGAGAGAGAGAGAGCAGAGCCCGGAGAAACCAAACAAACGAGTGTGACACAGTGCCACCTCGGACTTGACAATGAGCTGCAGCTACTGTGACAGAGAAGGCCTGCTTTCACTCACACTCTCACACACATACCGCTGTATGTTTCCTTGTATATAATTTAGTGTATATTTTGTGTATATGTGTAACTGTAAGTAGTAGTTTGTCACAATCTAAATCTAACCAATGTCCACATGCAAATGTTAATAAATACTCTGATGTAGTATTATACTATCTCCATCTCTGTATCTTCTTATTAGGCAGGACCGTAGCACCCTCTAACTATTCATGAGAGAGAGAGAGAGAGTGAGAGAGAGAGTATAAGAAACCTTACTATATACTACACAGCATAACGTTTCAAGTACTACATTGGAAAACATACTTATTTCATATTTCATATATGTGATTCCACTAGAAACACAAATAGGAACCTGTTTGTTATATGTGGGTAGACTTTGACTGGATTACATTTACACTTTTCATGAAAACATGTCCCCAGTTTGGCCAGATGAGATCTGATTGTGTGTTTAACGTGTAAAAAGCGTTTAGACACGCACATTGTTTCTGTTTTGGTGTGTTCATATTTACTATATGAGTGGACAAGCTTGGTTTGTACACTTTTATTGCTTGAAGACTTTGTTGTTTGTTCTCTCATCAGCTTGTCAGCACTTACACTGTTGTATACGGATGATGAAACTCATGTTCACTCTCGTCACATGTGGTCTTGATCCATCTCCGACCACCTCTGAATATGGTTTGAATGATCCCCTCGTAGTCTCCATCACAAAGGGTCCTGGGGTTTTTTATGCCTAGAATGTCATGCTGACTAAAGAAATCTAAATGTGATCCTGTCACCAGAAATGCGTGTTAATGAAAAGTGTAAACAGGCGCCATGTTCTTTTCCTTAGACTTCAATCTCAAAGATTTCCAAAGTACTGACTCTCACTAAGATTTTGATGAAAACACTCGTTTTAAAACAAAATGTAAAAAATCTGAAAATCCAGAAATCGGCTTGCTAGGGATGATGTGTGTGTGTGTGTGTGTGTGTGTGTGTGTGTGTGTGTGTGTGTGTGTGTGTGTGTGAGGTCCAGACTGTTATTTCATGTGAACTGGCTGTTGCTGACAGGTTTTGCTGAGTTAGCTGAGAGAGTGGGACAGACTGAGAGAGAGTGAGAGCAAGAGAAAAAGTGAGGGAGAGGAAGAGAGAGAGAGTGAGAGAGAGCGAGAGAGAGAAAGAGCGAGCGAGTGAGCATGTTTTCATCAGAGTAAATTGTGTTTTAATGAGGTCATGATTAGGTTCATGGACAAATACACAGATAACATGTCAGGACACACACATACATATATATTTATATACATACATTACTGTAGCTACATAATCTTACACCTACACCTAAACCTGACCTTAACCTCAGTATCCAAAAGACTATTTTTTTTTGCTTTAGTAGGTTTTCCAGAAAAATGTAATTTGTGGTGAATGTCCTTACTTCACCAAAGATTTCATGTTTTCCTATGCTTGTGAGGACATACCACTACAAGCACACACACACGCACTTTATGTTGTGTTTGTGGGTTTCTGGGCTCCGGCAGGGCAAAGTGGGCTGATGAGGAAGATACGACTGGGATGATGATAAGGGTCTGTATGTGTGTGTTCAGAGGTAGACTGATGGCTATCGCAGCGTAGAGAGCCTTCAGGACTGCAGATCAGGGAACTGCAGCGATAGGAACCTTCAGTATGTCTCCATCTTTCCTTCCCTCTCTCTCCAGCTTTAGCTCCACAAAGAGACCTTCTTTATTCCATTGCAGTCATCCAGAAAGAACCAAGATGCTGTCTCACTCAAACACAAGACCTATTACCACATTCACACATGCACAGACACACACATAGTGAAGATACACAACTGCAAAGTAGTTCAGGCATCATGTCTGAACCAATATGTAAATGCAAGCACAAACACGCAGCAGTGATTTTTAGTCCTGCTCTACAAATGCTGAATGTCTCGCTGAGGAAAGGTTTTCCTCTTGGTCGGATGAGCTTTACAGATTTAATGTGAAGTTTCCAGTATGAATTGCTGCACTACTGACAATGTTGTTGCAGCTAATCAAAACTATGTGGTTTGGAAACGACTACTACTATATGTGCATAACTGTGCTGTATGCAGCAATCACTTCGTAGGATGAAATGGTTGTTTCCAACATTCTGTAAAACCTGTCCAAACAATTGCTCTGAAGTAATGTATTGGTGCGTGGAGTATGCATAGGGCAAAAAAGCACTTAGTGCTTAATGCAAGAAAGGTACTCAGTGCAAGAACTAGAAATGACAGCTGTAGTGGCAGTATGGCATACAAAGAACATTACTGGCAGATCAATATTAGTATAATTTACTTATTGAAACAATACAGGTTTGAAACAACTGACCTCTCTAATGCATTAAAACCATATATCTTCTGGAATTACTAAACTGTATTCATTCATTTACTTATTATTTCATAGTGCACTACAATGTTTCACTAGGCTGAATGAATTAATTAGGTTGCCAACAGGCTGTAAAACATTCAGTTTTTCTTTTTACAATTTTTTTCACGTTTACATCTTTTTACAAGGATAGTCTTATAACAGACATGTTTCGGAACTCTTGTGTACCACTTGTCAGAAACTATTTGAGTGCCCTGAAACAGAAATATCACCCACATAATATCTGGTCAGTGGTGGTCCTGTGGTGGTTGGATGTTGTGGGAGTGATGAACAGCAGCAAGAGATGGGCTGTATTCAGTAATTGTAAGAATATATGTACAGTGGGTGTCTCTGAGTAGAGGTACAGAGAAGGAAGAGAGACGGGGGAGTGGGGAACAAATTCTGTATGTTACTTCTTTTGGCTGCAAGACCCTCAGATGCAATTTCTAAGTGAGTTTGACAATGAGAATGAAATTATGATTACATTGTACAGATTCAGAACATTAACGCTCAGGCATGAATCTAATGCCCCACTCAAATCATCATTAACACAGTGTGCTGTTATGCTGTGATTAACAGTAGAAATTATGACAATGACAAGCTGTTCTTGCCATCGAAGTCTGGGAAAGGCTGCCTGGTTAGAGGGGCTGGATGGCTTTGTTGGAGTGGACTGTTGTGAGGCGAGTGAAGTGCATAATGATCCAGATGAATGTGTGAAACTGTTCTTTGTCCCCGTCTGACTGGCAGTCACTGTAAATCACAGCTGAAGTGAGTGCTGTTGTCCAGAGCTCTGGCCTGGGCATGGTGTAATGTTGGGCAGAATTATGGGAAGTTTTGTCAAGCCCGTTTCCTCTCTGTGAGGGAAAAATTAGCCAAGCTCCGCTGAATTCCTGCGCCAACCGTTTCCCAAATACATTCATTTCCCCGAACTGTGCCAAATGCACTGCTTTCTCTGAGCTTTCGCTTTAGTATGAACCCTTTCCTTCCCCCTTTCTGCCAGGGTCTGGGCTGTAGTTTGTCCATACTGGTGGAGGCCCACTCTACGCTGTGAGTCCGCGCCGCTGGGTAGAACGTGCTTTGCTTGATTGGCTTTAGCACGAGGCTAATTGGAGGATGTTTTTGAGTTTACGGGGAATCTGCGAGTGCTGTCAGTCACGTAATGAACTTTGTCAACAGAGGAAACACCCTTTTCCTGCAGGGCGTGCGAGGTATCCGCCGTCAGCAGATAAAGCGAGAGTGTGCTAGCGAGAGTTTTACAGGCTGGTAATTTATTATAGGCTTTTTACAGGAGAGAGCATGAATCATATAAGTGAAAGTTTTACTCCCGCAGACTCCAAAAGGCATGCGGCAGTCCAGGTCACCGCCGAGAAACGGCTGTGTTTTTCTGACATTGGCCATGAGTTAAAGAGTAATGAAGCACAGGTGTGTGTGGTGGAGTGTGCGCGCACCTGGGTG
Organism: Megaleporinus macrocephalus; assembly: GCA_021613375.1. Taxonomy (NCBI): domain Eukaryota; kingdom Metazoa; phylum Chordata; class Actinopteri; order Characiformes; family Anostomidae; genus Megaleporinus; species Megaleporinus macrocephalus. The sequence continues at coordinate 30,552,846 of CM038704.1, read as the reverse complement.
CACCAGAATAAGTGTTATTTTGCCAGATTACACAGGCCAGGAATTTATGCTGGCATGTTTAACACGTAACACAATAGACAGTCTAAGTAAGTACAGTAGAGTGTTTATAGATAAAATACAAAATATAATAATAAGCCATGTTTTAAGCCTTTACTTAAGCCTTTACTCTATCCCTATAGAACCACAAAGGCTGTTACTTTAAGACTGATATATGCAAATTTACACTGTCCTGATTGGCTGCTCTGTATTATACCTTATTAGTAAAGGAGTCTGAGCTGAAACATTCCTCACCACTTCACTGTGAATGAACGGGGCTGAACTCCTGTAGGCTGAACTGGTGGATGTGTGTTGATAAATTTAAACAATACATTCAAACTGTTTAAGTTGAAATAGCAGGAATCAAATAAATTGGTACATCAAAAGTAAGCAGCGATTATCCATTTAGTGCAGATCTGTGTAAGTGTTATGCTAGGTATTCATTTACACATGGAGGTTATGCATGTGACACCTCAGTTGTCTGTAGATGCTGCAGTTATGCCCACTGACTATGAATTGTTGTGCGATTGGCTGTACAAATAGGCTCAGCAAGGCCCCCGGAGCTCTCTTTTTGCAGACTGTGGAAAAGAGAAGCAAAACAATTATACAAGCCTAAATTAAGCTTAGTATTAAATATTCAGCATCTTTCATTTCCTTTGAATTCAGTGTAAAGTTTTAGTCTGCATTTATTACCAAAACATCCATCATGGTGAACCTTGTTTCCTACAAATGGAGGGATGGTTACACAACACTCCCTTTGGCAAAACCAACTTAGTTTTCTTTATAAAGAGGTGCTCCACAACGCAAGTTTAGACAGTTATCCAGCCTCAGCCTCTGAGCGTATTCTGGCAGGAAAATAACTTCAGTGAATTTAGCACTCTTTATTCGGATGCAATCCATTCAGCTTATGTTGTCATTATGAACACAAGTCAATTCATAAATATTTAGTTTGAAACTTTTATTTAAACCTATTTAAATTTTTTGATAACCACACTTAAGCATGCTTGCACTTTTGAGATTGTTGGAGAAATGCAGTGAGGTAACACAGTTCATTTACCTTCACGTCATGGGAAAAAAATATATATATATACTCATCACTGCAGCTTTCTTGCAGCCCACTAGTTCTCACATGCAGCCCACAATTTGAAAACCACCTTTGTGACTTTGGTCTGAGGTGCAATTTCTAAGCCTTCACTTTGCGTTTTGTTGGATTTGTTTCAGTTAATAAGCAGGTATTCTACACGATTGATCAAAGCTTATTACGTTGTTGATGTGTTTGTACTGCAGTAAAACATTATCATGTAACCAGTCATAATATAACAAAGGTGTTTATTATTGGTATACAGTACTATAATAATATCTGTACATGTTGGGAGTGCAGTATATTACCCTGAAAGATTACCCTTCATTATGTTAACCAATTCACTTTCGTTAGATTATATGACTGTTATTTATCACACACCCACAGAAACACTCATCTGGATTGCAAAGGCCAGTATTGCAATAATGATTCCCAAACAATGTATTGTGCAGCCCTATCATGGACTGAGACTCTTCCAGCAGTGGATTTGAGTTTGTTTGTTTTTGTTTTGTTTATTTGTATTTATCAGACTCTCCTTGGTGACTGGTTTGTGATTTAGGCAGATCGTTACTGTGATGGACAGCTTGGTGCTGGCCAGGTGGACGTGCTGCGTGGGCTGCAGCTGTTTGGCTGTTGTATATTTCAGTGTAACTTGATAGGTCCAGACAGACCCCCAAGTCTCACCGTCCAGACGCAGTTTAACACCGCAGACAGGCACATAAAGCCCAAACACCCACCTGCCCACACCAACCTGCAGCACATACCAGCCTAAAGCTGTCTGTCTCTCTCTCTCTCCCTCTCTCTTTCTTTCTCTCTTTTTGTTTCTTTCCTGCTGTCTCTCTCTTGCTCTCTTTCCGGTCCTTCCCCTCCTCTCTTTTCCTCACCCTGCTTCGCTCTCTGTGTACCCTGTCTCTCTCTGTGTATCTTTCTCCCTCCCTGTTGTTCACTTTCTCTTTTATCACTCTTTATTCACTCTTTATCTGTATTTGTCCTTCTCTGTCTCTCTTCTCTCTTTGCGCTTTCTGTCTCATTCATTCATTGACTCTGTCTATCTGTCCTCTCCTTTCTTTCTCCACTCACTCTCTGTCTTTCTCTCTCTTGCTCACTCTGTCTCTGTCTCTCTCTTTCTCTCTCTCTAGCTCTATTTCACCAGTCTGGACCACTGCTAAACACTGCTAATCACTTGCTCCATCTGTCCTGCCAATCTTTTACTCTTTGTCTTTCTCTCTCTCTCTCTCCCTCTCTCTCTCTCTCTCTCTCTGTCTCTCTGTCTGTCTCTCTCTCTCTCTCGGTCTCTCTCTCTCTCTCACACACACACACACTGATGCTCTGATATATATTTAAAAGGATTTGCATGTGTAAAAGCTTGTTTAGTATCTGCAATGTGATTTATTCTAGAATTGGAGATTATATGTTAATGCATAGCTATTTGGGTCGTATACCAAACTGCTACATGTCTCACACCATACACTTTTATAGTTTAGTGTAATAATTATAGCTTTTTTGGTGTTTAAAATGATAATAAGAATGGTGATTTCAGGTTCAGGTGATTATATTTATATTAATATAAATATATCACAAGACTGTGTTATCAGAATCACCAAAAGTAAAGCACATTAAAGCCCAGCCACAGAGTGGGCAGGTCAGCTTCAGCCACACAATGACCACTGATGGTGAACATTTCCGACAGCAACTAAGCCTACTTCCCAGCACATTAACAGTTCTTTTCAGGAGAGTGTGCGCCTACCATGAGTCTCCCTTCTAGAGCTTCACGAGTGCAGTATGAGCCTCTAACCGATTTTTATTATTGCACAAGGAAAATGAGGTCTAATCAGTATCTATTAGCAGAAGCTACATTTGACAAGGGCTGGTGTAAATGTGCTGTGTAATGATGGAGTGATGATTTAATCATCATGATTGAGTCACAGTGATTGGAGATTGAAGTTCGAATATCATGAAAAAAAGAATTTTCCTCACTTTTTAAAAAATAAAATAGTATGTTATACTGTTTATGCATATTTTAATTTTAAAAGTGTACCACTCAGTCCCCACTCCATACATTTCATATACAGAAACAACAACCCATTTTTATTGTTCTGAGAAAGTGTGTTGTTATATTAGATATCAGATATAATAATGTGTAAAAACAGACTCTTTAATGACAAAACATATTGTTTTTATGTTTTTTTAACACCATTCATTTCTTTGTTGAGAAAACAGCCTCAGAGCTCCTTATTTAGGTACAACTCCGATTACAAAATGACAACATGGTCCTCTAAGGTCTATGGAGTGTGCGTTATGCTGCTGGATTGAGTTCATTGGGCCTCAGTGGCCTGTTTGTGCTCATCAGTGACTGGCAGTCATCAGTAAAACGTGTGTGTGAGAGCTCGCCAAGATCATTTGTTTCTCACTTTCTAGCAGCCGCTCGGCCGTCCCCACTGTGTTTGTGCCTCTTTGTGTTTATGATGTTATGACTCACTTTTCTTGGAGTGTTTTTTGTCTGATTCTAAAATTTCACTTTTTACAATCAGTGGAGTTTGTGCTCTTTCTCTCTATCCCCAGCTTTCTCTTCTCTTTCTCTCTCTCTCTATTTCAAATTCAAATAGCTTTACTGGTATGGAATGGAAATAACATCTGATGCCAAAGCAATAATAAAATAATTATTAAAAATTATAAAATTCATGAATAAATAAAAAATAGTAATGCATACATCTACATATAGTGAATATATTTGTTACATATAGTGTGTATATTGTGTACATACTTAGTGGATAATTGAATAAATTCTATATTTCTCTCTCTGTGTCACTCTCGCTTTCTCTCTGTCTCTATCACTTTCTTCATCTCTTCTTTTACCTCATTATCTCTTATTATACTTTTATTCCGTATCCATATCTGAGTTTTTTTTTGTTTTTTTTTTATTTTATCTCTCCGTTGAGGGGCTTTAGTGAGATCAGACACTTAACGGAAACTTTCCACTCTTGACAAACATGAATAAGTGAAGACAGAGGAAAAAAGACACAGAATGAAAAAAATAAAAATAAAACGTGATGCTTATGGGACTCCTGAACGTATGTATGTGTGCCAAACCCTCGTTATGATAAGCTCTCAGTAATTTCTTCCACTCTCCTCTTTCCAAATCTCTCTCTCTCCTCTTTCTGATTATTGCAAGTCTTTTATGAGCTCATTGCTAAACACTCCGATTTGCTCCAGCCCTCCTACACACACACACACACACACACACACACTCATTAGGTGCTCTTGAATAGAAATATATAAAAACTCTCACAAAGGCTCCAAATGAATCCAGCTGCCAAAAATGTGCTACACTCTCTCTCTCTTCTTTCTCACTGTCTGTCTTGCTCTTCTTTATCTCTCAGTGTCTCTTCCCTTTCTCTTTATTACTTCATTTCTATGTTGCTCTGTACCTTATAATCTCACTACATTGGTAGATATAACATATTCCCTGTTTAGTACAATTTTTTATTAATTACTTAAATTATAATATAGTATAAGTATAGGCGGCACGGTGGTGTAGTGGGTAGCACTGTCGCCTCACAGCAAGACGATCCGGGTTCGATTCACAGTCTGGGCCGCTCTTTGTGGAGTTTGCATGTGGTCCCCGTGCTTGAGTGGGTTTCCTCCGGGTACGTCTGTTGCTCCCACAGTCTAAAGACATGCATGTTCGGTTGATTGGTCACTCTAAGTTGCCCGTAGATGTGATTGTGTTGGCCATGCGATGGACTGGCGACCTGTCCATGGTGTACCCTGCCAGCTCATGGCCGCATATGACTCCTTCTGTAATATGTTTACGGTGTGGTTACATTAGTGTTCAAGTAAAGTATTACTATTTTGTCCAATAACATGTAAAATACATTTTCTTTCTTTCTTTTTTTCTTTCTTTCTTTCTTTCTTTCTTTCTTTCTTTCTTTCTTTCTTTCTCTCTCTCTCTCTCTCTCTCTCTCTCTCTCTCTCTCTCTCTCTCTCTCTCCCTCCCTCTTCCTCTCCCTTTCCCTCTCTTTCTCTCTCTCTCTCTCTCTCTCTCTCTCTCCCTCCCTCTTCCTCTCCCTTTCCCTCTCTTTCTCTCTCTCTCTCTCTCTCTCTCTCTCTACGTCGGTAGAGATAGTTAACACAGCGAGAGGCTCTGACAGCATTTCAAAACACAAAAGATCAGAATATGGCAAAGGGGAGAGGATGGAGTGTGAAGGAGGAAAGAACAGAAAGTGGAGACTGAGACATTGTGAAAAACTATTATTATTATTATTATAATAATAATATATTTATTTATATTATATTTATATTTACATTAAAAATACATAAAATACTAAATTGTTTAAAAACCTTATACTTAAGTGAAGAAACACCAATAAACATCTCTACTCTGTCTTAATTATTCGTTTTCTCTCTGGCTGCTGGGTTTAACCTGTCCTCTCCTGGTTTTGCTCCGTCCAGGTTTCGCTGCATCTGAGGCCGATCCAGTCACTGTCTCTTCACCAAAAGCCGCTGGTGTTCCTCCTCAACTCGCCGCAGCCTGTACTGTGGAGGCTTCACACAGAAAAACTCGTTCCTGGGGTCAAGCGAATCTTCCATGTGAGTTCGATTGATTAGTGTCTTTTCCTTTCTATTCTTAAGCAACCATCATGGGCCAAAGGAATTGGTGGAAAAATCCTATTCCACCTAACGAGAGATTGAGGCATGCATTTCATATTTAATTTAAATCGGTATGATTACACTGTGTTATTATTTAAATTATATTTCTATTTGTATAAGTGTTAAAAGTTCAGACTGTCAGGATGGGCCAGATGTAGTGTTTTCTCGCTATTAAATACATTTGTGTTATGGTCCTGTAAGACACGTTTGATCTAGCAACAGCAACTACAGAAGAATACATTTGTGGTTGGAGCTTAGATATGTAAATCGTAAATACATTTTCTAACACTGAAAGTTATACATGAACATCTGTCTAAGTTGTTATTTAAGTCATAATAAGTGGCAACTTTGTTTTAAAACCCAAGTTACTGCCCTTTATCCCTTAAGACCTTATATATCAAACTTATAATGTCCAGCTAGTGAAATGATCTCCCTTTCCTACCATTTTTTAACAATAGATAATCGACTAAATGTAGATATTGAGTTTTAAGCAAGACGTCAACATGAACATCACTGATCCACTACTTGAATCAAGATTTAAGATTGCTAGACAGTGTAAAGCTATGGCAGTTTTATGCAAAGGTTCTAACATGTTAATCTTTGGGAAAGAAAGAGTCATTATTTTCCTAAATGCAACATCTTTTTAATATGCTCACCGATTAGGCTGCAGACTGTTGCTTGCATTGTATGTATTTGGATTGTAAGGGAGGGAATGATATGAGGAAGATACCAAAATAGATCAGGCTATGTGTCTAACTAATGTTAGGGGCCAAAATGGGGTTCCTCACAATATTCACAACAGCTTCTTAATGTGTTATTATGAAATTGGGCCATCTGATTAGTATGTAAAGGTAGGATTAGGTATTTATCCCTCTAGCTAGCTCTCTAGCTTTTTCTGTTCTTTCCCACATTTACTCTGATCCAGAGTTTCTCCGTAATGAATATTCAACACCGGCACAACAAACATGCTCAAACACTCGGCTCTTTTACACTAGTTTCTCTTCCCCAAACAAACATTGCCCAACACCTGCCAGAAGTCTTTCCACTCACAAAAAAGATGCATTCAGGTGTGTCTCTGGAGGAAAAACACACAGAGATACACATGCGTGTGCACACACAAACCATGCCAAGGTAACCATCTCTTTCAGACTGATGGGCGTGTAATTGCATCTGGCTCAGGCTCACAGGTTGGTACTGATTGCTGTGAGTCTGCAGACGGTAACCGGATGTTTGGCAGTCATATGGTTCTGTTGCAGTTGCAGCGATTAACGCAAAGCTGCTAGCCACAGCTACGCTCTGTTACCTTCCGCTTCTCTGGCGCTTTTCTGCTCCCACCCCTTCCAGAACCCCTCAATGGTTCACCTCTCAGCTGGAAAACATCACACTGGTGCTGTTTAACTAAGGTTTGGGAACGTAAAAACGCCCCCTAATTGTGTCTGTGTTGTGTTTTTCGCCACGTACAAACACCTTGGCATGGCACGCTGATATTTCCATTACCAGCAGCCTAAAGAGTTTCACAGTCCGTCTGTAAAAGACAGCGTCTCGCCTGTGGTCGTCATGGAGGCTGATTGGAGGCTGTTTTGTCTGAAGAAACCACTTTCACACCACTTTGGACAAAAGCAGAATTGCCTGAGAAATAAACTAATCTGATGAGGTCAGCCTTATCAGCACCACTTACAGTCACGTTTTTTTAAAAGTGAGGCAATTAAGCAGAAAACAGCTTCTCCACTTCTCCTTCGCTAAACATGGTATGATCCAAACCAATTTCCTTTCCTGTGGCTGGACTGAGGGGGAATAAACCCGGGGCTTTTAGTCAGGAAATCAGCGCCATTCTCAATTTTCAATTTTATCACTGTAAACTGAATTCTGTGTTAATACACTGAGATATTAAACAAAGTATTATTATTTTTTATTTTTAAATAGCGTTCCTTGTTTGGACTGTGGAAACATAGTGGGACCTAGGGGGCCAGAGGGGTAGGTGTAATAAGCCTTTGTGACTAAAAGCTAGTTGGTCAGTCATGTTAACCTTGTGCATTGCCAAGTACATTTGTCAGCTAGTACATCAGCCAAGACTTGTTTGTCACAGTGTGCTTTTTCAATTTCCCTCTGGAGCTACAGCTAAGTAATGCAAACCTTCATACTATTACAGAGCAAAACTACAGGGGGAGGAGAAAAAGAAGAAAAATGTACTTTATGCAGAAGATGGCTCATGTACTTCTTCCCATACAACAATGACATGGTGTAATCTAAGGCATTTCCTTTCCACTGCCTGAATCGAGGAGGCACAAACAAGGGGGCTTTAGGTTGAGGTTTTAAGGCAGGCAACCCCCAAATAGCCCACCATATTTAGTCAGGGGAGCAGCAGACCCTTCGCAAAAGGCTTAATGACAAAATGAAAGCTAACTCGTTTGGATCTCCTGCCCTGAGCTTTGCTATGGTCAAAAATCGATTTGATTTAACTCACTACCACTTTCATGCCTGCTTGTATGCTCTTCCCTCCTGAATGCTTTCATACAGCTTGCGGTTCAATGCAATAATCATTTTCGAATGTGCCTTAACACCATAGCATTCCTCAAGAATGTAGCATCAGGGGTTTGTATTATTTCCATATGTGGCAATGCGTTCTCATCGCCCGCTTGTTTTGTGGATGCGGATCAACTTTCCTGGAAAACTGGAAATAGTGTGCAGTCCGCACACATCTCTCTTTTACACACACACACACACACAGCAGGAACAATACTGTCTTCCCAACGTCTTCATTGGCCAGTGAAAAGAGGTCAAACATGACTATGCTCTGACATGCTCTCTGAATGATCTCATTTGACTTTTACAGTAAGAACCGTAGATTAAATCTTTCCCCCAGTCTCCGTCCGCCCTCAGAGGCATCGCGAAAGCTCACTGGGTGACATAGCTGTCCGTCATCACCCATATGTATGTGTGTAGGGGAGAGGATTATATCTGGATATAGGAGCCTGACCCTCGGCATGTTTTCAATTTTGTTCCCCATAGCACAAACCAAGCATGGAGCAAAACGTTTTAGACAAACCAAACCCTGAACTGCAGTCATACTCCATCTAAAAGTGAAGCTCCAGTTACACAGTCCACTAGGAAATGCAGTACCAAGCAAAATGGAGGGAATTAAAGACCACACTGTACTGCTAATTGCACTATTTCCTGTACAAAGTACATATATTTTCTTGTCTAATGTAAATGAGGGGTGTATTTCTTGTGAATACCCTGTGAAAGCTGCATTTCTGAAGAGAACATCGACCCAAGCAAGCTAAATATACAGTAATTGACTTAAAACTTTAATGCTGTTTTCATACCTACTTTGTTTGCTAAAGAGGGTTTATTGGTTAGAACTGTTACATCCATGAACTCCTTTATCTTTATCTTTTAACACCATCACAACTGAAATCACATTTAAGTTTTAGGTGCACCAAAATCAAAGTAATAACAAATGTTACTTTTTAATGAGTGGTCAGTTTGAATTTAGCCAGTCAGGTTAATGATGGTCGGCCAAAATACCATCTGCCATCCTTGTGCCAAAATCAAATGCAAAGGCTTTTATAGTTTGCTGTTAGCAGCAGTTGTCTTTAGACTGTCTTTAGAGTGTCTGTCCAGAGTCATACGATCAAACAGGCAGATTATGTCTACAGTGCAGTGCTAAAAGAAAACGAGAGCTTGCTGAAAGCTGAATTCCCTTCTTCGGTGTGGAGTGTCATTAAAATGCACCCCAATTAGCAGGGAACTGAACCAGGGTGTGCTTTGAGGTTGACCCACGATTTTTGCCAGACTACGGTTCAGTTCTTTGGTATGTACCTAAGTACAGGTGAAGTGTTTCCACCTGCCAAATTGAACTGCAAGATAAAACAAAATTAGTCCACACCAGACAAGATCGGTGTAAAAGCACCATAAAAAACAGTACTTGGGTGGGGCATGATTTGTAGTGTATGTCCAGTCTCCTGAAATGTTCTGTATTCTGGTGTACTGTATTACTGTTCAGCTCTAGAGACTGCTGACAGATACATTCATACACATACGCAGACAGCGCAGTTGGCTCCACCGTGCAGTCCTTGACGAGTGTGGTTACACACACAAATTGAGTGTACCTGATCTGTGTGTTTTGGCAGCGCTAATTGTTTTGACAGTTGGAGGTATGGAGTGCTGCCTGTCTGCTCAGTAACACTCTGCTTAAATAAGTCCACTGTCACACACTGCTGACTGACAGCACTGAACTTCCATGTTGTGGTACATCCGATCCCTCAGACCCTTCGTGGTGGGCATTAGATTTCATGCAATATGATGCGTCACTCAGCTGCACCAATTTCGTTAGAATGACAGAAACGGCATCAATTTTAACGAAATTTAATGGAATGAATATGTTTAGTAAATGCATATTTAGGAATATTCTGGGCTATTGAATAAAGCGTTAGAGTTAGAGATCACAGACTTCACCAGATGATTAAGATGAACTCACTGCTCAGCCTTCTACAAATAAGATTAACTAAATTCATCCTAAGGCTTATTTATGCTACTTCAGCCTGCCTACTCATGCCACTTCCTCTGCAGACACATTGCAACCCACTTTTACCCCACCTCCTCCTTCTTCCAGCTTTCTGCTGCTGTATGCACATGGAAGTGTGGAAGGTCCCAGAACCGAACTGTAGCCAGGGTGTAGCCAGAATGTTTTTAAAGGGATGACCCGGTTAGACACAGTATTTTAAGTGGGGTGACAAACTACTTGAACAAAATGAAACCGCAGTTAATGAGGATCTTGTGCTCTTATTTTAAGCAAAACTCCCTCATGTATTGTGCTCCAGATCAAAACTGTCTCTTTGGTTCAAATTTGTTTGTTTTGCTCATCAAAGCAGCCTATCAGAACAATGACAAGCTGATGACAAGCACATCATCGTCCAACATTATTATTATAACTTATCAGCAAGCGTCTTGATGGCAGATCTTAACAGTAAAGTGTAGACGTCCACGCAAAGTATGCAGGAGGACGTTACTTTGGTGTCTCTGTTTCTCCTCTGTATAGATAAAACCTGACTGTCTCATTTTGCTTAGTCTCGTATTGCCCGACTCTCTAAGTAGAGTCTAGTCCCTTGTAGCCAAGAGCTGCCTAGTACTGCAGGAAAAGAAAGGCCACCAATCACAAGCCTGCTTCTTGGCATGACTTGAAAATGGAATCATAAACAGTATAGGATAGTATAGGGTAAGTGGAGCATCTTTCAGTGAAACTACTGTTCAAGCTAAACTTCATGTTTCTAGCATGCTAGTATGGCACTGGTCACCTCAGACCACCCGTTAGTTGGTTGTGTCCAAGCAGAGTAGGCCTGACTAAAGAAGTCTAAATTCTTAGGCTTGATCTATATAGTACTGGCATAGTTCTACTTCAGACTGAGCCTGTGTTAGATTTCTATTTCTAGCATCTGAATCATTTCTGTCAGCTGTCCAGTACGAGCAGACCTGCACTATTTAGCGATTTCCTCTCTAAAGTCTACTTATCTTTGGAAGGGAGGAACAAAAACTGGATTTTGATAAGTGGAATTACATCCATGCCATAAGCTCCTGCTCTGCTCAGGTTAGCTCCAGCAGCCTGACTCGTTAGAGTGCCGTGCATAGAGACAGTTTTAGTGAAAGAGGAGACACCTGATCCCCCTGTGGCCTGTCAACACACTCCTTTACTCCTCTCTGCACTCAGCCTCCCTCAGCTCCTGGCGTGTGTTATAGCCCCAGAGTGCGAGGATGACATCATCTCAGCAGAGACACTCACACACACAAATACACGCACAAGTACACCTCAGCAGCCCCTCACAGTTAGCATGAGATCAGCCAGAACAATGACCTCACGCAATAGAACATTTCATGAGTTGGATTGTTTTTGTCCATTTGTACGGATATCAACCATCAACCATATCTTCTAGTAATGTTCATATAAAACTGATCAACAAATTGTGCTGAATGTATTGAAATGGGGGGTATATTTCTTTCCCTTGTTACATGACTTGGAATGCAGAAATACAAATAGGTAAATGTAAAATCTTACCGTTAGAGTATTTACACTCCCAGGCAAAAAGGCCAAGCCCAAAAATGCCAAAACCTTATGTATTTAATGGTCCCAACAAATTAGTTTTGTTTAGAAACAAAGCCCTAAACAATTATTCAATATTCTAATTAAAGAGTACCTGTCAGTTGTCTGTTTAACTGTTTAACTAGTGTAAACTGTCTACAAAATTAAGCCCAAATTACATGCCAGAGAGATAAACTCACAGAAACCACTTTTCCCAGCTGCCTGAAACACCTCATTGGAATCCCAGCCCTTTTCTCTGTTACAAGGTGATGCCATCTTGTACACAAGCCTTATTGGCTGCCTCTAGGGGTGGAACTTTGCAGGCTGCGACTGCTGCTATCGGGTACTCTGGTAGTCAGCTATTTAGAACAAGTGGGCAAGCTAATCCAATAACAACACATCAGGAGGTGGGGTTTAAAGACAAAGGAGCACTAAACAGGCTTTTCAGGATGTACAGTATGTAAAAATATATGTTTAAAATTGAAGCATGTAAATCCATTTTAGTACACCACAAATATTATTACAATTATGAACATTGCATGCATATATAAAGTATGTATGTGTAAACAGAACCCCACTCTGTAAAAACTGCAAAAAATCACACACATATACACACATGCTGCTCTGTGCTGGAGCTGTTTCCTGCGCAGCTCGTCTCTGACTGAGGAGAGCAGAGACTTCAACACATTTTTCTTACAGATGGCTGAGGCACCAGCATACTGCCGCCAAAACTAGCGTGTGTTCAAAAATCACAACATTTGTAAAGGAAGTGGAGAGGGCTTAGAGCCTCTCACAGATTCACCCACACAGTCAACAGGAAAGGTTTGTTAGGGCTTAACACCAAAAACTCTGCAGACATCTCCTGGGGCTTTCCCCTTATTCTTCAGCACCGCTTTTCTGGGGCTAAACATGTCTGGCTAATCTCGCGTTCATTTAACAGTGTTGGCCCTCAGAGGCACAGCAGACACAGATGGACGGCCTGGAATCCGTTCAGGGCTGGTGAACGCAGTGTTGGTGTTGGCCATCCATTTCAAACCCTAGAATACAGACTTTTCACTGTAAATCATGGCGCACAGACCAACCTGTCAGCCAGGAGGAAGAGGTGGATGTTAAATTCAGGTGAAATCAAACATTGTCTAGGTCAAATGAGATGTAAAGTGGGGTTCGTCTCGACAGTGCTGGGGTTTACTGGCTTTACAGCCGGATTTGTTTTATTACGCTTGATCTGGAAAACATCTTTGAAAGCGTTTGATGGAGCAGCAAAACAATTTTTAAAAGTTTGGCTGTTGGAGATCTTGTTTCTCTTTCTGTCTTTGCCAAGAAGCTGTTTTCTTGATTTTTTATTGCTTAGAGAAGTTCACAGCAAGAGCCCCTCTCTCCCTCAGATTGTTAATTGAAACCATGGCGAGAATCGATATTGGTTTTTGCAGAGGAGAAATGCTCTTGCAGACAGATGGTGTTGTTTTCTACTTCTGCTAGGCCTCTCCAGTTCACAGGAACACAAGCCTGAGTGCAAGCGAGACTTGATTAGAGTTTCTTTTTTGGAGCAGTGGAACAAATCAACCACAAATACATTTGCTACCTTCGTCTCTCCAGCTTGTTGGGACACGTTTGTCCCATCCCGTGAGCCCACGGCACGCACTCCATCCCCCTTTTCCTAATGTCTGTTTCGCGCGCTTCGTCATTTCCCCCAGACATTGTGCTCTCTCAGGCAGAGGGTGTTGGAGTACAGGCTGTTGGAGATTACCGCTTCGTGATAATTGATATAAGCCATTTGGCATGGCATTGTCTCTGCTTATCCTGCACATATGGCAGTAATATGTAGATGCTGATGGGTGAAGTACGGGAAACCACAGTAAAATAAGTTTTTTTTACAAGGTGCGGAGCCTGTAGGTTCCCCAGTGCATTGCAGTTTTGTGTTTTCCGTTCTCGAATATGCCTACTTCAGCTAATGGCTTAATCATTATCTACATGTGCTAGACTCAATTCCCCAAAGTAATTACTTTTGTGGAATTCTTCTCTTATGCACAGATAGTCAAAAACAACATTTTGGAACGATTACTTATATACACCAAAAATTGAATGCAAATGTAGGAAACAGACAACTAATAGGACTGATCCCTGTTATGTGGCAGATTTTCAGATCTCAATGACTGCTTCTCTGTGCTTTGTCATACTTTCGCAATATATGTTCACCTAAGGTACTCCTCCAGCTTCTCAGTGGAATTTAGGTCTGGTGATTGAGCAACCTTTAAAACTCCTGAATTTCCTCATATCACCCTCTTACTTTACGAGAGTCAAGGCATTTTGCATTTTTTGTTTTCCTGCAGTATGCAGTCAATTGATCTTTCAGAAGCCTGGCATCACATTTAGCATAGCACTGATCATGGACAACAACTTGGAAATTTGATTGTAGAAAATAATGGTGGACAATTGCCTCTAAATTGGCTCTAAAACTCTAATGGTATCTGTCCATCTACACTTTTGTTTCGATGCTTGCTGCTGGTGGGTGATTTTGTTGTATATGTCTGTTGAACATACAGGACAGCAAATAATCTAATACATTGTTGGCTTTTTATGCTTTTATTGTTGTCAGAATACATCAGTCATCTACACAAGCTAGAGCATTAGCTTGCTCAATCTCACTAGTAAGCTTACACATCACATACAAGCTCTGTATGGTTTAAATTTAGCTCATCTAATCAAGCGTCTTCCCTACGAAGCCTCACTATCAACCAAATATTTTCACTGTTACCTGAAGCTCTCAGGGGTTGAAAGTAGAGGAAGAGACCCATAGTTTTGGCTCTCTGAACACTGTATGTATCATTTATGCCCGATTGCCTAAATGCCTTTCAGAAGACACATTAACCTGCAGATTTCAGCACACTTCAAACCATCATGCACTGTGCGTGTGGACAGGTACCTTATTTAAATGTAGTAACATAATCAAGCATCAGTTTACACATTTTGTGAGTTTGGATTGGCTTTAACATGTGGTGGTAGTATAAGGGAAGACTGGATTGATGGAGGGAAGCGAACGCTGAGGACTTGGGCTAGAGTTCGGGCGGCTTCTGCCAGTAGCTGGAAATCTTGGCACTCCTCTGTTGATGACTGCGGTAGGACTGATATAAGGCTGAGAAACAGGAAGGAGATGGGGCGGTGGTGGGGATTGGAGAAACTTCATTAGATGGTTAATCGATGTGTCCTTCCACAAGGAGTGGTCCTTATTGCTAAAGAACCACTGGTATGAACCATGTTGTCACTGAGCTGGGATTGAGCAGTAAGAACATCCTATTTGTGGTAGGATGTAGTGATAAACTATCTAAGTGGCCTTAAGTATTCCCTAAAAACATGCATGTATGGTGTAGCTAGTGGACTCAGCACTAGATGCTACTTATCTGAATGGTTGAGGTGGGAAACATGGCTTTCCCTGACTCTAAGCTCAATTTTGCACCACAGAATCAACAGCTGCAGTCTACCTTTTTGAAAGCTGGGTGTAATATATCATAACCTCGTATTTCATATTAGGAGTACACTGCGGATGCCAGATGTCAGCTGTATTTGCTCTTTCAGCAGAAGTGGATCGTGAAGCGCCTGCCTGCCAGCACTGGAGGGCCTGGTTGCGTGTTGGCTTTGCTGGGGTTGATAACTCCTCTCTGGATGCAGCTGAACGTATGCCTTTGTATGAGGTCAGCTCGCAGGCCGATGCGAAGTTTCCAAGCCTTTCACCTCAAGCAGACAACAATTCTGAGTCAGAGGCCCCAGAGAGCATCCGCTGGACATTAGCTCATAGCTCCCAGCTAGCCCAGTGCTAAGCTGCTGTCTGGACCTGTTTACTGCCAGATAAGGGATAAACAGGAAAATTTATACAGCAGGATAAAGCCTGCAGAAAGACTCCAGACGGCTTCCTCCTAGTGTGAATGGAATAAGAGCAATGTAGTGCATATAGAAAAATGAAGGCTGTCAGAATTCGTAAGTAGACATCTAAAACATGCTGAACTTTTTAGTGCTCTGAAAAAATACAACTCGCAATTCCCAAAAATGTTTGGACAGTAAGTGAAATACTATGTAAAAAGAGCATATAGGAAAAGCCTTGTCCTATATGAACAAGGATTAAGTCTTGCCAGAAAATGGATCGGCTAATAATCTAACAGTTAAGGAACAATGTTTTCTTAGTGATGTCTAATATCGTCAAAAAACGAGATGAGATAAAAAAATGTGTAAAGCAAAAGGCAGAAGGTCTCAACTCAATTCTGGTGACCTTCAGTCTCTTAAACAGCATTTACATGCTTCTGTGATATTGCTACGTAGTCTCAGGACTACTTTGACAAACTGTTGTCTATAAACACCATTCATCACCACATCCACAAATGAAGGGTACGACTGGACCATGCACAACAGAAGCTGTGTGTCCTCATTGTGTTTGCTGGGCCAAAAAAAAACAGATTGTTACCAGCTTAACACTGAATAACAGGGTATGTCAGGGTATAACACCCATGGTATAGGTGTGAAAGAACTATTAATGTTGAAAGATGCATACACACATGCTGCCTTTTTGATAAGGTGTTTTTCAGGGATTTATGTGTTTTTTTAGCATGGTAGTGTAGCATGGCTACGTCTTCAGAGAGTGTGGGTGCTAGACTGGCCTGCCTGCAGTTTACGACTTGTTTAACAGAAAAATGTCAGAAATATAAATGTTATACAGTCAACATAGTTGAATAACGTGCATTCAGTGCATTACTTTTCTCAGTGTGGTTCTATACACTCTCCTACATGAGTGCTTTCCACTGGAGCTCTGATTTAAAAAAAAGAAACCAGTGAAAAAGTGTTGAATCTTTGTTCATACTTCCTTCAAACAACATTTCTGCATATTTATTACAAGATGAAGTTTGTTTTTACAGCTCCCATGAGTTGGATCGAGTTTGTAAAAAGGATTTGAGGTGGAATTCTGGATTGAGAAGTTAAACAAAAGCAGTGGAGGAAGGTGGTATTTGAGGCAGGAAAGGCAGCTTAGCGGCAGGTCTTTAGGCCTCAGGTAGCACTCTCCTGCAGAGAGGGACTGGAGTAGAAGCCCACACCGCTAATTGTGCACAATAAAGACAAGGTGCAGCTTTTATCACATGACTAACCACGCTTAAATGAACCTAACCACATCACTCACAGACGTACACTTGTAGAGGGGGTTCTGCTTTGATTGATGTCAGGAGTCTCAGGAGTAGTTCAGTGTAAATTAAATTTATGGTTTCCACTTTACGCCAGCCAGCCAAGCCCTGTTTGGTGTCTGAAGTTCACTGCTTTAGGTTTTCTTTGTAATGATTTAATGTACTTACAGGTGCGCTTATATGTGTAGTTTGTTATCCTTGTTCTAGACCAAAGCAGAAAATGATATTTTGCCGTGTTTTAGTTTTGGTTTGCTTAGCATTGAACCTGACATATTAAACATTGAACCAAAAGAAAGCAAAAGTCTTGTAAGGTCATGGCTGATTAGGCAGATTGTATGACGTATAACAGCGATAATGTCCACCAAACTTTCTAAATCATGCTTTTCTCTGTTCTATCTGGGCTCCTCTGTTTTATTTATGTCTTGTTTTATCTGTCTTGTGATATTAGAGGCATGAGCCACGAAACCACATGTTACTAAGCTTTTGCATGACGCAAAGCAGGTTCAAATCCCTGTAACCCAGCCAGGAGTGACTTACCGCTTTTAAATATGGCAGAAACCTTGGCGCCTTAATACACAACATAGTAAATGTATGCAAATGTGTGTATATTGTGTATTTTGTAATGAATTCAAATGTGCCTTGGCCTTGTTTTAAACCAGGAGCTATGACGATAAAGCACATGCATGTGTTAAAACACCATCAGGAACTCTGTGCTTTTGTTCTGTAGAGAGGTGCACACCTGAGTTCAAATGGCAGCGTTCTCACTTGCTGTAACAAACCTTAATTGCACCAGGGTTCATCTTAGGCGAACCAAGTCTGCCAAATCTGAACGTGCCCTGGTAAGTAATGGAATCCACCAATTAGCATCACACACGCCATGTGTCTGAATCATCACAGGCTCTTTTTAACACTTTGCTGAGTAGTTAACTCAAACACAGGTGATAAGGTGGCTTCTTACAGAGAGTGACATGCTGTTATCTAACGAACAAAGCCTGTGCAAAGCCTCAGTAAGAACAGTGAGAACAGAAATGTTGAAGCCTGATTTTTGTTTATTGTTGAAAACATTAGTATGTAAAACAGCTTCAGGTTTACCTTTTTTATCCACACTTTGTTGTCTTTATTCAGTCCCAAATCCTTCTTCCTTTCCTTTTGGGTCCTTTTAAGGATGTTGGCATTACACAAGGCACGTTTAGGCTGCGTGTCGTCTCTTATGGAGATTGAATTAGTGTAAAATCTCTGTGAAGTGTTGTTTACTGCTCCAGCATGCATTGGAGCAGAGTGATCTGTTTGGTTTGACTGTAAAATCCTGCTGAAACAAATTCTAGCTTTAATTAGTCATGGCCCATGACTTCAGCGTTCTCATTAAACGTCAATGGGAACGGTATCTATCTCTCAGGCCTTTTTCAAGTCCGTAAAGTCTCCGTTACTAGACATTACTCATAGAATTGTGTTTTCGTGCTGTGAGGTTTTGAACGCCAGCCTACCCATCTGTAAGTTGGCATGACGTTCGGTTGGGTTAGAGGGAGAGGGGGGTTATGGGTAGGGGAAATGTTGCTTGCTGAGCTTCAGCGCGGTCTTTACCGCTTTCATATTGCCTTTAAGAATTCCTGAGGTTTGAAACGCACCCCAAACGCCTGGAGCTAATTTAGACTTTCAGACTTTTCTTTCTAATTCCTCGAGACTAATTACAGACCCTCTCCCGCAATTAAAATCGATAAACTCCACTGCGCTCAAGGAGCATTGCCAAATGAACCTCTCTACTCTTCTCTTCTTTTTTCATATTCTTTGCTTCTTTTCTCATTCTTTCCTTCTCTTCTTTTGTCTTTTCTTCTCATTTTTTTCTTTTCTCTTCTCATCTCTTCTCATTCTTTCCTTCTCTTCTTTTCTCTTGTCATTCTTCTCTTCTTTTCTTTTCTTCTTTTTTTCTTGTCTTTATTTCTGCTCTTTTGCTTTTCTTATCTTATTCTTTCTGCTTATCTCTTCTCGTTTATTGTGCTTGTCTTTTCTACTCTCTTTTCTCTTTTGTGCTCATTCTTGGTGCTGTTTCTTCTTTTCTTCTCTTCTCATTCTTTCCTTCTTTTATTTTCTCTTCTCATTCTTCTCTTCTCTTCTCATTCTTTCCTTCACTTCTTTTTCTCTTCTCTTCTCTTTTCTT
Organism: Megaleporinus macrocephalus; assembly: GCA_021613375.1. Lineage (NCBI taxonomy): Eukaryota > Metazoa > Chordata > Actinopteri > Characiformes > Anostomidae > Megaleporinus > Megaleporinus macrocephalus. Next base: position 30,533,686 of record CM038704.1, on the reverse strand, counting down.
CTCATTCTTTCCTTCTCTTCTCTTCTCTTCTCATTCTTTCCTTTTCTTCTTTATTCTTCTCTTCTCATTCTTTTCTTCTCTTCTTTATTCTTCTCTTCTCATTCTTTTCTTCTCTTCTCATCTCTTCTCATTCTTTCCTTCTCTTCTTTTTCCTTCGCTTCTCATTCTTTCCTTCTCTTCTCTTCTCTTCTCTTTTTATTCTTTCCTTCTCTTCTTTTCTCTTGTCATTATTTCTGCTCTTTTCATCTCATTCTTTGTGCTCCTCTCTGCTTTTCTCTTCTCTTCTCTTCTCTTCTCTTCTCACTGTAGAAGCTATAAAAAAGATACTGTTCCTCACACTCCTCCTTCCAGCTGTAGTAGAGCACTAAAAATAACACTCTACACAGGCCTGAATTCTTCGACAGTCTCCACACTTTTCTCTTAGTTTGTTAAATTTATCGTCTCTGGCCAGGATGGCGAGCTTGCTAGGGGAGCCGTCCAGAGGTCAGGCAGATGTTTCTTTCTCTTTCTCTTTCTCATTCTCTCTTTCCCTCCCTCTTTGTCCTACTCTCTTTTTCTTTTTACGTCTTGCTGTTTATCTTCCTGTTGCTCCATAATTTGCTTTCTCTCTTTCTCTCTCTGTCCCTTACTATCACTTTCTCTTACCCTGGTACACTCCTCTTTCTCTTTTTCTCTTGTTGTTATTTTTTGCTCTTGTTCTCACTTATTCTCTCTCTCTCCCCCTTTCTCTTTCCAGCCTTTGTCACAAGGCATGGTCTCTTTGGCTTAAGCTGAAATAAACTCTGTGTGATTCTACTGAGCGATCACAAGGCTTTGCTATCAGTGTCATTGTGTGATATACTGCTTTAATTGGCTGTGATAGAACGCTGTAATTGGGCTTGCCAGCATGAAGCTATGCGAGTGTAACTCTGTGCAGATAGAATATCTTTGGAAGAGAGAGAAAAAGATAGAGAGTGGGAGGGATAGATGGAAAAAAGTGAGTGTGGAAATGGAAGTCCTCTGGAAAGGCTGTCTAGACCGTGTGCTGGCCGTGTGGACACATACTGTGGGCTTTTCAGCACATGTGTGTGTTTATCTCCCTCTGAAGTGGAGCATATGGGCTGAACTCAAGCTGAAGTCACAGAGGCGGAGCCAAACAGGCAATACCATCTACCCAAAAGCAAGTCAGCACTTAATCACATGGTTTAAACAGCATGATCACATACATACATACATACACACACAAACACACACACTGGTTTATGTAATTGTGGGGCCATTGTATAGACATGCATTGATTACCTGGAGACTTACCCAAACCAGAACTACTAGTACTACCCTAACCTAAAATTTATTGATTTACCTTATGGTCCTCAGAAGGACCCCAATACATTTTGTGTTGCTAAATTTATGAGGACATTCATAAGTTTCTGTTGGTCTTAGTATTACTGTAGCTAAATAACACTATACCTGGACCTAAATCTAACACTAACCTTAACCCCAATATCCAAAAACAGCTTTAGAATTTAGAATTAGAATTTCAACATGTGCTAAAGCGAGGACCAGCAAAATGTCCTCCCTTTACAAAAAAAATGGTCCTCACAAATATACCACGACAAGAGCACACACAAATTTTTGGCCCTTTATCATTGATGTCTAAGAAACACATACAAACAACAAGTATATCTCATTTCCACCCAAGTATATCTCATTTCTACACAACAAGTGTATCTCATTCTTAGCACATTATTTGCGTACAGCAGCTGTTCGTTTACCATTGTGAAAAGAGTAAAATAAATCATGGTAAATGGACCAATGGAAATGCCTCAAACATACTTGGAATAAAATCATCAGCCGTAACCAAAAAATAGATGATATATACTCACCAGCCACTTCAGTAGAAACCCCTACCTCACTGGTGTACTGTTAGTAGTCTTTCTGTTGACGCACAGTTTATGTTTGTCTCCCTCTCAGCCTTTATCAGTAGTCAGTTTCTGAACACAGAGCTAATCTCGGCTGGATATTTTTAGGTACACGTCTCAATCTAGCAATGACACTGAGTGTGGATTAACCACTCAAATAATATGTGGTCAGCAGCGGCCCTGTGGTCAGAAACTTATGCATGATTTTATGCATCAACAAATGAGCTGTTTTCTTTAATAAAGTGGACCTATAAGATATATGGAGCTCATGAATTGCCCAGAGAATAAATGCAAAAGAACATCAGCAAATATGTAAAGAACAAGAGTGTGTGCAACCTTAGAAATTAGAAATCAATAAAATATCTTGCTTTCTATGAAAACCATGTCTATAAAAACTATGAACACATCATAATGCAATCAAAAGATATTGTAAACATGGATATAAACATTTAAAATATTTTTGTAGTATAAAGTCATCATTTTGGAGATAAAATGGTGGTATGTTTATGTGAAATGCCTACGCTCGTTTCAATGAGCGAGAGAGAAATAAGTGATGATGATTTATAGTGTGCTTTTGCTGTTGTCAGTCTGCAACATCTGTAGCTTAAGCTTGGTTTAAGTGTTAGTGTGACGTGGTATCTTTATCTGTATAATGAGACAGTACTGGGATAGTATACATGTAAAGTAAGCCGTGGTGTAGGGTAGCGTTGGTCAGTTTGAGCCTGGCCTGCATGTCTCCTGTGACGCACCGCGGTGTGTTATATAAACAGGGGAAAGTGGACACCGTATTCCAGCAAGAGCTTCATGTGTAAAAATATGGAGAGCACATTTGGAGAGGCTGTCAGATATCCAGCAGGACAGGGTGCGAAGATGTGTGTTGGCCGAGGTGCGGTGGAAGGTTTAATTTTGGAAAGGTACGTTGTAATGGTTTTTTTTTCTTACTTTCTTTTGGTCTTGTGTTCCGTTTTTTTTTTTTTTTTTTTTTTTTTGCTCCGGGCCTTCAAATTTTTACAGGCTGAATTTTTTCTTCCCATAAAAAGGGATGTGCGTATCGATACAGCGTGGAGTTTTATGAGGATATCTTTATCAACAAAGAAAGCTTTGTCTCTGCAGCTCTGAAACCTGTGCTGCACAAGTCAAATAAAAGAAGCATGTCTGTGTTGTAAATCAGGGCTGCTTTCGCTGCCAGAGTCTTGCCCTCATTCACATGCTCAGCCATGTCGAAGTAACATTTGATAGTTAACTATGAGTTGTGCAAGCTTTTTACACAATTCGGAATATGTGCATGCAGTTGTGGGAAACTTTTTTTTATTTTTACATCTGTATGTGTATATATATATATATATAAATATAAAATCACGACGCATCTGGCAAACGATCGTTTTAACCCCCACTCAAGAAACCACATTCAGAACAGAACATAAACATATACCTTATAAGATAACACTGGCATTGCTTTCCACCACTAGAAACAGCTGTTGGTGAGTAAAGGGATATTTGATATTAGATTAGTAAGAACGGAAGAGGGAGGTGGAAGATTGTTTAAATAGTTGATTCAACATTTTTCCTATTTTATGCCCGGAGGTCCAAGTGTAGTGCAGTTTATATTTATGTACAAAAAAAGTCATCATGAATTTGTAAGTCTGTTTTTCAACCTCTGTTTACCCCTTAATCATTAAATAGGCTGTTTACCTTACTGGCAGGACTGCCTGATTCTGCTGCTCAGCTCAATAGATTTCAGGCTAAATTCTTATCATGAAGAAACACAAAGAGCACAAAGAAATGTGCAGATTTTGGAGTCCATATCAAACCATGAAAACAGGGCGAGCTGAAGACCTGTCTCATTAACACTTCTTATTGTTATTGAAGTTTACATCCCAGCAGATCGTTGTGATGACTTTGATTGACTCAGCGAACGCCTCACAATGCAGGTCTAAAGTCCGCAGCACTGGAGTACATGGGGGCGGAGTTGGGGGATTTAGACTGACTGATAATTAATGTTCCTTCTATCATTTAAGGGCTGCACACTATATCATTTATAGTTTTTAATCTCTTTCGTGATACTGGCCTTCATAATACTGATATAGCAAAAGGATGCATCATGCAAACTAACCTTCAACCAATCACAGTGTTTTTGCTGAGAGATCATTTTCATATGACTGTTTATGTGGGGGTTTTGATGAATCATGTTTTCCAACCAAAGTAAATCATTATTGCCAGAGTCTTACAGTCCAGTCTTTAATCATTGTCACATTATTGATTCAATGTATGATCATAGCTTAATGCATCATGTAATAAGATAATCATGGTTCTGGTGTTTTGTCCTCATCATGCAGCCCTAATTCATTCCTGTTTTAAGCCCTGTGTGCTTGTTCTTCTAGGTGTCACAGGGTTCAGATGTTCAGTTTGAGGGGAATTTCTCGCTGTCGTGTGAAGTGCTGGCAGAGACTCTTCCCCACGGCAATGAGCACCTGCTGTCCTGGGCCCAGCGCCGCTACCACGCTGTCACCTCCTTCAGCGAACTGAAGATGGCCCACGACGTCTACATTAAAGTCGGAGAAGGTGTGTGACACACTCACACACACACACTGAAAAATGTAGTCTCTTGTATTTGGATCTGCTTTGTATCCATTTGGATCCACTTTGCACTTACAATTTTACAAACTGTAGTCCATCTGTTTCTCTGATACTTTGTTATCCCCATCTTACTTTGTTCTTTAATAGTCAGAACCCCCACAGGACCACCACAGAGCAGGTATTACTTGCGTGGTGGATCTTTCATAGCACTGCATTGACACTGATGTGGAGGAGTTGTGGTGAGAGTGGATCAGACAAAGCAGTGCTGCTGAAGTTTTTAAATCTTGTAGGTGTAAAGTCATAGACAGCTCATTTGTTGCTGCACAGTTCATCCTCTAAGCCATTTGTTAGTGGGCACTGATTGCTGGACTATAAATAAAGTCTGTAACTGTAGAACTACTAAGTGCACATACATGCATGGTAAGTAAGCAATGAGTGTAGATACAAGGCAGGTGTATTTAATGAAGTGGCTGGTTGTAGTAAAACCTACATAATGGTTTAGATGTTTACTTATAAATTCAGTTTTCATTCAGTACACAGGTGTTGTATTGTAATAATTTCACACTATAGACAAAATTCTGTTGATGTAATATCCAAGTGAAAACTAAATCCACTACATTCAGTGTAGTTGATGCGACTACATTCATACTAACTGGAGAATTTGGCGCGGGCCCTTTAAACTAGTTTATATCTGCAGCCAGAGGAATTGTAGCATATGCATGTCCATGTTGGCCACAGCATGTACATTTAGTGTTTCCTATGTGCCACAATGTTTCCAATCATTATGTAAAAGATACACAAGGCTTCCTTTATTGTTGAACGTATTGTGGGGGGTTTTCTATGCACCAGAATTGTAAGATCATTTAGAGTGCAGATTATTTTGTGAACAAACTACATGTTTTCATCTTCATTAAGTTTTGGTCTTTACATATCAAGTAACAACGGCACTGAGAAGTCACATGATTAATGGAGATGAGCAGATTAAAGGGTTGAAATTGGCAATTTGTTGAAAACAAACTTTGTTTTGCTAATACTTTTCAGTTACAATAAGGGTAAGTTTGGATATACTTCATCACTCATCTTCATTACATTGTCCTTTTTGGTATGAGGAGCTGGGTTTGCCAAAAACAATTCCTTTTTGTTAAAAGCTCCTTTGTTCAGAACCTTTTGACTCGCGGGTGGTTTAAACAGCTGAAAGGTTTGAATACTGATGAGTGACATCACATTCATTTACATCATCAGTAGAATAAAAATGAGGACAAGACATTATTACTGAAGTAGAAGAGTCACAAACACTACACATCAGAAACATTTCTATGTCGAATGGATTTGCTTCAAAAAGTTGCTGTTGAAGTTTTTTAAAGGTGACAAAGAAAACAGGCTCATTGAAAAACGTTCTCAAAAACGTCCCCAAACGCATCTGATGTAGGTGTTTATTTTACTGAAGTTGCATATTTGTCCCAGCTTACGACGTGCTGTATGTTCTGCGCCGCTAAACCCTAATCAAAGCTCTGCACATGGTAATTCACTCTGAATGGCAGCCATTGACGCTGTGTAATAAGTGCACCCAGGAGTAATAAAGCAGCTCCGCTGAGGCTCAGTCTCTCTGATTAACCACCGGCAAAGCTTCAGGCCCTTTCAAATCAGCTGAGGCTCACTCCATCTCTCCTTTCTTTCTTTCTTTCTTCTTTTCTGTCATGTTCTGATGATTTGCTTGTCTTTTTAGTTTTTGATGCTGCCAGAGAGCGAGAGTGAGAGAGAGAGAGAGAGAGAGAGAGAGAGAGAGGAGAGAGTAATGGAAAGGCAGAGTAAATAGAAGAGAGAGTAGAATTTGGCCTGAGCGTGGGCTTCCTGCCAAACTTGCGGCCTTTTACACCAGTCCAAAACTCAGAGAATGGAAAGAAAGAGAGTGGGGTAGGTAAACAGAATTGAATGAGTGAAGGGAAAATAGACGAGATATGGGACGGATCTCACTGCATTGACACTGATGTGGAGGAGTTGTGTTGAGAGTGGATCGGACAAAGCAGTGCTGCTGAAGTTTTTAAACCTTGTAGGTGTAAAGTCATAGACAGCTCATCTGTTGCTGCACAGTTCATCCTCTAAGCTATTTATTAGTGGTCACTGATTGGTGGACTATTTTCAGGCCAGTAGTGATGCTGAGATGCTTAAAAAAGTCTGTAATTGTAGAACTACTAGGTGCACATACATATATGAGCAGTGAGTGTAGTTACAAGGCAGGTGTACTTAAAGAAGTGGCTGGTTGTAGTGAAACCTACATAATGGTTTAGATGTTTACTTATGAATTCAGTCTTCATTCAGTACACAGGTGTTGTATTGATTACAGTAAAATACAGTGCTTTTATTCATTCTAACTGGAGAATTTGGCACTGGCCCTTTAAACTAGTTTATATCTGCAGCCAGAGGAATTGCAGTACAATTTCTTTTTTTCTTTCTTTCTTCTTTTCTGTCATGTTCTGATGATTTGCTTGACTTTTTGGTTTTGATGCTGCCAGAGAGCGAGAGAGAGCGAGAGGAGAGTGATGGAAAGGCAGAGTAAATAGAAGAGAGAGTAGAATTTGGCCTGAGCGTGGGCTTTCCTCCAAACTTGTGGCCTTTCACACTAGTCCAAAACTCAGAGAATGGAAAGACGTGGGGTGGGTGAACAGAATTGAATGTGTAAAGGGAAAATAGACGAGATATGGGACGGAAAAAAGAAAGCACAGCATCACAGTCCATTCCAAGTTTAGCTGCTTGGCTGATGACATTAGCCGCTGGGGGGAAATGAGCTAATTCTGAAAGGAAACTGGATGAGTTCACCTCGTCTGAAGCAAGTTGATATGTTTTTGACTCTTCTGTGAATCCTGGATCACACGTCTCAGCTGACTTTGTTGTTTAACGGTAGAGGACGTGATTGAGTTTAGCGAATGGAGCTCATGTGATGTCACCACTACTGGGCTGATGGCAGAGCAGAGAAGATTATTTCTTTGACATGCTCTCCCCAAGAAGTAGTGTTAGAAATCTTTGAGCCACTGACAATATATCACTCCTAATTACCATATATGCCTTAATAAGATTTGTTTGAGACAAGCTGGTATGTCCTAAGCTAGGTGAGGCCTAATTACCTCAGCACAGTGATGCCAACTGCTGTAATAGGCACATCATCACCATGGCCATGAATATTTCCTCTCTTTTATTTACTTTGTTTTATTTATTTTGTTTTGTTTTCCCTAAGAGCACGGCTATATAAACACATTTTAATCCAAAAGGTGAAAGCAGAGTATTTCTGCAGTGCACTCCTGTGTTACTCAGGGTAACTTTGTGTACCGGCCACACACAGAAAATGTAGCAGTAGCAGTCATACGTGCATGATGTGCTGTTTTAAATGTTGAGCCTTTTGCTGTGAGACCCCAAAAACATGCTTAAAATAGTTCCACAACCTTTTTCATTTGCAAATGCCATGTAAAAACAACCGTTCAGCTTTGCTGCTATGTTCAGTCATACACAGTATGCAGTCAGCGATATGTAGATATAGACATTTAAATATATTGTTTTTTACATTTAACTATTAATATATCGTCTCTGTCCAATGAAAAACAAGTATCTTCAAAATTGCAACTTTACAGGAGAGACCAAAAACATATTTTACTTCCAATATAAGTCAATGGAACCAGAAATTGTACAGAGCTATTTTGGAGCACTTCTATTGGTCCATTCATCATGAAATTTTCACACAATATAAACGACCACTGGCGTGTTAAAAATTGGAGGTACATGTTTTTCATTGGACAGTGACAATATTCAACAGTATTAAATATTAAATAAACCAACTCATATTTTATGGCAATACCAGCTTCCAGTGGCCCTATTGCATTTCAATCAATCCATCAGTCAACATTTATTTATATAGCGCTTTTTACAACCAGTGTTGTCTCAAAGCGGCTTTACAGAAAAGGAGTTTATGAAAAAGAGGAATCAGAGAGAAGGATGGTAAGAAAAGAGTCCATGCATAGTAAAACGTGAGGAAGGGTATTGAGGTCCAAGCCCCTCTAGAGCAAGCCAGAGGCAACAGTGGCAAGGAAACACTCCGTGATAAAAGTAAGAAACCTTGAGAGGATCCCATTCTCAAGGGAGGAACCCATCCTCTTATGGTCGACCCCGCAACAAAGCTATTGAGATTATAGAATACAGTAAGAAGCTTGTTTCATAAATATTCTAGTTCAGGAGGTGATGCAGTGGCTGTACTGTAGTAGTTCTGGTCATACAGGCTGACAGGAGGGACCGATGATCAGCCAGTGGGGATGGAGCTCTGGTAACTTCTAGCGGCTTTGGTGACTTCTAGCAGCTTTGGTGACTTCTAGCAGCTCTGGTGACTTCCGAGTGATGATTCAGGCAAATGTCGAGAGGGAGAGGATAGAGGGGGGAAAGATAGGGGCAAGCAATTGTAAATTAGTTCATTTATGGAGAGATGTCAAGAGAGTAACAATACCGCACATTTCTGTTGAAAGCAATTGTCAAAGGGGGGCAACCCAACCCACACAGGCCGTTATGCTCCCTTGACCTTGTTGGACACAGCCACGGATGGGTGTGGGCCTCAAACCTGCCTTCTTCTGACAATAGGGCAAATGTTTGAGTCGCGCCATTTGGAAGCCCTCTTAACAAGACTTTTGCAGCAAAGTGAACACCTGTCTCCTGCTGAAGTAACCTTTCAGATTTTAAGTGTGAATGATGCGAAGGCTAAACTTTGACAGTGCCCTCCAGTAATGTGCCGGGTTCTGAGTGTGAAAAGGGATAAGTATACGTAACAGACTTACATTTGAGCCATTGTATTGCTGGACACTAAACATTCTTAAGCACCACAAATGGCTATTCGGAATGATGCCAATAGAAGAACCACTTTTAGCTCCCGGAAGAGCCTTTCAGTGGCTGTAAGAAAACCATTTTTGTCTAAATATAACAGTTCTATACCTATTACAGATTCCTAAAACAGTACCTCCAAGCCAAGAGCCATTTAAGAAGAGAGTAGTTGTAATGAGAGGAACATTTGAAGCATGCTTATGGCTTCAGATGGCAGCAGAGAGAGCAGAGTAAAGACAGTCGGCCGTGTGTGATTAGAGTTTAAGGTTTTGGCAGCTGCTCAGAACGCTGTGTTTACCTCTGCAGGAGAGTGTTGGCTTTCTACGTTTTTCTGCTCCCTTTGTAGCTGCGCATGAGAGCGAACACATTTCCGATCCGCTTTCTACAAAGAGCAGGCACCTCCGAGAGCCGGGAGGAGCCAGGAGAGCGAGAGAGAGGTGCCAACCTTTTAGTTTATACCTACCATCTTTGTGCTCTGTCCAAAAGCTGGCTGGCCAAATAAGGAAGCATCTGTCTCTCGGCCTCTCTCTGTGTCTCTCTTTTTCTTATGGCAGAGAAAAGGGGTTTTGTGTCCTGAGTGAAGAAGAGGACAAGACCCGAAGCACTCTACAGGATTTTTTTTTTGTTGAACAGAGAGGGAGCAAAAGTTAAACATTTTCAACAATGAGCCCGAACAAGACAATGGCCGTGTTTTCACTTCTGTTTATATGCTGACTACAGCTTTTCAAACAAAATTTCAGGAGAACGCGCCATCTATTTTGTGTGCTCTTCCTGTGTTTGATGCTGTGAACTGTGTTTAGGCTTGGCACTTTTACTTTTTATCGTGAACTGTCGCCATGTCTCCAGAGTTTTTGGTCAGCTTGGTCAGTTTTGTCTCTGCTCAAATTGTTTTTCAGACCCTGTGTTCTCTGACACTTGCAAAATTGACAACAAGTTCCTGTCTCTGAACTATCTGGCAAGTTACGTGGAGCCTCAGATGTCCACAGGCTGCGTCTTGTCCGGCCCTGACCCCCAGCAGGAGGTTCACGTCATTGAACTGCAGGCCCCTAATTCTAGCAGGTGAGTTTATTTGCGGCCATTTATTTATGCCCCCCAAACAGCCTTTTCTGTGGTTACTGTTGTGAGGTTAGATAATCTATATAAAGCATCTGTGATAATTCTGTTCAGCCTAATGATGAACTGTGTCAAATTGCATACATTTAAAGTAGGTGATCTGTTAACCCATATTATAAAGATTAAAATGACTGTTTGGGTAATCTTTAAAATGTATTATGGCAAAACAGAGGAATTACAGGTTAACAATTTAGTAACACAGCAGCTTTGTGTGTATCTGTGAATAACTTTGTTTTTCTAAATGTGAGTGCCTTGTAGAGCATGTTAAAGACTTTGCTGAAGTCACTAAGTACTCTAGTTGATGTTAGCTACAATAAGAAACAGTATTTCTCTCACAAATAACTTGTTGGCACATTGTCCGCTGAGGAGAAAATATCTTGTGTTTAGTCCGCATAGCACAGTAGCTCATCTGAACAGGCAGACTTTGTTACACAAAAACCTATCAATAACAATGTCTTTGAATAATAATAATAATAATAATAATAGCATTGATGTGCTGATTTTTCGCAAGACCACTGCTGTCACCTAAAAAGCCAAACCTACAAACCTCCATTATTTTCCACCATAGTATATATTTTTTCTGTTCATGTACTGTATGTACATGTACTTATGAATACTTGAGTATCAAAATTAGTAGGAATTCACAGTGTTTTTGTCATATTATCAAGGTTTAGGTGTAAATATCTGACTGAAAGACTGGCTACACCAAAAGTTCTTGACTTAATCTGTATTACTGTTGGCATCTAGCTCAGATAACACTGTAACATAAACCAATAACTACTGCTGGATGGTGAACAGTAGTGCTTACCATAAAAACAGAAATGGATGAATAGAGGCAGAAATCTGGGAGTTATAAAAAATTAGGAGTTTGGTTTAGTCACAGATGCTGCTGGTGTTTATATGCATATGCATACAGTACATAAATAATTTAAAACCATGTGCCAATAATTTTAAACTAATGTGCACTACATTTTAGGTCAGGTTCGGTTAGGCCAAATGAGATTTTTGTCATGCCAGCGTGATCATCCTCTCGTCACTAGCTGTGAATGGTGCATGGATGGGTAAATTACGTTTAATTGTATCTGTGTCTGTGTCTGTATCAGCTGGTCCTTATAAAGCCTTAAATACTGTTTGTAGAATTTGAGTTGTTGTTTACATAACTTCTGTTGTTTTCCTTTGTTTAGAAATCAGATAGCAAAAGCCTGTTATGAAGTAATCCAATCTAATGAAGTTAGTGAGATAGTATTTAAAAAAATATGTTTTGTTTGTCCCGCATAGTTAAATATTTGTAAATCATTCAATGTGTGTGGCACTCTGTGTGTGTGTGTTAGTATGATCTATCTATGCCATGTCAAAATTATGTTGTATTTTCTCTTCCTCTGTAAAGTTTATTTAGAGTTAGAAAGGAACTGGGTCAGTGTTGACTTATAAAAGTTTTATTAAAAACATTATTATCTCTGTCTCAGCACTAGCTGATATCCTCCTGTGCTCTGATTACACTCTATTGCCCAATAACGACTCAAAAATCTGAGAAAGCAGCGTGAGATATATTGGAGATTGACTCAGAGTATTGCGTATGAGAGTTGCGTTATGTGGTGTGTTGCGCACATGTCCTGCTTTTCTGGGAAAATGTCCAGTTTTTTAATCAGTTGGCCAGACGAAGAAGCATGTTAATACTGAAGGCGTTTTCTTATTGCACTTTCTCTTTCTCTCTCTCTTTTTCTCTCTCTCTCTCTCTCTCTATATATATATATATCTCTTTCTGAGCAGTGCGTTCCAGGTGGATGTGACTGTGGATTTGAGGCCATTAGAGGGGGAGATTCCTCTGCATCGTGACGTTGTGTTGCTGCTCAGATGTGAGAAATCTGTGAACTGGGTGATCGAGGCACACAGCATTGTCGGCAAACTGCATATAGTGGTACGCACACATAAGTACACCCCTGCTTACCTAGTGCAAATATGTCCCTACGTCTACCTTGAGTTTATAGAAAACCTTTTCACAGCTAATTTCTGTGTTTTACACTACTCAGTGTAAGGCGTTAGGTGAAAGTTGGTTAGCAAAAAAATAAATGTTTCTGAGGAGATATGTTGTAGTTTGTGTTGAATAACATACAGTAAATACTCTTTCAAGGTTCAATAGCAAACTAACATGCTGTCTTCAGCTTTACTCCTAATCAACAGTGCCAAAGAAGCTGACATTTTTATAACAAGGTTTTTTTTTCACTGTACAACCAGATTGCATCAGAGCCAAGAACCATTTCGAATAGTTTAGGCAGAATGAATCCCGATAGGTGGACATCAGTGGGTTATCTCACTGGTTATCAGCTCTAGTCCTGGGGACTTCTTGTCCTGGATAGCTGGGGGCACAGAGAGCTTGAAAGTGTTCAATGCAGCTTGCTGGCTAAGTTAGGTGACTAGCTAAAATGTTGCTGAGGTACTTAGCTTCAAGGTGTCCTAGAATTATAGATCCAAGACAAGAATCATTTAGAAATCTTTATTTCTTTTTTAAGTGTTGGGCAGAAGAAATCCCTTCTAGCTAAAGTGCGGCCAAGGTAGTTTGAATTAACAATAGAAAAGTTATTGTAAATAAATAGTAACACTGAAGATATACTGCTGAACTGTGTCACTTTCTGTGCATGTTAAATAGCTGCTTGGCTGGCTGTGTAAATTACTTATTTTGAGGAATAATTTAGTTTTAGTGGTTCAAGCAGCGTCTTCTTTCGCCCAGCCTGGGGATTCATATTGTCAGTCTGCGGGGCTGAAGCTACTACTGTGGTAATTTCCTTCAGATGTGTCGGAATACTCTCAGTCTCCATCTGAGCACCAGAGCTATGATCCAACTGCTAGCATTTCTGAGTTAGACAGGCCCACGACATGTTGATGCCAAGACGACCCTGACAGGCATGTTTTCCATGAAACCTATAAAACTTCTGTTCTAAAGCGTGACGGTGCAGTAGCTCTTCTTTGTGGAGGACACAGACAGACTGACTGACTGATAGATAGGTTGCAACAGGGCCGAAGGGAACGTGCTGTGAAATCTCTTGCTAACAGCTTCAGCTAAAGCGATGGCAGAGCCTGGGTATTTTTCTCTGTCCAGAGTCTGTGGAGGATTGTTATTGCGCTATTGGCTCAGTCATCCCTGACATCCCCTAGACTCATGAGCAGTTTGAAAGTTCAACGCAAACTCCTAGCACAGTCCACGTATACACAAGCTCTGTATTAGAAATTCATAGTTTACAATAGATGCAGACAAACATAGGACATAAACTGCTGTTGTTCAGGTTACTGCCCAGGATAACACACTTATATATTCAAAACATATTCTCTGTTTAAATAAGTCTCAGTGAGATGTAAAATCAATACACTTTATATTTGATACAGGTTGATATATCTGAGCTTAAAGCAATAGTTTGGTGAAATATCTAATTTACACAATTTACTGTTACACTAATAGTAAATGAATCAAGACATGTTTAGTGTATGAAGTTTTCATATTTAGTTTTGTTGTTTCTGACATTGTATGTCATATTAGCATGTACAGATATAGAGAAAGTGCTGACTGTTAGATATCAGGAATGTCCTACATCATTTTTTGGCTGTAAGTAACAGAAGCTTTGCAGATCTTCATCAGCTGATGGTAAAAAAATAAAAACTGTGGGACAAATAAAGGATTATCTTATCTTATAAGATGTCACCTATTAGTCCTCATTAACAGTTTCTACATGGCTATTCTCTCTGGGGTCACTTCTTAAGAAAAACTTTTTGACGACTGTCCGTTCCCTATGAGAAGAGAATGCTTTGTTTTTAAACAAGGAGGAAAAAAAGAACCACACAACAATACAGAAACAAGAACTGCAGCCCATATTATAAAAAAAATGCTGAACATTTAGTTTCAATAGTTAACAGTATCAGGACAGTTACACAAAAGCTAGTACATTCATAATACAGTGCATTAAGATTACATTACTCATTACCTCTGAAATCCATACCTATCTGTACCAGCTGGAAGGTCAAGAGAACACCAAACAGTGTTTTCAGTGGTTAGAAAGCAGTAGCCAGTCATAGTAAACATCACTTAAAAGACCTGTCATTATCTGTATCTATTATGCTTGATTACATTTGTGAATGGCTGATGGTGTTTTAGGACATAAGAATCCAGTAGAAAGAGTCCAAAAACATCTGGCGTGAAATAAAATCTTTATGAATAAAAATGTAAAACCTACAGAACTGTTCCTGAATGAAAATTGAGGCTGGCCTGTGAAGTTGGAGCTGAGTCCTCTTAGGCGCAGGGATTTTTTTCCATCAGTTTCATATTAGCAGGATTAGATGCTTTGACAGATTGCTTGCAAAGTTCCTGAGCTCATGCTGCGCTGGTCATATTCATAGTCAAACTCAGTCAGTTATAGCAAATAGCACACACACAGAAATGGGCTCATTTGTGTAGAAATTTTTTTAAATTAACTTTTAATTTAATTATCAGACTCATCTGATTTCTGAAGTACAAGACATGATATATAAATGTTTTTCTGCACATTGCATGCAATTATAAACAGTGATCGCAGTTCTTTAGTAGCTTTAGTGTTTTGCTGGGTGGAACTTCATGGGCTACGCAGCAAAAATGTGACTCTACATAAATTCAGACAGAAACAGATGAAAACAACACATGCACACTGTCTTGCGTGTGTGTGTGTTTGTGTATACTGGTGTGAATTGACCACTGTGCTGCTGGACATGAAAGAATGCAAACTATGTAAGTGATCTGAGATCCTCGTAAACCCAAAGCTCCGCTTCTGTGGGCAGACTGATCTGAACACTTCTGCTAGTCTGGTGCCTGAGTGTGAGAAATTGAGTGTGGGAAATGTAGAAAGGGGGTTTTACCCCTCCACCCCTCTCAATTTACTAGCAGAAGAACAACCGGGAACGAATGTGGAATCCCTCCGTAATCTGACACAACGGATCCTCCACTGATTAGAGAGTTGCAGAGGAACAGCAGCTAGTGCATTGGTCATGGGCTCACAGTGGACTGTCCGTAGATCAGTGTGTTTGTCCGACCCTGTCCACACACTCTAATCTGAGATGCCCTCACGTGATGTATTTACGGCCATTCCCAGGTGAATCGTGGTCAGTGAAACTCGAGCTAAGCCGTGATGAATCTGGTGTGGAAAATTTGCTGTATCTTATTGCATTTGTTGATTTATTAGGAGAAGCACTCTGATATGCTGTGATAAGTCACGTTTGTATATCAACTCTTTAAATCATGGTTCATTCTGCATCCTCTAAACTGACAAGAGAAAGACTTGAAATGACAAACACAGACATAAAAGTAGCAACAAAAAGGATTTTAAGCACAGAAAGTACAAAGATATAGAGAAAATAGGACTCCTAACACCTGTGTTTGTGAGACTATTAAGACCAACAAAACTATCACCATCAGGTAAACAGCACATGGAGCGTTTGCCTTTGAGTGATTTGAGAAAATCAAGCTCCACTGTTTTCCTAACGCTGAGAAATAAGTGACTTGAATGGCCAATTTGACTGAATATTAAATAAAAGAAGGGTGGTCTCTTGTCATCACTACATACACACAGAGAATTACAGACAATTGGCCCCAGTTATTAATATCTTATTAAATGAGATTTAAGAAATTATGTTTGACTTTCAATGCATGTTGTTCTTTAATGGCTGTTTATTGAAATGATGCAGAAAACGTTGATTTAAGGAAAAAAACAAATTTCCCATTCTCTCTCTTTTTTTGCCTTGCCTATTCTCAGACATCAGATAGTGTTAGCCTGAGCACTAGCACAGAACGGCTAATGCAGGTGTCTAAGGCTGTGAGGCAGAAGCTTCCAGCAGGGTCTCAAGCACTGATCCAGTGGGCGCAGGACAATGGTTACAGCCCCGTAACCTCATACACCAGCACCGCTGTGGCCAACGTCTTCAACCTGCGCCTCAAAGGAGCTGGTGAGATACTGCTGTCCAATCAAATACTTTCATTTACCAGCAAACACGCTCCTCAGAAGTCTCAGGACCAGACACATTAAATTCTGTCAAAACATCTGTTTACTGGAAAGTTGTTCTGATGAGTAAGTGTATAATAATGGTTCTTCTGTTTGTCAGCAGAAAATTCTGCTTCAACATGAACAGTTTACCCAATTCACAGGAACTCGAGCTCTCCCCAAGACCTTTTGATATTTAATTATGTCTTATGTGGTTGTGATTTTTTGCAAATGTGCTTCAAAAGAAGGGTTTACACTACAGCAAAGGATTGTGGTGTAATCAAACAAGTGCTAGTGTTCTCAGAACAATGGACTGACCACCCCAATGCCCAGACCAACTTCATTAAATGAGCAAAAAATGCAACCTACTTCTAAGACATGTATTTGGAGGTGTAAAAAATACCCAATTAAAATACCCACTTTTGCACAGTACTATACAACCACAAGTAGAAGCAGTTATTGTACACTGAACTTTGAAGCAAATAAGTAAATTATATTTGTAAATGATATGGGCCCATTTAAGACTGGGGTAGAATGGGGCAGTTAGATGCAATATGTACCACTGTTGCAGTTTTAAAACGCATTGCTCCTGTCTCCTGTCTATTGTGTTTAATTGTAGTCTCTTGTCATTCTTTTTTCCCCCGTCTTTTCTGATGTCACAAAAACTAATTTACATGTATTCGTTGTTCAGCCTGCACCAGAACCGAGATCATTTACATGTAGCAGCCTAAAAGGCACAGTAACTAAACAGTCTGTTTAAAGAGGGGCTAGAAAATGATCATGTTAAAAGAAATGGCTGTTGAAAGGTATAAGTGAATCTTAGGAAAGACCGTTGTAGAACATGGGCGTCATTACTGTGAGTTACATTTACATAGCTGATTTGTTGTTTCATTTCATTACAATTTGAACTATGTTAAATATTTACATGAATTACATTTTCACATGAAAAACATACCGTGGCAGATAACGTAAGGATTAGAACTGTCTGTTAAGGCCTGTCTAGGGGTAGGCCGCTACATAAAACGTGTCTCCCCCAACCTTCACAAACCTCAACCCACCAGACCATTCACAGACACAAAGATGCTAGACTCAGGTGTTTTATTTAGCCATTAAGGAAGCACAAGACTTCAGGGATGGTCTCAGCCCAAAACAATACAAAAAGATTCCCCCCCAAACTAACTTAACCTTAAAAGAAAAGAAAGAAAATACAATAAACAAAACCTTTTACTTAACTCCCTAAGAAAAAACATCCTCAAACCCCCAAAAGAAAAAGGCTATACCCCCTACAGCTTCCAAGCTAAAGAGTTAAGCTTTAGACACAGGATTTTACATACCACTGTAGAGAATCATAAATAAATCACAAACGTTTAGTAACACATGGAGAACATGCCACACTTCTCCACTTTACGGTCTGGCTGTTCAGGTAAGGAAAAGAAGGAGGAGCTTGGAGGCAGCCGGTCGACTTGATAATAAGCCATCCTCCAAACATCAGCTCAACCAATTAGCACAGAGCACATAAGTAAGGGGGAGTAAGGGGAACAAGAAAACACATAAACAGCCCCTGTATGTAACACTGTCACACCACAGTTTACATCACATTCAGACTCTAACTGTGATATCTGTCATTTCCAGATGTGGTGGATCCTTTGGAATCAATGTTTCCTCCGGAACTCTCCATCCTTCAGAATGGCCACCCTCTCCCTCTGCCCAGTGCCCGGGATGCCCCCGCACGGCCCAGCCTGCCCTTCCCATTTCTCCCACCTCCAGAGCACGATCTGCCCTTTCTGTCTCTTCCAACCTATATGGAGGAGCCACAGGGTCCTGAGGAGCAGCGGGGGACGCTGAGCGCTGGGCTTAGTGTGCGCTGTGAGGAGAATAGGATGGTGGTCAGCATCGACAAGGAAAGCTTGCAGGTAAAAACTTTAGTTCAGTCCACACAGGTACTACTGTGTGAGCCAAACAAACAGGAAAACTCATTGACAGAAAACTGGACACATCAAGGCTGTCAAAGACTGAGGACACCTAATTTTTCAATATGTTTTAATGCAAATAACTTGTGAGACAAGTGTTTTGAGGCTTACTTAGTTAGAACATCCTGTACTTCATATCAAAAAAGATATTTTAATGAACATGCAGGTTTTTTTGCTTGTTAAACCTCAGCTTTCCTCGTCCTTATGCAAGTGAATGATCTTATATTTAATCTTATCAGTAACATCTCCTTTAGCCATTTAGATACAGATAATAAGAAATTGTAGGTAGTTGTGTGTGAATATTAGTGTCTCTTTTTTATAACTTAAATGACACCTTTGGTTTGGAGGACACAGCTTTAGGAAATCAGAAGCAGAGGGTGCACAAAAGTAAAGAATGGACTAACAAAATACTGATAGATTTGATAACACACTTAGTCGAGGAGTTGTAAGTTTCTGCTAGACTTAACTTTTTTGGAATTAAATAAATGAAAGGATGATTAAAACATTGTGTTCTTTGAAAGTGGGGTGTACTTTTTAAGTAAATAATAAGAGAAGACACCAAACTTTTGATGTGCAGTGCCTTTCAAATAATGTGGGGTTTTCTCACGCAGAAAACTGTGTGAATATTCCCAGAATATGTGTGTATGTTTATGCCACTTGGTGCATCCTGCTCTGTGATGTCAGGCTTTGCAAAAGCCGTCAGATTGCGGTAGACCACTTCAGACACACACGCGTCATCTACCCTGCAATCAAACTGCTTTTGGTCAGAACTGGAACCTCTTACAAGTTTTATGTGTTTCTTTGAGAACACATACAGCATTTGTTGCTGGATTTTGAAATGCCCCACGTCTCTCACATTGAGCATGCTGAGAGGTACCAAAGAGTTGCAGTATTTATTGGCTAGTCAGATATTTGGACTGAATCTGGAGTCTGACTCTTCTAAAATCTAAGCCCGTCTTATCTCTTATCAGTGGAATGAAGAATACAGAAATACATTTCACAGTCTGGCTCAGAAGTTGGATGCATGCAAATAGTAGTTATTGCGTGTGTGCTCTAAATGTTGTCTTTCTGATTTTTCATCACAGGCCAACGGCATTAATAAAGCTAACATAACCCTTCAGGACCCACAATGCAAAGCAACATCAAACTCCACCCACTACACACTGGAGACACCTCTTACTGGCTGTCAAACCACTAAATACCCCATCCATCCAAGCCCAGTGGTCCTTTACATCAATTCAGTAAGTATGCTAATGTATATTCGAAACTTACACATATGTAGCATTAAATTATTAACCTTTTCACAATCTTGAAGACATTCAGATCTAGATGTGCTGAAATGATGAAATTTGTTTATAATTCTGATAAACATCGATTATGCTGTGAAAGCTTTAACAAGCCAAGAAACTGTGAACAATAAGCTCTGCTTTCAAGAAAAAATAAGCATGAACTTAAAAAACGTCTTACAGACTCAATGAAGGACTATTTAGACTTGGAGCGGTACTGACTCTGCTAAGTTAGGCTTGTGGTCACTCCTAGGTTAATCTCTGTAACCTTTCATACTAGCCACACGCAGCAGACAGCACAGTTTATCTGTAGCTGGAGAGGAAAGCAGCATGCACCCCTCCGTAAAGAGCTGGTGCAAAAGCATGGAAATGGCGGCTGGCAGATTATCTTTTAGATTAGTTTTAGATTAGTTTCTTTTCTCGCTTTCCTGTTTTATTTTCTCATTCTGTTAAAACGAATATAAATTTTAGCAGAATGTTAGAGGATCAATTAGTCTGTTAAACCCATCCAACAGGCAGCTTTTCCGAGCTACAGCAATTAATAAGTGCAGAATAGAATTAAGGATAAGTGGGCAGATGGGGGCAAAAACTAACAGGAGGAGAGGTTGAGTTATCAAGAACTGGTTCCATTAAAGGCTCTGAAGAAGCTTCTAGAGGGCATCTGAGCAGAGCATAGCACAGTGTTTGGTTTTGTAATATTAGAAGGAAACTTGTGTTGCTGACTGGTACTGTATAACAGTTAGGCCACACTGCCCATTGAAAGGCCTCTTGTGTCGTGCTCTGCCCCATATGAGCTGATTTCGGGGGTCAGTTGAGGTTGACCATCCCCTTTGACTTTATCTGCTTTGGTCCTGTCCGTTTGTTCTCACCCAGCTCGGATGAGTCACTTCCTCGCTGATCTCCTCCGATAATTTGTGGAGGAAATTCAATACAACACGTTTTATCCCCAGTCCATTAAAGGGCTGGGCGACCTCCCAACTTTTGCTGCTTTGTTGTGGATGTAGGGTCTCAGGGGCAATTAGAAAACGTGACCTGCATGGTCAAAGCAAAGATGTGGCTTTGATTGGGGACTGAGAACCATGCGAAAGGTCTCGGACTAAGATGAAAACTGGCGAGAGCGGTGGACGAACATTTCACCTCAATTAAGCAATGTTCTCAGGCGTCCACTCCATCACCTCTGAACTGGTAAACAGGCGGAGCTTAATGCCGATGGGTGATTCCCTCTATTATGGTGTGTGGCCTTAATGCGGAGTTCAGAAATGAAAAGAATGTTTCGTGGATCCATCCTGGGACCAATGCTGTTGAAATTGCTGAGCATTCCCACGTCTTAATTCCAGCTCATCTGTTTCTGCTGGCCTTTGGCAGACTCTCTCTCTATGTCCCTCACTGCTCGCCTGAGCAGTGAACACAGAACTGTGTTGTTCCATGTTGTTCAGTTTTTTCATTGATCTGTGGGAAAGTATGGATCCATACTTCTCACTGTCATAACTAAAGAAATAACACCTTAGTTTAGAAGTAGTTACTGAATCTTTCAATGTAGTCAAAGAGCCCATATCCCAAGATTTCCCTGATTTCCTCTTCTGACGTTTGTGAGTTTATGTGCCAAAAATAGCCAAAACGATTTTTTCACATGACTATGATCCAGTCTCTTTATTGTTTAGCACTGAGCAAGCTGTTTTTGTTACTGTGCTCTTAAGACTTATATAATATTGCTCTCAAAAGAAAAACCTGTATCTCTATTTTTGTCGATTTAAATTTTTATATATCGTTTGAACACATCAGCTGCTCTTTGTATACTGTAAAAGTTTGATGATGAATGGACCAATAGAAACTCACTTGAAAAAAGACTTCTAACATTGAAAGCTAAGAATGTTTTTTGGCCTTTCCTGTAAAGTTACAGTTTTGGAGATTTTTTTTTTCGACAGCGAGGACATTTAAATATTATTGTAGTTTACCTCTAACAAAAAAGGTGTTCGTTTTAAAACACTCCTTATAGTTTAACATGAATAGGCCGAGTATGCAGATACAAATACTTCTTGGTTTTCATTCATGGATTGACTGGATTGGGAAGTGAAGAAGTGATGACATACATAAGAAATCCAACCTCAGATGGTTTTATTTTTTAAAAAGCAAGTGAAATCTTATTTTTTATGATACGCTCCATTTCAAAAACATGGTTGATTCAGTACATAGGCTTTCCTGAACACCTCACTAACATTTATTTATTATTTATTTATTTTAAGATTAATCTATTCAGCCTCTGCAACCTGGGCCTACCCAGTCTGATGACAAGCTTGCTTGAACAACAAGGGGAGAACAAATATTTGAATTAGCCAAATTAGTTAAGATAGTGATAGTTTTATGTGAGAGCAGTCACTGTTTAATGGCCAAACAAATCATGTACTTTTGACCAAAAATAGTATAACCTTTCACAAAATTAAAATCATAATAAGTAAACGAGACTATAAGAAGTAAAAGCTTGAAAAGAAATTGTGTATGGTATTCTAGAGTGAGGTTGTATCCCTCATTAACCATAAGTCACAATACTAAGTCTTTGTGACTGACAGGTTGTGATCAGCCATTCAGAGATCAGGGACGGCAGTGGCTGGCCACTGGACGATGAAGATCTTGAATCTGGAGATGTGCATTATCCAGAAGATCCAGATGTCCCGGAG
Organism: Megaleporinus macrocephalus; assembly: GCA_021613375.1. NCBI lineage: Eukaryota > Metazoa > Chordata > Actinopteri > Characiformes > Anostomidae > Megaleporinus > Megaleporinus macrocephalus. The sequence goes on along the minus strand of CM038704.1, from coordinate 30,511,314 downwards.
AGGACTCCTGTGGAGACTGGACACCACTCTACCATCTTGGTATGACAGTTGTATGGCCCTCTGTCATGTGTTACTTATTACAGCGTTGAAGAGTTCAGTACAAATGAATGCACCTTCCTATAGCAGTTGTAGTACATATACATGTTTTACGTCTTTGTCTGTATTTTTGTCCATGTTTATTGATTTATACTTACTATAGTCTTTTTTACAGCGTCAGAAACCACATGAGTGAGTGAAAATGAAAAACTTTTGCATGGCTTTAAGTCCAAAAAACTTGTGCATACTTTTCACATGTCCTGCCTCACAAACGTCCCCAGAGTCAGTGGTCAAATTTGCCGCTGTTGTAGCCCCAGCTGTCACTAGCTTTTAGCGTAGGCTATAAAAGAGCATTGTCCGTATAATTCAGGTGAAGTTATATTGTCACGCAAGGTCTGTCATACACTAGACTAGACCGTGCTCACATTGCCAAGTGAACATATTTGTTGATGTATAAATGTCTGAGGGGTGCCTGGAGAATCTCAGCCCTGAGACTACATTTCCCAGACTCCCTCAGTGCTAGTAAAGGCAGATCAGTGAGGAGTTCAGCACGTCTGTTTTTTGAACTCCTCTTGACCTGCTCCTCTGGCACACTGCCACACTTCCTTTTCTAACTTCAAAGTCTCTCTCTCTGTCCCTCCCTCTTTCTACTACTCTCCCTACCACTCTCTCTCCCATGCCTCCAAATTTTTCCCCCATCTCTCTTTCTCTTTCTTCATCTTCTTATTTCTATATCTTTTTCTCTCTCTGTAACCCTGTCTCTTTCTGGTTCTCTTCGACTGTTGCTCTTTTTCTGCACTTACATGCTGTCTCTGTACCTCTGTCTCTCAATATCCCAAAATGTCTCTAGTTCTCTCTCTCATCCCTGTCTCTGTGAAAACCCAACTCTTCCTCTGTATTTCTCAGAAGCCACAGCACTGCACAGTTCTAATGTCAGAAGTTGATGTTGATGTTCATCTCAGCCTCATTTTCTCTCACTGTCTCTCTTTCTCGCTCTTACTTTTGCAGTTTAACTGTACATACCGTAAAGGTCAAGATGCTGCGGGTGATTCTCACAGGCCGGGGTCAGGCAGGTTACCCAAAGACCCGGTGGACAATGTGACGTTCAGCATGGAGCTGTATAACACCAACCTGTTCCGCTACCCTATGCCAGTGCCCTTCGCCACCATCTCGGAGAACAAACCAATCTATGTGGAGGTATAACTACAAATGGGACGCTGTTGTATCAATTCTACTACAATTCTTATAGATTCTTTTTACTGCTTAAAAACATATAGGATATTATCAGTATTGCAAAAATGTAGACCATGTCTTGATATCATTTTGCTCTCTCTGCCCTTGGTCAGGTTTGTGGGCAAACACAACCACTGAAGTGGCCTATTGAGAAAAGAAGTGTTACCAACGCTATTGGCAGAACCATGTACATCAGACTTTATCAGTGGTATCATGGCCTCCAGATTAGTGCCACAACAATTAGCAGACAAAGCTGATTAGTTGCCAACGATACTACAAAAAGTGCTGTGTAATGTTGATACATGCAATCTTTCTAATGTATGAGAAGTGTAGGAGGGGCTGGGGGTATGGCCTCTAATGCTTTGCAGACAGACAAATCTGTAGATGATGACGACACTGTGACAGAGCAAACTGAGACGAAATGATGAAAATCACAATGCTTCTCTCAGTCCACTGATCTGACAGTGGTTGATGGATTAACTGAATACAGACATAACTGAGTGTCAACCTTTAGTTTCAAACCGAAACACTGGGTGTAATAGCAAGAAGGCTGCCACAATTAAGATAGTCACTCTACAGGCTTTAACTGAATGTAGGCTGAAAAACTTTGTCTTATTTACGTGGTATGATAGTCCATACCACTGTAACTGCTGGGGAATTTACTCTGAGAGCTATAGCTGTGCCACACTGGCATCTTATTCTTTATAGGTTCCAGCGCACATGGCTTGTTCTGTCACAGCCATCCTCGTATTATGCATATGGTCTGTCAAACACAGTTGAGCTGAGAGGACAAGTTGCGTGTTTTTGAGGGATTTTGCCTGGAGCACTGTGTGAGTGTAGTGTATATCCATGACTTTCTGCCTATCTTTCACTGTCATTTCTGTCAAATAAGTCCAGAGCCTGCTGTGTATACATTTAGTCTAGTCAGGGCCTCTTTTTAAAGGTTTTTTTTTTTGATTCCTCACTGGCTGCCAGAGGAGGTCTGTAGATGTTTGGTCAGTAAGAAAAGCTAACACCCCATCTTTGGCTATGTCTCATTTATGGGGCTATGACCTTTGAAGGTTGTGTTTGTCAGCCACATGCGTCATAAGCACTGTCCCTTTTTCAAAAGAACATTGAGGATCTTTCAAATGTCTTTCTCAGCCTCAACCCCTCATAGGCCATAGCATTGCAAGCTACTATGAGTGTTTTAGCTGTGTTTAATAATCCAATAAGTGGAGAAAATCTGATTTTGTCAGTAATCCCATCAATGCCTTTACATGCACTTGGGTAATCAGATAATGGAAAAACTCCAGGTCTACATGAGTCAGGCAGTAATTGAATTTCTGCTTTGTAGCCAGCCAGCAAACTCACAAAATAATACATGACATAAACCTAACATATAACTCAAACTTGATGGCTTTTGCTTTATATATTGTAACACTCTGCCTGAAACCATGAACATACATCATCTCGATAATGAAGAATGTTTTCAAATATACTTTTAAAAGTGTTTTATTTCTTTAAGCATGTTCTGCTATCTCATGGACTCTGTGTTAACCACTGCTTGTTTATTTCCTGTAATTTGGTCTGTTGACCTGCAGTGGTTATTAGTAGTCTGTCTAGTAAGTGTTCTTTCATTAATATTAAGTTATTTAAGACCAGCTAAAATTTGCTATATTGTTGACACGTGTAATGAGTGTACTTTTATTTGTTGGTAAGTCATGAATTACCATTTTTGATGTGTTATATTGACAGATTAAAAAAGTAAAACCTGGGTGACATGTCAAAGTGATATATAACACATAAGCCTTAAGTTATTTAATCTGTTTGTGCTTGTAGGTCAGTGGTCTGTACGGTTAGAATAAGTGGATTATTTTTCTGAAGTAAGTGACCTGCGATCAGTCAAAAAGCGCTGGGTCAAATGCCACCTTGCCCACTGTTCTGGCAGACGCGCTGTAATCACATATGTCCTTATCTTTTTCCTTCATATTTGCTCATTTTAAACATTGATGTCCTTTTTTGCCTCGGGTTTGATCATTTTTTTCCCAGCCTGACTCAGTGCCTGGCCAGCAGGCCAATAAAAACATGAGCACAGGGGCAGCACAGCGCAGTGGCTGAGGGTTGGCGAGCTGCGGGCCTTTGAAGCACTGATTTATGTCAGAATCAGACGCTGATCTGCTCGAGCTGTTGGGACACTCTGCCAGCAGGTCACAAAGAGCTTTGTGTGTGTGTATGTCTGTGTGTCTGTCAGTCCGTAAAACCCAGTCGAAACGTCATGCAGGGCCCAGAGCAACATCACCCTGGCCTGAAAACTCACGTTATCCCCGTGTCATAAAGTGCTGTTGTGCGTGTGTCGAAAACTCATGTGTGCACCGGATACTTTGGCCGTGTAACTACCTCAGGCATAGAAATATATGGGGAAATGGGATGTGATGTTTTGTTTTTTTCTTGTGGCTGGTGTTATGAAACTCTGTGTGAGGGCATGTCTGTTTTTGCGTGCTTTAGCGGAATCAGATGGGCACACTGTGTGCCAGGCCTGGCAAAGCTGTGGTACTGGAAAACCAGATGTGATAATGGAGTATATTTAGACTGTGTCTCAAATGGAGTACTTCTATAGTGTGCTAGTCATTTTTGGTGTAGGGCACAAGACGTACAGCTGCCAAAATTCATGCCCTGCCCATAAGTGTGCTATTTATAGATTGTGTTGTGAAGTTAATGGAACCATGGCAAAAATGCTGATCCTTGATTCTAGGCATTGGATAGTTGAGAGACAACTTCAAAACTTTGGATTTGATTCCACGCAATGACTTGTTAAGTTTGCTTGCACAAGCATGCACCACGAAAATGTGAACTATTTACTCCCTATAAACAACAAAACATCATCCTTCCACAGCACACAGAGCAATAGACAGGCTTTATTTTATTTTAGCTAAAGTGTAAGATATTGTTTTATTAATAATGGTGGGCACAGAGGAATCGCAAACTATTTAGCCATCCCCCATTAGTTAATTTAGTCAGCGTTAGCTCGCTTTGCTACGGTCAAAAATAATTTTACTCCATATATTTTTATGAGATGTCCTTTAAAATGAAGATTATTGTGTGGAATTGCACATCTCTGTGTTTATCAGAATGTGTAAATTTAGACTGTCTTAATAATGACAAATTATATGTATGTTGTACAGTTACACAGATAATCTGTAATTATTATTTAACATAATCTATGTTAGCATAGTGGCTAGGCTGTTGTCTTTTAATCAAGCTAATTGTAGCATACAACACACTCCAGACTCGTAGAGTAGGTGCTATTCAGTGATGTCCTGTGTAGTACTTTGTTGTTGGTGGGTTTGTGCAAAATGTTAGTGTTTTTAGCATTTACAAACCTTACCCTGAGCTCACTGCTACCTGACCTAGCATGTTTTGACTGTTTTAGAGGAATATGGTGTAAAGCACCAGAAAGAAATGAATCTTTTAATGTCTTGCCCTTAAAAGTGGCATTTTAAAATATTTTGAAGCCCCCAGCAAATAAAAACACTGGATGTTCATCACAGGTATGCACATTTTTACCTAAAATATAATTCAGTACTAAGTAATTCAGTACTAAGTAAAACTTGTTATTGTCATAGTGTGTCATATTGTCATATTGTCATGTAATAGTACTGCGATATACAACCCAACACCCAGTGTTTGAATTAAGATGATGCTTAAATAGCAAATACTAGATAGTGAAATGCATAGCATTTAAAAATAGAGTATTGACTCATGGTTAGTGTGGTGCATGGTTAGTGCGAAACATACGGAAGATGAGAGCTGTATATCGTGTTGTTTTGTGTTGCCTTAAGGGGGTTTCCTAGGGCTTTGATAAGGTTTCTAAATTATTTATAATCATTTAGAGTGGTTTGATGTGAACTTGTATTTTGTTGATAGACTTGCAGCCATATCTTTACAGTGAGGGTTGTAGGGAGTAGGGGTCTTTATGTAGCCATTTATTTACTATGTGAAATGACAGTGATATAATGTTGGCAATGGTAATTATGTTGTAAAGAATAATCTTTCTTTAAGTACTATGTCTCGGGCACCAGGGAGCATTTGAAAAATCTCTGGAATTCCTGTTGAAGTAACCTGGTGAATGTAAGACACATTACAGTTCTGTTCAATTACTATTTGAGGTTCAGTGAGAGGCAGCCAGGTTATTCACTTTTTTAAGTTAAAACACCCAGTATTTTTTTTTTACAGTGCAGAGGATTAGAAAGATTTCTTTGGGGGTGTAGGAGTGCCTTGTGGTCTTGTGATTGAAAGGCTTTCTTTAATGTGTAAATGGCACTTCAGAAATGTGATTCTTGGAAGTAAGCGCTCCATAAATGTTCCTTCAGAGCGTTTGCATTGCTAAAACAAATGGACAGCCCCTGAGGAGCTTATAGTTTTTTGAGCAAATGTCCAAGTGTGTGTGTGTATGTGTGTGTTTTTTTGTGTGTATGTGTGTGTTTTTGTGTGTGCATGTGTAAGGAACTCTTCCAGTCAGACAGAAAAAGATGGGCTGGTTGAGGTTATCAGCTCAAGCGCTGAAAAGAGCATCATGATTTAGTACTTTTTTAGCAATACACAGCTGATTCATCAAATGTCTGCAAAACTGCTCTCAGTTAATGAATTTTCTTATCCCTTATCTCTCACTGAGACAGCACCATATTCTTTCTGTCAGGATACCATGTTCAATCATTTTCATCTTCTTTACTAACATCATCTCTCTTTTTGTCTCTGCAGATTTCAGCTACTAAAGCAGACCCTGATCTGGGCTTCATGATTCAGTCGTGTTTTATCTCTTCAAACTCCAACCCTGTGGTGTCGTCTGCATACGTGATCATAGAGAACATCTGTCCCACTGATGACTCAGTGCTCTATTACCCTCAGAAAGTGGACTTCCCTGTGCCTCACGCTCAGATGGACAGAAAGCGCTTCAGCTTTACCTTTAAGTCAAAGTTTAACGTCTCACTGCTCTTCCTGCACTGTGAGATGGCCCTCTGCTCTAAGATACCAACCAACCACCAGGGACTGCCAGAGGTATAGAGATCTTCTCTTCTCTTCTCTTCTCTTCTCTTCTCTTCTCTTCTCTTCTCTTCTCTTCTCTTTAGATTCTATTTGCTCATTATATAGCTTATGATAAACACCTCCTTTAATGACCTTTCGTACAGAGCATAAAGGCTCCTTCTGTTACATTCTGCCTGCTTGACTACTCCATTCACTCGTTTGTGTTGTGTTTTCAATTCATGGTCTTGGCACTGGTCAGCCTGCACCAGCTGTCAGCATCCGTCCACTCTTTACAAGAGCATGATGTGTAAATCTCTCTAACTGTTACCGAGCAACCATCCACACAACCAAACAAAGTCTCCCACCAAGGTTTTCTCCATATATTCCTCCATCCTTCCTTCCTTCACTGTCCTCCTAGTCATCAAACTCTTAACTCCCACTTTAGCCCTGTATCAGTACATGCTGAATGTGTGTTCTTTGTCTTGTGGCTAACCTCACAGTGCAGCTGACTCAGGTCACCCTCGCTTAGAGTGCGCACTGAAAAATGAGAGTTTAACTGATTACCGGATTTAAATGTGAACATCATTTCTACATTAATAAAATCTGTTACATCAGCAATATTCAGCATTTCACTTTACTTGCGGCATTAATTGTGTGGATGTAATATGTTTTATTCATCCAGGTTTCTGACCTTTGAGGGCTGAGGCCTTGTCGGCATTTTAACTTGTACAGTGTAAAGTCAGTAGATTACTATTTTTAACATACTGTTTAGTTACAAGTTAGACAGACAGAACGATGACATGAGTTAACAGTTAAACAAAGAAGCGTGGGCAATATGATGAAAATACATTTTTACATGTCGTGATATATCAATAAAATAAAGTAATGGACTGGTATTGCATGCAGTTGTTTATGTTTTTAGATACTCTCCCGATTTTTTTAATAGGCTTTTAATAGAAAGACATATAGTGTAATGTATTGCCCACCCCGAGAACACCCCTAAACTTCTACATGTGTGTTCCGATCAAGGATGTTTTTAGTTTGTTATTGGACAAAGGTCGGATCTGGATGGCTCTAATTGTCTTTCTTCCTGTAATGCCCTCTGCTCTTATGAAACATGAAGTGAGAATGTTCTGCAGTAAACCTTACAAAGGCTTTTCGTGCTTATATGTTCATGTTTTTAATCATACAGTCTGGTTCCGCTAAAAGGACCCTACTTCAAACATAAGAAAAAATCAGTTTCTGGTCTGCCTTCTAGCATATGGTGCTTTTTATCTTCTAGTTTCCATATGTGACTAAATACTCTACTCTTTTCTTATCTTCTTTTCTCTTTGGTCTTCTCTTCTATTCTATTCTTTTCTCTTCCATTCTCCTTTTTATTTACACACGCACACACACACCCACACACACACACACACACACACACACACACACACACACACACACACACACACACATATACATATATGATGCCCATATGCCTGCACATGGCAGTGAGATCCTGCCATAATGCTCTTTTTCTTCTTTCTGCAGTGTATGCTTCCAGATGAAGCGTGCACATCCATCAACTTGGACATCATTATGAAAATGATGATGAACACCAAAACCTCCACCAAACCGCTGGTGGTCATCTTGGACGAAGATGAAAACGATAGCACAAAAATGCCTGGTAAGTCTCCTTTAGATACTTGCGGTTCACAAGTAATACAAAGATTGGGTCTCTTCTTTAAACCACTTACACCGTTCTCACAGAGATTCTGACATTCGCCACTGGATTTATTCTTTAGATTATCACACTCTAGAGCACAAAGATGTGAACAATTCTGCAGTTTGAGAACACGTCATGAATCTGACATAGACTGCTTCTTAGGACCTTTCTCAAGAACAAATTGAATAAAAACGTATTAGGTAAGAGGCCTATTCCTATTTAAAGTACTGTACAAAAAGGCAATGGATGTTTATTCATCCAGAACATGTTAACAGGATGAAAGGCGGCCCAGTAGCAGTAGTTACCATCGAGTTCCGGCATGGTCTAATCAGGCCTTTATTGAGTTAAATCAGGTGTGCTGCTGGTGAAGTAAATAAATCCTTAGAGCTCCTGGAGCTGCTTCTCACCAGCTCACAACATAGTAATAACTCCACTCATCTCATAGAGTTCTTTTTTACAAGCACCAAAAAAAAAACATGTAGCGTTTAGTGAAAAATAGCATTAACTCTTTAAGGCTGATACCAAAACATGGCTATTGGTGGCAATAATTTGTAAAGAACATGGTCTAACAAAGGTGAACAAGCATGGTTTTTATTTAGATTGTCTCAAAAATTACATTCTTGAATAAAAAAACACAGATATTAATATTTATATTCAATATTCAAAACGCCCTGGACTTCATTCTGAGTTCATGTGTTCACTTAAAAACCACGTCCAACAATACAGGACTTGTGCAGAGTTTTTAAAGTAATAAAAACACTGTAGCACACAGAATGCAGGATTCTACATATGGCCAATGCTGACATGCAAGCGTATATGCAAGCGTAAATGCTGACATATCATCCATACTGGTGGGAGATGCTCGCACCAGTAAAAGGGACTTAACTGTAGCGAACAACTTATTGGTGACAAGAAAAAAATTGTAAATACATCAGATTTCTTTAAGCATTTTAATATTAAAGTATGCCAAAGAAAATTGTACATTTCCTTAGCTCTGAAACCAAATGCATTTATTTAACCAGTAAATGCTACTTTAGTAAGCCATTTGTTTACTAAAGTGTTTACTAGAAGTGGAATGATATAAATATTAGGATTTATAGGCACCTATAGTTAGTATTGGTATAGGTACTTGGTGTCAGTAAATACCTGGACATCAGGTATTGGCATTGGAAGGGAAAAAATGCTATCACTGCTTTCCTGTTTACACAGTTACTTTTGGATAACAGAGTCTTGAATGACAGTAGGATGGTTTGTAGGATAATTCTACAGAGATTACACCTTAACCTTCAGTGAGGCAAAGACATTAGCAATTATTCATCTCACCTCATATTGTTATGTATAAGGTGGAGGAGGTGAAACACCATATGGAGATGTATGTGTGAGTGTGTGTTTGTGTGTGTGTGTGTGTGTGGGGTACACACAGATCACACACAGTTCTTGTGATGTCACGCTCTGTGGTACTTTTCCCCATCTGGAGTCAGTTATCGTACTGCAGAGTTATCATACATGTATGTTAAATACTGTGTGTGTTAAATACTGCGTGTGGTGGGTGTGTGACTCATTAGAGCAGAAGAGCAGGGGGCCTACATGTGTATGTTTTGGGGGAGGTGGTTGATTGGAGCAGTGGAGTGTGGCTGTGTGCGTGTGTACAGTTGTATGCAAAAGTTTAGACGCCCATGGTCACATTAGGGTTAGTTGATTGTCTAAACAATATAAAATTAAATAAGTTAGCAATAAATTGTACACCTGTGGAAGGTGTATTAATATATTCTCTGGAGCTAGACCTGTAGGACAGTGTATATTTGTGTGTATGTATGGGTCAGGTTTATTTCGCATTGTGGGGACCAAAACCGGTTCATATGCTCACGGTTTGGGGACCTTTTGGTGTTAAAATCATTACATTTTAATGCAAGGGTGAGGTCAAGATAAAGGTTATGTTTAGGATAAGGGTGAGATACAATATAAAGCTGCAGCTAGTAGTTACTTCCATAGTCCATTCATCTATCAGCAATTTTTTAGATTTTTCAGCAAATCTAACCACTATGTTACTGTTTTGATGACTTAAGTAATGGCACAGAAAATTTAAATTCACCATTTAAATGTTAAATTGTTTTGAGTTCTTGTTTTCTCAGATGAAGCTGTTAATAAATTAAAAAGTAGAACATGACTATGTTTATGTCTGGCATGAACGACTGGCACATTCATAATTTTAGGACTGCTGTTGTTCACAGTTCTGCCTACGTTTAAAACCTTTTTCTCTTATGGTTCAACAAAGCGACAAACGCCATATATGCCCACTGTGTGTACAGAGTGTACAGAAGTCTGTGCACTGTTTATGAATGTGTGCATTATGTATATTGTGTGTGTGGCTGATTAGACCTGTAGATGCCATCATGCCCCGGTCAGTCTTAAGGAACAATGTGCGTGTGTGGCTGATTAGAGTAAGGGGCCGTAGATGCCGTTGTGTCTCAGTCAGTCTTAAGAAACGGAAAAAGCGTGGCTTTCCAGCACTGGCCTGCAGTTGTTTTCATTTAACCATCCTCTGAGACCTCCCATTCCCGGCACAGAGAGAGAGGGAGGGATGGGGAGAGAGAGAGGTGGAAAGTAAAGGGGGAGTGCCTGTGTTGGGTTAGGGAGGGCTGGCAGATATAGCAGCCCTAATGTGATATATACTCACATGCTCGCTTGCATATGCCTGTTAAGCAATCTCCCAGTAAAATATCGTCATTGTCATGTGAGACCGAACATTTAATGATGAAAGCTCTGTGAGAAATAGTCCCAATTCACCTGGAATTGAATCCAATTACTTCAACATATATTAAAGGTTTTTCTTTGTCTTTGCTTCTCCCATGGAGTTGAGACCATATTGAATATCTGGGGTTTCGTTTAATTTAGTTGAACTTGCAAATAAAATAGTTGAAGTATTTGAGATTCAACAGTACTGCTAGTTTCTAGCTGAAGAACTGTTTTGCAGATAATGTCATTTGTAATTTGTAGCATTCAAGCACACCTTTAATTAGTGAATGTAGTTACTGTAAGGTTCACTCATTGCTGATACAGGCACTTCTACGGTCCTCATAGACAAACATTGCCAACAGAAAAGGGCTCTCATGAGAAGATCACCAGGTCTAAAAACAAACATCAGCCAGAGAGCTATAAAACCCATGAGCTTCGGACTGTGGAGCAGTTGAACTGTTCTATGTAGTGATGGAGCTCCATCCAGTATCTTTAAGAGGAATGGGAGTGATGTTTGTGATCCCCCCCAGTCCAAACAACCCATTTATACTCTTGATTTCAGATCTGTGTGTAAAAGGCTGAAACACTGAGGGGCATCTGGGTGGTGGTTGAACATCATATTTTACTAATAATGATCTAATCTGAGCCGGACTGACCTCATGAGAGTTTGTTTTGTGCTCTTGGCCCAGCTACACCCTGTTAATGCAGTTTGGTCAGGCTGAGTCAAATCTGTTGACTCATAACTCTGGCCGAGATCACACAATACTAATCAAAAAGCCCTGCTGTGGGTCTGTTAGGAAATGAGGCATGGTGACCATGAAAAAGTCTTATTTATTTGAATCCCATTTGATAAATGATTGCGATTCTATTTGTTAATTACAACCCAGGTTTGGCAGTAGTAAAGTACTGCCTTAAAACGGTTTCTAAATAGTTTGCCTAGAAGAAGGTTCTAATTGATACCAAACTGGTGTGTAGCATTATTTGTAGGTTCTTTGCATTTAAACAGGAGTTTTACACTTTTTACACTTTATAATTGAAATGGTGTTTTCCTGAAAGAAAATCATTTTTATTTAGCATTGCTTAAAGAACCCCTGTGTCGAGCATCAGCTGCTCGTCAAAAAGCTTTTAAGATGTTCTTTAAGATGTTTTATATGTATATTTTTAAATGTTTGCACTTTTTTATTTGAAAAACTCAACGTAGCATTGAGTAAAAAGCCACACATGCTACACCTTCCATTCATCAAAACTCAAATGCTTCAAGGCTTTTAAACCACCTGTTGGGCTAAAAAACTTTTAATATGTGCTATTAACAATAGTTTAGATAAGAAAACTGTTCCATAATTGTTTAGACAAAGAAAGCTTAGCATGCCAGGCAAGACGCTTTGATGAACATTAAGAATGTTAAAGATAAATATTAGTGCCTAGTGAGTGTTAGTGCCTAGTTACCCAAAATTTTAGGGAGTAAAAGCTGGCTCTTCCTTGATGGTAATGCTTATTTCTTGACTGCAATCAGAGCAAACTTTGAAAAGATTATCCTGAGTACATGGATGGAGTTGGCTTGGATGGTAGATTAAATTTCGTCTATATGTAGATTGCGCTGTCCAGAATAATTCAGCGAGTTTATTTGTAATGAGAAGATGCTGGAGCTGTTTTCTCTGGTGAGGATTAAGAAAACACAGATATGCCATAAGTGTAATAAAAAAAAAGGCTCTGAGCCACGCTTTGAAGACAAACATCTCTTGTGCTGAGATGTCAAAGAAAACAGCTCCAGCCATCTCATTACTAATAAACTCACTGAATTTATACTGGACTCCGTTGTAATCTGGATTTAGTCAGAATTCAACCTACAGCCCAAGCAACTCCCTGCGTGTAAGCCGGCAGGTGTGTGACTAAGGATACTCTTTTTGAAGTCCTGCTCTGATTCCAGTATGAATTCAGCGATTTTATTCGTGATGCGAAGCTGCTGGAGCTGTTTTCTCTGGTGAGGATTAAGAAAACACAGATATGCCATAAGTGTAATGAAAAAAGGCTCTGAGCCACGCTTTGAAGACAAAGACATCACTTGTGCTAAGATGGCAAAGAAAACAAGCAGCCTTTGAAAGGGGCTCGCAACTCACCCTGGACAGCGGCCCGATGCTGGGGCTTGATCTGCAAATCAAAGAGAGCTGTTTGTGGGCACGCTGGCCGCTGGGAAAAACACAGCAGTGCTTAAGTGTTCAGATGCAGATTTTACTGCTTTCCTATAAATTGTCCTTTTTTCACAAAATGTGAAGCAGCATAATCAAATTCTAATGTTATTTATTTAAACCTATAATCTGAACCTATAATAACACGGTTATTATGGAATTCATAATAGTACAATAATATGGAATCTAATCAATGGAAGTGAATTTATCTTTTGTAGAATTATTATTGATACTTATTAATATACATTAGTTGAAGAGATAAAAAACGGTTGCTACAGAAGAACCACTTTTGATTCCATAAAAGACCTTTCAGGGAATTCAGTGAATTTGAATATGCAAGCATGATTTTTTAAGCTGAGAACTTAAAGAACCATACACCTAAACCGAGAACAGTTTAAAGAATCATACATCCAAGTTGAGAATAACTTAAAGAACCATATTTCAAGCTGAGAATAACTTAAAGAACTATACACTTAAACCGAAAACAACCATATATCCAAGCTGAGAGCAACATAAAGAACCATGAATCTAAACCAAGAAAAAATACAGAGAGAAACATTTGAACCAAGAACAACTTAAAGAACCATACATATAAGCCGAGAACAACTTAAGAAACATACACATAAGCTAATAACACATAAAGAACCACACATCTAAACCGAGAACAACCTAAAGAACTGTACATCTAAATTGCAAACAACTTAAGGAACCATACATATAACCTTATAGTTCAGTTCAAACTTATAGTTCAGACACAGTATAAAAGTAGGCTAATCACAAGGCAATATAAACAAATAAGTAAAATTAGTATGTTTTTTTTTATAAAGGGTTCTTTCAGCAATGCCATTAAAGAACCACTTTTGGTTTCCCAGAGAATGATGTCTGAAAAACATACAAATGTAAGGGTTCATCTTTAAAATGCATTGGAGTCTTTTAGAAGTCTTTTATATGTATATATTAGTGATGCATCCAAATGAAAAGTTTGACCAAAACTGAAACTGACATTCAGGAAACAGCATTGGAGATTTAGACACTTGGCTATAGACTTTCTTCTCTTTGGTTACAAAATTTTGCAAGTCGCCCTGATTTGAGGCTTTGTGTAGGGAGTGTGTGGAAGGTATGTGAGCAGGACGTCACTTAGAGACCAAAACCTCACACAAAGAGATTAGAAGTGAAAGGAAAATAAGGTCACCATGGTAATGGAGGTTGCAAAGATGTGGACTGAAGGATTTGGAGCAGCTTCTACAGCTGGCCTCAACACACACACACGAACATGGCCAATCTTTTCACTTATTGCTCCTCTAAGAACCAAGCTGACTACAAAAGGTGAACGACAGAACAGAACAAAAGCCTTCAGGAATGAAAGGTCCATTCCTTTCGCCTCCCTATGTGATCGTCTATTACAGGGGTGTTCTGTTCTGGTGCTGGAGGACTTGGAGAATGCGGCATATTTTGATAACTTTACTGCTCAAAAGTACCTTTGAGCTGTGAAATCAAATGGAACTGAAAATCCTTACTCCTGGACAAACCTAGAAATCTGTGAAAGTGTGCTGCTAGACTGAAGGAAAGGGATTTGAGACTAGGAGCTGGACACTTTGCTCTTTTTCAACAACTGGGTGGAGCAAAGCTTTAAGTCAGAAGTTCTTAAAGCTGACATAGCACTGCTTAGGGATCCGTTCAACACTCAGCCTTTTGTGTTCTTTGCTTTTCCGTCATACCCACATGAATCCCATTAAAAGATTCTCGGATTTTATATGCTGATTAATGACCCGCTTTGCTGCATATGTAATGGTGTAGCACTAATTTTCAGTTCAGCTCAGTCAACTTTATTGCTATGAGACAAGAACAGTATAACAACAAGCTTTCTCACTATTCTCATCATGCAAACCACACAAAAACACAAGAGTGCTTGTGGCACAGTGTAGATAAAATACTACAGTGCAGGATAGTACAGTATGGTACAGTGTCTGTACAGTACTAGACTGTGTAAGACAGCACACAAAATACTGTACTGTGTAAGTACAGTATTAGACAGTGTAAGACAGTACACATAATGAAATGTGTACTAAAAAATACTATGTAAGACATAGTATAGTATAGTACACAGTGCAGTACTATACAATAATGATGAGTATAAAGAATAATTCATATGAAAGTGAATTAGTTTGATTTAAATTCAGAAACATTTACACTTTTTTACCAACATTTACTTATTGTTAAAAGATTGTACACAAATTCTGTTGATGGAATATATTTTATTAATGTGTAAATTTGGTATTCAGTTAGAAAGTTGCTGTACTCTTCTGCTGCCTCAGGCCTCAGAAGTTCATATGTGGTCAGAAGTGATGAGTTACCAATGCATTTCCCACATTCTGAGGTAGAGATAAGGCGAGGGGGTATTCTGGTTCTGGCTGGTGATTGGTGGACTGAGGGCTGTTCTATAGCCGTCTGCCTCACTGTAACAGAGCTTTTTTCAAATAGTCTGTCATCACCCATCAGTACAGATGAAAACCTAAAGGTGTTCTCTCCCAGAATAGCTGCCTTTGTACCCGGCTCCTGGCACTGGACCAGAGTGACCCTGGAGCCCGCAGCCACACAGGCTCTTTTGTGCAGTGTGATGGGCGATCATTAGAGCTAATTAGAGTCCGAAACTCATCCTCTGGGTTGTGCGGGCTGTGGAGCCGCTCAGACGCTTTGGCTCGCTGTCTGAGAGGAGATAGCCTTGCCAGTTCTGTATCTCTGCAGGTTCCTGTAGAGTTGGGTCCAAGTGAAATGGGTGTCAGTGACTTTGAGAGGATTATCTGACACCTGCTGTGATTAGAATAAAGTTCAAAGTTCTTTTCAGACTGGCAGGCCTTTTCTCCTTTAGTCTGGCACATCTTAGCCTCTTTTAACTCATTAATCTGTAAAGTGGAATTGAAGTCCTGAGCACCAATAGGCCTTTAGAGTTGAACTTTTACATGCCAAGTTTTTTTTGCTATTTTATTACAATAGTTTTCAGTAGTATTCAGTATAACAACTTTTTTTAATGGCATAATAATTTTATTACTTTATGTTCAATCTGCACTATTTCTACAATCTACACTAGATGTTGGAACATTGCTGTGAGGATTTGATATCCAGCCACAGCAGCACCAATGAGATCAGCTACAGATATTGATAATTAATTCAGCATGACTTCAACTCATTTCAAAGGTATTAGATAGAGCTCCAGAGGTGCCTAGGGGTATGATGTCCCCATAACTGATGCTTGGCGTTAGGCTTGTTGATCTTAGGTTCATGTGTGACTGCTCCAGTACATTCTTTTATATTTATTATTATTATGTGTGCATGGTTGAATCTCTCTGTCAGCAATTGGTGCTTCTTAATGTAGTTAAACTATACAAATTAAGAGGGGGTGTCTTTATATGTGTGAACACATGGGACGGGGTGTCTATATACTTGTGAACTAATAATGTGCAAAGCTATAAATATGTTATATGTCTCTTTTTTAAGATGCACTCACTTGTGCCCCTCAGAGTTGATGTTGTACTGTTTACTGTAAACCTGTAGTATTAAAATCACAGTAACTATTATTAACACACAGGAAGCACTTGCGTATCTGCAGTTAATAGTTGACATGAGTTCACAGATGTTTAATGTTTTGTTATTGCAGAGAGTTGTTAGCATGAGGAACTGCATATATTTGTGTTTTATTTAAGTTGCTATTTAAACTTTCTTTTTTTCAGTTCCCACAACCCGCAAGACTCCGCCATCTATTGATACTCCTGGTGATCGTGAACGTGAGTTTGTGCACTGTTTTCATAGTTTGTTGTCAAATGTGCTTTAAATAGACCTTGACTTTGACTTATTCTCGCTGTGACTTATACGTGTGGTCCTACATGCACCATTTGATTTCTTTGTAGCATACATGTACGTGCTGGACACTCCTACGGTGGTGGGCATTGCCTTTGCAGCCTTTGTCATCGGAGCCTTGTTGACTGGAGCCCTGTGGTTCATTTACTCGCACACAGGTGAGAGAGAAAGTCACAAATACACATTGCATCACTCCCTCACTCACTGTGAGGAAGTGACCTTGACTTTGTTTGCACTTCTAAGTAGGTATGTTTTTATGGTCTCAGAGCTGAATTAAACATATTAAATGATTTGTATTATATATATTGTCAATATATTTTCTGATGTATATCAAAATGTAAATAATGCAAAGGCAAGTTTGTGGAAAAGTCTGTGCAGTTGCATTGTGCTGGACTGGAGGCAAATCAATCTCTATTTTAGTGCAAAGCTCTAGTTACAAAAATCCATCATCCTTCCATAATAGAAAAGAAAAAAATCCCCTCGTTGATGATGTGCTGACAGCAGCATGGTAACAATAACACAAGGGCACTGGCATGTGGCTACTTCCTGTTGGTCAGCCAAAGCTCGAGCGCTCCTTCCGTTCTTTCAGCCATTGGTGGGGCGCTGGGTGGCCGAGGGGCTGACCAGGAGTATTCTGGGTACAATGAAACTGCACTGGAATTCCCCACAGTGAGGGTCTCCTCAGGCCTTGCAGGAAAACCCACGCACACACATGCACACGTCCACACAAAAATACGCACTCTTCCCTCTGGAAAGATTCACCCCCTCTCCCCGCCCTGCTGCCGCCACACTGACGACCCGCAGTGACCCCCCAGAGGAAGAGCATGCTCTTTTCTCTTGTTTCCCACCCTGGTGCCACTCCTTAGTCACCATGACCTGCTCTTAAACCACACTTTTTACAACAGAGCTTCCAACTGAATCTAGACAATTCACTCCGTGTATTAAAACAGACAAATGCATCTTGTTACATGTTGTGTGTCGCATAGCTGAAATCAGCATTAGTAGCCACTGAACACTTTTCTCCATTTCTCTAGATAACAGGATGTAAATCAGTTTTAGAAACATAAGTAAGTCTGTTTGAGATTTTGGCATACAGGCTGTAGAGTGCTAATTGTTAGGGTATAACCTGCTATTATTCCTTTCTGCCTGAGCTGTATTAGCCTTGTAGCTCCTGCAAAAAACTAAAGAAGCTAACTTTTTGGACGGAGGAACAGTTCTCTTACAGAGGGGCCTTAAGATCAGAGTCTGAAAGAAGAGTCTCTGCTGGATCGCCAGCTCCGTTTACTCTTTGCACTGTGCAAGCGACTGAGTTTTGCCTTTCATGTTGAGCTGAAATAAAAGCCAGATCAGGTGTCCACCGAGAGTGGGCTTATCCTTATCCACCTGTTTGTGCTGGAGACAGGCACATTATTCAGCTTTCATAGGCTTCCGCTGGAGAGCGAAGTGAAATGAGTCTTTTGATTGGACGAACTCCCAAAGTTTAAGTTTGTTTTGTTCTGACGGAAACAGGTGTAAAGAGCGGACTTGGTTTTCACACTGCTGGTTGCCAGGTTGCGATAAATCCTTTGTAATGATGTGTCAAATAAAGGCACTAAAGGTTATCAGTAAACCCTGATTAAAAGTGTGTTTTTAGGTTTGTTTTGCTTTAAATCTGTGTTTGATATGTGATGTAGGTGTTAGTGATGTAATGAATTAGATTTGCATTGCTATTTCGTGTTCACAATTTTTGTTTCAGTGTCAAAAAATTACAAAATCATGTGAAGGGTTGCTATTCAACGTTGATAGTCCTTAAGAGCAGACATTTGTGATGTGAAATATATCCTGAGGCTTTTATGGCTTTTAGAAGCAGCTTGAAATATTACAGCATTTTGAACATTGAAGTTAAAATAAAGCAGCATTGTTTCCTCTAAAGGCAGAGGCAATTCCTAGAAATTGTTGAAGAGGCAAAAGTCATACTGACTCTTTCTGTCTCACTCCCTCTCTTTATCTCTCTCTACATTTGATCTATGGAGTGATCCTGCGCTCTTACACACACTTTTATATAAACACACTTGAGTACTTCAGCTGGAATCCTGTGGCTGTCAGGAAACTGACACCCATTAGAGGTAGACAGACGGCTTTCCACCAACAGAAGTGTAGAGATAAGTATGGGTTAACCCTTAAGTTGTTAATTATTTCCTTTTTTTGCTATACTATTAAATTTGAATTACATAGCTGAATAAATACATACATTGTTAAATTCCTAACATTTATATTTCATTTAATTTCCTTTATTTGCAGGTTTATATTTGCACATCTGACATTTCTCAGTTTAATATAAAAAAATGATAAACACAAATAATGTATTATCATCATTATTATCATTGTTGTTATTATTGCTATTATTATTAATATTATAAATAAGCCAAATGCATGAGCAAAATACACAAAATTTACCTCTTAGACTTTCTGAATTTCTCAAACAAATAAACTTTAATATTCCGTTATGCTCTTGGCTTACATACAAATTCAAGTAAAATCTCATTGTTCGTACCATTTTATCCACTGTTGTTTCTGTCTGCTCCTCAGGGGGCCACTGTAGCAAATTGGTTTACCTGGTTGGTCCTTCATGGCCAAGCAACTGTAACTATGTCCAGGATACCTTGTAACCTATTTGTTATTCTAAAAAAAATGAACTCTTTGCCCAAGAGACTGGTACAATTTGCTGTGTGTGTGAACTGTTACTTATTTTTCAAACTGAAGACAAAAGAGGTAATGTTTAAGGTCTCAGTTAATGTATTGAAAGCCCCAATTTCACATTTAGAACACAGCATTTCTAGAGTTAGCACCAGCATCACTACATCAAGTGAATTAGAAGCCAGTCAGCACTGGAATCACGAGTTGATATGGGGTCACCAGAACACCAGGGTGTACTTCGCACACTGGGAGTGAGCAGCACCAAAGCACTTCAGAAGCTGAACGCACAGAACACAACAGAATAAAAGCCCATAAAATGAATTAGAATCCCAATCTAAATAGCCAAAATGTCAGAGAGTTGACACAATAAAGTGTTTCTGCAGCTGATTGCGACTGGCAGACACTTGTTTATTTCAGGGGGATGCTTTGTATGCCTATAATTGTTGTTGTGTAATACTGGATGTGCTGGGCTCTCAACAACAAGATATTTCATGTCCATGACTGCCAAAAGACATGGAGATCTGGTTTATACCACTGCCCATGATTGAAGGAAAAGTTGAAAATTAAAGTCTTGATGGAACGATCTGCTGTGGTGTACCGCTCTCGCCGCTGGCAGTGGTATGCTGTATTAGAGGCAGTACTATCCAGTTTGTTGCCAGTGGCCTGCTGTCAACATGTAAAAGGAGATTTAGGGTAATACTAAATAGTACTAACTTTACTATTTCACTTAAACAATATTGTTATTCTCTTAGTAAAAACAGCCTGCGCAGCACACTTTGGAGAGGTTTAGAGCGTTTATTTCAGAGCACGTTATGTGTGGAATGCAGAGGATGCGATTGCTAAAGAACTGCAGTGATCCTCTCGGCCTTTATGTTATTCATCACAGTGAGAGGTTAAGGAGTTTACCCTCAGGGACAGTGAGGAGTCACATGGGACAGGGTCAACACACTGTCATTACACACACACACACACACACACACACACACAAGCACACTTTACCCATATCAGCACTTGAAATGCAGTAGAGGCTACAGTAGAGGAGGAGGTGTATGTGGGAGTGATGTTCCAGAAACAAAGGTTTGATTTAGAATGGACTGTGACTTTAAACCACTGTTCAAAAGTTTCCAATAGTATATAAACAGTATGGTACAGATACAGCAACCTTCATATGCCTCCTTGTACCTTCACAGATTGTCCATGTTACCACTGAGCATATAGAGGGATTTTGTAGTTTCTCTTGGTTATACTTTGTTAACCCATTTTCACTCTGTTCTTCAATGGTTGGGAAGTGTAGTTGGTTCTAAATTGACTAGAGGATGAGGGGATGAGAGGATGAAGAGAAAGCTCACACTGTAAGGCAGTCTGCATGCTGTAGTTACAAGAGCGGCCTTTTTTAGCTCAGGCTGCTTGGCAGCACATCTCTGGCAAGCATCAGCGGCAGAGGGGCCTGAGAGGGGGAACCAGACAGAGTGAGGGTCCAACAGTGGGCTGAGGAGAAAACACACGCACACATACACACACACACGTGCAAACAAGGAGAAATTCTCCAAACACAACTGCAGTTATTACAAAATACGTGCTCTCTTTCTTTCTTTCTTTCTTTGTGTATGTGTGTGTCTCTCTTTGCGGCCTCTCTCTTTCTCTATCCCTTACCATCTTTCTCTTTTCGGTTTCTTTCTTTCTTTTTTTTTGTCACCCCTTCTTTGTTTCCTGCTTTTGCTTTTTCACTTTTCTCTTTCTCTCTTTTTTTATCTCTTTTTAGTATCTCTCTCTGCATCTCTCTGTGTATTTCAACGCCATCCTCAAAGTGAACTCCATTCTCCAGTCTGTATAGTTATAAACTCTTTTCCCCTCCATCCCTCTTTCCTTTTCTTGCTTTCTTTCACACAAACACACACACTTACACACGTTTCTGGTGGGCTTGTGGCTAAAGTGTGTGTGTTGTGTGTAGCTGTGGTTGAAGGGCTCTGTATTAATGCCGGCGAGACACTGTGCCAACCATCTGAAACAAACACACGATTCAATGTTTGGGATTCAATCAGAAACACTTCAGCCTTTCTTCAAAGCAGCTTTCCAAACAAATGGAAGCATTCTTATTTTCCTCCATACTGCTCTAATGTTCCTTAACCCTGAAAGAATCTTCCCAAATGTTCGAAACAAACACACGTAAACAAAAAATAAGAAGAAAAAAAGACAGGCAAAGAGTGAGATAGAGCGAGTGTTAGAGAGAGAAAAAAGAAAGCCAATACAGAGAGAGAAGAGAAAGTGAGAAAAGTGGAGAGAGAGAAAGAGAGGGAGAGAGAAAGAGAGAGAAAGAGATTTGTGTATTAATTTTAAGATTCCTCAGTAAGTGCTCAGTAAGTCATAGGTAATCTGTTTGGTCAGTGTTTAGTCATCATCAAAATGAACATTTTAATAAACTAATGATCATACTGCACGTTTATATGCCCCCCTGACCCCTCAGGACTAGAAAACAATATGGACACAAGAGTTTATTAAAAAAAAGAAGAGGTAGAAGAAAAAGATTCAGAGATTTTATGAATATTTCATCTTAAATGGACCAATGGAAATGAAAACTATGCTGAACCAAATATTTTTACTGTAAGAATTAAGGAATCAGCAGTTTCAGTTACTATGGTCATGAAATACACTACACAAATACACAGTTTCCAGTTTTTAGGTCTGGGTTCACCTGATGTGGACCTCAGTAGCCATTTTATCGGAAACAGGTACTATACAGGGGCACTTTGTATAGCAGGTTTACAGTTGTGTAATGTATTATTATACATGTATGAATGGGAAGGGACCACCACAGGACCATGACTGACCAGATGTATTTTGGGTCTTATTTGGATGTTGATTCTCAGCACCATATTGTAATTGAAATATGGTAGTGTTTGGATGCTGTTTTGACCACCTCTTTGTCTCTTTCTCTCTCTCTCTCTCTCTCTCTCTTTCTTTTTTTTTTCAGGTGACTCAGTGAGCAGGCAGCCGGTGGTGCAGTCTCCTCCTGCCTCTGAGAACAGCAGTGCGGCCCACAGCATCGGCAGCACCCAGAGTACCCCCTGCTCCAGCAGCAGCAATGCATAGCACCACCCACCTTTTACGTACCTGTGGTCAGACCACCTTTGTATTTGACCACAATTACTTTACCCTGGTCAAATCCCCTTTACTCATGACTGCACCATTCTTACCTCTAACCACATGTCCCTCACCTATGACCACATCTCTTTTGCCTCACTTCCTTTTCCCCTTACATCTCTTCTATTTCCCTAAAGCCGCACCTTCTTTCCCCAAAGCCACACCACTTTCCCTGACCATACCTGTTTTACCCTGGTGACCGTTGTTTTTGTTCTTTGATATCTTCAGCCTCAGAAGCTTTTGAAAGCGGAGACAGACTGAGTGAATTGTGTAGCATGTAAAACAGCATGTAACTGGCCAGTCGCTTTAGCTTGAAGGTGAAAGAGCATCACGGTGTTGTCTTGAACTGTGTGAGGAATCACTCAGAGAATGCAACAGAAACAAAGCATTTGGAAGACAAGTCGGAGATGGAAGATGATAAACGTTGGTGAGAAACCAGCCAGTTTTTACATGCTGCTTTACAAAAAAAAGCAAAAAGACTACAACAGAGAATTTTGTTTTTACCTTATATGGATTGGAAATGTCTGTACATAACAAAGCTTGTTTACCCCAATCATTCTTACTGCATACAGGCATCTGGAAGATCAGCCAGCTAGACTGAAGCTGAGGCTCCTTGTGGTTGCACAACACTGCAGCTATTCAGAGTGCCAAAGCAAGCTATCCTTACAAAACTGTAGCCAGTTAATAATTAGTACCATATATATCTGATTTCAGGGAAAGAACAATCGAAAATACAAAAGAATAATGTTGTGCAGCATATGTGAAGCAAAATATTCTGTTTGATCTGTTGATTTTCTATCAATCACATATGTTCCAATGGCAAAGGCTGTTTTGTTCTTGGCCTATTTTGCTAGTTCTGCACACTGTATTCCTTCTTTAGCTTAAAAAATACTGCCCTCATTGTCATAAGCATCACAAAGACTTGCTTCTCCATTGACTGGCATTTGCCATCAATGTGTATTTTTTTTTTAAGAAGTAACATAGAATTGTCATTGTCATTACCAAAAGTGGCCTAATGCAAGGATTCTGGCTGGAGCTCCAAGGCCAGGATTCAGTCAAGATTGATTGGTGTAAATGTCTTAAAAGAGGCATTCTGGTTTTATCAGATAATAGCATTTATATATAAATTTATTGTAAAATAAAATATATTTTTGGTAAAATATATAAAGAATTTATATAAAGAATTTTACTAAAATACTGAAAGTAGCCACATTATAAATACATTTGTCATTATCCTAATGCTATAGATAGTTCAGGCTATTCTCATAAGCCATTCATAAAGCATCATTTTTAACATAAAGATCGTATTAGGATAATATTTAATAAGAAAACATTTAAGAGTCTATTTATTTATTGATGTACATGTACATCAGCTATGTAAAACAACTTGGCTTTGAAAATATAGCAAACTTAAAATATAATTACAGAAATGTGCTTACAGATGATTATTAATATTCATGATAATTATGTTATCTTTTAAATAATCAGCAGTTACAGCAGATGCAATATCAGAATTATTCATTTGCTTTTGAAGCTTCATAAGCTACTGGCAGAAAAAGCAGAAATTTATATGCATCACTATTGGATCACTGATAGAGAGTGAACTTATCTGGGCATTATATCAGAAGCCAATGCATTTGTTCAGCTAAGAAGTGGTTTGTTTTTAGAGATTTATCTACAAAGCACTATGCCTTTAACACACTGTCTCTGTATAGACTCATTTATTAAAACTGGTAAAACAGAAGATCCAGCTTTAACAAAAACACTCAACCTTTCGAAGTAGCACATTTGCTGGATTGGACAGGCTTTACAGTAGATTGGATAAAAACTGTACAGTTCACTGATAATTTCACATAATATTTATGTGTATGTGCAGGAAAGGTCACACTGTTGGGACAGATCAGCTAGGACAGACTGTTGTTATTGGTGTGTAACATCACTTTAAATTTCTGAATCATTCCCTTATAGTCGTATGCACAGGTTTAAACACCACCTGCATATTTTGTTGGTTTTCCACATGAAAATAAATTAACAACTTATTTACAAAGAACAATTGTAAATATAGCCTTTTGCTGAGTTTAATGGAAACAATAAAACATAAAAATTTGGGCAGGCCCTTTTATTTATTCACATAAATAAATGAATAAACATAGATTGTGCATTATATGTGTGTCTGTAGAAGCTGTTCTAAGTTATTGTCACAACAAAATGTCTTTTAACCAGGAGCACACAAATTTTTACAAAGACTTTTCGATTTTCATCAGACATTTCTGTATCTATTTGTCTCCCTCAGCCACTGTCACCAAGTAGACATTTTTCCAAATGTCTGTATAATTACAGATATAAGTTTGGATGTAAACAAAGAGAGTGGTTTGATGTCAAATGGTTTAATGTAGACTTTCTTACTTTGGTGCTGATGGGAACCACGGGTTATAATGTCTACAACACAAATATTTCCTTTTTATTTACTATCCAGAATGGCCGGTGAACCTACATTTGTTTTGTATGTAGCGTTGATCATGGTAAAAGAGCGGACCATCTTAAGAAAACTATTGGAAAATATTTGGCTCCACAAAACCCACAGGTATACCTCTGTCTTCAGTAGATCTTAAAAAACAGATTATAGGCCAAGTCTTTGTCTTAAAATGATTTTTAGACATCCAGCAGCAAAACTATACCTATTATCATGTAAAACATTTGTGATGGAGCCCTTAGAGGGATTAAACTGCTTAGACATCTGGTTCTTATCATTGCCACGGTGGATAGACTCTGTGAGTTTCTCTGGAGCGGTGCAACACATAAACCACTCTGAATAACTTTAACATCTTAAAGACTGACACGCAGAACTATTTAAGAAATAATCTTTAATCTATCTTTAAATCTATAATAATAATTTAAGAGTTTGAGTAACTACCGTATCAGTTCTACAGCCAGTGGTGTGGGCTCATGCTAACTTTGTAGTACATTAAAACAGCTGACACCACACGTGATAAATTTTGTGCTTAGCCAGTCAGCCAGATATTTTTATTTTTCACAATAATAATTTAAAAGAAACGCCTCTATCCTAACAGTTTAACCTTTCACATGCATTCAACATTGTTTTGAAATTAATAGTGCAATACAAATTTAGATATTTTGGCAAAAAATATATGTTTTTATTTTTATAGTATTTTCTAAAGCTTGTCCAACCTAGCAACAGTTGCTGCAAAAGAAGCATGGACAGGAAAGGTCAGTTCAGATGTACACGTCTCTTTAAAATGTCCAGTATTGAAACCAGTGTGCCTCGCAAAAACATGTAGAAACCTCTTTATAAATGAAAGACATGACTGGTGTATATGTTAATTGTGGCAAACTGTGCTTTAGTGTTCAGATTTTACACTAACATTCCAACCAGCTGATACAAAGTCTGCATCTTTATGTCTTTGTTGTATATTTCGTTCTGCATTGTCGATACAGCGGGACTTAGGGTTCCAAGTGTTCAATGCCTTCGAGTTTTTGACTGTATGTGATGTTCCTTGTATGTGTGAATTCAAAGCAAAGCCAAAACAATCCCACCGTCAAAAGTATACATGAATGTTAAAATATTAAAGGTGCCTTAACTTCAGAGCATTGTTGAATATTGTTGAATATAGTTAAGTGTATTACTATATATAATTGTTTTAATTTTGAAGAAGGGAACTGGTTGGCCTAGTTTGCTTTGTACACTGCATGCAGCGTAGATGTTCGGATTCGAATTGTATCTCATCATAACCGTTCGTCTCGTTTCTGTGTCGCTTGCAGCAGAATATAGAATGTATTTTATTTTGAAGCTTTTACGTCAGTGTAAACTTGTATAGATGTCTTCAAAGAGAGGAAACAGAGTATGACTATATATTTGTGTATAAAGTTATATTTTTGAAAAGTATGATCTAGAGCCAAGCTATAAATCTAATCGCATACTGTGAATTTTTTGGGGCTTATTTCTATAGAAAAATGTACTTACAGTGATATGTGACATGATTTTATGTTTAAGCCTTTTTTGTTCGTTTTTGCCCCCAATGAAAATGTTTCCCAATGCTGTGATTTTTTGTGTTTGATATTTCCCCCTTTTTGCATTGTAAAGCATCCATCCACATTTTAGGATTTCAGTATGTAGTTGGAACTGTCACTCAGCTTTGGTGGCATTGTGTTTGGTTATGTATGTGAGGGTGTGTGTGCGTGCATGTGTACTGTTTTTTTGCATTGCTCTATATAACAGCCATATTTGTGTTCTACATCACACACACACACACACACACACATTTTCTTTTTTGGTTTTATGTCAGATACCCTTCCTGACACAACCCTCACCTGGGCTTGGGATGTGTATTCTACATCAATGTCCAACAGTGGAAAGGCTTTTCCACTGATTTTCCAAAACTTTAATATAATTCAAAATTATAAATTGTAATCTTCTCTACAAAGCACAGTTTCACATCAGACCGCTCTGAAAGATCTCATTTGAGTTTTATCCTGTGGTGGTAGTAAGAAAACATAGGAAGCGTATTTAAATATTCATTAAAGGAAAGGTACTTAGGGATTTTGCATTTGAATGCCTGCCATGTACTACTGTGCTATGAATGTATTTAAAAATGTATCATTGCAAATCAATCAAAACTATTGTAAAACAAAGGTAGCATGTTTATAACCATTTCATGTAGTAACTTTTCATGAGGAAACTTCTGAAGACATTAACTCTTCAGACACCTGGACAACTCTGACTCAAGATTCTCTCAATTGTCTCATTTCACTTCAAACCACTCTAAACAGCTATATTTATTACTTAATCCATTATTTATGCCAAATTAAAAAGTAAATTAATGGTCAGTAATTCTTATCTGTACCTTGGCCAACAGAGAATTAGCTTTAAAAAGAAATTACAGTCAAGCCAACTGGTAAATATCCAACCTGTTTATTGACATCTAGTTTAACCAAAGAAGCTGTTCCACAATATTTCATTTATTTTTTTAGTGCTTCTTAAAGCCAGTTTGTAGTCCAGCCACACAATAGAAGAAGCTGTTGTTGGCAGATGTTGGGGCGCTGTAGGCTTTCGTAGTCCTACACCAGCGACAAAAAGTCAGAATAGACCACTAGCCACAAAGTAAACAGCCACAAACTGTGACCACAGCAACTCTTCAGAACATAGAACTCTGAGGTTCTATCCAATCACAGCCTAGCAGGCACAAATATTGGCGCCTAAACTATAAATTGTTTCTACTATAGTGTATGTAGGAAAAGCCTTTATTATACTCATTGTTCATAACAGTCACTTGTGTTCATCAGATTTTAGTTCCTTATGAGCTCCTCATGTTAGACAGATGTTTGAGCTAATTAAGTTTTCAGGATCATCTGAACTGAGGAATCAGGACCTGATTAGATCTGTAATAAAACTCTGCAGGAAAATCAGTGGGAGCGAAACTCATTAACAATCAAATACTGAACACCATATGACTGCAAATGTTGGAAAAATTTAACAAACCCAACAGTTCTGGCTTAATAAGCATATTATTGACCTTTAGCTCTTGAAAAGTTTTTTTTTAAGATAACGTTGCCTTTTGGCCAGTAGTATCTACTCTCACTGGCCTCTTTATTGGAACCCCTCCTTTGTATCTACTTTATGCTGGCATACCGCTGGATGTACAGTTATGAACAGCCCAGGTCAAATGATTTGTTTTGTTTTGTTTTGATTTTCTGAGTTGTTTTGATGTCCTCTTAAATATGCCACAACTTTTGTGCAAGCCACATTTAATGTTGTTTTTCTCCCCAATTTGTTAAATTCAGCAAAAAAACAGCAATTGTGCAAAATGTGTTCTTTGTAGAGATTATATAACTTATTTTCACTTCAATCAACAAGACCCCCCAACTTTTGCATACGACTGATTAAGTGACACTTTAACGCAGGTGGAATTTCAGTGAAGTGGCCAGTGAGTGCATAGAAAGCACACTCTAACGCCACCTTTCTAGAGCACTCCAAGCTTTGTTTGCTTTCCTTGTCTGAGTGTTGGCTGTTATATCTACCTCATATTTGAAGTCTGGGTGGCTGTTGTGTTCGTATGTGTGAACGCGTACTTTGTGCTGGACTGGATGTACGTTTGTGATTGTAGGGATGAATACATTAGCAGAGTATATGTTTTGTTAATCTCCATTACACATATCACTGTAATTATCACTAAAGGCTGGATGTTTTATCATCATATCGAATATTAAAGGCCCTCCGGAGTCAGTTTTTCAGCTAACGGAGGCAAACCATCAGCTGTAAATGTGAACTGTAAAACACTCAATGCAGCTTTCAAATCTGTTATTGCAGCTTATGCTAATGTTGGTAATTCTTCTGTGACCCGTACCTTTTGTTTGTAAATAGATTGCGCTGTAAATATGCATGCCATATGAATGTCCTGTATATAAAAAAATAAATTCTTATAATCTTTGTGAAATTTGTTTGTATATCTGTTTTCAAGATCTGCCGTAGGCCTCACGTCATATCATTATATAGTGTAATGTAATGTTTTGGAAGCCATCAAAGCGCCCTTTGGCTGTGGTTTTTCTAAACGCCAGGTCTTCCAATACCCATAAATCTTTCTTATTGCATACTATAAGCACTCCCAGTGTTGTAGACATTGTCTCGGAGCAGCATATGCATTAATAATGTGTTAGGATTGGCTCTAGAAGCAAAACTGCAGTTTTGCTCCATCCCAGGGGTCAAGTTATTATGCGATGTAGACCATGTGTAGCTCTGGCTTGATGAGTGCGTGCATAACCTACACACAAACATACACACATTTCTCAGGACATGTATTCAGACCTCATCATAAATATATAAATTTATATCTTTATATACAGACTTCATCTAATCTTGAAAAAAACATTCATATAAAAGCAGAAAACATACCTTTTCAAAAGTTACTAATCATTTTTTTAGTATTTAGAATGTCCACCCATTGCTTTAATTAGAGCTTCCCTGTTTATAGAAGATTTTAGATTTTTCCACACTTTAAAATTTGATCTTGATTTTTTTTTCATTATTTGCTTATTACAAACCAAGTAATCTCTCTTTATACTCTGTTATCCCTGTAAACCCAGGTGCTTTAATGGTCAGGAAGCCCCATTGGACCACAACACTGCTGTGTCTGATCCACTCATACCAGCACAACACACACTAACACCCCACCACCATGTCAGTGACACTGCAGTGCTGAGAATGATCCACCACCCATATAATTCCTGCTCTTTGGTGGTCGTATGGGGGTCCTGACCACAGAATAACAGGGTAAAAGGAAACAAAGCATATTCGGATAATATATAATATTTTATATTCATGTAATTAATGTAATATGAATGAATAATGAAAGTTATGTTTTAAATACACCTACTAATAATGTATTAATGTTGTATAAGTGCAAATGATATATCTGAATTGTTATAAATGGAGTTCACTGTAAACAGTAAATATTTCTTGTCAGTGTGTTTGGGGACCTGCTCTGAGCGAGTACATGCAGTTTGGTGGATGTAGGTTTAACGAAACCATAATGTTTGGGTGCGCTCGAAAATAAATGGGACTCTATGGGGAAAAAGGCGTAATGGTAAAAAATGACAAACAGATGAGTGCGTGTCAAACCAACACTGCAGTGGTGGTCGGGAGTCTGCCCTGAATCAGTGTATGCGAAATGGTGACTGTCAGTCGAGCAGAATTACAGTAGATTGGCGTGCACTTTTCTGTCCTAGAAATATTGTATTCTCTATGGGAAAAAATCCAGGAAAAAATCTGTTGTTTTTTGGAATTCATGCATCCTATTAAAAAGCTGTATAATCACATAATCAGACTAGACAATCTGGAGTTGGAACGGTGTTGATATTTCCAAAACTTCGGGACAAGTTACACAGCCATAATCTGGCAGGATAGCAATATAATTGCACATTGCTTTGCAAAGCACAACCATAATACTTGCTGTCTGGTAACTAATGTAAATAACAATAATTCAGTTCAGAGCAATGTTATAAGGTTTTACAACCTATATAAAAATATGTGCATCAAAATAAATCTGAATAATGGTTACAGATGAGTAATATTTTGAATCAAGAATCAACATTTTTAAAACTAACCCCAGCATGTGGAGGCTGTTCTTTAGCTCCCACAGTGTGCCTCAAATTAAAGCGACTGAGAGGGAGATCAACATGAATTCTCTAACTTAAACAACCATATATTTAAACTCCATGCATGTTTTAAAGAGGAAAGTGAGAGATGAAAAAATACTGGCTCAAGGAAAGCTGGAACAATCTACTGGTGACATCATCTCCAATTTTGAACTGACCGGTCCACAATCTGACCATCCTGGGGGTGTCTCGCCATGGAAACATGACATCACCTTAACTAGAGCCTAAACTGTCAGTCGGTCTTACTGGATCATGTTGTTGTTTTGCATGTTTCTCAGAATCCCAGAATGAAGACAGATTTACCATCACGCTCGTTTATCATATCTTTTTTCCGAGTGTTTTTTTTATCTGTTCAAGATGACAGATGATTGGATCACAGAAGGATAAAATGTGCCTTGTTTTTTTGTTTTTCATGAGCAATTTATTTCCTTAGATCCTCATTCTTTATCCATCGGCATTGTCTGTCTGGACTGGGGACAGCTGTGCTCTTAGCTGCCCTTAAACATCCTCATCAGGTCCAAACTATTGCACAAGCTTAAATAAAAGCTTTGTGGCTCTAGGAGTGAACTGTATAACATTTCCTGTGGATACAATTTATCACCATACAGCATTGTTCAAAGCGCATTAAGGTAATACCTGTCTGTATTGGGCTTAGAATGCATGAAAAATATGTTGTCATTGAAGCTGTAAGATTATCTTCAGTCTCATACTGTTGTTACTGTACAACCATTGTGACCATATGAGAAGTACTGATAAAAATAGAAAGCAGTAAATAATAAGTTGAATAATAAGTTATGTTAACTGGAAATCGTACAAAAACAATATTTTTTGTTTACCTTATGAATGTTCAATTTTGAATATATCCTTATTAAAGATCTGATGACTGCAAAACATTACAAAAAATGTACCAAATGTTTTCATTGGGAGACCCTGCATGCTCTGATTATGCAGCCATGCTGTTTATGCTGTGTAACGTGCAGAACGAGGCTTGGTCCTGTTGAAACAAGCATGAATGTCCCTGAAAAAGACAGCATCTAGATGGCAGGCTCCCAATTGTATTTTGTGTTATTGGTGCTTTGACAGATGTGCAGGTTACCAACTAATATCCCCACAAAGCACAGTTCTTTTCATCTTTGGCCAGAAGAACACAACATCTAATACTTCCATAAACAATTGAAAAGGTTGATTTGTTAGACTACAATACATGTTTCTGTGGGCATCTGCTCATTTCAGATTTGCTCACGTTCAGAGAAGTCAGCAACATTTCTAGATACTGTTGACTTTCAAAGTTGACTTCATTAATGTGTAGGCCTTTCCAGGATGCTGCTTTTTTGTATACCCAAGCACTGTATGGCAACTGTATTTTTTTACATTTTACCATATTTCCTAGCTTTTAATAGCTATACCATCTATTTTTAAGTAATAATAAACATATAATTACAGAAAAAGTAAACATTAAATATATTGTCTTTGTACTTTTTTTCAAGAGTTTGTTCAAGTAGAAATGATTGCTTTCTGTTATTGTTTGCATTTTACTTACTGTCCCAGCTGCTTTTGGAACTGGGTTTCCAGACATACAATTTAAAATAAATACATATCATACATGATCTACATGAAATAGTCTTTTAAGTGGTTTCTTTAACACTGCAGAAGCAAACGAATAGTATAATTATTTTGGCCAAGAAGCACAGTCTGGTGGGCCTACAGGAGAAACTTGAAAGGACCAAGTTCTTTATATTTCTTGTATTTCATCAGGTCCACTGATAATGTTATTGTGGTTTAGTGTGCTCAGTTTTGAAAAGACTATGGAGAACTTTATGTTTTGCATTCAATTGTGTCTTTAGTGTTTCTGTAGATGATCTTTTGAGTGAGTCACTGAAGAGCATATAAATTCCTTGTGTATTGACAGTTGACTGTATCATATATTTGTCGTATGGGAGGCATGTTATTTGACATAGGGCATCCATAAAACTGTTTACGTAGGCTACAAATAAGTGATAAATGAATGGAATACCCTGAATAAATATGTGGAGAAACATGACAAGTATGCTTCCAGGTGTACTTCATAAGACAATTACATAATTAACATCTTTCCATGCTGAGCAGGTCCAGTTGACCTTTAATTTGGATGAAAATAGAAAGAGGAAAAGATCTACTTACTGCAGCATGGAAGGCTAGATCTTCAGTGGGGCTGGTGTTTTAGTAGTGAATGAAGTGACATCTGCATTGGCTAGAAAGTATGAAGCAAAGCACATATTCAATGACAGATGTTTGTGTAGTGGTATGACAAAAACAGAAGAGCAACTGCTCCACATCTGGAGCATGTCTGAGACTATCAATGCAAAGACGTGATAAGTGTCTATATAAAGCCCGACGAGCCCAACTGCTCGTTATGGAAACAAATGTAAAATCTATAGACCCTGGTTTAAAGAATTGTTGGTCAGGTGAGTCATCTTTCCCCATATACTCAAGAGAACATTGAGAACATTTCTATCCAGATGGGAGTGGATGACAGTGTACCCATCCACTGTATATGTGGGGTCACTCAATAGTTGGATAAAATAGCTTACTGAAAAAAAAACTGTTTCAGCAGCATCCTCACCACAAAATTCAGCATCAGAACTTTGCAGATGAGCATCTAAACATGCCTCATGAGCCAGAAGGCACCTGCTGCACTATTTAAGGTGGAACAGGAAAACTGTAAAAGTACACAGCTATAATGTTAATGTGGAGAGGTGCTGACTTGCAGAATGTTTGTTGGTGGTTAATACTCAGGAAAAAACAGAAAACCAAGTGACAGTCACTGTGGAGCACATTGGTACCAAAGTCAATCCAATCACTAACTAACAAGTTACTTTTGCATGCTTTATTAGTGTTCCTAAGTAGAAGGTGCTGTCCTGATAGCAGCAAATCTTTCAGTTCAGTTAAAGTCCCTCCTCATAACGTCAGGGTCACGTTTAACATATACTGTGTTCTTGTGTTTGTACCTTTCTCTCATAATGTTGTATAAACTAGTGCAGTACAGGCTCATCACCTCCATCACCTCCATTCTGGTTTTCTCTTACTGCCTTTTGGATGAGTGCAAACAAAAGAATTCAAAATTTAAGTGTGTGATCACCTATTACAGATTATTCGGTAAAATCTGATTGGTTTTGAACACGGCTCAGCCAATCAGATTTTGGAACCAGAATCCAGATAATAAAAGAATCATCCTAAAGCCCCATTTAACCCCTGCTGAACTTTCATGACACGGCCACGTTCATATTTATAATCTCTATCCTGCTCATGCACGTGTGAAATGCTAAGATTAGCCCTCCTGCTGCAGCTGCACGTTCTACCGCATGGGATTTTAAATTTACTATGTGCACTCGGCTGCCAGTGTCAATAAAGCCGGTTTGATTCTGCTGAGTAGCTGAGTGTTTTGATTGTGGTGCTGGGCTGCTGGACGTATATTTTGCTGAGGAGGACGAGAGCCTCAGTCTTTATGACTGGAAACACTGGACGAGGTCCAGCGCTGAAATGTATACGGCCACACAATTACAACTCTGTCACTTCAAACTGCGCCAAAACATACACATATACTCCAATACACTTCATAGCACACACACGGGTTCTTTCAAAAATGAAAACCAGCACAACACATGCATATCTGCATGCACGTACACAAAGATATGATAATCATGCAGTCTAAAAGTATTTGGACACCCATTCTGATCAATGAATTGTTGACACGTAGAAAACTTGTAGAAAATCATTGTCTCAAGCAGTTATACGAGCATCAGCTGGAGGGGTTTAAAGCCCCCACTGGTGTGAGGCAGTGGAGTGATGAAGCTCCTTCAACTACCTCTGGGATGACTTGGAGTGCCATTTATGTAACCATCCAACATCAAGCAGCTGACCTCACTAACGGTGATGTAGCTGAATTCTCCTCAGTCTGTTCAGTGTCAAAACGCTAAGCAAAGCGGCTCGATATTATCTATGTTTAGAGAAACTGTTCAGAGTGAAATGTGTAGACCAAACTAACAACTTATAAGATTGAAGTTGTCCAGAATCTCTCTAAAGATGTAGGAGCTATGTGGGAATTTCCTATTCCGCCTTAATTGATCCCACAGTTACATTCTAGTACATATACAGTAGCATTTAAGGGGAAATAGAATATTTGATTAAAATGCTGTTTTAAGATGAACATTGATGATGTCCATTGGCAGTTTCATTTCATGTAAAGTATATGAAAAAAGGCAGATAAACCCTTCACATTCCAGAAAAGAACATTTCTGCATATAGTCTGCCATTTTTGTTTAGTAATTTTGGAATTGGTCCTTTTCCTGTTATCATTTGCAAATGTGGGATTTGTATTTGAAGAAGGAGACAACAGCTTTTGAGGTTCAGTGCCATTGCACTCTACTTATTCAACTATGCCAATGTAAATACAGATTTCCACTTTATGGAACCTATAAATCAGTTTGGGGGACTGTGAGATGTCTCTGGTGGAAATGTGTATCCAAGTGGTTGTGCTTCAGACCCCCAAGAACAAACAAATCTAACAACTCTAAACAACTGCAAGCATGTTGACAGTGTATTTAAAGAGATGTGTCTTCCATGTATGTAAGTCATTTATCTACATGTCACAACCTCCATCGTCTCCCAAGATCAAATCAACGATACGGACTCTGACTCCCAGAACTCTCTTGCTAGACACAGACTTGCCAGACTTCTGACCAGAGTCATGTGACATACTACTGGTCTGGGTCACCTGACTTTTAATTACTCTCACGTGTTAACCTGTGTATTTAAGTCCTGTTCTTTGTTCGTTGCCAAATTTTGTCTCTCATAGCATTACTCAGCATACCATCTATCCTGTCTGTCTGTTTGTTTACCTGTGTATTACGTTGTTTCAGTTTTTCTCCACATTGCCTTGCCCTTTTTGTACTGATTGTTTGGTTTTGACCGTCGCCTGTTTTTTCGTCCTTTGAGATGTATGAAGCCTCTTTAACTTTATCTCTGAGTGTGTCTCAAACCTGTCGTGTCCTGACACTACATCATATCGTCATCAGTATAATGTTGATTTTGCATTTGAAACCTAAACATCAAGTCCCACCAAAGTGGGAGTTATTAAACTCTCAATTGCAGAAGGAACGAGTGAACAAGTGTCTGAACAAATTGAACATGTAGTGTATATACAATTTTAGTTAACACCAGAGGCTGAGTGGACCTCTCTAATGCCTTACAGCACTACTTTTTATAATTTGTTTGATTATTCATAGCTAATTCGGTTGAAGGTGCTTCATCGATAATTTCAGTCCATACCACATTTTTAAACATATAAATTAATAGATAGATAGAAAACTATGATAGTGTGTATTTGCTTTGTCACTGCTGTTTGTTGTCTATAGTGTCTCCCTTCAATGTCACTCGTCCCATCTTGTCATGCTTCATCTATGTGCAGTGGGAGTGTATTTGAGTGATTTAAAGGCAAATTGTCATATAAATAAAATGAAGTCATTAAAATCGTACCAAATGGATGTGTGCAGTGGAGTTAATGAGCAGCCTCATCAGTGGGTCACTCTGTGAGGTCATCCACTTTAGGCCACACTAAAGCATCAACAAGCGCATCACCACGGAAACAAGGCCTGGCTTCCAGATGTGAGCCAAAAGCTGCAAAACCCACAATCACAGCATCTGCAATGTGATGAAAAGAAGTTAATAATACACATGAGAGAGAAATTGGAGGCAGATGACTAAATTAGAGCTGAGAAAAGTACCATGTGTTGATAGTAGAGGCAGGCATCTGTGCATCACTCTTGTACTTGTTCTGAGTTAAGTAGTTTATATTTATTTATATATATATTTATATGTAGAAACTAAATTCTAACGCAAATACAATTCTATCACTGGAAATAAATTCACTTTTATAATAGAACAGCTTATTTACACATTTGTATTAATCTCATATTTTATTTTTATTATTAAATAAGCTTGATGGCTGACAGTGTTACTACAGTTGTGTAATAGTCCGACTAGTGTTTTTTCAAACATTAATTTCTGATTGTAATAGTAGCTGTGTATTTACCTGCATTATGTTAGGATGCTATAATCATTATATGGGTACATGGTTATTAGAGACACAATATAAATATTACTGTGTTTTGCACAGGTTACAAAAAAGCATATATTTGTATAAGCTGTATTACTGTAATCCATTTTAATTGACAATTACTACAGCACCAGTAGTTACACTGCAGTATTCTGAAGGTACAACTATACATTTATAACAGATACTTTAATAATTAAGACTCTTCTACAAAAGAATAGCAGTGATAAAAGGAATCTATTTTTATTTAAGAAATTTCAAATTACCTCCACTACATTTAGTAGATCCTTTTTTTTTACCATTGCCATCAAGTAAAGAGAGGCTGTTTCATTTCTGGCTATGTAAGAGCAGCTACAGGAAGCCAGTGAAGGGGACGTAACAGTAAAAAGAACTTAGGAAAATAGCTGCTGTTTTGTTTTCTTGGGTTAAATCTCCATTATGTTGGTTTAGTTGAACTAAATTGCTTTACAATTGAATTTACAATTTACACATTTCTGACTTTATTATTAGGTTTATTATTTCCCTTCCAAAAAGGAATCATACTCATGAACATCACTAACTCCATTTTAAAATGTTACTTATCCTCCTTTTCCAAATAAATGTTTGGGTGGGGTGGTGTGTGAAGATCTGATGTTACATAACATGAAACATAACTTGAAAAGTGGAACCCCCTTATTGCCCAATCATAACAGACCTCCTAGGTTAATTATATTAGATCTGTGGGACAATCTGTAGCTGCCACTGGATAAAGCTGTGGTCAGGGCTTTGGCTAAAAGCTAAAGCTTAAAAAGCTAAAAAATAAACATTTGCCTAAAATCAATAATAAACAGAAAAGAATTAAGTGATTACAGAGTGAATATACTTATCTACAAAATGGATGTATGTCATATAATATTCAGAATAGCTGTCTATCAGGTTTCTCTTGTTAACTAGTTAACTTCAGGATTTCAGCTTCTAGATGGATGGATAAAGCTCTTTGTGCTACTTCCACTGGAATAGACAGAAGTCCAGTGGCAGCATTTGTCTGTTCTGCTGAGAGAAAAAGTATCAAAATATAATTTACACTTAAAGATATTCTGCCTCTCCAGAATCAGCACAGACTCAGAGGAGATGCCAGCTGTGAGTGAAAGCACTTGTGAAGTTAAGGGGAGAAAATCCACCTTCCTCTTTCACTTTTCCAAATCCTGCACAATGTCACACTTCACTCGTTTTGAGAAGTAAAGGACATTCTCTCAGATGTTCTGTCTTTTTTATCCAGAACTAACTGTTGTGTTCGCCATGTTATAGTCTTAACCATAACATTAGCATTACATTAAGCATAACATTAGTTAACTTTGCTTCGTAGTGAGAGTGAGAGTGAGAGATAAAAATAGCATCACTGTCAGTTCTTTATATCCTTTGTTTTATACCCTTGGTTTAATGCTTCTCTTCAGTATTTGCCATATCTGACAAAGTCATAAGTAATTTATCATAGTGCAGTTTTATTTCCCTCAATTCTTCAACCTGTAGATGATGAAGGTCTATTAGATAATGGTTAGAACATTGCTGTTAAACAATATAATAAAAATGATGATTAAAAGTGTATTGTTGCTGTCTAAAGAAAAACATTTATCTCCATTTTGTTGATTTAAAATGTTCTGTATCGTTACGCAGCAGCTGCTGTTAACATTGTATGAACATTTGATCATGAATGGCCTAATAGAAATACTTCAACATAAATTCTGGTTCCATTGACTTTTATTAAAAGTAAAGGAGGTTATTATTCTCTCCTGTAAAGCTGGCATTTAGGAGCAACTTTTTTTTTGACCCGCAAGTCAAAACGTATTTTGAAGTACTTTGACTTGTGTATGGGTAAAGACTATGCAAACACGCCTCTGATGGATTATATGGAGTCTTAATTTTAAGGGGAAGGTGTAGTGCTAGGACTGTTTGGCTCCTCACCAGAGTAACTGCGCTTATCTTTCTGTCTAACACGAGTCAAACACTCACCCAGAAACAAGGCATTTCAATTCAGATGGCAGCTCTTATTCTCCTTTCTTCTATTTTGCTGTTCTGAAGAGACTCCTTACTGAAGTCCTGTGTTTAGGAGACACTTTAATGACCAGCATCAAAATACATATTTCCCCCCACTCCACTAATAACAAAGCCTTTTAGGGCAAAACCCAGAAAACAATAAATCAAAGATGCAGATTTTTTTACTCCCTTGGTTTTAGCCAAAATTAAAACATACACAGTTTACTCCCCCTTTACCCAAACACAGTTTATAAACCAAAACATGTTTGGTCTGAAATATGGTTTTAGTTTGGTTTAGCAATAGTGGCTTATAAAATGTGTAACGGGAAGAGAAGTTGATTTGAAGTGTTTGACATTTTAATTGGGGTTAAACAATGCTTTTGCTCATCTGTTTATTTTGCTTTGCATTGTTTTATTCAAAGTATTTTTTTAGTTGATTAAAACCAGTTAAAACACCTTTTACCGCATGAAGTACTATTTCAGGGGTTGTACTAACAAGCCGTCTTTTGTAGCACGGTAGGCTCTATAGGGCGAAACTTTCATGTAAATAATTACTGCTTGCTTTGCATGTTCTTTAAACTTATTTGCAACATTTCCAGCTGTCTTAAATCAGTGAGATAAGTTTCATGAAACAGTTTTGAGTGACTTATCATTGAAAGTGGATTGGTGGTCTCCTGAAATAATGCTAATTTCCTGATAGCCGGTTAGCTGAATTAGCTAGTTAGTATGTCAACTAATTGAATGGCGGCATGTTTTATGCTTTTTAATTTGTTAACTACAGCAAATAATTGTACATTAACATTTTAAATGTGCTGTTTAAGTGTGTGTTTTCTGTGGTTTATACTTATTTTTGCTTACAAAACCAATAAAACATGTTATTTGTATTGTGCATGTTGTACTGTGTATATGTACATGTATGTAAATGTGTAATATATATGTAGTCAGACTATTAACAAAAAGTATGCTGAGTACACAAATGTAGGCTGCTTGCAGGTTTGGTTCATCTTTAATTGCTTTCTATAACTGTAATGTTGCATAGAAATTATGATTCATGCAACTTGCAACCTGCAACTAGACGTGTGAAAGTTCTACCACATACAGTAAACCTTGCAGGCTTGCAGTTTGCAAAGTGTTACCTAGTCTGGCATAAGCTTCCATTGCCTGGTAGCTGCATTAGTCTTGTAGCTTCAGTGCAAAACTATAGAAGCACACTTCAGACACCAAGCATGTCTTGGCTGATGGACTACGTGTAACAGGGGAAATTATGCAAATGTCATTTTGGTCAATCAATGGATGACTTGTTAATTCCCAGTGACGCTGACACTGCATATAACTTCCAAAGATAATCGTCGTGTTTTGATAAGTATAACACATATTCTATTTAAGCTTCTATAAAAACGATTTTTGTGGCAAAAGAACTTTACAGCACATGTTGAAAATCAAACAAACCTTTTGAAAAAGCTGGTGCTTATTTTTACTCACAGATACAAAGAGGCCCCTCCACAGTGCCAGCGTGATGGTCTTTGCCAGAAACGTAGGCCAGATGTTCCAGCAGGACCAGCCTTCATTTTGGTTTGTTATTCCGTGGCAGAGCTCAGTTGTGTTTCTGCCCGGGCAGCTCTCTGGATCCCCCCAAAACACAAGCACCCCCCCACACCCGCTCCATCCACCAGCCCCTAAACACTACCAGATGCTGTACCCACCTCCACCAATACCATCACAAACACAATGGCCAGTCAGTCAGCTGAAAGCTAAAGCAGATGTGCGGAGGTAAAGGGCCATACAGAAAGTACGCATACATCCAGAGGCAGCTTAACCCTTAAAGTTCTTATTATCATTTTGCAACACTATTCAAAGTCAACGTGAAGCAGAAATCATTTCGCAATTCCTCTCATGTTGTGATACGTTTCTGAGTATAACACAGGGAGTGGTTGGCTGGACTTCTAAAGATCCAGTTCAGTTCACTGTAGGACTGTTTTGAGGTATCTTCCCCCCATTTCACCCCATAAAAATGTGCAGATTTCACTTTTTCTTATTTAATATGAGTTTCTACGCAACCAACTTGCTAACAAAACCTGCACCAATTCAGTCTTACATGCAAAATTACAAACAACATTTAAAAAAATAGAAACACTGGCTGTAAAAGGAGTGTGAAAAACATTTTCCCTCTTCATATTTCTTCTCTCTCTCCACATCTCATCTACACATCTCATGTCTGTCCTATTAAACATTTGGTCTGTAGTTATGCTGTGTTTGAGTGGTGCAGAAACTGGGAAATACCAATTATCTCACTTGTAAATCGCACTTGAATGGCCTAAAAAGTCATATTTACAACAACTAAACTCTTCTAGATAACTCTTCTTGATTCTAGATCTCAAATTTATGAGATTTATAAAATATAATTAACCTTTTACACATGTCAAAAATGCAAAACTTGCAGTGAATGTGAAAAAGTTATATACCTGATGTGCTTTTTGACACAACAAATAAAAAACAAAAATCTGTTTTCTCTTCCTGTGTGGAGGGCATATCTCTAAACGAACACCTGAACAGAGACGTCATATTGGAATTGAAATAGCTCCAGAGTTTGAGGATGCAGTAAATAAGCCCCTGATATGTGTTACATGTTAACAATCTTTAGCCTATAAGGTTCTGGGCTGGGTAAAAAATATTCAAGGCTATAGCCCCAGAAGCTCCTGCCAAGTGACGCCGCTGCCATTTTCTCTTATAAGGGCAGCAGCAAGCATTATTTCATTGCTTAATATAATATTCCTCTGCCTGGTGATGTAATCAAACTTTAAATACGTTTCAGAAGTGGGCAGAACTCTTTAAAGACTAGAGAAAAACAAGAAATACTTTTTAAAATACAATGACATGATAAATTACACTAAAGTATACATGACTAGGGACTTGACATAACAGTGTAAATGAAAGTTTGTACAGCAGGAATAAAATGTAATTAAACACATAGAGTTGGGCCAGCAGTGAAGCAAAATTAAAAGAAAACTCAGGGTCACAATGTCTTTAAGGCAGACATAATATGTTTAACATACTATTTTACAAAAGCCTGTATGCACCTTTACACATGTTAAAACCAAATGTCAGGCCAAGTTTTCATCCCATTACTATTATTAAACAATGTTTTAAACATTAGACAGTGTGTTTGTATACATTATTTTGGAACCTTTCTGTACATGACTTTTGCACAGGCCACATTTTTGTTTTGTTTAGTTGGATGGACTAGTAGCTCCTGCAAAACTATACAAGCAGGCATTTGATAAATATACTCTTTTTCAGCTTTTCCTTTAACCCAATATATCCCAATATTCCCACCTCCCAGTAGGAAGAGCGTATCCCACGGCTGAGGAAGGCAGAGGTTGAAGGCAGTTGTGGGGTCAGTTATTTTGTGTATTTGCGTTACCTCCTCAGGGAGCAGAGGCCGTGTACAGTTCAAAGCTAAAAATGTCAGATATGTGGGGTAGAGAAGGTCTCGGTGTGTGTGTGACAGAGCTGCTGTTATTGTGACCCACCTTTCGGCCAGTAGAGCAAAGTGTTT
The DNA here is from genome assembly GCA_021613375.1 of Megaleporinus macrocephalus. NCBI lineage: Eukaryota > Metazoa > Chordata > Actinopteri > Characiformes > Anostomidae > Megaleporinus > Megaleporinus macrocephalus. The sequence goes on along the minus strand of CM038704.1, from coordinate 30,468,910 downwards.
GATTGATGCTCCCTGTGGAGAAGAAGAGGATGCTTTGTTGCTGACCACTCAGCCTGGGCGAGTAGGCTTATGCGGCCATGCGAGCCTTTCCTGTGTGTCGTGATCTGGTTTTAACGTTTTCTTGCAATGCAATACTTTCCTCCGTCGTCCACAAACACAAACAGGATACCATTACACAAGAGTGGGCCAATAACTGGGTCATCTGGAGATGCATTGAATCCCAGCTTAACTGCAGTAGGCCTTTCATTGTTTCTGGATAGCACACATGGATGAAAAATACCTGGCTGATAGTACTATAGCGTCTGTCTAAGCATAAAAAACTTTCATTCGAACCAGCCTCAGTTCTCTTTTAAAGAGAAACACAGTTCAGTGCAGTTTGGAATGTTGGTAAAGTAATGCTGAGTGAATATGAACTCCACTTATTTAGTGAATTCTTTTAGTGTAGATGAAACCAGCCAAAACAAAGCTTACAAGTTTCATGGTGAAAGTTTCAAACAGCTAGTTGCAAGTTGCGTGAAACATAATTTTCATGCAAATTCACAGTTATATAAAGCAATTAACCATGAACTCCTGGTAATTAGTGCCCATTATATAAGCCAGCCACAGGTGTGGTGTTGTTCTCAAGTAAGCTGTTTTCAGTAATGTTGTTTTCAGTGAAACTGAATGTTGTTTGTGGCAAAGTATAACATGTGTATGTATAACGTTATATGACAGGTGTCAGGGAATCACTTAGCGATGCAATTCTCCACCTACCAATCATCATGTGCCACTAGACCAACTATTTTCTACAGGATTTTACAGCTGTGACATGTGTACAGTGCTGCTTGAAATTTTGTAATTATCTTAAACTTTTAACTGTGGCCTAAACATGATTACACTGTTATTGTGTTGGGTTTTCTTTCATAAACACCAAACTTTAGGTTAAGTTTCAATATTTCAACTGGACTAAGGTCTGAACTTTGACTTGGCTATTCCAAAATGCAACATTTTCTTCTGCATTAACCACCTTGCAGACAAGTTGGTGTTTTTAAAGTGATTGTCTTTCTGCATGACCTGTTAACCTGTCAATCATTAACAGCAAAACACTTCTAAACAATGATGCTGCCACAACCATGTTTCAAATGGGATGAGGTTCTTATGCTGGAAAACAGTGTAAGAGAGGCCTGCAGATTGTGAGATTCTAACATAACAGTTCTTTGAAATCTATTTGGCTGACACCTCTTGGGATGGGTAACAATGGTTTTGAATTTACTACATTCGTACACTCCCTGACAGTAGGTCAGTGAAGTACAAACTCATCAGAAATAGTTTTGTCTGTGTCAAAAGATCTGATCGTATGTTAGGTCCTAATTAAATAGCAACGTACAACATTTGAAATGGTTCCCAAACAGCACTGTATGTTCATTATTGCAGACTGGCAGGGAAGATAATTCAACAGACACATTCTCTAAAACCTCACCCACATGTATCTGGATATTTTTTATTAATGTCATTTTGTCTCTCAAAATAACTTTAATCAGTACCAGCAGTGCTTTAAAGGCCTCGGTTTTACTCAGGAAACTACATATTTTTATATTTTACACACATTAAAAGTCCAGTTTATAAGGTAAAATAAAAACTTTAAAAAACAAAAGAAAAGCTAATGCTAGTTATAAGTTTGTTTATGTCATGGTTGCTCCACCATCTCTGACACCTCCACAAAGACAGAGCAGCTGAGTTTGAATTATGGTGTTAGGGTTTATTTTGAATCTGACTCTGGTTAATGATAATCAAATCACATATCTTCAGGATCATTAAGGTACTTTAAATATTTGCAGTTGAGGTGACACCCCATTTACAGGACCTGAGCACAGTACGTTCTGACGCCTTTGCACTGCAGTTTAATAACAGATAAGACAAACTCAATTATTCTTATACAACATGTTGTTCCAAATCACCCCTTAATGGGTGAACACAGAAAAAAATCAATGTAGAAAACAACTACAGGTGGTTCGCAGTGAACTGTGTGATTGTCAGTGGATTGTCAGACTTTAGGAGATTTGCTGTTCTTCAATGGTCAGCACCCTCATAGGACACAGCAGTGCTGTTGGAGTTTTTAAACACTGTCCACTCATTGTCCACTCTATTAGACACACCTACCTTGTAAATGGAATGCTCATTTGTTGCAGCACAGATTATGCTGGTCATCCTTTGTTCTTCCATCAGTGGTCACAGGCTGCTGCTCACTGGACGTTGGATGCTGGATGTTGTTGGCTGAGTATTTTTGGTTTGTGGTCTATTCTCAGTCCAGTGGCACTACTGTGTCTGATCCACTCATTCCAGCACAACACGCGTTAACAAACTACACCATGTCTGTGAAAAAAATAAGAATAGGCAATGAGTGTAGCATACCAAGAAAGTGTACTTTATGAAGTGGCTGGTATGTGACGTTCTTGCTTATTTTCAAGTTTGTTGAGATCACATAAACAACTCAACATGCTTTCAGGCAGCTGTGTGATGATTAGGAATGCAGGTGCATGATGGTCATTTTGGGTTATTGCTATTACTTGCTAGCTGCATTAGCTTTAAAGTTCCAATGCATAACAAAAAAGCAAGACTACTTAATGCAATTGCTCTATAAATACTGAAATCTATAAGTACAGAAATGTTTAAGAATGCCTCTTCATGGTTTTGTGCTTTTCACTGCTGGACTGCACCAGATCACCACACACGTCCAGATTTAGACATATACTAATTAGCTCCTAACTCGATGCTGTAAGCCAGCTAATACAGGCTTAAGTTTAAATAAATATGAGGAGCACAGCTAAGCACACGTCATGTCCATGACTCTGTCTATTGGGCTGTTTACTCTGAGCTGTCCTTGTATATAAACACACAGTGCTTGGATGATGAAAGCGTCAGAAGCTCTCTCCTGGTGGCTCTCCCGTGGAGGTGCATATTAACCTGTGTCCTCAGCTCTTTATACTGATTTAACACCCAGAAAATATCCACTCACACTCCTCCTGGGCTTCATTCGAGCTTTGTTAAGTGTAAATATTGTAACATAACTCCTTTTATTTATGTGTTTATGTCTACCAAATTACGAGCGGGAGAAGAAACCTCAAAGGCATTCGATTGGATAAAAGTCTTCTTATTTTTTTGTCCTGTCCCAGCAGCTGGTATTCATGAGCAAAGCTCGACAGTGCGTGTGTTTTGGTAGAAAGGGGACAGGGAGGTGATGAAGTAGCTCCTGTTGGCGTAATGGTTGGATTCCTCAGGCCTGTTACCTTTAAGCCTCCCAAAGGAGTCCTCGGCTTTCTCCAATCTCAATAACAGAAGCTCACGCTTTTCCACCACTCTGAACTGTGCCCAGGTCAGTCCAGATTACTGCTGGGGTACATTTTGGTCTATACTTTCTGACTCTTGGTCAAGTGCTTTGTCTGTCTGTATGTCTGTTTTCTTCAGTGTCTCTCTAGCTCTGCTTGGTATTGATGAGCACTCCTGATTTTAGTGCAACGCCATATTTCAGTTCAAATGTAAGAGACATTATTGTAGCAGGACTTCAATTCAATTCAGTTTCAATTCTGATATATTATATAGTGCTTTTTAAAACAATTGTCAAATAAACATGATTTAATTTTGTATGTATGAATCAGTTACAGTAATATTTTACTGCCATTTAAGTAAAGTAGCTGCAAGTATTATAGAGTCTTTCAACAGTGACTGGCAAACAAATCTGTCAAGAGTTGGTAGAAAAATGTGCATTGGGCCAGATAGACCTAGTTCCTGAACAACATCACTATAACATCACTATAAAGGTGCATGGTTGTTTAGAAATACTGATGTGTATTCATGAATATATAACTAACAATTAAAGCTTTCATAAACTTAAAATGTTTTAATTGCTAATATGTGGAGATCATTTTATGAAGGACAAAATATAATAGCACATTTTCTCTTTGGGTTGGGTTTGAATACTGAATACATAAAAAAACAGTGCATGCCCAAGATAAGATTAGATTAGATCAAATCCCCCAGCATTAGTGAACATTTAGAATGCCAACACCAGTAAACAGTTTTCAAAGATCACACAAAGGCTTCAAGTTATTTTCACCTATAAGCACCTTGTATGTAAACAGGAGTCAGGAGGCAGGAGTCTAAAGGTCAAATAAGGGGGCACAAATCCAAACCAAGGGTGCAATGCTTGCTGTATCACCCCTGTATAACTACACACCCATTACAGTTATATACACTGTACAAAATCCAACTTACATTTTAGTTTTTTCTGAGCAAAGAATTTTTTAAAAAACAATGGTTTAAAATTATTTTGAATTAGCTGAATATCAGATGATTAACAAAGCAATAACCTGTGTTTACATTCTGTTCAGTAAACATATTATTTGAAGAATTTTATGATTTTTTTTGTCAGCCATGTTACTTATTACAACAAACCTTTTCACCTTTTCAGTTTGCCTGCCTGTAACAATGAGGAAAAGGTGAAAAGTTTAATACATGAAACTTAATCTGAGTGTTGTATACTATTAAATAGAAGCTTAAATAGAGACAGTGAGATAATTAACATTGAATACTGTTGGCAATATAAGCCCAAAGGCCTTTGCCTACTGTAGAAAATTGGCCCATGACTGCTGGAGTAATAAAGATTTTACTAGTTACATTTTTTTAATAACAAATCATAAAATTAAATCAAAACACATTGATGTTTTTAACTGCTGTAAACAAAACCTCATGCATAATCAGTTTGGTAGAAGACCATAATAAAACATCTGAAGAGCCACTGAAAGAGATATTTCTGTATATTTAATGAAAAGTACTGGATATGGAATGGTAGTAAAGCTGCTGTCAGGTGGAGTTGGCAAAAATAACTGCAGGTGGAGTCATAAAATGTAACTTGACCTTCATTACCTCCCCCTGCCTCTATCATTAATGCAGACTGCGAGAAACAATATTTATCTTTCCCTCATTTCAACTCTTTAATGAAGATTTCACCTGCTGCAGTATTACCTTCTCTTGTCTAAAATTATTTCCCAGTGAAAATAGAGGCTGGTTTTCTTTTACTGCACCAGTCCTGTCCAAGAAAACAAAAACTGTACCTCAGAGGTCTGATTTGTACCTATGACTAAATCACAAGGTTGGAGATGATTATAACATTTTCCATTTTAAAGGAAACAAAGCTGTTCTTTACCTCGTTACTCACTGGCCAGCAAGTTTAACCACTTCTCTACCTGTGTTGTTTGACCACACTATACATTAATGTCTATACAATACATAACATCTGTACACTATACATAAACCTCTTATTTGAAGTGAAATAAAACTATTTGAGGAAGGCGAGGCTGTGGATGTCATTTGATTTCACAGAATTTCTCTGAAGAGCTGAAGAACTTTTCAGTTCGTCCTCTCTTCCATTCCAGCAATGCTGGATTAGAGATATTTCCAACCAGATGCGTCACTGCGTATCCAATAAAGGCACATTACTACACAGCACCAGCTAGACGCTGGTCTTTTCAAAGAGGTAGTTCTGTTAAACGCATCGTTACAGAGGGAAAAAACAGTTTTCTGGAGGAGAGTAAAGGCAGGAATCCATGTATCAGTTTATGCTCACCCCAGCTTCTGTGTTCTGAAGAATCGATAACGTTCCAGAGACATTAGCGTATGTATGTGTGTATGTGTGTGTGTGTGTGTGCGTGGATTGCATAAACAGCTCAAAGCCGGTCCAGACATGAAGGCCGGTTTGCGTCTAGATCTGCCTCCATACTGAAACATCTGCTTGCACTGCTCTTGAACTTGCCAAACTCAAGGAGGCCTGTGATATTAATGTCCTCCCAATGATTCTATCACGGTTTTCACCCCAAAAAAATCCATATCGTTTTGATTATTCGTGTGTAAACAGTCTTCCCCAAGCTCCCCCGGCTGGCCCTACTCTGCTTTGCTTGGGGAGAACGGTTCCTCTCCGTATATGGCCAGCGAAACAGAAACACACAGGATTACGACCCTAGACCATTTATTCAAAGTGACTGTCTTGTTTAGGTTACCATCCTTGACCGTTTCTTTTTTTCCCCTCCTCACTCTGAAATATTGTGGAGGTAGGCTGTGGTGTAAGTGGCGCACAGCTGCACTGAATACCAGGTTTCAGTCTGAAGACAAAATTACGACACAGGAAATAGATTAACCTCCCGACGCAGACTTAGATCTCAAGCTGTGATGGTGACAGGCGAGGATTTTAAGGGTTAATGCTTAATTTCATGTACAGTTTCAGTCCTATCTTTTTGAGAGGAAAGACTCTGGGTAGACCTACTGATAGGAACAGATGCACAAACTAATATTCTTCTTCATTCCAAGTGACACTGAAAGCATGATGATCCTTAAATGATTGTTTAACAAGCATCAGTTGTTTCTAAGTGGTTGACCATTATGAAGAAGCAATTTCTGGTCCTTCTGAATTCAGTGGTTCATATTGCATTGTTTCTAGGCTGAATTATATTTTTGCATGTGATGTGATGTGTGTATATCCAGAGAAGAAGTTCATGGGAAAGCAAACTATGACTATTAGATCTAGGCCGTTAGTTCAGGCCATACAAAAAAATGTAGTATGCTTATGAAATGTCTAATTTCTATTTTAGTGCTAGTCTAATTCCACATTAAATGCAGAGATTTAAAGCTTAAAAAATACATTCTGTATTTTTCTCTGTTTCTTGTAACCAACATATTAACAGATATTGTACTTGATATTGTATGCAGTTTTACAGTGACTCCTTCAGCCCTGGCACAGGACTGCTTCTGTTTTCCACCCAGCTGAAACGCACTGGTCAGACAACCACTCATACTCAAAGTCAGTGTTGAGTCAAGGACTTCCAGAAGACCTAGAGAGACTTTTTCCTCACAAAATTGGCCACACTTACTGAAAATCAAAACAAAATGATGATTGATCATTTGTTGTTAATCTGACATGTCAAACTCCTAAATTTCTAATCCAGGGGTCAACAATCGTATCCTTAATGGGCAGGTGTGGCCACAGTTTAGTACTTAATAGTACTTAAGTACTATTTTGGAAGGACTTTATTGAAGAATTATTAAAATTGACTACTTTTCCCTTTTCCTCTAGTGAGTAGCGTTTTGTGCATGTGAAAGGTCTACAAAGTTAAAAAGTTCAAAGTTCCTGCCAGGGGGAGAAACTCTCCCTCACAGAAGCCACTTTTCTCAGTTCCCTGAAACGTCTTGTTTTAATTGCAGCCCTTTTTTCTGTTACATGATGATGTCATCTCATAACACAATTCTTAGTGACCTCCAAGCAAGCCTGGCATGACCTCCCACAATGCACAGAGAGCTAAAAAAAGATAAACATACCACTCTGAAACATCCTACTCCAGTTTAGCTTGCAAAGGTGGATTGAGTGTACCAAGTTGTTCTGCCTGACTTTTAGAATCAGACTCCAACAGGCTCAAACTGATACCACAGACGAAAGGTCACAGTGGTGTGGGGGTGGATTTTGTAGGATGCCACTCTGGTGGTTGACCAGTCAGAAAAGATTGGCGAGCTGCCCAATCAGAGCACACTGGGCTCATCAGGAGGGGAGCTTAAAGACACTGGTGCTCTAACATTGTTTCAGATGGAGGGTCAATACAGATGTGCACTTTGAAGAATTTGGGAAAATGAGCATAATAGACCTCCTTTAAACCTTCAAAATACAAATCTCAAGAGATTTTCTTTTCTAACAGCTACTTTTACCTATGTTAATACCTTTTTTCATTCAGCCCCTCACTTCATACTTTTAAATGAGCAACATTCTGACATGGGATTTTGCTGAACCTGAGTTTGTAGCATCTGCTAATTTACAAAGCCATGAGCTCACCCAGCTGTCTGTTATTCTCGTAAGTAAACATCTATGATTTGTTAGAGTAAACGCGAGCATTGTTGGTGGTTGTTATTTGGTGTTTGTTTATGTTTGCTGGCAGAGAGAGTCCAGTGAGTTTTGATCACCCACGCTGGCTACCCTGGCTTCTCCAGTTTTGTGGTTAACCATCAGATATTCAGTCTTGTGCTTTAAGCATGTGTTGCTAATTAGGAACAATTGCTTCATTAAACAATCCTTTGTGGTCACACCTCTTCTTCACCAATGCCATAAACCTTTAATTTAGGTACAGTTTCTTTGTAAGTATAGCTTCTCTGTATGTTGTACTCAGTACATTTCCAGTCCTGGCAGTAGTCGCTTACAGGACATGCAACTCCTCCAAAAGCGGAACAACATACTGTGTAAACAATGTTGTGTTTTTTTCTGTCAGGTCTATCTGCCTGAAATGACCTTTGAAGTCAAAGTCATGTATCAATCTGTAGTTGTTGTAGCAATGGGCTTGTGGGTCTGCATGGCAAAACTGACTGTTATCACACCAAAAACAAAAAGGTTTTATGCAGTCTTAGCACTGAAATATAAATATGGGTTGAAATGTTGCTACATTGCTCCTGCGCACCAAAATGATAACACATAAAAGCTAGCCTCCTATTATATTTCAACACATATTAACACCAATTGCTGGTATTTTGGTGAGGTTGCCAGTGTTACGATGTCAGTTCAGTCCACAGCAATGTTATCTTGCATGTTGACTCTGTAACAAAGTCAAAATTTAAAGAATCTAGTAACATTTAAAGTAAGTATGTTTGTATGATAAAATTAATCATACAGTTTACCTCAGAGCATGAAAAGGTGGTATTTTTAACTTTAAAACAATTCCAGCTTATACCCAGAGCTTCTAGTAATTGGTTGTGGTTGGTATAGAGTAGTGGGTTACACTGCTGTCCTCCAAGCTGTAGACTGGGGTTTGATTCCCCATCTGGGCAACCACCCTACCCTATACCAGTAAGAGTAATTGGGCATTCTTAACACTAACATTGTCGTCTTGTGTAAATTAAAAATGTATTGTATATTACACTGGCAAATGTCTGACAGTAACATCAAGTATGTTGGTTAACACATGTGGTGAATGTCTGTTCACCTACACATTTGCATATTCAGAAATAATATTCAGCCTCAAATTCGGCCCTCAGAATGGCTGCTCTCTGAGTCAGGGCGAACCGTTCTATAATTTTTCTACCAGCTCTGTTCTCTGTCTGCATTTTTGAGACAGTCTTGCGACATGTCTCGTACACTTAAAGGTTCTTTAATGAGAAATAGCTATCAGTGCCACGACCAGTGGGACAGCTGCCACACTCTGTCCCATCGGTCAGATATATCATGTGCACTGGGTTTGTGCCTCATCAGTTTTACTGCAGGAGGTGCAGTCCAAGGTCTAAAGAGCCAAGCGATGCATTCGTTTTTCTGTCATCACTCAAGAAGAATAACACTGGGTGGAGTGAATTTCTACAAGCTTCTATAGGCATTGCAACAAAATTTGTGACAAAAATAGAACTAAAACTTAAAACTGAGCTCCATGTGCATGTGACTGCTGTCACAGTGTCTTCTGCACATTATCAGTTTAAAGAGTCACACACACACATTTGCAGTGCAAGTGGTGTTGCAATAGATACCACATCTGATTTAAGTGAGCTTCACTTTACGTAGCTCTGGTTTTGGGATAATGTGCTGTTAAGGTGGTAATACTAACAAAGCACCTCGCATTTGGGCAGTCTCGAGTCCTTCCTTCCTTAAGGCTGAGACAAAAAGAGTAAAACATGTCTGGATTTGAGCATTTCAACAGCACCTAAAGCCCCACTTCTAATGTTGCGCTCATATGATTGCAGTACACAGGTGATAGCAAACAGGATATTCCACTGATTTCAGAGGATCCATGACAGAAAATTCTACCAGTGGCAGCATTCCACAGACCGCAGCAGTAAGTGGAACGATCATTCAAGAGTCCAACATTTTGGGGAGTCATGATAAAGCCAGTATAATGCAACAAAAATATGAAAAGCACAGAAAGTCTTTCTGCCTTCAGCATGCCATCTGATAATCTTTCATTTTCAACAGCACTGCAGCCATCATGTGAATACAGTATTTACACTGGCCACGTTCACTTATAAATAGTAATAGACAATAATAGATAATAGATAAATATTTGGGCTGATGCAGTAGTTTATTAACATGTAAATGACAAACACCATGGAAAATTCAGTGCATTCTACAAGTGTAGAGCACAACCAGTGTACAGAAAATACCCTGGTATTTGGGGGGCCCCATGTTGGCTGGCTTCTCCACCATTGGTGGGGTTCCAATTCACTCACTCTTTTTTCAGGGACTCCTAAGAAATTAGATTTTGAGACATTCAATCCAAGAGGCTAATAAAGGTGTCCTGGACCCCCTAAGACCCCCTGTATTTTGTACCTTGGGGGAAAAACTAAAAGTGGGGTAAAATGTAACCCAGATTTTTGTTGTTGTTGTTAATCAGGTATATGTATATGGTAGAATATGCTTTTGGTTATTTGTAATAGCAACATAATATGTGAATTTTGACAGCAGTCAGACAAAATTCTCCCAAGATTAACCCTAAAGACTAAATGTGTTCCTTAAAAATAACTTTTGTTTTCATGATTAGTGTATCAGAAAATTCCCACCCTTATGGTGGTAATACAGCACCTTTTTAAATGCTTTCAAGTTAAAGTACTACCTCCACATGACTGATTGTTTGTTTTAATGCAGTGTTATAACAAAGCTTTCCAATGATTTAATGAAGTCCATATTCTTATTATATAAATAAAAAAACAAAATATACAATATGTAGCAAGTAAACAAAACAGATTGAAACATTATTACTTTGGCATTAGGTAGTCTGTCTAATTTCACTACTCACATTTATTTAAAGCATATATGCTAATTAGGTTTAATTTACATAGAGATGTATTGAATTATTGTGTCTGCATCAATTTAGTAGACTTTAGTAACTGCAATTGGCTGTACTTTAATGTCAGTGAAGGTGGTGATGATTGTCACAGCTCTGTTTGATGTCCAATATTGGTAGATATATATATATAAAAACATACTCAGCAAAGCACAGAGGGCTTGCGCTTGGGCAGTCTTGAGTCAGGAAAACTAAAATAAAGACAGAGAATCTATTAAATTGTGATTTAGCACTTGTGTTGATGTAATATAGTTTGAATCAGGCACATTCAATGGATTAGGGAAGAATGGGGCACAAACTAAAGTTGGTTACTAAAGTAAACTTTTTTTTGGACTTTGGATATTATGGACTTTTAAAAAAAGTTTTTTTTTTTATTTCCAAACAATGTCATCTGTGAATTTTAACAGCAATTTAACACTGATTGTCCACTAAGCTGATAAACACACACTGATGGAACCTTCAGACTGATGTGAAGACACATGACCAAAGTTCATAAGTCACCTTAGCTTTCCTGGTCTTACTTTTTTAGCAGAGATGTCCTTTAAATGCCCCTGCCAGCCCAAGTGTTCTCCATCAGCCTCAATTAAACCTTCGTATAAACAAGGGGAAACAATTACTGCAAATGAAGTAATAATCACCGCAATGTCATCTTCCACAGAGACATTATCCATCCATTGTTTGTGCTCCAGACCCTTAGCACTAACGCAACAGCCCATAAGGGGAGCGTGATAAACAAAACTAGCCTATATGAGATTAGTGGCGGCGAGAGGGCAATAAGATGTCCATATATGAACAAAGCAAGACGTTGGACATATCCCTGCAATACACACACACACACTTTCCTTAATTGTGCAAGCACAACACTCAGACGCAGCGCAGTCCTTTGTTCAAAAAACTGTATTTTTAATGCTGCCAATTTACGGTGAAATAATCTGCCTAGGCACATAATCCATTGCACAGAGAGACTATGACCTTTTAAAAAGCCCAAAACATCAAAGGCAGAGAATTACACAAACGACAGAAAGACAAAAAAAAAAAAGAAAAAAGAACAGTAAAAAGTGAAAAGAACAGTATTGTAGACAGAAACAGGAACAGTGAATGTAATAACCCTCGCCTTTTGCAAATGTGGGTAGCTGATTCAAAATAGTTCAGAAGAAGTGAAATATTTTGGTTAACACTTCACTGTATGACCTACATACATATTACCTACTTAAGCTCTACATAAAAACTGATATGTCTATACATATCTTAAAATGCTTATAAATATTTATTTATCATTGATTGCAATAACGTTTGCACTTGCCATTTAGGTGGACATAACATCTATGTCAGGTGGTATTGATCTGTTTTCTGAAAGGTTACTATGTGACACTGTTGTATGACATAATGCTGATGGCATAGCTTTTCAAGTGAGGTTGGTTGAACACAAGTGATCCTGTTCTGTGACATTCAGTTTGCTTTCATTATTTATATCATTTAACATTATATCATTTAAGATTAAATCAGGATAACATTGAATATTGATATTTTATCAGATATTGTAATGTTTTCTGCCATTCAGCACAAAAGGTAAGCTAGAAATCTTATTGTAATAACCATATACACAAATTGTTTTGAATGTAATGCTAAAATATGCATATGCAAATCACAGCAGAGAACTGCTGCCAAATGTTTACTACTACGGGGCTAAGTTTGCCATGCCATCTTCTCCATATGAAACCACTTTCACTAAAACAAAACATGCTGTTTTTATTTTTTCTTAGTTTAGACCAAAAAAATGACACATCATGTCAACAACTGATATTCACAATACGACACAGAACAATACAGCTTAAGAGTGATAATGACATAGTTGGAGTTGAAGTCACTGCTAATTTCATTTGCTCTTTCGAGAAAGCCAGGATTTTCTATGAGTGAGTAAATCTTGTGATTTGAACCGGCTTTTAATGGCACTCTCTGCCTCCTTGCCTGATGAGAAATGAGGTCCACAAAGGGGGGAAAAGCAGCCGCGAGGAATGAAATTATAGATGTGATGGCCAAGTCCGCATCCAACACAATGAAGCCTTTTGTTTATCCTCTATCTTGGATCTGGATCTGCAATGTACTTATATAAAACCAAAATCATCCACCCTGAAGGCCTTTCACTGCGGACAGTAATTGGTCAAAAGGAGAGTAGAAAAAAGAGCCCTGTTATTAAGGAACATCTGAAGCAGTGGGGTTTGACAGCATATTTGATTAGCATATTTGCTACGCTACACTAGCGGCAGTCTGTAGCCTCTTGTGTAAAAGCACTGCGTCTATCCACACGACACAGGGAAGCTTGGCTTGTACTGCTTCTGCAAGGCTTACCACAGCACAGCACTCTATATAATGTCTACTGGCTTTAAAATCCAGTCCTGTGGAATCTTGATGGACAGTAGTCATTTTTTCAGGCAAATTACTGGCACTAGCCTGTGATCTGAGAAACAGTAGGTCTTCTGAAAAGTTAATTTTATACTCATATGTCTCATCCACTCAGAGTAAGTACTGTTAAGCGTATAGAAGGAGACAAGTGGAAGCTAAAATCTCCTTCACAAGTCTGCTGATGTGTGTTGTGTGGTCAATTCAAAAGAGATCAAGCCTTCCTGCAAAGGCCACAACCTCCATAGAGACTTTTCAATGTATTTAAGAATGATGTAGGCATAGCCTACTGTTCTAATGAACCGTGATTGATATATCTTTCATAACTGCAGAGAATCATGTTTGCTCAACCTTGTTTTAACAAGGTTTGTCTGTGTTAACTGAATTTCAAATAGTAAGTTGACAGAACAGGAATTTGTGTTTTATGTGTAAAAAACATATAGTTCAAACACCTCAAAATTACAAGGCAGCAGAGACACTAACTTTTTAAAAGTTAAAACAACTTTCTTTTTTTTCAGTGTACATTTTGAAACCTGTCCACGAAAATTTCCTGAATCCTACAGTCACAAACAGGGATGAAATTGACCAAAGGCGAACATTCTGCCAAGTGGCAGGTCTCATACTTACAGCTAATGTACCTGGTAGCATTCGTGGCACTTGTGCTAACAGGGTAAAAAGCAACGTAATGTAAAAAAGAAAAATGTGATTCTGTTGCTATCAGGGAAATCCTTAAGCTAAATGATAAGGCATCAGGCTTTCGTTTCTAATGAGAAGGTTTAAAAGATAGAGCCCCTTCAGATGAGCTAACATTAGCATTAGAGCTGGCTATTATATGATGAGGAGGCAGAGCTGAATTACCTTGACGCGGGGGTCCTATGGAGTTGAAATGAAAACTCATAAGACACAGGTGCTAAGTAGTTACTAAATGTTGTGCCTGTCCTTATTTTGCAAACGGTCAGTTAATACAGTACTGGGTATGTTTGCTTTCACTTAGTGGGTTGTTTAGAATCAAAACAATTTAAGTGAAAGCTTAAAGTTTTAACCAAAGCCATGTAGAAGGGACAAGTCATCACAGCAATTGGTGAAGGTAAAAATTATGCAAAAAACTTGATCAAATGATAAAGTACAAGTAGAGGCCAAATACACTTAGATCTTTCTGTACACTTGTCAGTATCAGCTAAAGTATACTTAAGTATAATTGTGTTTAGTATTTCACTGATAAATAGAGAAAAATAAACTGAAAGCATACTCACTTATTTTAAGCTTAAAAGAAGTATACTAATAGCAAGGGCATAGAATTAGCATAGACGTAAGTGACGTGTCCCCACCAATATCCAGCAATTATTGAATTGTCCCCACCAATAATTTAATCCCCTCCAAAAAAAACCCTGATCTGTCAACGTCTCATTAACTTAGAGATGCAGACTGGCTGTACATTTCGCTGCTGTCACGTGAGACTCAGTAGCTACGTTTGGTTGTTAGCAGCGCCAAAACTAGAAGGAGAACTTTCCAGTCACATGTGAGACTCATTGTGCAAGACTCAGGTGCAGCATGGGAGAGACATGGGGGTGTCAAAAGTGAGTGATGATGACAGCAGCAAAAAAGACATGTATGTCACTTAAAGTCAATGAAATGAGTCATCATAACAACATTAATGGCAATGCTTGGCTTTGGCGCACAGCATACCGCAGGCTATAATCATCAACCATCCCTAACATGATTTGGAAATGTACTGCACAACAAACTTCCAACTGTCAGTTCTCTTACAGTCTCCCAGAGCAGCATGTCTAAGTTCGGTTGAAACTCTCTATATCAGAGACCTGTTTCATTTGCACTATAGCTGAAGTAAACTAAAGTCTTTCTTTGTCAGTCATTAGTTGAACATTAATTTAGCATTATATTATTCATGAATTAAATTAGAAATTGCTATTAAGAATAGTTTAAAAGCACTACACCTTTTACTCACACTGCACAACCTGTCAACCGCTTCCTTCAGGAAATGCACCTTTTTAACCTCTTGCTATCTGCTAGCTTCACACACTAGGTGGGACCCAAACCCACAATCACTGACATAGGAGGCCAGAGCCTTAGTCATTAGGCCGACGGGGTTTCGAAAGCGGGCCTCCCCACAGAACGGTGATACACAGGCGCGCAGATTTGGTCCGGAATCACTGTGTGATCAGTTCATGATTCTACTCTTATATCCGGTTAGTATACAGACTGAATAGGATGGAAAATTAAGCACCACTCTACTGGACCTCTGCTCCACCGACAAACACCATTTCCCATACAAGGATTCAGGGCAGACCCCCGAAAACAAATTTATTTTTGGTTCAACCCGCACTCGTCTGTTTGATTTTTCCCACCCCTGTTTTTCCCCCATACAGCCCTGCTCATTTTCACCCAAAATATTAAGATGGTTTGGAAATTAACTTCCCAGCACATTTGTACAGATACATAGGTCCCTACCAACGTCAATAGCAACTCTACGCCCTTGACTACTAGTACACTTAAATAAACTTCTCTTTTGTGACTTTGGCCACAGCGTCGCTGTTAAAGCAGAGGATGTGCTTAGCTTTAAAGCACATTACCATCCTTTGGCTGTGTGGAGAGTGGTGCACTCATATAGTTGTCCCTTTCTGTTCGTTTACAGAAACTAGGCCATAATGAGTAGACAGAGGAATCCGGACATCAGGTCACTCTAATGGTATGAAGCTGTGTTTCACACTCTCGGCTCTAAATCTGTTTGCCCTGCAAACAGCTGCATGCACAGGGAGAGAGCGAGATGTCACATACAATCCCAAAGTTCATTTAGCTAAACAGGAAATGTCCTAATGGCTGTCACAGTTCATCTCACAAACTTCATTCTGCGAGCTACTGCAAACCTGTACAGGAAATTGGCTTGTTGCTTTGTTTAATGGCGCTCTGATGACCCCCAACTGACTGAAAAATGTGATCTCACTTGTCCAGTACATTCCAGCAGGGTGACACAAATTCACATGCGGTGCAGAGTGAATGTGTCTGTTTGTGCAAGAACACTTGTGTAACTGTTTATGCGTGGGAGAAATATTCTGAGTCTAGTGATTAACTAAATAACATTTATACTACTGATTTCTTCCTCAGTGATGAAGAGTGATGTAGATAAGTACATTAATACTTTGATATATATCTAAACTAACAGCCCAAGTGACAAATTCTAACTTTTTATCGTAGTTCACTGAAAATTCTCATCTAAATACTTTTACCCAAAATGTTTATTTTGTTTCTTTTTCCCAAAAGCTACCAGGCTAATAAATTTTGCATACACTTTGCTGAAATTCAGCAAACACACAACATTGTCACAACATCTAACGTCTAGTTTTGTACAACATTGCGGCAATTTTGTCAAAAGCGGATGTTTATGGTGTTTGAGCAAAGTCCTCACTATGTAATGTAAACGTGTTTGCTAAAAGGGCAGTATTAGTAAGGCTTACTAAACATCTACATAAGCCTTTTACAAAAACTGACATGAAATGTATAGGCATTTAAAATGATTATTCCATCAAGCATCAGATGCTATAACACTTTCTGAGGTGAAACTGACAAAAGCAGCTTTTTGGAATAAAGCTGGGTTTACATGTTTGCAGTAAAAAAAAGATGACAAACTGGATATTGATCCATTGTTTTCGAAGGAGCTGCAATAAAACAGTTCGGCCACTAACAATGTTCTGTGGACTGCAATGGTCAGCGGAGAGCTCCGTCAAGAGTTCAGTCTTTCTATACCACAACAAAGTAAGTTTTCTATATGAGAACTTAGGATAACAATACTAATAATTACTAATTGTATGTTATTTTTACACTTTAAAGTATATGACTAGGTTTTAATTTAGGGATTATTTTTTAAACCTAAAATATATCTTTACCTGTACAATAAATAAACTTACAAGTGTACTACACATCTAAAAACAAACAAGAAATACTCAGGACTAAGAACTCTTTATAAATCTTCATGAATAAAAAATTTCAAACAAATTTTGTACTAGGTGCCCTTTTGTGCAGGCCAAGAATACTTACTCACACTTTTTCTAATCCCGATCAAATGATTAAGTAGAGACAAAATATACTTAGACCCTTCTGTATACTTGTCAGTATAAACTAAAACATACTTAAGCATAATTATGTTGAATACTTTACAGTTGTGGACTATACTGGATGTTGATTATCTTCTAGTCAAAGGATGTTAAATGTCTTGTTGTTAAATTTCAGCTCAAGATTATACAACAAAAATAAAACGGTAAAGAGCATCAAACGTCAAGTATATAACTAAAAACAGGAATATTGCTAATACTTATCCATAGACTGTCCATGTTTCCTTTAGGGCTATACTACTTGTTAACTTCATTAACCTCAAACTTCAGATGCTAAATATGTCCCGGCTGATTGTCTGCATTTGTGGTAAAAGGAGAATGTGTAAAAAAGACTTTCCAATTAAATACTAATAATTTGTTCTTTAGCTGTTTGTTTTTCATGTTTTGATGTGCTTATCTGCAGCAAGAGTGTGTGCACGTGGCAGTTTTCTTTTCTATGGCCCTTCTCCATTTTTTCTTGGAGGTGTACCTGCTACAGTCCCACCTGCTGCTCCTCTAAGAGCCAAAGAAAAACATGTGTCACCTGGCCAGAGAGGAACGCTGCTGGACAAAACCCAGAAAACTGTCTGCGTCTGGAGTGAGAGAGAGAGAGAGAGAGAGAGAGAGAGATGAGGGAAAAAGGGACACAGAGAGATACACATAAACGAATAAAAGTCAAGGGAGAGAAACAGAGAGAGAGAAAGAGAGATAGACAAGAGAAACAGAGAGAGAGAGATAAGAGAAACAGAGAGAGAGAGAGATAAGAGAAACAGAGAGAGAGATAAGAGAAACAGAGAGAGAGAGAGATAAGAGAAACAGAAAGAGAGATAAGAGAAACAGAGAGAGAGAGAGAGATAAGAGAAACAGAAAGAGAGAGGGACAGAAAGACAGCAAGAGAAATTGTATAATCAGAAGTGTGTGTGTGTGTGTGTGTGTGTGTGTGTGTGTGTGTAGTGGGTCATTTCTCTCCTGCTCCAGCAGACAGATGCACCCAGACGAAGAAGGAGGGGGACAGATGGAACATTTTGTGCGGGGGGGTGAGGTGGGGGGGGGGGCTCCCTCGGGAATCTCCTGGCTGGGGATCATCACCATCACACACTTCACTGTCTGCTTTCACTAGCTCAGACTGCTGCTTTCTGTGTACGTGTATGTGTGTGGGGGGAGAGCATGGACAGTCAATTAAGGTCATCTCTGCTCTGTATCTTCAGTCTGAAGACAAACATCTAAAACTTTGAGCACATTTACTTTCCCTGAAACTGAAAGCGCTATGTGTGACGTGGACACAGACACTCTACATATTCATATATATATAAATAAAGTAATAGCTCATTTCTTAAAATAGTTTTGGGGGTGCTATAGGTGTTATAAAATTCTACATTTAAATTACAGTTTTTTACTTTCAACACATTATGATCAAAATGTATCTGCACTTTTGTCCATTTTTTGTTTTTCTACATCCTTTGAAAACAGCAGCTGCCGTTGTGTGAAACAAATATGTCATATGCTTTATCTTAGAAGAAGAACCTTCACCCTCCCAGCTTGGTGGCATTATGTGTGATTTAGGAAGACTTTTTCAGTAAGTGGACAAATAAAAAGAAGAAGAAGAAGAAGAAGAAGAAGAGGAAGAAGAAAAAAATTACAAACTTTTTTGCATTTTCAAAAGTTTTTTCAATTATATTATGGCTGTCCTATGTGAAGGGGCTCAAAGCTCGTTTTATGTAGTTTAAATGTTGTTAGTTATTAGTCTATAAGGTGAGAATGTTTGTGTTGTTCTGTATCTGAGGCTGTGGGTGGTTTTGTTGTTCTCTTTTCCTCTAATGTATCTGCTGGAAGCTACACTATTTTAGCCTCATGCTAAAAGTGCATTTTTTTATTAAGGAGAAAAGCAGCCATTTATACCCCTCAGTTGAGAATGTCCTTAGTTTATCATCCCTATCAAAATAAAACCTCGTCTCTCCAAAATGCTGAGTCGAACGGTACAAAGAGATACAAGGTTTTATTTCAACAATGTCGTTGGATATTTTGCGACACCAAGCACGAAACAGTGAAGAATTATCTATGTGACAAGCAACAGGTCCTCAAGGTGGGGGAGAGTTGAATGTCCATGTTTGTAGGTGTCTGTGGATGGGATGCAGATCAGACAGTCAAAGGTAAGTGTGTAAGTGTGTGAAAGAACAGGCAGGTTTTTCTGTCTGGTATGAGGGGCCTGGTGTGGGTCTGGTTGTCAGAGTCTCTCCCTTCCACTGGTCTGCTAATAGTTAAGCAAACCAGGGCCTGTATGTGTACGAGCACTCAGAGCTAAAGGTCTAGGATCAGGTTTTACCTTACATTGATGTGTAAATACAATTATAAGGACTGCCAACCACAGAGCATGATGAATATGCATAGAAAGTCATGCAAAGATGTGGAAATGTGTAATGCATACTGATCCAGATCCAGTCCTAACATTCACAGCTCTTGAATGCTAGTATTGGAGCAAATGTATTGCAGCGAGGTTATATATGCAGACTGTTAGGTCAAATTTTTTTAGAAGACTGTTGCTGCCTTTTTCATTGTCTACCTACCTACTGACATACTTCTAACTATGTGTCTACCCATGTGTGCACTCTCTCTCTTATTCTCTGTCTCTGTCTCCCTCGCTCATAGCAGACTGTGATTGTAAGGGAAAATGTAAATGAAAGTGCTAATGATGCTTTACGGTGTCTGATTTCCTTTCTGCACAGGGTTCCTGTTTACACTCCCACAGCTGGACCGCATCCAGTCTATAAGTATGTGTGCGTGTGTGGACCGGGGATCTGAGCACATTTGCTCCTCCGTCAAGGCCAATAGAGAGAGTGGATAATATAACCCAGCTTAAGTAAGTTCCCCAGAGGGGTAGGGGTGCTGAGACCAGCAGAACATGCACAATTATACTGTCAGAGACTGGCACCAGGCCACAGTGCCTACGCACATGCGCACGTTTGTTTTCATACAGTGTCAGAGCATTAGGTCATACATGTCCTCCATGTAATATATATATATATATATATATATATATATATATATATATATATATATATATATATATATATATATATATATAAAGAAAAGAAATAAATACTCATTTAATGCTTGTAAATGTGCTTGCTTAACCATTTCCAAACCTCTGCCTGACTGCTAAATGTTAATTGTAATTATCATCTAGCACCTGTTTTGCCTAATCAACAATCAATACAATGCTTGTTACTTTTTTCTGCAGCTATTCTAGTGATATATTGTGTCTTTTACAACAACAATCACTGCCGAGAAGGATATATGTGTGAACTTAATAAAACCATTTAATTATTAATTAAAATAATGTGTAGGCTTAATCCTTGGTCTAATCCTTTCAGTTACCAGGTATGGTATGAAAGGTATGAAAGTTTACTGTAGTACAGTAGTTTTGGGCCGATGTGTTAGCCTGCCTGTTTTGAGCTAAATGATGCGGCCCCCTGGGAGGTGCTGAATCATTAAGGCCATCTCTTACCGCAATAACGATCATATTTACAAATATAGAGCCTCGTTACATGTGGTTGGCTATGCTGACCAGATGTTTTGGAGCAGGCTGATTTTAGTACCTCTACTACCCTCTAGTGGTCACTTTGAGCAAGCAGTGATAAACAGTAGTACAGTAAAGCTCCTTTTGTCCTTAATGAGGAAACCAAACGTCATACAGTAGATTTGTATGGTATCACTTTAATATGTCCAGAGTAATAACAGACATCTTACTAGATAATTAGAGTATATTTGCGTTTTTAATCTGCAGAGGTACCCGCCATAGACAATGGAGGTAAAATCTAAAGGTCAGTCTAAAGGTAACTGCCAAAATAACAACAAATAAATGTGATAGACATTTACAAGACATCATTATTAATATCTTCACTTTCCAGAGTATAGTTAATCCTTTCGTGCTGGGAAACAGTGGAAACAAAGTCTGCGACTTTGGATTTTTGCATAAATCTCTTATGTTAGCTCAGGTTGGATGGAGATTTAATGTGACGGGTAATACGTTACAGTTTGCACAAGTTCACTCAGGAGCCCTGCCCTTTAAAATATTTTCCTCTATCCAGTCATATTTATAAAAGATTCTCAAACTATTTTTCAGCAAAAATCTAATTTATACAATTCTGCTTTTAGTTTAATGACTCTAAAAACTAAGAATCAGAAAGCTACTGTAAAATGAAATAAATGTATATATAATGTAAATAAAAATATGTAAAATACTAATTAATACAGAACCAGTCATTAGTAAAGTATTATTTAAAACAGCACAGAAACACCACTTATTAAGTTATGTAAATATTAGCTCATTCCACACATACTTAACACTGTGGGACCTTCAATATCATGTATTATGCTTTATTATGCACCACATGCTTTTAGTGGCAGGTTGTTCTGGACTGCCACAATTAATAATTTCACTTTTTCAGATGAGCCATATGACTTTGGCCAAAGATTGTGGTCTAAAACATCATTTTATAAATCCAAAAATGTATATGTAGGGCATTGTAATGTAAGATAATGTACCAAAATTAAATGTGTATTATTTTACCATTATCAACGCTATGTACAAAATCTTCTGTTGATTCACTTGTGGTTTTGGGAACAGCCATAAAAATTTACTATTGTACACAAATAAAATGACAATATATACAGATGGGGACTCCCCGTTCCTATTGCCTCCACTATAAAAAAATTAATAAAAACATCCCATAAAAACATTTTGGATTACTTTTTTAACATTTTAAAAATGTAATTATGCAGAAATGTTTAATTATTCTAAAACAAATAATTGTTTAATATTAACAGATGACTTTTCTATTTTGTGTTTCCTTTAGTGTGTAGTTTGTTCTGTATGTAAATGGTCTGCAAAGTTTTAAAGCACACGTCAGAGGGAGAAACCCTCTTCCACTGAAACCACTTTTCTTAGCTTCCTGAAATGCCTTGTTGGAATTTTTAGATTTTTTTTTTTTGCTACAAGGTGATATAATTTCGTAACACAACTCTTATTGGCTACCTATAGGGGTGGAGCCACATGGCTATCCCACTACCCCTTTTAACACTTCTGTCGGTTGACCACTCAGGACAGACCACTCTTTGATCATCGGGAGGCAGCATTTCAGACAGAGGGTTAATACAGGTGTAAAAAAGTATGTGTTTTGGGAAGCATGTAAATGTATTCTAGTAGACCTCAAAATTACAATTATGACCACTGAAACATGAACATAAGATTTCACCTTTAATCATTCAAAGTTTTTTAAGAAAACAAATTGTTATACTCACTATGTCATTATTTTGAAATCCTATCATACTGCTGCCAGGAGCAGAGGAGAAAAACATCCAGTACCTGGTGTGAATAGGCTTTCATACTCCAGTGTCTCACTTCACTGAAAAAAAAGATTATATATGGATTTTGTCTTTCACATGATTTTTTCATGGTCATGTACACTGTACAGGTTTCAAACTTGATGAACTAAACAGGCTTGGTTTTGGCACTGTGTAGTTTGTGCTCAGGTTTTGTGTATGTATATAAGTACACAGTATGTGTCTGTGAGCTGTGAGTGTGTGCTGTGTGTGAGTATGCTTAGCTCAGACTGCCTCTTTGCCAAAGTCTGCATTCCGCCCTGCTGCACACACACTCTCGCTCAGTTGTACAGGAAGTTGCTTGGCCGGACAGCTCTGCTTATGAAGCCAGAGTGTGTGATGTGTTTTGGAGACACGCAATATAGTGAGATATCCACCAGCGTTCCTCTGCACTGTGAGATAACTGCTCAGGAATGCTTCAGTCCAGTAGCCGTGTGTAAGCTGTCTCACTTGAGGGAAACATAAATCAACATCATATTTCAGACTGTGGTTAATTAACTGACCACAGAAAAGAATTTAGAGTGACTTGTTACTGATAGAGATCAGAGCGATATTTAATTTTGGTTTGATTTTCAGATAATCAAAGCTTCCTTCTGTGGTTTTCAAACCAGTAAATCGTTTAAGCATTTCTTCTGTTTGACTTTTACAATCATTTTTCAATGAGGTAAGACATTTTATGTTCAGCTTTACATTCATCAAAGTGTGTTCAAAGTGTGATCAGGCTTTACCTAAATAATAATATGACTAGTCTCTCTTCCAATCTACTGTACAATTTTTTTCATCTCTTTTTGTCCAACCAGCAGGTAAAGTTTTTAGAAGTTTTAGAATTATGCTTAAGCTATAAGTGTCATTAAGACTGTCACAAATATGTACGCGTGTGATATTGTTCCTTCACAATAAGCCTAACCTGGTTAACTTGCATGTTTTTGTCCATTTCATAAGTGAAATGAAGTTAACACATACTCTGCAGAGAACACCCTTCTTTTCTGCCCATGTTTTCTATTTATTTGTTTAAAACGAGTTATTGGAAAACTTATATTGTAAAACATTACAACAACATTAAATGTGTTTTTTTTTCTATTGTTTTACTCAATATGTTAAATTAACCAAATAAATAGAGACAATGTCCAACATGTGCAGAAATTAAGAAAAACATTTGACCAGGGGTGTTCAAACTTTGGCATATGACCATATATATTAGAAACATTTTATAAAGCTGTTTTAAAAACATGTCCCCATAGGCTTGACCAGGACTGTACAACAATGACTGTTACACTCCAAAGTGTTTGGAGAAGACAGTCGTGTACTATTTTGCTTTGGATTTTAAAGTGCATCAAACTTAGGTCAGTTATTCCTTCTGTTCTGCAGTTTCAGATAACTTTCTGTTTCTAGTTATTATGAAGTAACTTGCTTGTTTATTAAAAAACAGTCTGGAGAACAAGATGTTTCCAAATAGTCCGTGTGTATCCAGGAATCTACATCATATGACTACAAATGTTTAACCGCTACATTATATGCCTGAAGGTATCCAGACACTCCCTCTAATGAGTGAATTTCACTACATTAAGGTTCTGCGGTGCTGAAACCGGTGTTCAATTGCGCTTACACAGCTTGTTTGATCATCATAGAAAAGCACTGACCAATGGAATTGGAGTTTCTGGAGCAGCTGCACATGAGATCACCATGCCCAGTGCCAAACATCAGCTAGACAGGTATTAAACCCCCCAGTATGGGTTTATGGAACTGTGTTCTCTAGAGCGATGGAGCTCCAAATAAAATACGTTTGGGATGAGTTGGAGTGGAGTTTCTTATTCAGAGTCTTCCAACATCAAAACCCCACCTCACAAACGCTGTCTAAGGT
Source organism: Megaleporinus macrocephalus (assembly GCA_021613375.1). NCBI lineage: Eukaryota > Metazoa > Chordata > Actinopteri > Characiformes > Anostomidae > Megaleporinus > Megaleporinus macrocephalus. Next base: position 30,444,332 of record CM038704.1, on the reverse strand, counting down.
TTAAAGGAATCAAATCCTCACAGTAATATTCCAACATCTACCTTCCCAAAAGAGTAGAGATGGCTTCTGCAGCAAATAGGGGAGCAAGCGTCTATTAACACACTTGGTTTTGGAAAGTATGTTTGTTGAGCAGGTGCCCACAAACTTTTGGACATAATTGGGAACTAAGACAGAATGAAACATGTGGTGTAAGTGAACAAATGAAGAAATGAGTTGATTCTTAACTGACAGCGTCTGTTGTAAAAAGCACTATACAAACACATTTGAACTGAACTGAACTGAATTCTCTGTTTAGAGGCCAGAGTCACACCCCATGGCAGTGCTGATTCCCCAGCAGAGCCATTCACTCTCTAAGCAAACTTCTATAGAGGCACAAGGACTCGCACTCTTAATTAGACTCCCTCTGGAAAGTATGTGGCGGTTTATTGGGCTGAATTTGCTCGAATTGTCTGCGAGTGCAGCAGAACAGACGGAGCAAATTCTCTAACAGCTTTCTGCCTGAAATTCAGCCATCTACCAAAGGACTCAATTTATTTGACGGAGCTCAAAGACAACCATTTCAGCCAGCGGTCTTTCTGACAGTGCTCCGGTAGCCTTGGCGCCATCCGCCAAAACATCTTTTATTCCTTTGTAATAATACATTAAGCGGAGTACAGCGGTGGGTCATTGACAATTCTCTTTATAGAAGGATCTGGGAGAGGCACAAATCGGCTTTATTGCAGTAATGAGCGCGAACAATGGACACACCAAAAAGAATCACAGGCTTTTTCTAGCTTTTGAAGAGAACAAACGAAGCGGTGATACTTAAAGCATTTCTCGCTTTCTTCTTCCTCACATATCCAGTGGATAGAAAACAAATATTATAGCAGCCTTCTAAAGCTGCCCACGTCTCGAGCGTGCAAAAACTAATCAGCCCGCATTCCTCGCCCAAGGTCTCTCCATTTCTGATGAATTTTGTTCAATCCCCCCCCCCACACCATCAACAACCCCACCCCTCAACACCCCACCCCGCCTTAAGTGAGGCAACATCAAAGCCAGAGCAGAAGACTCAAAGGCAGCAACGTCTTTGTAATCTCCTTCAAATCCACTGCATTCTTTAACTTGTTTACAGAAAGATCAAATCCTAAAACTCCATGGGATGACATTACCGCTGCTTCTTTTTCTACAGTGAATGATTTAATTGGCGTGATAACCTTAAACTCTCTGTTTTTCACCATAATTGCCCTACTAATACTCTTCCCATAGCAGAACACAAAGCAGCTCGAACACAACAGCATACTTCTGCTGAGTTTACCAACATTCAGTGCTCAGCTAAACAAGTAAACAAAGCCTGGGGCCTGCAAAGTTATAAAGTTAGAGGAGAGCTAGGGAGAAGAAGCATGCAGAGAAAGAAAAATGGCTCAATAAAGAAAAAGAAGGAGTGCACTGATTTTTACACATTGTTTTAACAAAGCGTAATACAAAGACTAACTCTACAGGAGAAGGCTACCCTGAGCTGCGGTTGGAAAACAAAGAGAGGACGAGAATCGAAAGAAAAAAGAAAACTGTACAGGCCTGTAGGAAGAAAAAAGAAACAGGCTCATTATCATCTTTAAGATTTTTATGCGGGCAGATTGCCCTTTTTTATGCGCAGCAAGCATGAATAAATGATGCCAGAGAAGACCAGAAGACGCAAAACTCCAAATTCTTCTCAAATAACACAATTAAATGTACATCAGACTAGCCAGCGTAGAAGATAACAAGTGAATAGTTAATGTATTCATGTATGTTCATGTCCCCCAAATCCCCCAAAACTCAGAGGTATTGGCTGCCTCACAATTACAAATTGCATCATTTATTAAAGTTCAATCATTGATATTAGATATTTATGTTCCATTTTAAACATTAAACTGCTCTGTGCCATTATGCAGTGCTGTGTTGTAGAGGGACCCGTATTATAACAAACTACATGTGGCTTTACATGTCCACCTGAAAGGGTTAACTGGAAATATCCTGCCACCTTGTGGCTTTACTGTCAGCAGCAATGAGGCTGAAAATGCATGTCAATAAAAGCAAATCCCCCCCCCAAAATGTTATAGTGCACACATGTGTACGCATTAGTTATACGTTATAAGTCTCAGTTAAACATGCGGAATATAATTGCCAAAGATACACAGTATATTGTATATATGGAGAGAATTCTGTGCAAAACATTCTAGCCACCTGAGAACGCAAACAAAATAAAACAAAAACAAGCAAACAAAAAACAAATAACATTATACACATTTTAATTTTGTTGTTTAAGCTTTTCCTCACAGCAGTCCTGTATTATTAATACAACAATAATTACTATCCAGCAACTAGAAAGCATGTGTACTGCTGATGGAATACAGGCTAAAGGTGTCCAGAAAAAAATGGAACCAAACTTTGTTCTTCAAACTAGCTCACAAGGATCAGCTACTATTTTCAAAATAAGAATATGTTTATTTACATGTATTCTAACAAAGTATCATGTTTACTTAGTGCATAAACAATGTGCTTAGTTGCCTATGACTTTGGACTGTATGCTGTATATACAGTGTTTTGCAAAACTTTTGCCGCCTCTGGTCAAATTGTTTTGTTGATTTTCTAAGTGAAAACAAGCGAACACATCCTTTACGTAGTATACTCACTTCTCCACAAATAAACAATTACTTTTTTAAGTAACACATTTAATATTTCATGTTTTATTTTTTCCTGCATGCTGCGCCACAAAAAGCCATATTTAAGTCTGCAAATAACTGTATATTATATATATTTAGAAAATTGTATAGTGAATAACTGTACTAACTTAAGTGTACTAACTGCACCTTTCAGGAAACTTTGTTCATATTAAACAGAAAACCTTACAGGCATGTCAATTCTACTTCAGGAAGAAAATTTATTATTTTCTTTCTTATATGGACAATCAATAGGATTTCTGTGTTGTGTGTACTGCTTGAATTCCCACTTGTTGCTGCAGGCCCAAAAAGTGCACTATATCATTTCTATGGCATTAAGCATAAAACAAGGCTTTATGACTAGATAAAAAATGAGTAAAGTGAAAAGGCAGGTTTTGAGTCTGCTATTTACAATTAAATGAAAGCGTAAGATCTGCTTCATAATATATTACTTTAAATGTTTTATTACTCACTTTAGACCCAGTCAGCTACAACTCAGCAGGACAAAGTCAATCAAATTCATTCAAAATCTTATTTGAAGATTAGATTGATTAGAGCTTCAATAAGAAACTAATAGAACTAAAAGAACTTTTCTCTAATATACAAAGATAGCAAGAGAGAGAGACGTAATCCAGTACATACATTATGTAGGACGCCCAAAAATAAGCACACACACAAGCACTGTTCTTACAGCAACAGACCACCAGAAGCCCGGCTGATCCAGGCCAGTGTGTGCAGCGCCCTCTACAGCCTCAGCAGTCTAACTACCCCCGCACAAAGCTGTCTGCTCCAAACACTGGAGACTGACCCACATTCATATTAGGTGTTCAACACTTTTGAGAAGCTCCTCCACCATCCATCTAAACATATGTGCTAAACGCAGTGACTGTGGACCAGCAGTGTCCCCTACCAGTGCTGACTCTTGAAGGTGAAGCTAGTGGGTCGCCTTCTAAACGGCTGCTCTGCTTCTCTCTGTGTTCACAGGCCCACTTTCCTGTGATGTTGCAGCACCGTCGCTGCAGGCAGATCCTGCACGCAGAAAAAAAGGCGAGCCAGTGAAAATGAGGAAAGTGGCCCCTCTGTACCCCAAGGTGAGGAATAAATTGCAGATGATAACTAGCAGTGCGAGGCACAAACAGCATGAGAAATTGAGAAACGGTTTGCGATTCTCTGCCCTTCTTACATCAGACCCAAATCAAAGCTCTGGCAGGCCATTAAAAGAATTACTTCATGCTCTGAAAAAAAGGCTGTCTTATGTCAATTTCAATGTCTCACCAAAAACATAACAACACACTCGCTGGTTCACCCAAAGCCATTGTGCTCAAGCAGTGAGAGTGCAGTAATATGCTTGCAAAACACTGAAATTCAGATTACTTCATGTGTAAACAGAAAAAAAGAAAGCAATCAGATCTTAGATATTTACAAGAATTATATTTATATATATATATATATATATATATATATATATATATATATATATATATATATATATATATATATATATATATTTGCATACATAACACCTCATTTTTAAGGACTCAAAAGTATTTAGACAGGTGTCTGCTCCTCTGTTCCATGACGAGGTGTGCATTTTTCTTTTATTATTTATTTATTTCTAGGCAGATAAAAGGTCTACAGCTGATTTTCAGTTGATTTCTATTTGTTTCTGTTAACTCTCAATATCCAAAATCAAGAAAGCTTTACTGTCAGTGAAGAAAAGCATCATTAGACTGAAAAAGAAAAACAAATTTAAAACATATTTTTAAGAAAACCCACTATTATTTGTGGTAACACCTGGTGCCTGGTTTGGTAAATCTGGTGCAATAGCAGTGTTCTTGTGTTCTGTTACTATTTGTATTTATTTTAATGCTATATTGTGTTTTACAAGCAAAAATACATTTACTGGGGCCATAAACGGTTTACAGTTTTTTACAGTACTGTATATACACAGTTATATATGAAATTAGACACAGATACAGAGACATTTTCAAAAACAAAACACATACAATAGTTTATATAGTATATTGTTATAAAAATGCAGAAAATACTATATTTATAATTTAATTTCCAGGCAGGGCATAGTTATTAAACTGTAATCGCCCTCTTAGTTACTCCAACAAAACATTGTAGCCAATTTTTGTTCAATATCTCCCAATCACTCTGAAGTTTATCATCAGAATAATGTCAATTTTACAAGCACACTAGGCCATGATTAAAAGAAAGTCCACAGGAGAAAAGTGGAAAAGCAGTTGGAATATATGACAAACTGAATGTGTGTCAAAGTGAATCTTCTCAGGAGCCTTAACAAAAAAATCCTTATAAGGGAAAATGCCACCAGAAGTTCCAGAAGAACATCCAAGGACAGGTCTGTTTTTTCCTCAAGGTGTGGTGGAAATGTGAATTAACTCTATTCAAATGGTTTCTACATTTTCTACCAAAAGAAAGCAAAGTCAAAGACAGCAGTTGTGTTGATGTAATATATTTTATTAGTGTGGAAATGATTTCTGGATCATTTGAATAATTGCACACCTGGGCTAAAGATCAACAAGGTCATAGTGTATGCTGTACGGAACTCCTAATGTCTTACGGAAGTAAATTGGGGATAAAGATCCAATCACACCTCCACAAGCCAACAAAAGCGAACAGTGGCTCGAAAATATGCTCAGTGCTGGATTGTTAGCGACCTTGTTTAAATGAACAGGTAAAATGGAAATAGGGGATTTCTCTCAATGACACGATTTTCTGTCCCATCAGTTCACATTGACTTTAAGGAACGAGCACAAACTTTGGAACGGGTGAAACAATGGCCGAGGATAAATCCCGATGCCCGTCTTTGTTTCTGCGGTGGAGAAACCTTGGTAATCTGTAGTCACTCTTTGGTATTCATTTAAATGATTGAGGTATTAGTGGATTAAATTAGGACAGGCTTTTTCTAATCTATTCTGACCTGAGAAAATAACAGGGGGGCACAGGGGATAAAACAGCAATTTTCTAGGAATTACTGCCATAATTGGTCTTAGTGAAAGCTGTTATATGGGATTGTTTAAACATAACTACATTAGCAGCCATATAAACTGGACTTTGTAGGAAGGATACAACAGTGTTCATGGTGATTTGTAGTAATAAGAAAGTAAATATAACTTTTCAAGCCATTTTTGTGATGAACCAGTAAGGGCAGCGCTGAAACGGGACAGTTTTTGGTACTGTGACTGCGACTAGCCCTGTCAGGAATTTAAAACCACTAAAAATACTTTTTGTAAAAGGAAGGAAGCATCTTCTAATGAGAACACACTTAAATATGGCATCTTTTAACAAAGTTCAGTTTACACCTTCTATTTTTTCCTTGTAGAGTTTAAGGTATTGGACAAATTAAAAGATAAAACATGCAATTACTTTTGCAGTCTCTATATTTTCACCTTTAACAAAGCATGTCATGCAATAGGTTACCCAAACTTTTGACTGAACATCTTTTCATCTTACAGCAAGTGGACAAACTGAACAACTAATTATGCAATATATTTTATTTATGTGGAAATTATGTACACATTTGGTCACTGTTCTCTCTTAGTGAACACTAAGCCGAGCCTAAAATATGGGCATGTTTCAACTGTTTAAGCACATTCTGAGGGCAGCGGAATGCTGGATTTGTTTCCCTTGACAATGAATATTTGATGAGTATTAAAAATGTAATTTCAAAGTTAATACAAAGTAATTACCTCAATGCATTCCAGAGTGCAGTACTGATACTTAGTGTGGTATACAAACAACAACACCAAACAACTTCTGCAGCGTCTGAATAAGAATAAACAGTCATTTGCATTTCACTCAAACGGCTGTATGTAAATTGTACTGTAATGTCTCGGCTATGATCTTACACCCAATGCTTAAAAAAGCCTGATTGTGGAAACGTTCAATCTGCTGTTTATTTAAGTAGAACCAGAGCATCTGCTCTGCAAATAAATTATGGAATAACATGAATAATTCACATTCAGTATGTTGCTATCATAAATGAGGTTTGTGTAGTCAGAATACATTTCAGAGGCAGGATAATGATCACATACAAGGTGTTTATGTTTCATTGTAATACAGTTCTTGCCTACATTTGTCTATCTGTCCAAATACACAACTATGTGCTACTGACTGATTCAACATACAGTAAACGAGACTGAGAACATTAACATTAATAATGTCCAAAGGCTTGTGCACATTTCTTCTGGAATCAAGGACATTAATATATTAATATGGAGTTTGTCTCTACTCTTCTGGGATGGATTAATACTAGATGTTGGGAAATTGTTGTGAGGTTTCGATTGCATATAGCAACAAAAGCATTAGTGATGTCAAGTACTGATATTGGATTAGTTCTGGATCACAAACTCCAATCCAAATCATCCCAAAGATATTGGATGGAGCTCCATCACTCCATAGAGCACAGTTCCACTGCTGCTCAGACCTAATGATAGGGGGTTTATATTCTTTAATCAGATGCTCGGCACTGGACATGCTGACCTTAGGCTCAAGTGTGGCAATGCTTTTATATGAGGATTATACAAGCGGTGTGCGCATAATCTGTGTGAGGATTGAGAGCACATTAAAGTAACCAAATGGGGTGTCTGGATACTTTTGGCCTTAAAACATACATCGCTAGAGAGATTGAACTGATACTAGACTAAAAAGCTCTGATTATAATTTAGTTATCCTTTAGCAAAATTCAAAGTATTTTAAATGTACTGTAATGCTACAAGTTTTGCCATGAATTACAGTTACACTGCATTTGCATTCTCTACTGACAGCTTCACACTAATAAAGATATAGCTAATAAAGATTGTCAGCGATACACAGGCTGTTTTTATTTCTGCAAAATAAGACTGTACACCTGACAATAACCTTACCTAAAATTGAAATCACAATAAATTATCTTCTATTTCTACTTACAAACAAAACTGTGACATTGAGTTAAAGTTTCGAGTCAACATTTTTAACAGGATTTCTTTACATTTTAAATTAAAAACAATGTATACAAAATCAATAAAACTGTTAATTATGGGTGAACTTGCTCTACTTTGTTATATCCAAACATGGCCTTGTCTTTCCTCTATAGCTCTATAGCTCCCTGTTTTCATATTTTCTTGATGCAGACACTTTATTGTGGAGTGTTTTGTCTGTTAATGAGGTCTGGACAAACAAGCTCTCCACACGTTTGCCTATTTGCAAAGAGTCCTCAGTATAGGGCCACAGGACAAACCAGAACATCTGTGGCTCAGCACACACATCACATTTAGGACTTCTGAAGCCAAAAGTATTATAAGAAACTGAAATTCTGCATATCTGAACCTGAGGATAGAGATGTACAATATGCACATCTTGAATAGTCTTTTTTGTATCTGTTATATCTATCTATCTATCTATCTATCTATCTATCTATCTATCTATCTATCTATCTATCTATCTATCTATCTATCTAATAATAGCAGAGCTGAAAGGCAGGAAAGGTGCTTGGAGGTGTTCATAGATCTATCCATTTGCTCATGTTTCTGAACTTTGGTAACTACTATGTAACTGGTGTGTTACAGTCTAAAAACCTGTGGTCAACATGTTTGTTGAGTTTCTAAGTAAAAGTCTAACATATTCAGTTTAATACATTGAGACAAAAGTTTAATATATTTGGAAAAAATAAAAACATAAAATATAAATGCCTTTTAAACTGCAATTGTGCGTTCAAATGGGCAAAAGTGTGTTGTCTGTAAAGAAGACAGAGAAACTCTGACAGTTAAGAATTATATGCCTTAAAAGCACGTACAGGTCTAATACTATGTAAATGTGACATTTAAACCAAATAGAAATGTTTCCTTTATTATATCAAGAGACATAAAAATTAAGAAAAAAATCCTCGACTAGTAGGCCACCATTGTTGCACTGTGATGATGTCAATCAGAGTCAGTCAATCAACTTTCTCTGGAGTCATGTCACCCTGTAGCTAAAGCTGGAAAGTTAGATTTAATATTTAGCTCGCTGTCACTCACTCAGTGGACAAGACAGAAAGCAACCACTTGATGCTGCAACAAAAATGTCAGTGTACTAGTAAAAGGATTAGGTCTATTATTAATAATAAAATAAATAATAAGCATTTCGCTTGTTTTATACAACATATTTGAATGGTGTTGGACATGTAAACCATATTCAAGTCTACATGTCTTAACTGTCAGGATTCCCTTTAATTATTTTTACTTAGAAAATCACCCAAACTTTGGCATACAGTTGTATTTAACTGAGTTATGAGTTGTTACATAAATGTTAAATTGTAAAGAAGAACTATGTCTGGGCCCACAAACAGATTTAATGGGTTAAAAGGTGCAAGTCATTTTTATTCTGACTTAAAGTGTGTCAGGGAGGGTCTCTGAATTTAGCTGAATGATTTTGCTTGATGAAAGGTGGGCTTGGTCAAAGGAAGAGGTGAAACATGAGATTATTAGTGATGTAAACAAAACTGACAAGAACATGGCTTTTAAATGGTATAATGAATTGCGGCTCTTGTGTATGGTTGAATGACTGACAGGCTGAAGGCCTGTATGACCTGTTAGTGGGGCTCAGAATCCTGTAAAGTTGGTATTACTTCATTATACTTCAGTGTATTAACTTTTAGTGTTCTCTTGTTGTAGTTGCAAAATAAGATCCTTGCACGGTTGTTCCACAGCGGGAATAAGCAACATCCACCACATCTGGAATTAGTTCACCCATTTAATTTTAACATATAAATGTATGCTGCTCTATGTGTTAATTTTAGACAGGGGTTGTATTTCCAGTCTTACCCACAGCAACCTTACACAAGTATTGTATAACCTCCTTCTTTTTAATAATCTGTAATATATGCTCACAATGGGGGTCCAGGTTAGATAGTGAAGACTACTTCTGTACAGTAAAAGAAAAAAAACCCTATGGAAGTTCCATGACCAAACTTTGCTGAACTCTTCTGAAACATTTCTTCCACTTTGAGCTCACTATACATACAAGTCACCCACAATATACAGACATATAGAGGAGCATTCAATAGGTCACTGTGCCCATGTGTGACTGTCTGCCCACTGGCCATGACATTCTTTTCCAGCGTTGACCACAGCAACTTCACCCTGGAATTTTATAACCTCCTGTTTTTGGAATAATCCACAGTGCGAGGAGGGGTCCACTTTTAAAGACCGACGACCACCTCTATTAACAACAACTAGACTGCTCGAGCTGATCAGATAACGGAGAAGCTGTTCTTCTGTTTGTCCGTTTGCGAGACTGGAATCGTTCGAGATCGTCGTGAGAAGGTGTTGCGATTCCCAAGCCCACCGAGCAGACACCCCTCTCCGAGTTATAGTCCAACCTGCAGGATTTTAGGCAAAATGGCGACAGTGTAATGGATGGGAGACTAAATGGAGCAGTAATGGAAGTGTCATGAGCAAAGTTGTCGCTTTTTTTACTCAGTGCCACGTCTTAAAGGTAGGTTTAATTCTCGGTTATGATCAGCGCAGGCTTTTCTGGGGGGTTGCTGCTCCGCGTGCTGAGTGTTAATAACATGCCGTTGTCCTCTTTGCGTGGAGTCCTTGGATGAAGGCTAACAGACCAGGTTAATGCAGAGAGAGAGAGAGAGAGAGAGAGAAAGCGAGAGAGACAGAGAGAGACATACACGGCAAGGCGGTGCTGGGTGTTCAGAGGCGAACAGAGTGAATAATGATGATGTCGTAGCGTAAAGCATGAATAAGTCACGAAACCGTTTCCCCGTTTTCAGCTGTAAATTAGCCCGCTAGTTGGACGCGATGCTAGTAGCTGCGCTGGGGGAAAAGTTGGGATTTGCTTCTGCTCTGCAAGTCAGCGCACTTACAAGCAAAGGTTTGTCGTGTTTTTTTCTCTCCCTCCCCTGGAAGCTGCCGCTTTATCTGCTCCTTTACAAGGCTCCGTGTCAGGATCTAGCCAAAGCGTTGTCAATCAGCAGCTAAAGCAAGCCCCGTTTCCCCGTGTCAGCAGCAGCAGCAGCAGAAGCCCCAGCCCTGCCTGCCTGCCTGTCTCCCCTGCACTCCGCTCCAGCTCCAGCTCAGCTTTGACACTTCAAGGCGCAGACGTGCGGGGAGCTCTCTAACAATCATCATCTCTCCGTCTCGCCCGCGCTGAAGGCTCATCTCATCTCTGCTAGAGCATTTGTAACTGCAAACACAAGCTCCTGCAACTTGATCAGCTCTTTCGGCAATTTTGCACGTTGCTCTTGTTGAGCGTCTTTAACAAGTGACACCGTACCTTCACAACCAGCCTGGAAACCGGGCAAAAAAAAAACACCCAGGCATAAGAATAAAAATAAAACCAGCTTGTACTAGTCCCAGGTGGAGCCTGTCAGGTGATGCCACATTTAGAGGTTCAGTAGGCCCGCGCCAACCTGACTGCGGTACAGCCCCCTCGTCCAGGCCCGCAGGGGGTCAAAGCCCAGATGGTGCCGTCCTGCAAGGTGCCTTTCGGCCCCGGTGCTAAATTCTGAGCAGGAAGAGTGATCGCCTCCCCTTCTGCTTCATTTCTGTCAGCCGCAGTACTTGTAGGCGAAAGCAATTCATTAGCCTGATGTTTTCTCAGGCAGAGTTTTTTGGCTGCTGCTGATTTTTCATTTTCTTTCTTTCTTTTTTTTGGCGCATTTCAAGCGTCATTTTTGCCCGTTGTCATCAGTGCGACTCCACAACATGTGCTAAAACGTTCTTTAGATAGTGTGGAAAAATAAAAAAAAATCTCTGACAAATTCACCGCATGGGACTACATCGGTTTTTACACCTCTTTTTTCTGTTTTTGCATCTCTCTCTCACTCTCTTTTCTTCAGTAGAACGCAGCAGAACGAAAAATGGCTAAACTACTTTTACTCTTTAGAATTTATATATATCACATACATTTCAGACTGTCTAAGAAGAGATTCTCCCACTTTAGAGCAAAATATGTAGAAAAGTGATTAAAAAATATGATCTTGCTAAGTTCTTGATGTGGGTTTGGTGCCCACATTTTAGATAAACAAGTGTTGATATCTAGCATACGCTTAAATACCACTGAACTTCCAAACATTTAATTAACAGTTTGTTCTTAATGTATATATATATTAGAAATGAGCGCAAGTAGCATTCCACCCCACCCTCCATAGCTGCACCAACAGACAGTTTTAGACAGGCCAGACAGATTCATATGAATTATATGGCATGTTAAATGCTCTGTCATTTAAAGCTGCACTGCGTAAGACTGAAACTGAAAGCATGCTAACATATTGTGTCTGTGTGCTGCTAAAAAATAAGTTTTTTCATGTCATACATCTTTAAAACGAAGGTCAGGCTCGATGTTTAGGTCTCATTGTTGAAACACGTCCTTCACCAAGTTTTGATGTTCTCTTTGAATACTCCTGTAGAGCACAGCCAACATTACAAAATGTTTTTTCAAGCATTGTGCAATAATTGTGTTTTTGGACTTTGAGAGACTTTGGACTCTACAAACCTGAATAATTAGGTTATTAAACAAAAGTCAGACATCATTTTGACAGAGAAAAACAAGGACTAAAGATGATAAAAAAAATATTTTAAGTTAATCACTTAAACAGCTGCTTTTGGGATCATCGAGATCCTCCAGAATAGAGAAACGATCATCTAGGCACTGAAGTCCTAAACAAAAGAAGTACTAACTTTGCACTGAAAGCTGTACATCCTGACATGAAGATCAGAACAGAAAGACCAGATCACTTTCTGAAAAGTGCAGAGGTGAATCTCCAGACTTAATAAAGTTTAATGGGCAGTTGATGGTAAAGTTATAGAAAACAGAATGAAAAAGCAGACATTCAAATAGACTTTAATTTAATCTCGTCTGTGAATCGAGTTAGAGACAATGTCTTAGGTGCGCATTGGCTTGTATTCTGTAGTCTAAAATGGCCACACTGCATTGAAATATTATTTGGAAAATGCCTTAAAGCGCAGTGAAAATTGGATTAGTATTATAACAACGTGCAACAGAAGTAGAAGTATACTGAAAAAAAGCCTCTGAATTTCTTGGATGGCGCTTCATTCTGCCAACTCAGCAGGGTATGAGAGATTAAGCTGGTCATTTGAGGGAAAACATGTACTGCTTTCAACTATGTCAGTCACTGTATATCAATAAAAATGCACTTTGTTTGCTGAAAATGAAACTGAAGTCAGAACCACCTCAACACACATACGCAAAAGAACTGAAAGTAGTGCAGAAAAGGCCTGGCAAAGTAATTTATGCTCACTGACGTGAGGGACACAATGTTCCCGAAAGTAAAAGGCAGTGTTCCATGTTTGCCTGATATTTGTCTTGCATATACAAAAAAAAGCAAAGCAAAAAGAAAAGAAGAAATCTTTTGTATTCAGCTGTAAGTTCTCTTACCTAATCTTTTAAACCTTTCATAAAATCTAAGATGAATATAAATATCAGAAAATGACATTGTACTGACTTGCCAGTAGCTTTAAATTACAGTACAATATTATAATTAAATTCAGTAAATTAGAAATATGAATGCCGTTAACCTCTTTGTTTTCGTGTAACATGAATGTTATTGTCATTCTGGCTGACCTCCGTACTGCTCCAAAGTCTGTCATTATTCCTAATTTAACTGATTTTTGTCAGCCAGCTCATGGTGTGATTGGTAGAAACACTAAAGTCTTCCATGCCTATCTATTTTACATATATGCCGACATCTGGTGAGGAGCTGATAGAAGTGTTGTTTTTGCAAACTGTATTCCAATGTACATTTAAATGCAACTGTTTTCTCTAAGAAGAGAATGGCCAAGAAGACCAGAGTATCATGTTTCCGCTTTCAATCTGAGATTTCGCTATAAAAGCAATTAACCTTTCAGCCCTAAACTGGTCTAAAAAAACTTAAGGGCAGGGAGGAGCCTTCAGGAGCCATCTTTTCTGGACAACCCACCACTCCTGTATTCAGGCTCTTAAACATAAAAGTCCTTGCACAAATTAACCTAACGATGCCTGACGATGCCACAATACATTTTATCAGCACATTTATTTATCCCGCTCACTCACAGTAGCTAACGAAGCACTAGACAGTTTGTATGCATGGGACGGCTGCAAACAACCCTCTACTGTAGTAGACCTTGATAGGACTGTGATGTATGCCCTTTGAACCTCGAGTTAGACCACCTCTGTGAAGCCCTGGTCAACCAGCGTATGTATGTGTTATTATATGGAGCTTTAAGCATTTTAAGCTTTTAGCACGGGCATCGAGTGTGGAACTGTGAGGTTCTAAATATTCTCTTTTGATTAGTCCTGATGCTCCAAAGTCCAAAAAAGGTCTTTTTATGTTGCAAAAGTAACTGGGGATGCCTCCATACTTCCAGACTTAATATAACATTTTATTGATCCTGAAGGAAACTGGAATCTTTATATAGTAACTTAGTAAAGTAAGAAATGTAGTAAAAGGGATCTGCTTAAGAATGATCATAGTAGTACTTGAAAAATAAGTTTGGGGATTAGAAACAATAATCCTGCAGTTTAAGAGGTTAATTTGCATCTTTGTTTTTTTTTATCATTGGTCCCCAACCCTGTCTCTAACCACCCACTGACAAAATTCAGCTCAAACTTTTATATTTAGCACTGAAACTATAAGACTAATGTAACTAACGAGTGATCTCCAATAGACTCTCTATAAAAATGTACACTGTGTAGTTTGAAACATCAGTAGCAGTCATCATGAAACCTGGATTTTGTTTGTGCATTTGTTAAATTTGGAATATAACAGCATATCATACAGTGTCTATAACATAAGGTAGTATATTTGAGGTTCTGTGTCCTCTCGATTTGCTTCAAGGCAAATATGTAATGATGTGTAAAGTTTGCCATTTGGACGATGTTAATAAGTGAGAGGTGAGCTTTCTTTCCTGGCTTTGCTACAATAGCCTCATAGCTCCAGCATAAAACTAATGAACAAGGCTTTTGACACAAAATGTCTCTTGGCTTATCAAGTAAGTTCGGGATAAGCATAAAATAGTGTGAACTTGATTCTTCACCAGAATATCACAAGTGCTCCGTTTATTGGGATCAGATGTGTTTAAATAGCTTTGGAACTAAAACTTCAGGATGGCAGATCTCCAAGTAGAGATTGGTGACACTTTACTCGATTCTGCTACACCATAAGACACAAACTGGATGACACATTGCATAGCACCGGGGCAGAGAGGGACTCGAGACATGTTTGTTATGATTGCACATGGCACAGCTGGGATTTGAACCTGAATGTCGGCATTAGAGAGCATTTCTTGACTGATATGCATTGCTTTTACCAGCCATGCCCTCTGGGCCACAGTGTAATATTTTTTTATCAGAGGCAATAGTTTTGCATCAAAGACTTGAACTTTCCTTGGCTCGTTTTCCCCGTGCTGCTGACAGGTGCTCCAGTCCTTCCCTGTTTTCAGTCTCCGTTCTTGCACACTCCGAGCTTCTAAAATTGAGTACAGACAGGCTGTCAGTCGCCATTAGCCTGATTCCAATCCAGGCAGCGGGAGACAAGTTCCTGGATGGTGAGCTCAGTTTGCCCAAATTTTTGAGACAGATTTTCAAGCCTGCGCTGCTGTAGGCCTCAGGAGATGCTCAATCCATCAGGAGAGCTGATATCTGGAAATTCAAACATGCGGTCTGATTAGCCCATAAACACAGCTCGGCACGTTAATGCAAGATAATTAGAACCTCATAAGGAGAGGACCCGATCGTAATTTATATGTGCTTGAGTATAGAACTAAGAGGCACATATTACACCCTATGCCAGTATTTTATGTGCGCCAATTTTACATGACCCTTGTCCAACTGCTCTTCATAATTTCAAGCAAATTATTGGTCATATGTCTTTATGACCAATAATGGGCAGTCATATATTGATGTGTTCATCACAATGACTGTTTCTTTTCCATGTAGACATTGTGGTGCATGAATGTTATGCATTGGAACTATTATAATATTTATGTGGTACATCAAAGTACTACCTGTACAACAGCTGTACTGTGCACCATGCAGGGTGAAATATTTACTAATAACATAATTAGGGGTTGGGTGCTAGATGTTTGAAATCATATTAAATATTTATTAATAAGACATAACAATTGATAGATGAAGGTGATGTAATTGAATTGCCTTTTCAATTGCATATATGCCTTCACATATTAAACAACAGAATGAAAAAAACCCAGTTCCCTCAGAGGAAAAAGTTAGGACACCCTGTAAACTGATATCTGGTATTTCTGCATTTGGTCAAAATAACCTCACTTAGATGTTTCCTTAAACTGTCTACAAGTCTCTGACATCGATTGGGAGCAAGTTTTCCCACTCCTCCATGCAGAATTCTTTCAGCTGTGCTATGTTTGAGGAGTTTCTTACATGCACAGCCCATTTCAAATCTCCCCACAGCATCTCAGTAGGATTAAGATCACTGTATTGACTTGGCCTTTCCAGAACTCTCTATTTCTTTCTTTTAAGCCATTCCTCTGTAGATTTACTACAGTGTTTTGGGTCATTGTCATGTTGCATGGTCCATCTTAGCTTTAGCTTCATTTTTTTAAGAAATGTTCTCACATTTACCTTACGTTCCCTCTGAAAGAGTTCATAGTGGATTCTAGGACAGAGAGCGAATGAGGTTCTTGTGCTCAAATGCTGTGTTTGGTTTGCGCCAAACATGTCTTCTGTCTTCTGGCAAACTTTAGTCTCGTCCTGATCCTTTTTTGCACACCTCCCTCAAAGATCAAACATGTAGTCTCTTTCTGATGGTAGATGTATGTACTTTGACATCAGC
The DNA here is from genome assembly GCA_021613375.1 of Megaleporinus macrocephalus. NCBI lineage: Eukaryota > Metazoa > Chordata > Actinopteri > Characiformes > Anostomidae > Megaleporinus > Megaleporinus macrocephalus. Next base: position 30,427,847 of record CM038704.1, on the reverse strand, counting down.
TGTGGCAAGAGCTACCTGTAGGTCCTGTGGAGACATTTTAGGATTTTTGGATGTTTCTTTAAGCATCTGCGTCTGCTCCTTGCTGAGCCTGCTAGGATGGCATGACCTGCCGTGTTGCCACTTGTTATGCTTTGCAATGCACAAGAATATTGTTATTCATTTTCTCCCACAGTTTTTGAAATATCAACACCGCTATAACTCCAGATTGTCCGGCCTGATTATGTGATTCGCGCTTGTATACAGCTTTTTTATCGGATGCATGGATTCCAGAAAACAACAGATTTTTCTGGATTTTTTTTTCCCCAAAGTATTTTTTTACATAGACAATGAATATCACGGAAACGGGTACGCCAATCTGCTAAACTTCTGCTCGAGCAACAGATACCGTTTTGCATACACAGGGCAGACCCCCTACCATGACTGTAGTCTTGGTTCCACCTGCACGTTTTTTTGCATCCCTCTTTTTTCATTTCTATTCATTTTCGATCACACCCAAACATTACAGTTTCATTTAACCTTCAGTCTCCAAACTGCATGTACTTGCTCAGGGCAGGTCCCCTACAACATCCGATCTACAACCTATTTTCTGAGGGCCTTAGAGAGCTCTTTAAAAGTAAAACTACTCACTTCAGCAATCAAAAGCAAAACAAACAAATTGTGTGAGGTTTAAATAAGACAAGCTTCTCCAAATAACAATGTTTTAATCATTTGCAGCTTATGTGGTGCACCTGAATTTTAAGTAGTAGTGGTGTCCTAACTTTTTCCTACATTACATTTGTCTTTAAAAATTACTAGTAGCTTAGATAAAGATAAAGTCCCTCAGTAAAGTGAAGATGTCCAGATGTTTTAATATGCTAAAAGACAAAGTTTTCATGAGGTGTCCTAATTTTGTCATGTAACTTTTGTTAAATTAAGCCAATAAACAATCATTTCACTTAAAAACTCATCAAAGCGATTCGACAAGGGACGCCCAAAGTTTTGCATATGACCTAATGGACACTTTGTGAGTCATTTGTTCTGTGATTTCTTTACTGCACAAAGAGCTTTACCGACTCGCAGCGGTAACCTCTTCCTTCTAATCTGATGAAAACAAGCTACTGCAAGTAACTTCAAGTAGTAGCATGTGGAGGAAAAGGCACCCTTTGTGTTTTGCTCGGACGAGTTATTGGACCATTAAATGGGTTGGGTTTATTGACGTTCATGATTTAAAAAATGCATGATGAAAAATGGATGATAAATTATAGTTTGAGAAAGTTATCCTGGGACTGATGCACCCACACATGAATAAATATACTCATTTTTATAAGCAAGCAAGCCAGTCTCTTGCAGACAGATATCATAGCATGACTGAATAAATGGACCACTGCAGGCCAATTTTCCACAAATTGATTATGCTTCATTCCACAAGGTCAAATATTTGCTCTGAAGTGAAATGTTGGAATGGCCAGAGTGATAAAACGCTAGTCCCATCCCTTTCTGTTTTCTGCCTGCCTCCCATCACACACTGCTATAAATGAAGACACTGGGGAATGGCTTAATGGGAGTACACTGCCCTGAATTAGCAACCCGGCAGAACTGAACCCGGGGCGGAGAGATATTTCAGTAAGCTGTTGATCTAGCCAGAACACTGAGACCTCCATAAGTCTGTTAGAAGCACTGGAGGACAGGAGCATGTTTCTTCTCTGCAAAACACGCTAATGCTAACTCTTAGCCGTTCATTTAGAGCAATTTAACCTTTAACTTTCTTCGCAGCCTCTTATCTTTTGACAGGCCATCCTAGAGTGACCAGTTGTTCTGTGTCAGTTACTTGGGTGGAGAAGATGTGGTGCAGTGTATTGGGCTGTTTCCCGTGGGAGCAGGCATAGATATTTTTACGGGACTGATGTAATTTTGTTGCCAGTGTTAACTAATATTAATCCTCAGGTAAACAGGGTTGTATTCCTAGAGAAGCACTTTTTTTGCAAGTATGCCATACTGGGACAGCGAGGAAATGGTATGATGCAATAATCTGGAGAGAACATATTCAGGTTATTTGGTCCAGGGCAAGATTAGGCTGGTCTGAACTAGTGTTGTCACAAGTATGGTTTGGAATGATTAAAAACATAATGGCAATACAGCCTGAAGTGGGTGTTTTGGGACCTAAATAGGAGATGTTATGTTTGGCAAAACTGAACACTGCATTTTAGCTTATGAACTTTATCCCATGGTGGTGACAGTATCATGTTTGGCTGCTATTGGACCAGGATAGCTTGCCATCGTTTGATCCTGCTGTAAATTCTGGATTGTATGTAGAAGTTCTACAGGAGAATTTTAGGACATCCATAAGTGAACTGAACCACCATTTAGTGTACAAACAATGCTTGAAGCAGAACTTTTACCTTTTGGAATGGAGTAAAATTCCAGGCCATAATCAAATAGAAGATTGTGTTGAGGCAGATCCTAAGGCGTGGCGTTCATGCACAAAAGCACAACAGCATAACAGTTTAAGAAGTTATGTAAGTAGGAATATGCCAAGATTTCTTAAGGTCAGTGTGATCAACAGTTATAGTAATTGGTTGAAACCATTGCTGCTCAAGGGGGCTTTACATACTTTTGTCAACAAAGACATTCCACTTTAGATTACTTTGTTTGGTAAATGAGTAAAAACTGTATACTGCTCTGTGTTGTTTATTTAATTGGGTCTGTTTACCTATTGTCGTGGATGAAGAAACTGATCATATTAAAGATCAAATTTATCTAGAAATGCTCAGAATGGGGTTCACAAACTTATGAGCAGCATTTACGTAGTCAATCTGCCATCTAGATTGGAACAAGCATTTGTATTGACTCATGGGTGTTAAGACTTACTTACAGTTTGTTTTAGACTCACTGACTTTGTTGATACCATGAAAATATAGAATCTTCCCTACCCAGCTCTAGTCACAACACCAGAAATTCTCACTTCGATGCCAAGTGCAGCATCACAATGCTCAATATAAAACAGATAAATAAAAACACTTTTGAACAATATAATTTGACCTGAACACAAAAAAATGTTGAGGTTACAGAATAATTAATATTTTGGATTTATAAATGTTGTCAGTTTTTGTCAGCCTTCTTTAAATCTTAAATGGAAAGTTGAAAATGGAAGAAAATGAAAGGTTAAGAGTGAAATATAAAAAAATAAAATCTTAATAAAATGTGTGTATGCCTTTAATTGTTTCTAAATAGAACATGTATGTTTTATGTGTGCTAAAAATTGCTTATAAAATTGTAGTATTCAAAATTAACTATCAAAGAGGTGTGCAGTGCTAGTCTGCACTATGAATTCCCCTGATGTAGATTCAGGTCTTGTATTTTATTTCTTTTCCTGAGGTGCTCAGGTGTATATTATTATAGACCCAAAACAGTTCATGATTATTTCCCAACCTCTCCTAATCCATTATAATTATTAATCAGGTTGTTTTTGTTATTGTGCCTTGGGAACTAATGTATATATTTGTTATAACGTCAGGTGAATTGGGTGTAGTTGCTGCAGGCAATGGATAAATATGCTGGTTTTCTTGACATCACAACAACAAGGAATTCAAAACAGTTTGTATAATGAAATGAATGTCTTATGCACTGAAATGACGATTTGGGACACAATTTTCACATAAATAAAATACGTATTAATACAAATCCGTCTTCCAGTTGACTTGCTTTTGACAATAGTGATGTATTTTAATCACATGAAAACTTTATTCAGGAAAAAGACTCTATTTACAAAATGTACTGTGTTCTATTAAGGATATTTAACTTTTCTTTCATTTTCTTTCTTTCACAGGCTGGTGTTCCCATGTCTGGATGGTGCCAATGTTTGTGATAAGATCGGTAAGACCAGTGTTGCCAAGCCAGTCAATTCTTGTCTTATCCAAGGGTCTCTTTTAATGGAGTTTGGCTTGAGGAGAGATTGTTGAGGTTTAATGTTAAACAGGTAGGTGAGTGAAGGTAGACGTAGGCTTGCTGTCTGCTGGTTCTATGTGATACTGTTTTGTAGTATTGTTATACAGAGAAGCAGCTCACCCTGGGTGTACACAGTGTCAGGCGGGTGTGGGTGTGCGCGTGTGATGTCGCAGACATTTGGTGGCGTGTCTCAACACTTTGAGCCGAGACTGAACGTGCGAACTGCTGTGATACTATAGCTGGGTGTGATCAGCAGTCAAATGAAATCAGGGCTGTCAGTTACGTGTGTCAGAAACTTCAGCTCGGCACGTCAGCCTGGAAACCTGGCAACCTTGTCATGGCAACCTTCATCTACTTCTCGCATGCACAAAAAAATGCCAAAAAATATATATATAAAAAATAGATATATATAATAATAAAGGGGGGGGGGGTTCTTGGTAGGATCTTGTGTGTGTAAAACTGACAAAATCATTTTGAGTAATTGGACGATGATCCATGACCCGCTTCTCTTGCGTTAGAGAAATGGAGAAGATATCTAGAAATATGTCTTATGTTTGCTCTCTCTGCTAAAAAAAAACAAAACAGTTCTTCAGAAGCTTGTTCTGGGAAATCAGCCATGATTTTTGATAGAAATGTGTCTGACTCGAAGCATCTGCACTTGCCCTCAAGCTGAATGTAGGCCTACTACTGTACGCCTCTCTAATACTGCACTTTCTCCTTCAGCGCCTTTCTGCATGGCGAGCTCTAACATTAACTTAACATCCCCGAAGCCTTTGTAATGTTGACGATTAATGGGGTGACAAGTTCCCTCACCTGATGAAGCAGGCGTGAATAAGGCTCATTGAGTTGTCCCAGTAGCAGTCGCTTATCCACACCTGAACAAGCAAATGAGAGGCTTTCCTTAATTAAGTGCTTCATTAGGGGAATTACGCAAAACACAAAACCTCACACCTCTTCTCCAAACCTCTAGACGTACATACAGAATCAACTTAGCTCCGACGTCTCCTGAGCGGAAGTGGTGCCATGGCAGGAATCATCACTAGGGGGCAGAATTTGATCACTTATTCTTTAAACGCCATCAGATGAGCATTCATAATAAACAGCTCATCTTGCCTACAAGTCGTTTATAAAACACAGGAGAGTGATGGGAAAATGTCCTAATTTAACCTCTGAAGATATTCTTGTAGCATGTGTTATAGAAAGACAAAAGATGTGTATATTCAACAAGTCAGCTGCATGTTCTATAAGCAGTAGGACACCAACTACTGAAGATATGTGAAAGTTTGGAAGTAGTGTTACACAAAACAAGTGAGCACAATGGCCTATACTTGTGATATTATGGGCCCGCAGAGCCTTTAAAATTTGTTATTGTGTTCGGCACAATGTGGAATGACTGTAAGCTCTGAGGATTTCTGAAAAGTGGGTATTTCTTCACTGAAAACGAAAAAGGAAATGTGACCTCCACTGGGAAAAAGGCATTTGTAAGAGATTCCTGGATCAATAGGACCAAGACTTCCAGAACATTCCATGAACAATGTTGGGTTTCCTGTCATTGAGCATCAATAAACTGAAATTACATCCATGGTTTTCTCTCAACTGTGTGTGTGGCAAAGGTGAAAAGGTGCTTTTACTGAAGTAACTCTTTGTACTATAGCACTGGCTTCTGTTGTGGGCTAATGAAGAGATCTGATGGCTTTGTGGTTCACTAGAAAGGGAGATTTATGAAATATGAATTAGTGAAAGAGGTGATAATGTGAACTATGGCCTACAAATGTTGTCATTATAGTCAGTCGTATTAATTTTAGTCAGTTTAGGGGAGAAATAAATATATGAGTTTTATTTCACTTTTCAAATGAGAAACAAAGGGTTAATGAGATGAATCAGTTGTCTAGCAGTTTCTAGCTTTTAGGGGTGCCTTGTCTTAGATTTTTCTAATGTGAATGGCATTCTTAAACAAAATAGTGAAAATGGGCCATCTGTTGGTCAAGAGTGGTAGTGAAGAAAGAAAAAAGGAACCCTGTACTTTTAATAAAGACAGTATTTTTTTCTATTCAAGTTTGTAGGAAAATTTACATTGACCGTATTTTTAAATAGAAATAATGTTCTATCATATAGTTTTATAATGCAGCAGCCAGCATTACTCATAAATTAAGCTTTTTGCTTTATAATATAAGCCACAGTAACATGTTTGAAGTGAATTACAGTGGAAGCTTCAGATGAGCTCAAAGGATTAAAGACTGTTTTCTGAAGTGCAGAAAAGGAGAATGTAGTTTTAAGTGTTGAAGATGAAAGCATTGCTGAATTTCAACAAAGTTAATTATTTCTGTCGTACACTTGGAAGAAGATTTGATTCTTCATAGAATCAAGTCTGCATAGAATTTACCTGATTTGAATGTGCACATCATTTCCCCTCGAATAAAACACATCAGCACAATTTTATCTCTCTATCTTTTGATAAAGGTTGTGTTTTATGTGTATTATTCATTTGCACGTTATATAAATATTAAAGTTACGTATATTGAACACTTGGGTTTGGTACAGACTACACAGAGAAAAAAAGCCACGTTGTATACCAAAAGGGACATTTTGATCCTCTTTGATTTGGTCATCTGCATTTTGATCTTGGGCGTAATGCATCTTTAACTTGTCGTATCCCTTCCCGCAGGACTAATGACCTTGCTTGGTGTTGAATGGCACTGAGGCCCAGAAGGTATGGGGGGGGGCAACACCCTCCCACCAGCACCGGCACTGATAACATCATATTAATTGGGATGTTGAAAGTGCTTGTCTCTCTCCCCCTCTATCTCTCTTTCTCTCTCCCTCCCTCTCTCTTCCTCTCTCTCTCTCTCTCTCTCTCTCTCTTTTGTATACATTTACCATTATGCTCATTAGCTTCCCGTCGCCTCCCAGCTAGCATCTCCTTCACAGCCTGCCGGGATTCTCTTGGGAGGCTATTTACATCTCTCCATGAAGCTTCTCTCAGGGTTATTGGGGAAATCCCACCTCCCCCAATACCCCTCCCTCCGCTCCTCCTCCGACACGGCCCCTCTTTTGATATGTTGTAGGGCTCCTGTGATTGAGGGCCACTCTGGTGTTAATGAGCGGTTGCGATGCAGGGTCCACCTCCTCATTCAGCTTTAATGGATGCCATTGACAAACAGCAGTGAATAATAAGAAAGTGATGGTTTTTTAATATCCTCGGGGAGTCTGCTTGGCAGAGGTGGTCCGCAGGATGCTGCGGAAGGCCCTGTGCTGTTGGGACCTGGTGCTTTTTTTTGATTAGCCCTGTGTATTGTAAGCGAATCAGAATTTGTTAGGCTGGAGGTCAGTGTGACTGGCACTGAAAGACTTAATAGACTGCAAGTTGACACGGCTGATTTGGTGCAGTGCGGCGCTTGTGTGCTGTTAGTGTTCCGTTCTGAAAATCAAGGTACAAGAAGAGGTTGTGTGGAGAAATTCCTTAGGAAAACCACTTCAGGTTCCCAAAAATATGCAATTCTAAAGATCCTTTCCGAAGCTTTGTAGAAGTTAATGTAGAAGTTCAGTGTTAAAGGTGGAACAAACTCAATGCATGTATTGAAGAAAGGTTCTGGAAGTTTATACTGTATGGCTGTTATGTCCCTCAGTTTGTTCTAAAGGTTTCTATGAAAACCACCATCAGTGATCAAAATGAGACATCTGGCAGCATCCTATCCGAATAAAGTGGGCAAGGAGGAGGAGGAGCATTTGTTTGGGATGCACCTGCACTTTTTACTTTTTATTTAGTTTGTTGTTATTAATAGAAGTTGCTAGCTTCGTTTCATTAGAAAGCTGATGTGGACCGGAAGTGTTTCTTTAATGAAATGGTTCCAGCGAAGTCTCCATTATTAACAGAGTATTGGATAGTCGTCAGTTTTGGCTCAAGTTATGCAGCTTTGCTGAGAAACCCTGCTTTGTGTAACACCCCCTCCACCTGCTCAGCTCAAATCACTTGAGGAAGTCACAGCTAACTGTTAACAGTTAGTGTAGTTAATTAGTGGTCTGCTCCACTTTGGTTTAACTCTCTTATGCTGTTTTATGCGGCTCATGTCTTCGTCTGCACTTCACATCACATTTTAATGAAAGCCAATAAGAGGCGTTCCGTCCTGATACCTGCAGCTCTTGACATTTCTCTAAATGCGAACGCGCCGCTAGACCTGATCCCCGTCCTCAATTTGGTGGCGAGCGTTGACTTTGACTTACTTTCATCCCATTGGTCACGTGCCACTACAGCAAAGTGTCAGCGGCAAAGTTATTTTATTTTTATTTCATTTTTTTTATCACATAACTCGGAGACAGATGGTGGAGAGCATGCCCTCGATCACACAGACAGCGTGTGGCCCGCGCAGTCCCAGAGTATCTAAAGCAGCACGCTGGTAAGCATCGCGTTTAATAAAGGAAAACATCTAGCCCCACGACTAAATAAGACATGGGTGCCGTGGAGCATGCACTCCATATTTCTCGGCACATCAACCGAGGAGATGTATTTTTCATTGCATGTGTCTCATGCATATTAATGTGACGGCGAAACAACAATCAGTGTGAATTTTTCCAAGATTCAACAGACGCGGCACTACTTTTTAAAACTAACATGATGCAACAGCCGTGTTGAGAAGTTTTTTTCTCCAACTCTCTTTTGTGTCATTTGACTTACAGGCGTCGTCTGGCGCGAGACAGGCTGCTGATTTCGGGGCCGTGTGTTTGCTCCTGCCACTCTTCAGCTCAGCGTGAGAGTTACTCTCATTAAAACAGTCACATGCCCAAGAAACCTTAGACCTGCTGAGGCTTTTTTTTCCCCAGCTCTCTTTTCCACCCTTTCACTCTCTCTTTCTCTCCTCTTTAAGAAAAAAGATGGAAGTTTTAAACTAACAAAGCCTCGGGAAATCCCCATCAGACGTCCTTTCTTAATCCCTTTAATTTTGAAAGGTATTGTTTAAGGCTTCAAAGTTGATATGGTTTAATCCCCCCTCCTAACACTACGGGGCAGCAAATGAGGCCGTGTCAGCATCGCCGCGGCAGCTCTAATCTACTCCCCACAACAGAAAATCCTCCTTCAAGACGAGGTTGCATAGGCTTTCCTGTGAACTTGCTGTTTGATGTTCCGTACCTGCTATTGAACATGACTTCTGTCTTAACCCAACTGTCACTCGCGCCCTGTCACCTTTTATCAGCCCCACCGTTGGCTCTCCCCCCTTTTCTCCACGCTTAAAACCCACCATCAACCGTGGCCCTTAACTCACAAACTCGCATTTCACCCCTCTATTTTAGGAGCAGGTTGATGAGGACAGGCCTGGGAGAGAACGAGGTGAAGAAGTGTTGAGTCTTCTTTAATTTGGGGGGAGGAACGGGGGGTTACACAAAGACTGCAGCATCAGGACAGGATGCGCTCTTTTCGTCTCCGAGTTCAGGGCCAAATTCCTGTGGTCCATTTTTAATCCGGATGAGCTCACATTGCTGCAACTTTGCGTCAGCGCGCCTTTCAGTGCCCGTCCAGGGAAAAGGCAGCCTCTCAACATTGTGCTATCCAGGACATTTGAGTTGTCAGTCTTAGCTTCCAGATAAGCACTAGTTTGTTTGAGGGAGCTTTCTTTTGGAAGACTTGTTCTAAGCCAGCAGCTCCTGTGCTTGTGAGGAGCTAGTGTAATAAAGCAGGAGTTATTTCTGAGCTCTCATTCGGACCGCCATTCAAAAAGGAGGAACTTTTTTCCTGCTTGTGCACCTTCGGCTTTCATTCTGAACACTGAGAGACAGCATGTTTCACACATTATTGTTTAATAACCTCCCTTGATTAATTTCCCAACTAGTACAACTGCTGCAGAACTTTTACTTACTGTTTCCTAAAGCAGAAAAGTATATACCACAGAGATAGTGCTCACTATACTGAGAGTAGGGGACAGGTTTCTTATCAGGCGACTAGAGGGTATGTTTTGTATTGGGCTCAACTTTTTTTGGTGTGCCCTCGAAGCAGCGGTTTGGCAAAAAATCACATTTACACATTTTTCCTTCGCCCCAAGGGTAAGGGAGAAAGAGTACAGGCACAATTCTGGCTACTAACTCGGCCTTTAGCAACGTACCATGCTTGTGGTGATTTTTTAAAATGACAGAATGCATTGCAGTCTTGGAAAGGACATGAGCCAGTCTGTTGGAGATTACTTGATAGGTTTGAGTGTGAGATATTAGGTATGTTTGCTAGTCGCTATTTGATCAATTTAATGCTAATAGTTAGACTACATTTGTAGCTTCAGAAATTTTAGACTGCATTGCATCTTGACTGACTGACAAAATTGCATACCGTCGCTGTTCAATGAAAAACATGTTTCTCCATTTAAGTCGGTTTCTATTTTTCTACATCAATTAAATGTAGCAACTACCCTTTACATTGTGGGAAAATTTACCGTTGAATGGACCAATCAAAATGCTTCAAAATAGTTTGGAAAAAATTCTGGCTCCATTGGCTTACATTAAAAGTGAGACAGTTTTTGTCCTCTCCTGTAAAGTTGCCATTTTGGAAATACTTGTTTTTCATTGGACAGCGACGATATATTGTATAAATGTAGTTACGAGTCAATCAGAGTGGTCTGACATGAAATACACTGTACAATTGAAATTCAGAGTCAAGAGTTGTTCACAGTGGTGGTGGTAGGATCGAGGACTAAAAAGGTTAATCCTTTTAAAAAGCTCCCTGACTGAAAGTAGTAGATGATATAGTTATGTAGACACTGCCTGATAGCTTTACAGTCATACTGAGAAAATTATTTGACGTTGAATGTGTTCATGGCGTAGAGATACATGTGTGGTGCTGTAAAGCAAAATAAACCCCTCTTTTACCTTTTTCCCCTGTCAGCATTTTATATATAAAAACATATATTGAAATATACTTATGTGGTAGACATCCTATGCCTCCTGTCACCTCCAAACAAGTCAATACGTTTCTCTACATTTATCTATTTTACACAAGACCACTCAGAAGCACTGTTTATATTTTGCAATTGGAATTTTGAACAGTTAGTGGAATTTCCCTTTGAGAACTTTGAGTTACTGTTTTTTATTGCATGTTCTGTCAACAGTTTTGCTGGAAATAAAATGTTTGGTCATGCTGGGCCATACTTAGGGTTGGACTGCTGGCCATGCCAGTGGGCCAGGGGGTTCACAATACTCACAACACACTGCATATGCAAACATTAAATGAATAGCCATCGAATATGTACAAATAACTAAATCAATTAAATGTCTGTCTTTTATTAGGCATCTTATGTTTAACATTGTTATGGACTCGTGATTTTGTTGTTAATATTAAAGTATGATGATTAGTGAAATTCCATACAAATAATTACACATAACAGTTTCAGTTTAGCTATCAGTCCTTAGGTTTCCCTAACTCACAAACAGTTCTAGCTCAAATCACTGTCAGTGGCAGACAAACATAAGTACTTGGGTTGTTATTCTAAAACCGGTGTTGTCTGTCACTAAATGTGTATTTTGTATTTGCATGTATTTGTCTCAGTACAAATTAAACACCACACAGTTTGCATTGTATGCTGCATTGTGATTATATGATTGTGAAACTGAGGAAATTATTTGGGATTTAAAAAAATGTTTTAATTGTCTTAAATTATAGGCAATTATTTTAGCCTTGTTCTTCATCTCTTTGGGACATTATTTTAAGTTTGTCGTCTTTCTTTATCCAGGCGCCTCAGACCTTTCTGGGCTTCTTCCTCTCCAGAAGTTTACTAATTTGGTACTAAAAGAAATAAGGTTGAGCTGCTCCGTCAGCCCAGTTATTCATGAGGTAGAAATTAATAGCAGTACTCATTTCCTGTGACTGTAATTTATATTTATAGAGCTCTGTCGATGTGTATTTATTTATTTATTTATTGTTGTTGTTAAAGTTTTGTGGGCTTCCAGAGATGCTTAAGGCCAGGGGCATCGTAAGACCATGATCCATCTCTGGCCGTACAAAATGTTTTATTCTTTTGTTTGAAATATCACCCAGAACATCATTTACATGTACAGTGGGCACCCCTGGTTTTGTTGGTTTGTTACACATCCTCTACAGAGACTCACCTCTGCACATTTTAATGCACAATCACTGTGTGCTGAAGATTATTCAGCGTATTGGAAAAATAGATAAAGAACAAGGTGTGGCCTGTGCAGAAGTTCTGGCACATTTTAGATTTCATGTTTAGCTTTTGTGCACTATACTTAATACAAATAACTAAATACAGTTTTCAGGTTGCTTTTCTGTACTGGGTGCGTTCTAAGTGTTCAAGAAAACAAAACAGTTGTAGGTTGTTCAGATGTAAGATGCCATGAATGCCCACTATTTACATAATAAGGTTATTTCCATCTGTTATCATGTGAGTTATAACTGTCGCTTCTTTTTTCTCCTCATATCATCATCATCATCTCTCTGGGGTTTCAGTAGTGTACAGGTAGAGGGAAATGAGATAAACCAACACTGTCCACACTTCTCCCAGAGAGAGATAGAGAGAGATCTATGTCTACATCTATTATAAATAAAATCTATTTAATGGATGCAGGTCTTTATTTACTACAGCTGTATTGATGTGATCTGTTTTATTAATGTAGAAATTATGTAGACGTTTAAATAAAGTGAATTCACTGTGTGCGTACAGATAGACAGATAGATGCTGCATTCTTTGCTGCGGTGTTCTCAGACGTGAGGCTGAATGGGTTCTGTTTGTTTACTCTGCTCTGCTTTGATTCTCGCTCATACTTGAACTTCCTACATTCGCATTGTGTCAAAAAATTCAGTAAATTCCATTATTGGGCGCTTTCTTTTTTTCATGGGCTGTGCTGCTCTACACTCTCTGTGATTGTTTTTGCTGTGAGGAAGGAAGAGGCAGATGAAGCACAGAAGTACACTTGCACTGGTTTTAAATAGAGATGCACCAATATGGGAATTTTGGACCAGCGCATGATACATATCTGCCAATGCCAGTCCTGATATCTAAACATTTATAAAGTGTAGAGATTGGGACTGAATCCATCTGAATTTGCATTACAGGTATACGTAGCACGTGTTTATAGAGGGTTACAGATTCAGTAAAATGAATAACATGCAGAAATTTAAGGCCAGTTCTCCACTATCCTCTGAACAGGATGTTCTGGGGTAAATATATGTCTTTAATATGGCTTTGAAATATGGGTCAAATCTTTTTTTATCAATTATCAGCTAATACTGATATATTTCTGCCCTTGCGGACCTCTTATTTTACATCGGTGGTATAAGGAACCGATTCCGCTGGCTCCACTCTTTTTAAACACATCCAGCATCACCTCTTTAGGAGCTTTGTTTCAAGTTTGTAGTCTTTATCTGGAAGCCTCAGACCTTTCTGCCCCTTTTCCCTCTCTACCACACCTCTCCAGAAGTGTACTAATTTAGTAAAAAAAGAAATAATGCGGACCTGCTCTATCACCCCAGTTATTTTTGAGGTAGAGATTAATAGCAGTCCTCATTTCCTGTGAATGTAATTTGTATTTATAGATGTGTATTTCAGTCTCAAGTGCACTTCTGTGTGTGTGTGTATGTGTGTGTGTTTCTTATGGAATACTTAGAAGGTAACGGAATTAAAAGTTTAAAACCACAAAGTGGAGCACGGCTAGTAGTTGACGTTCCCTTATGGATAATAAATATATCCAAGAAAAGTTTATCTTCTGGGATTGCAGAATAATGTGTAATGATAATATGCAATTATCGCCTCTGATTTTTTCAGCAGTAACCTCAAGATGAGGTGTAACTTCAGTGTTAGAGCAAGTGCTGATAGAGAGAGCAGGGAGAGGGGGAGAGAAAGCACAGTGACATATGTGCATGTCGTGGAAGTGTTAAGTGCTCTTTTACTTGTGCAGTTAATTTAGATGGATCACAATGGGACTTCTACTGATTCATTGTTTGTGCGTTCATTATTGAACCAGTGTTGTTTTTTTTTTCTTTTTAAGAGAGGGGTGAAAAAGAAGGAATGAAAGAAAGAAAGAACGAAAGAAAAAAAGAACGAAAGAAAGAAGGCAAGAAAGAGAGTGGGTGCAAGATTGAGAAAGAAAAAGAGCTAATCGCTTCGGATCGATCTCCAGCATAGCGCGGTACATTTATTTAAGCTCATAATCCTTGTAAATAGCTTCCAGCAAGGCAAAGTCAGCCTTTTAACATTGACTAAATGAAGTAAATAGAAGCGAATGAATTTTTAAAAGACGCATTGCAGTTGAACCCTGTTTGTTATGTATGGAACAGATCGGCGCGTAAGCTGGCAGCTAATGAGGCCTGTAAATTTAACGCCGAAATCATATTCTGATGGCTTTGCCACCCTGCTGTTCGGGGGCTTGCAGTGAAGTTTGCTTTAAATGTGGAGCGTCTGTTCCCCCTCCTAAAGCCCCTCACACCCGAACAGATGGAGAGAATATGGAGCTGGGAAGGTTTACCTTGGAGGTGGTAACAGTGAAGCCACTCATTAACACTGAATTTACCACTTCGTTAGCAACGCAGCTTCCTGTTGAGAGCATCCAGTGCTGGATGTCAAATCCTCAGAGCATACATTTACCCTGGCGGCCCGACAGCAAACTTGGACCCTTTCAAGAGATATAGGGCTTTTTAGGGCAAGGCGAGCAGCACGCACCTCAAATCCTGCAGCTTTTTTCCGATTGGAAACGAATGCTGCGACCCATCAAATATAATTAGATAGTTCAGTGTCATTTTGAGGTGCAAGTCTGCGATCCAACACTTGAAAATATCATTTTCTTCTTCGTCTATCAGTTTGTCCAGCGTTTTGGGGCAGTGTGTCTGTGTGGTATGTGTGTGTGTGTATGTGTTTTTGTGTGGTTGCACAGGTGCATGTGTGCCAATTTGTCAAGATTGAAGCAACAACAGTCTCGTGCTGGGATGTGCTTTGGCACCATCAGAGAGTGCTAAGACAGAATAATATGATCTCATTGGAGGTGTACTTTGTTCCCATGGAAATTGGTCAATTTTAGGAGGCGGCTGAGAACTTTAGTGGGAGAAACAGGAAGGTCGGATCCCAGAGGTGTGCTCACATAATTAAGCTTCCTCACCAGCGTTTCCAGGGCTAACAGCAGGGTGTGCTGTGAATAGATGTGGTGGCAGTGGGTGTGGAAACCCATAATGCAGCTTAAAAAAAAAATAATGGCCTTCTTGTTTGGGTCTTGAAATTAGTAGTCTCTTTTTTTTGCACGGGGGAAAGGTTATAGTTGTTAGCCTTGACATTGATTCAGCTTTCTGTCCTAGAAATGTTTATGAGAATTGATATCATTTAACATCATTTTCTTTATTTATTTGTCCAGGCTGTGTCTGAATCGATCATAGACCTGTTTAATGCTTATTGTGTTTTGTAGATGGTGTCTCTGTCATGGCGGCAGTGAGCGAGAGTGCAGAGGATGAGAAAGAGTTGGAATCCGCAGAAGATTGCACTCAGGAGCTGTCAGGCAGTCACACGTCTTCTCCCACCACCTCCTCCACAACCACCACCACCACCAACAACAACAGCAGTGTGGGGCCACAGCAGTGCCAGACTTTGGACACTCACCGAAGCCTTTTAAATGGAGCACAGTCAAGCGCATTTGTCTGTGGCGGCGTCCCGGCTGCCCCCTGCACAGACGATTCATTGCCTTCAGGAGCACTTGTTAATGGACCTGCTTCACACTGTACCTCAGAGGAGCCCCGCGTCCCCAACAAAGACGCGTCCCCTTGGCCTGGGATAGACACCAACCCCGAGGTGTTACAGCCTCCCAGCGAGCTTCAATCAGACACTTGGCAAAAACCAGAAGGGCACGTCCTGAAAGCGCCGTCCACACGGACCTCATCTGAGTCGGACAACAGCGACTCCGAGGCTCCCTCGGACGCGCTAGAGGGGGACAATGCGAATAACAGGCCAATCAGCTGGCTGCGGACGAGAAAAAGTGTCAAAACAGGGTTCTTATGGGACCCTGATTCGGAGTCGTCGGAAAGCTCATCCGACGACTATGACGACCTAAACAGGGGCCTTCAAGAGAAGTTCATGCGCTTCCTGTTGAAAGGCAGGGTAATGGGTGGAGTGGTGAAAAGAGAGATGGAGATGAAAGACTCTCCGTTGGCCAGCCCGAGCCGGAGGAAGCGGAAAATGTACAGAGTAGAAAGGATGCCGACCGAGGAAGAAGGAAGAAGTAACAACGGCTTTGGCTCTGCCTCCCTCACTGACAGGGACTTGGATTTTGATTCGTCCATTAGCAAAGAACATGCCTGGAGGAAAGAGTCGCAAAGTTTGAGAGCGAATGTGGACTCGCGCCTGGGGAATTCCCACGACAAAGCAGCTGTCGTGGAGAAGTTCATTTCAAGCGAGAAGGAAGGCAGGAGCGATGAAGGCAGCACCGACGGAGAAGCCGACGCCTACGTGGATGGCAAACCTGCACGTTTAAAGAGTCGGATGGAGCCTTCATTCTTCCAATGTACAAAGTGCAACATTAATTTCAAGGAGAAGAGGCATTTGCATAGACATATGATGTATCATTTAGACAGGCATAATCAGGTGGGGCAGGAGAGCGTCCTTCGTCCCTTTATATGCAAAGAGTGTGGGCGTTCGTTCCGTGAGCGTTCCACCCTGCACAAGCACATGCAGATCCACCAGGCACGGAGGGAGCGGCTGATGCAGGAGATTAAAGGTTTGAACAAATCGCGGGACGAAGGCCTGGACGCCCGTCTGCAGTGTCCCCAGTGCGCCTTCGGAACGAGCTGCCCAAGAGCTTTTGTCCATCATGCCAAGACTCATGAAGAGGACAAATGTTATTATAGCTGTGAAGAATGCGATTACACGGCTGTGACTGAGCTGGATATGGAAGCACACCAACGGACGGCTCACCAAGGCGGATTCTTAAAAGTCTTTGATATGTTTCTTTGTAAAATTTGCACATTCAGAACGAAGAATGTGAACGTTTTGAGAAAGCACTTGGAACTTGTTCACAAGCAGCCACTTTATGATTATGACCCTCAGTTGCACAACATGACAGCTGACAAGCCTGTTTTAGACCAGGACAAGTTAACAGGCCAAACTAAAGACAACATCTCACCTCCACTTTCACTAAAGCCAAAGTCCCTCAGAGATAAGCAAAACGGGTGGAGAGGAGCAGGGCTTGCCATGCGGTCCAATGGCACCAGTGACCTTTATGTGAGAGATAAAGGCACACAAGAATCCTGTAAAGGATTGAGCTCCTCACTGATCAAGTGGAGTTTTGGCAGCTTAGCAAACAACCTGTCACCATCTTCCCTGAGATGTGACAAGCCAAGTAAATTATCTGTGCCTACAGAGAGAATGGATGTGACAACAGGTCTCCCGTATGTCGAAGAGGACAATCAAGGATATGAAAGCCCTGTCTCTGAACAAAAGACAAAATATCTCTCCAGTTTTGACATGCATCTTACGACCAAGACTGCAATCTCTCGCAAAACAGCACATCTGAACCAAGACACTGCTACCGCTTCCAAAGATCCCTCAGAAAGCGTCGGCTTAGCGGAGCAGATGCTGAAGCAAAAATCTCCCTCTAAGAGAAAAATGTCCGTCCCCTATCACAACACCCCTACGAGTTCTTTCATTTTCCCGAAACGTGAACCAGCATCTCCAGAATGGCAGGACACTGAGCCCCAACAGGAAAGTGATTATGACGACTATAATAATGAGTCGGATGATTCCGATTACCGCAACCACACCACTGCAAACCTCCTGGATGGCAGTGAAGATGGCCACAGCCCCTACTCTGCTGACCGCTTCATTCAACAGGGCTTTTCCTTTAAAGAAGACAGCTGCGACTCTGCCAATCAGTCGGATAATGACGACTACATGGAAGGCGATGAAATTTGCACACTCATCGTGAAAGAGGAGAGTATAGAGAGCGCCGTGAGTGAGGACAATCCAGAGTTAGAGTTTACCGCCAATAACCTGAGTGACTCTTACACAAGCTACCGCGTGTCCCCCGTGTTTGAGATGGACCGCAAATCCTGTCCTTATTGCCCTGCTGTGTTTGAGTCGGGAGTGGGTTTGTCCAATCACGTGAGAGGGCATCTACACAGGCTGGGGCTGAGTTATGACGCTCGTCACATGCTGTCGCCTGAACAGGTAGCCTCTCAGGACCGTCAGCCCCGCATACGCAGAAGAGCACCTTCAGTGAACAAACGACCCCGAAAAGGTGATTTTAAACTTAAAAGCGACTGAAATTAACATCCGTCAGCAAAACCACAATGTTTGGCGCCTAAAGTTTAGCTCTTTAGTTTTGCTTTAGCTTTTAGTGGAGCTTATATGTAACATGTGTGGTGAATGGCAACAGGACAGTTCAAGGCTTGCCTAGTTATGTGGTTTCTGTCACTGTTATGTATAAAATTGGTCATATGAGTAAAATACAGTAATAGCAGGCATTTCTTTGTTAGTGACATCAATTATTTGTGTCAAAGTTAATTTTTGTTCCTATTTAATAGTTGATGTGAATACAGTGAATACAGTGGCAAACTGTTAAAGCCATAAATGCCAAAACTGATCAAAACATTAGAAAACAGCTCACCTCAACAACAATGCTAACCTCTGCAAGTGTCCCTACAGGATTCCAGTGAGTTGATAGCGCTATGCTAATTGAAATTTGCATTCACATTGTTTATACTTACACTTTGCTACTCTGAAACCTGAGCGCCTGAACATGAGCGCGTGGTCAAGGATGCATTGTTAATGACGTGAATGAGCGGACACGCGTAGTGCAGCTGTGTCACTGACTATGCTAGCTACTCTAGCTAATGTTAGCTATGTCCAGAACAGTACTCATACCCCTCTCTGGCAAGAGTCATGTTGTCACATCATCCACTGAGGTGAAATAACCTTATGTAGAAAACAACCAGTCTTTAACAGCATTAATCAGGACACATGTTAGCTCTTTTAGCTTATTAGGTTATCTGAAGAAGCAGCCTGATTTCTGTCAGCCCTGCATTATTTACTGCTTATGTTCTGCCACTGTTTGTCTTTTACCTATTCATAAACTTTAAGGGTGCTTAAATATAAAAATTGAGTCAGTAACTCCAGGATTCTCTATCAGCAGTTCATCTTTGATTGAACACTAGAACTGAATTATTATTTTTTGTTTCTTTCTTTTGTGACAGATAAGCCAGAGTCTCAAACAGAACACACCTGTCCTCTGTGTCTTGGCTGGTTTGATACGAAGACTGGCCTGTCCAATCATGTACGTGGTCACTTGAAACGGATTGGGAAGCCAATCACAGGGGTCAGCAAGTCCCCACTATGCATCCTCACTGAGCTTTTGCAGGATGAGAATGAACACCGGAAGATTCTTCACACTCTTCAGGCCAAACCACACCTCTCCAGACCTTTTATTTCTCAGAAGTTTGCAGGCAGTGAGGGTCTGTTTCTGACGCCCACTGGCGTCCCGGTGAAGGTCCAGCGCCAGTGGCCTGCCAGTGAGCTGCGCTCAGAAAACAGTGATAAGAGGAAGAAGAGTGAGGAAATCGGTGTAATCAACGAAACCTCGTCTAGCACTTTAATAGAACTTCTTAAAAAAAAGAGACTGGACCCGGAACTAGAGGAGGACAAAGTTCACTCGCAGGCTGCCAGGACCCGTTGTATCATTCCATCATCGAAAAGCATTGATCCTGATGACCTGCCTGGGCAGGACCTGAGCTCCAGCTGCAGCCGAGGTGAGGAACACACAAATATTCACTGTGGGGGACAGCTTGACTTTGACACAGCCGCAACACAAGTATAGTTAATCGTATCACAACAGCAAAATAGATGAGTGGGTCATAAAAATGTTTCATTTAACAATTTAATGATTTTAACTATCTATGACAGACTTAGGCTGGCTGGCAAGCTGTCTAGCATAGCTAGCTAACTAGCTAGCTAATTGGTTCGTGCCTTTGACACAGCCACAAACAGGCAGAGTTGATCGTATCACACAAACCAAATATCCTAAAATATTAGTAACAGATATAACACTAACCTTGCTTATGAAAGTGAAAGGTTTCTGCTGTCCAGCATGCAGGGAAATTCAAGCTTGTAATGAAGTTTAAAGAATTCAAATAAGTAATGAAATTAAATCGTCCAAACTATTTATCTTTATTAAGATTGATTTTTTAATAAGCTGTAACATAAAAAAAAGAAACAAGATATTAAACAAGATATCAAAAACTATGAAGTGATTTCTACTCAACATTTTGACCTATTGCTCTCCCGTAATCTGAGGTCCAGATTTAAACCCTATATTGAATGTTTTGTCTCAAATTAAACACAAACTAACTTGCCAATAATTTTTAACTGTTTGAAGCCATCCGTGCTCTTTTTTCCATAAAAGATTTTAAGTTTACCCTTAAAACTTCACCATTTTAAAAAAAGGTAAGGAAAAGCTTCCCAGGCTAAGTGATTTTATCTATTATTTATGATTTGTTGTTAACACCATAAAACACTGTTTAGCAATTTCGGCCTTTTTTAGCTTGAGAACAACATTTTGAAGGGAACAACAGATTAAAAAAAAAAATACATGTTTATTGCTCAATGTGATCTTAAATATGGCATTTATGTCTTAGGCCTCTTCCAACAAGTTATAAAAAAGACGTTTTTTGAAAAAGAAAAAAAAGACTGAAAAAATGGACTGTTATTTACTTCTTCCTTTAACCTCTTAAACTCTAGATATGTTATTTTGTTTTTAAACATAAGTCTTATTATCCCAAAATTACTAAAATTAGTTCTTCAACTATAAGACTACTGGGTATACAGTCTGTGGTTTGAAGATATGTGGGCCAGCTGTGAGGCATAGAGGGCTGAAAGTTACGGTCCAGTCAAGTTTGCAATTCAACTTTATGAAATAGAACTTGAGGTACTTTTGGGTAGTTGTAGCTACTTTAAGTACTTGGGTACTTAATTATGAATTAGCAGAGGTGGTGCGTGTTACTTTAGATTTATTATTACCTTTATTAGTTCCTATGCTTTCAAATTCTTTGCAGTGTTTTTTTCACGGCAGCGCAGTCAGCATCGGTGCCTGAGGCGTAATTGGGATCTGTTTTAAAATACAGGGTGTACAGGGTTTAATTGAATGTCTGTGAGGTAGACACTCGGTTATGAGATTCAGTACAGTACGACACTTCAGATGTAAGGCGGGCTTACTCCGGCACGCTGAATGCGTCGCTGTCTTTGCTGCACTTGTTTCAGTCTCTTAGAACAATCGTAAAGCAGTGAATAATTAGAGCTGCACTTGTCTAACTTAAACTTACAAGTTTAACAAGTAGCCTAAAAGAATTTCCATTTTTTTAAAGTGCATATAGCGCACGTATCTGCTTATTCTTATCATTCAGAACCTTTACTTTTTTTTACACAGTCAAAAACTTTTCTATCTTAAACAGATATTGTTTGCCAACAGTTAACGGTTATAAGGGTCATACAGTGTTTTCCTACACACCTATGTGTTGTTTGGCTTTAGCATTGCTTTGTCTGATTTCTGTTAAAATGCTGCTCAACGTCAGGATGTTCTTAGCGATTGGTGATGTATGAGAAGTGTCCTCTTGTACCGCTGTCCCCTTTTTCAGCCTAACATTAACAGGCTTGAAGTTTACAGCAATCACTCTGGCTGGTGTCTAGCAGCTTTTTTTTTAATGAGAATACAGCGCCACTGTAACAAGAGGGTTTCTCTGTTTCTCAGACAGCCGCGTGTATGATCTGTCTTGTTTCTATTGATGTGGAATCAAAGGCTCACGGCTGCGATTTGACAGACAGGTGATGGCTAAATTGTATGACGTGCTGCTGGAAAAAAAAAAAAAGAAAAATCTGGGTCACAGATTATCACCGTACGTTATTTATTCTTATAACATAGTCATAACCGTGTAGGTATTGTGTTTTGCTCGGGGGGCCTCTGTGACGGCGTATAATGACAGATAGATTAACTGCAGTGGCACTAATCGGGGAGATTTACAGCCTGCGTGTACAGCAGAGCGCTCGTGTTGATGATAAATATGTAGCACTAGTACAAAACCTTGTTTCATTGCTGTTTTGTGTGTTTTTTCCACCTCCGCCGCTTTCATTATTTACAGTCGCTCATGTTCAACCACCCAATTTCAATCATACGCTCCGCCATTAAATATGTATGGCAGACACCTCGCTCTCCGTAAAGCACCCATGCTCTCTCTGCAACCTTGAAGTCTGGAGACGCCTCTGGAAGCCATGGAAGGAGAAAGCGGGAGAGGGAGAGGGAGAGGCAGAGAGCGCAGCGGAAAAGAGGATAAAAAAGGCGTCTCGCTACCCGTTGAATTATTGTAACGCGAGTATGAAAAAGAATGAGTGTCATCCGAAGTGGCTTTGAAATTCAAATGTAAAAGCCGCAGCGTTCTTTGATGTGACGCCGGAAACGCATCAGCTGTGTTTACACACCTTTGTTTCATGTCTGTCCAAATAAAGAGTTTGAGCCGCATTAGCGGAGAAAATGTTAGCGAAGATTTAAAATCGCATTCCTCTGTTCGGGGTGTCCGTCTTAATTTCGTTGGCGGCGCTGCTTTTTTTTTGATGGTTCACGCGCATTCTGTTTTATCAAGTTTATAGCTCCCTGTTCTGCCTGAGCATAGTGCTTGGAGGTGGGGCCCTGACAGCGTTGGCAGGAAGTTCAAACAGTCTGCTAGGATTGTAGAAATTTGAATACCTTAAACAGGCTTATTAAAACTCCTCAGCCCGGTTCTGTTCGGACAGACATTTATTATTATTCTTTTTTTGGCCAAAAGTTGACGCGTATAATCAAGCGAGATGGCGACGAGGAAAGGAAAAGAAAGTATTTGAGCTTTAAGATATTTAGGTAATTAACAGAGACATCTGTTGGTTTGTTGCGTGTAATTGTCAGTAAAACAATTCACAGGTAATTTAAATAACCTTTGGTGTCTTGTCACGGAAAAACAAGCCTAGGTAGCAGATGTTTTTCTTGATTTGGTGTGAAATGACTGGAAGCTGTTGTGATTTTCACACAACATAGCGTACACCTTTCCTTAACTTGCGTCCATCCATCCATCCATCCATCCATGATGGAGCTGTCAGTTTGTTGGCATAGCGAAATGCTTGATTACAAAGCTGACGCTATGTATATACTGGAGTACGTATCAAAATTGAATTCAGCATGATGTACGATCTGCTTCAGCAAAACTTTTGTTGTTTTTTTCCCTCCTTCTGATTCCGCCTGTCATGTCTCAGCGGGGGCGAAATTATTCCTGAAGATTCTCATTCTCTTGCTGTCAAAATAAAAACAAACCATGTGGAGTGTATTTTGATAAACATTGTTCTCAACGATGCAAAAGTGAGCTTAAAGATTTGACAACAGATGGAGCGAGAGGGTGAAGACTCTGAGGGAATCACAGCTTTATTTCCTTCAAGCTGGCGATGTGTGCAAAATGTTGCCCTCACACACACGTACTTACACAAACACACCACGTTAACCCCTTTGAACTCTGCTAAGTGTATTTTTATATATATTTTAATATGTTAATCTAATGCAATATCTAGATATTAGGAATTGTACTTGTTTTCATGTCTCTTCATCTGCGGATTACTAGTGATTGTGTATGTCTCCTTTTTTGCAGAAAAGTTTGAGATAAATAAGAAGATTTGCATCCACTGCAATGCAACTTTCCACAGCGCTGTCAGCCTCTCCAATCACCTTCGAGCTTATGCACGTAGGAAGAGGATTGCCCTGCTTGAGGGAACATGTATGTTTTTCACTTGTTTTATTTGAACAGATTCTAAGCTGTGTAAAATGGTCATCAGTTATGGTAGTAGTTCTGTAGGTAAAGACTGTAGTTCAGTGCTGATCATCATCTCGTCTGGAACAGTGTGTATATTATTCACTTGGAAAAAATCTTAACCTCAAGTTACAGAACTGTTAATAAATAACTGAAAGCATCAAGAAAAGACATCTAGAAAGCATATTTTTAACGTTTACACAGAAACATCAATATAAAAAAATCCTTCAATATCAGTATTTGAGTATTTCTCTGTCTACCTTTTCCCTTTATTACAGCTTTCAGTGTTTTCAGGAGATTAAGTGTTGGTGATTTTGGGGATGGCCATTACATTGTTTTATGAACAGCAGCAGTTACTTGATTCACATTTTTTTCTCTCTTTTTATCCATTTTCTTTGCTGAGTAAAGACTTCTTGACAACTGTACATCCTTTTAGACCCATGGTGTTGTCTTCTCACAGTAGAAGGTTGGACAGACGTTTCACATCTAAAGCAAGATTTTTTCCTCTTTTACAAAAGTGAAAATTTTGAGTAATGTTCATCTGATGGTGGACGTCTTGATAGTCTAGAAGGTTTTGCATGGTTGTTAAGAGATTTTTAAAACATTTAATAATTATGTTAAAGTCTTGTTTTGAAGTATCCTCTTTCCCTTCACTGTGCGAGCAAATGAAAAATGAAAAATAACTAATAATAACTGTCTTACAGGCTGTTTATGCACACATATTTAAACCCATAGTTAGACATCTTTTGTGTCTGAAAATGTTATAGTTCCTACTTAATATTTGTAATTAATATGTGATCTATCTATCTATCTATCTATCTATCTATCTATCTATCTATCTATCTATCTAATAGATTTACGTATTGGACTCAGTTTTCATTAGACTGTGTTTTGCAGCATATGACTGTAATCAGAAGCGGCCGCGATCAAGGCCTGGGCCAAAGAGGAAGGAGTTCCCCTCTCCACACACAGCATCTGAAGTGATCTACAGACTGACCTGCAGGTATTTTACCCCACTCAAACACTCAGCACTTCCCTACATGCGCTCAGCATTGCCCTGAGTACTACACTTATTTATTCTTAGTTTTTAATGTACTTTCTGAATTAATAACTATGTATCTCTATATGTTAAACACAAGAGATGG
This sequence comes from Megaleporinus macrocephalus, assembly GCA_021613375.1. Lineage (NCBI taxonomy): Eukaryota > Metazoa > Chordata > Actinopteri > Characiformes > Anostomidae > Megaleporinus > Megaleporinus macrocephalus. The sequence continues at coordinate 30,403,001 of CM038704.1, read as the reverse complement.
CACAATATAATTTTTTCTAGTCTAATACCAATATTGAAGGAAAATTATGGCTAAAAACAGTGTACATTTCCAGTAATAGTAAAATATGCAATGTTTTGTCTATTATTAAAATATTCCTTTATTTTTAGGCCACCATTGTGAGAAAAGGGTTTTCTGTTGAGTAATATCACTCTCTAGAAAATCTGGAAAGACGGAAGTATATTTTAGAGTTAAATGAGATGTTCAGCTCGCTCTCCCTTGCTCAGAAAACAAGAAAGAGAGGGCAACCATTTGATGTGGCAACAAAGATGGCAACATAGCAGTGAAAGGATTTTGTGTATTTGAAATAATAAAATAAATAATGTATTAATAATGTATTAAATAAAGGGTTTTGCTGGGTTTATACAATGTATTTGAATGGCATTGGACATGTACACAATATTAGAACTTAACAGTCAGAGTTCCATTTAAAATTTAGACGTATTGACAAGCCAATATTTTTTTCTTCAAAAACTGTTCAGCTTCAAAATGAGTAACACACAGTGTAAGTTTATGCTGTTTGAGGATATATCTGTTGCATGACTGAATCAGATTTGTTTATTTCCATCTGAACTCTGACCCAACTTTTTCTGTGGATTCTGGCTCGATACCAATAGACATAGATATTAATATCTACAATTTCTGTAGATTTCTTCTCAGAGCTGTTAACCTTATAGGAAAACATATTGTTAAAATTGATGTTCATGAATGTAATGAGGTTTTATTTATATTTGTCTCTTTACCATTAAATGTTGAGTTGTTATGAAGTGCAGCTCGTGCTTCTAAATGGCATCATAAACAAATAAATGAAGTGCTGCAGGGTTTAGAAATGGCACTGACAGTATGTATTAGGAGTTTTATGGCTGTTCATTTTTACTAGTTGACTGGTCGTTCCATATTACTGCTTTCTTCTTCCCACCTATACTGTATTTCCTTACTTACTATGCTTGTCTGATTGTGAGATAGTTCTGAGGGAAAGGTTTCTTTTATTTATTTCCTTTTTTTCTTGCTTGGTTTCTGTCCCTCCTACGATCTCATGCTCTCTCCCTCTCTGTCTCTTCCCTTTCCTCTCTTAGGTTCTGTGATCTGGTCTTCCAGGGCCCACAGTCTGTGCAGGAGGACTGGGTTAAGCACCTGCAGAGACACCTCATGCACACCAGTGTCCCGGGCACAGGGGCAAGTATGGTGGAGGTAACGGCCGTGTGTGAGGAGCTGTGTGACCCGTCTCTGGACACTCTGCCCTTTCCCCAGCTCGCTCAGGGGCTCTCCTAAAGCCACGTTTACACGCCTGCTCTGTTCACTTTACTGTTATTCATCCTTCCTGCACATGTACATAAGCAGATAAGAGATACGTAAACAAAACATACTCTATATAAATTTATCTGTACGAGTCTAAGACAAAATATATGTTAGAACTATATGTAGAGAGGGAGTAGTAGAGAGAGAATGAGATAGAGAGAGAGAGAGAGAACGAGAGAAAGAAAGAGATTTTCTGAAATTGCACACGGACCATTTATTCTCTTCTCTTTCCTTCTGTTATTTTTGTATCCTGCCTACTTAGACATGGCATGCCATTTACATTACATGTTAAATCTGGCAAGGACACATTGTTAAATGAATCGAATAATATAATACTGTACTGACATGAATATTTACTCAGAGGAAAAACAATACAACCTATTTTTAAACTTCTAAACTTGTAGTGCTACCCTTACTGGTAAGACTTCTCCTAGACCTTCTTATGCAACCTCGGACATCATAAGGGGGCTCTAGCGCCACTGATTTTAGTATTTTTAAGGACTCTCTTGAACAAATGAACTGCAAACTGTCCAGGGTGGATGTTTGTTTTTCCCAACCTTTTCTGACAGTTCCCGAACGGAGCCTATATTAGAATGATGCAATACATAGCTCCTGAACTCATTTAAAATGTTTAGTTATGTTGGAAGCACACTGTTCTGTGATACTATTGCACACTGCTGTAACTCCTGTAGACACTGCTTATGGCATAACTAACACTGAAATCAAACAGAGAGCGTGGTTTCAGCAGAATCATCATTTACGGTGCTTATATGTTTGATGTGCCACCCAGAAGGTCTGCGTTTGATAATTTCAACAACTCGATGAAGCGATCTACTTGTCATCATTTGCTTTAGGATGTAGAGAGAAAAACAATTATCATGTATCCATCTATCTGTGGTAAATAAAACTATTCATGAACATTTTTATATGTGCATTTTGGACCTCTTAAGCGATACTGCAGACACAGGCTGAATCCAAAGGAAGTGTTTATCTGCTTTTCTATAATTGGAGCAAATTCATGTAGCATTAACCCCTTGAACCCTACACTTGTTACTAGGTTATTAATTTTAAGGCTTATTAATAAGTAACTGCTATAACTTTGATAACTGCCTGAGACTAATATGGAAATTATGTACTTAGGGTTTAAGGGGTTAACACATATAAACTATGGAGCTGTCCAAGTAGTTTGTAAGGTCAGTGCAATAGCACATTGCCAAGCTTTAGGCTTTTTAGGCTTAATTACTATCCAAAATGAATAAATTAAATGATTTCAAATGTGCGAATGTGTACATTTGTATTATTCTTATTTTTACACACTGAAAATAGTAATGCATTGTGTGCTTGTTCCGCTGTGTACAGCGTTTGCATGTGAATAAGGTGATTTAAAAAAATGGCCTCTGCTGGTAATAGTACTGATACTGAACAAAGATTCCTGATCGATGGTTTTGATACCTTCTTTTAAATTGTGAACTAAAAGTGGGTGTGGCTTAAACCAGTAAAAATATTAAGATGATGGAATTGGAAATACAGTGGATATAAAAAATTCCACACAGGCGTATTGACATGACAGGTTTTTGTAAAATGAAACAATATAATGAAACAATATAAATCATGTCAAACATTTTTTTATTTCATGGGACCTTACAACCTACAAAAAACAAATAGATAATTGTTAGGTCTAATGAATTCATTTTACAGTACTCTAGTTTCAAACCCCACAACTAATGCTTTGTTTAACTGCCTTTTGCATTTATTATAGCAGCAAACCTGTAAGTAAATAAATGTTTATCAACAAATTGTATCAATCTGGGCTCTGACTGTTTTTTTTTTTTCATTCCATCTATCTTGACTGGAGCCCCTGCCCCTACCAAAGAAAAGTAGCTCCAAAGCCTGATGCTCCCACCATGCTCATGTGTTTTTGGGTGGCTACAGGTGAAATCTGTTTTTTTGCAAAATTCTAAAGGACTTGGATGATCTTTTTTGAGAAAAGTCTTTTTATGTGCCTGAAAAGATATTCTTCTAATTTTTGGACGTGATTTTGAATGTAACTGGTTCAGTCAAAGAACATACACGCTCATGCAACCAGATAATTGCAGATTTTTGCTCTCTTAACATTTTTTGTTTGTTCTAATTATATACAGAAGAATGTCTGACGTTGTGGATCTTCATTTCCCCCTTTTTTCATCACATAAATCTGTAGTTTCATGGTATGTATACTTTTTGTATCCACTGTGTTTACTAACAGTAATAGATTGCAGATTAATGAAGAAGCGCTGCTGTTGGAAGTGTATTATTTAGATAGTCCAACACTGGCCAAGCTTGGTGAACAAACATACTTATTGGCTCCCGGATGCTGATAAGACCGAATGCTTGGGTACTGAAATTAATATGGAACGACATGCCATAAAAGTACTGCTTAGCCCTAAATACACTTACGTCTTCCAGTAACTTTTCAGTGGTAGTCGTGCTGATGTGTATTTAACTCATGTAGAAATGTTGTACACAGTTAAATCAAGTAAACTCAATGCAATGTTTCTGTAAAGTACATGTTTTTTTTCTATACCTCTTTATATATCTCTTTTTGAATATAGGGTTCCAGTGAAAAAAACATCTCACTGTTATGTAATCAGTAATCCTCTCCATCTTGCTGGCTGGCTCTGTCTGTAGTGGGATAGCAGCTCTGAAACAGAGACTGGTCCGTTTGTGTTCTGGGTCAATCTCACGCCTGCAGGGGGGGGGTTGGGGGCATGTGTGTGTTGTGGGGGGGGTGTATCTGGGAAGGGGCGACCCTGCAGTTTATCCTGGGCAGGGCTTAGACAGGCGATCAAAGCTGTACAAACCAATTGTCATCACGTTCCTCCAGAGGGAATTTGGAGTACATTAATGCCCCTGCTTTGGGAAGTAATTGTATCTCTCTGTGACTTCATTAGGTGCTCCTGGCTGAATCAAAAGGGCCCCTCTCTCCAGCAAGGATAGAAGCCGCATGGTGGGCAGACAGCATCCCGAGGGGCAGAATGAATAAAAAACGAGGGATTATAATGAGATTGAGCTAACCATGACCGGGATTGCATTTTTTCCTCCATTATTCTATTGGCAGCATTATAAATGGGGGGGTGGGTTGAGAGGGCGGCAGGGACATAAAGAAATGTGTATCTAAGTGTATGATCCACACCAGCCATCTGCCACAGGGGCTAGGCTGCTGACAGACCAGCGCATGCTTATCATTAGGCAGCGAATCAAAGAGGCCCGCTCTCAGGAGATTCCTCTATTAAAACTGTATAGATGTGTCATCCCTTCTCCATGTGGAAAGGGGGAAGCGCTATGGAGAGAGAGCATGTTTAATGGGAGCGGTGAAGGGATAATGAGTTGGCATTGTAAAACGAGAAAGGAGGTAAGCTATGTGTTCGCCTTTAATCGCTGTATTTTATTTGTTAAATCGAACCTCCAAAAAGCATAAGAAAAGGAGAGGCTTCGGTAAGTTGTTTCTTATTAATAGTATAACCTTAGGTGCTAATTAAAAACGCCCTCCGGCGCATAAGCACATCCTTAATATTTTATTGGAGAGGTAGTGACAAAGACAGGCCGGGGCTTCGGGGAGGAGAGAGAGGGGTTTTATCTCAACTTAGCATTGTCTCTTAACCACAGTGTCTCAGGTGGACCTGACACCAACACCAAGAGAAACTGTTGATTGATTGATGGGCACTTTTTTGATCCGTCTCTCCTTGCCTTTGTTTTTTCCTCTTTCTTTTTTCTTCTAAGATATAACTCTTGTTTTTGCGCCTAACCACCACCCCCCCACCCACTCTCCCTCCCTCCGCAGCCACCTCTCATGTGGCAGGAGTGACCCAGAGATCAGGTCTGTCGACCGCTGCCTCTTTGCTTGGCGGCCGGTCACTCTGGAAAGTGCAAGGGCCCACGCTGAAAAAAGAAAGAAAGAACGAAAAAAAGACAGGAAAAGAGAGATAGGGAGTGAAAAAAAATCAATAGGTTTCCATTATCCGGTTGGGCAGTGTCACTGGCCTGTCAATGATCCCGCTACACACTCGCAGCACAAGGGTGAGACGAGCCCCAAGTCAATCGCCACTGACAAGAGGAAAGCATGCTGACAGCAACCAGGAACAAGTCAGAACACAGATTTGCACTTCAAGAGCCGGTCCGACGGGGCGGCGTGAGGGGCCACCAAACGGCAAGGGGCCAGGCTCAGGAGGGACGGTGGTAGGGGAGGTGGGGGGGCTTGGCGTGGGCACTGGATCAGGGGGTCTGGGGTAGAGGGGGGTGTGGTGGGCTATGGTCAGGCTTTCACCCCCCTCGCGCCTGTCTGCCTGTCTTACTCCCTCCACTAACGCTTTTATCCCCACATCAATTATTTACCTCTGGATACACCAAAGGAAACCCAGGTGCACTGATTGTGGCTGAGAGAAATTCATCACCTTCGTAGTCGCCCACTCGTTCTTTTTTTTGTCTCCCTCTCCCTCTCCGTCTCCTCTCTTCTTGCTGCCCATCTCCGGCCCCTCCACAACCCCCCACTAAAAAGGCCACGATGATCCAACATGCATGTAAGAGTACTATAGGAGTGTGAGCGTGTGTGTTTCACAGTGAGTGTGTGTGTGTGTGTGTGTGTGTGTATGTTAAAGGTAAAACGTATGAGGTTAGCTTAAATATTAAGGTAATTATTTTCATGACAACCTAGAATTAGTTGTAATCACCCAGTACCTTATTTAGCTGAATAATAGCTTTATTATTATTATTATTATTATTATTATTATTATTATTATTATTATTATTTATAACATTAATGTAAACCATTCTTCTTCTTTTTCTTCTTGTTATTATTATATGTATGAATTAGTATGAAACCAAGTTTTGTAGATTGATTTTTGTTTATATACGTGTTTGGTGTGATGTGTTTGAGAAGGAGTATGTGTGTGTGTGTGTGTGTGTGTGTGTGTGTGTTTGTGTGTCGGTAAGGGCAGCCTGCGGTTTGAACCCTCTTAGACCTAGCCATTCCTGCTGACCACATCCGCTCAGCAAAGAGAGACATCAACTGTTTCACAAAAGGCCAGAAATCAATACATTTTGACAAGGATGAAACCTGTTTGGGATGCACCGTTTTGGTCCTCCAGAAAATATGCTTCTGCCCACGTCATGTGCAATTAGATCAGTGCTACTTGACTTTAGTTGGCTACTCTGTGCAACGTCCAGTCTGAGCGCACAGAGTAAAGTCTTAAACATCTTAAACATACAGAACATTTTATACCACTTAACCGCACCACGGCTCGTGCTGTAATAAAACGCTAAGGCAGTGAAGCTACCTGCGTTTTGTGATTTAGCTTAATGAGAAATTAACTTGTTCATTGTCTTCAAATAATGTTTAATTGCCATTTTTTAACTAAGAAATGCAAAAAAAAAAAAAACAACAGCTTGGGGCGTCATGTGGGTAAAGGCTATTAATTAATAAGCTTTTCTAAGAATATAAAATGCCAATTGTTTTTCAATTAGTATACCTCACCCCCCCAAAGCCCCCCCCCCCCCCAAAACCAATCCTTCTTTTTCTAAAGCAGCAATTCCTAAATGACTGCAGGGAATTAAAGTGAATATGTTGACAAGTCTTAACAATAGCAGGTCATGTAGGCCTGCACGCTTGGCTGCTTCAGGTTCACTCTAGCAGCTGACAGGTCCTAATCACACACTGCCCTAAAGGCACAAGGGCAGAAAAGACTGGAATCACTCAATTACTGTATTATACACTAGTTTGCCCACTTTAAATTGAGACATAATTAGTGCTGGCCATGTTAAGAGTTGTATCTGCTGCACTTGGGTGGATAAGTGGTGCTGTGTTATTATCTAGTGTGTAATTCAGGACAGCAAAGCGTTCCTGTCACAGTGGATTTTGTCACATTTGTTATCAGTAATCTGATTTGTGGTGTTTATTTAAAATGATAAAGCAGTCAGACTGACGTGGAAAGACTTTATGCTCCAATCCCACCAGCCTGGGTTTATATGTTTCAGTAAACGAGATAAAGACTGAGGATTTAGGAAAAGGAAAATGGCTTAGTTCATCTATTTTTCCTATACTATGCTCTATACTATCATCAAGTGGTAGGATGTAAATTTAGGTTTTTTTTATTGTTGCTCACAATAAATAAAAATACATACATTTTATTCATACAGCACCATTCCAAAGTTCAAGAACTGAATCAGAGTCCACCGATAAAGCACTCATTTAGTGATTTAGTGAATATAGTAATGCAGTAATAATGCAGTGAGAATGCACTGATGAGCCGTGGTCTGGATGCTGCAGTGCTATAGACTGATGCTGCACCTCTCTCAACACCATTATGGTCTGTGAATGGCTCTAAAGGATGCATGCCTTCGGAAAGAAAGCTGAAGGTGTGGCGTTAGAGCTGGTCGCTGAGCAGCTGCCCCTCATCCCTCCAGGCGCACCGTGACCTCCTTTTTTCCCCCCTTCACCAAATTGGAGGCTTGACAGGCCAAGAAAAAAAATGAAAGAGGTTTGATTTGGATTGGGGAAGAAATGCAGAATAGGAGCCCCAAAGTGACGGAGGCAGACAGTATCGCATGAAGGGGGGCATTAATGCATCACGCGTAAAATATCCACGTATAAAAAAAGATAGTGAAGAAAAAGGATTTAGCTAATGTGCTGTCGTGCATTGACATGCACTGTGGGCCTTTTGTGTCAGTGCTGTGGAAAAGTGTGCTTGCTGTGCACCATGCTTACAGTGACAACAAATTTAAAACTATTTGTTATTTATAGGTGTAAGTAGTAAGTATTTATATATATATGCCATTAAAAGTATGTTTAACGGTATTAATTAATTTCCACTACACCTTGTATATGACTGTATTATTACAGTTGTTCAGACTAAAAGACTAAAACTGTATATATATATATATATATATATATATATATATATATATATATATATATATATATATATATATATACATGTATATATAAATAAATAAAAAAAAGTAGTTTGTAGCTATTATCTATCTCATTATCTCATTTAAAGTTGCCTCAGCGTTTGCATAATCTCGTCTCAAGATGAAGAAACATCCACATCCCTCTTTTTCCACATTCCAGCAGAAATAAAAAATAAACAGCAGAATGTAGACGAAGGAGCAGAAAAAAATCTCTCAGCTATAATAAAATGCGGCGCCAATTTGGTCTTTCCCGCTCTGTTTGCGAGTGTTAATTAATCGTTTCAAACGCGGGAAAAAAAGCGAAAAACGCGGAGGGTTTTTTGAGACAGAATCGCAGAAAGGCAGAAACGCTGTTACAGTTTGGCTTTTGGCTTTTCCGAAATACTCTTACTCGAGCGTGCAGTTCCAGCAGCGACCGCTGGAGGGCGGCGCACTTCACACAGTAAGCACCTCGCACAGAAAGCCCCACTTTAAGGTTCTTTATTGAGCCAGCACTGCAATTTAAAGCCTTAATAGATGCCGTTCAAACTTTTTAGGCCAGCCTAAAAAAAAAGAAAAAAATAGTACATGCTTTTTATCTAATCTCTTAACGGCTTAAACGATGTTAATTATTTAATTAGGAGCTGATTCTGACTTGCACTCAAATCCTCACACATACTGATCCAATCACATTACCAAATACTGCAGTAAACTTTGAGAAACGTACTAGGTTACAACACAAGTCTTTCCATTGCTTTTCAGTGATGTATATATTTAAAAAGAGCAACAGCAGCAAATTTAAATCTATTTTTTTACTATAAATTTTAAAAAAGTCTGGGTTGAGAATCTGGGTTTTGTTTCAGCGAAAATCAGGTTTTATTCAGGTAACTGTTCCTTTGTTCGTATGGAAAACTGCTGACAAAGAGGCGAGCCTTTAACCAGCCTTCTCTTCTTTATCTGTCATTCTAAAGAAGACAAAAAGCCCCAAAATGTGTAGAGCTCTGCAACTAAACTCTTCCTTCTATTTTGTGCACAATTTGACATTTAAATCTGTATATGGATTAGTCATGCACTGGGATAAAACAATAAACTCTTTAGCTAGTATTGTCTCTCTGACTGCAGATAAAATCATTCCACATTTACTGACATCTATATATATATATATATATACACATACCCCACATGGCAAATGTTTATTTTCCCACAATTTCAATACATGCATTTACTTCCCCATGCACATTTCTGTTTTTATTCTTTATTTCTTTTCTGCTTTGTTGATATATATATAATTGCAACCCAAACTGTACACCAGACATGGAGAAAAAAGGGAAAAGAAAAAGAAAGAAAACGTGTCAGGCGACAAGGAAACGCAACGAAAGAGGAGAGAGGGAATAAGTGACAGATAAAAGAGGAGAGGAGGCGCAGCAAAGAGGAACAAGAGCAAAAACCAGCACGCACTCACACACATGCACATTAGATGGGGAGGGCTGACAGCATGCCTTTACACACACAAACACATACACACACACGTGTATACACACTCCATATGGATTCATGTACACCCATCTTACACATTTTACACACTATCCTGCTGAGATTCTATTACAAATAATAACCATCAGCATCATTTACACTTGCAATGAACTACTATATAACAAAAAATGCACTTGGAAAAAAATTAACCATTTATGGGAAACTCCATTCATTATTTAAAGAAAAGCCTACTTCGTTAAGAATCCTTTAAGGTGGTTTGATGTGAAACAGTTATCATCTTATATCCAAAATGGCCAGTAAACCTACATGCTTATTTGGCTTATGACTATTTTGCCTTATGACACTCTGTATATACGGATCTGCGATTTACATTTATGTTTTAGGCTAAAGCCAGGACATCAGGCAATGCATTCATTACCTTCCAATGTAAACTTTTTCCAGGAGATTCTTAGAGTTTTAGGAGACATTAGGTGCTTCTAATCAAGTCAAATCAAGTCAGGAGGCTTTTATTGTCATTCCATCTACGTACAGGTACACATGAGGTAGTAGAATAAAGTGCGGATGTCTGATTCTTATCACTACACCTCTGTTAGTTTCTTTAGATCTGAACATTTCACATAAAAAACTATTTTGTTATGCAGAAATCTTAAAACATTTCTTTAGAATTTCCCTTCAAATAATATGATGTGACAGAATGCCGTAAATGAGCACATTTCACAGTGCAGTTGAAAACACAGTAAAGATAATATCTGGACTGCATTCCGTGCACATGCATGCAACGGAAATTAGAGAAGAAACTGTGTGGTGGGAGAGATATATTGTGGCTATATATATCCTATATGTATATCAGTGCAGCTGCAGAGTGTTAAAACGACATTTTGCCAATCAATCAGTGCCAAACGCGTTAAACTGCACTAATACGACAGGAGAAAAGGAGGTGACATGTCACATAGTCTCATTATAATCATTTGCTTTTTTACTCTACAGGGATACATCACCTGTTCTGCTCCACTCTTACTGCCAGATAAACAAGAATAAAAGGACATAAGCGCATTTGAACATAAACAACATCTCATTTATGGCAGAAGCTCATTAACATTGTAAAAGGCATTGCGCCCAATGCACAATCTCCATCTGCACTACAGACATCAGCTGTGAGGCCTCATTCTTTGTTGGAAAATTGCTAAAGCTCCAATAAATGCTATGCACTGTGTTGTATTTTGTTTATGAATCTAAAACCTAATTGGAATTGAAAATATACAAAATATATTGTGCTATACTCTTATCAGTTTTCATAGAAGCTTAAAATGCTATAAATGTGTTGTACCTGTACATGCATTTAGTTAATTCATAAAAAATGTAATGTACTGCTAATATAATGCAATATGTGTTATAAAATGTAACATTTTGAAAATATATGACAATAGAATTTAGAGAATTCACTTAATGCTACAAATATGGAACTATAAATATATATGAATACTTTGACACTTCCTCAATTCTAATATGTGTAATATTTAAGGCCTTACCACCACAGTAAAAACAAAACAATACATTTATTTTCTCATATTTAAATATATGTCCAACATGTACTTTATTAGGCACACCTGTACACCTGCTCCTTAATGTTATTATTAGACAATCGTGTGACAGCATATAATCATGCAGATGTGGGTCAGCAGCTTCATTTAATGTTCACATCAACCAAAAATGGGATTTTAGAGATTCAGCCATGACCTGATTGCTGGTTCCACATGGGCTGCTTTGAGTGTTTCTGTACGTGCTGCTTTAATGCACAATGGTCTTTAGAGTTTCTCAGAGTAGTGCTATAAAGAAAAAGCATCCAAGGAGCAGTGATTGTGTGATTGTTGATGAGAGAGGTCAGTGGAGAATGGCCAGACTGGTTTGAGCTAACAGAAAGGCTACATTAACTCAGATAAACACCCTGTACAATTATGATGAGGAAAAAAGAATCACACATTTGTACAACACATCAAACCTTGTGGCAGATGGGCTGCAAGAGCAGAAGACCATGCTGGCGTTGAGACTGCAGTGGGTGCAGACCCTGGACAGCTGAAGACTGGAAGACTGAATGGTCCAAACCTACCCAGTGTCAACTGTCCAGGCTGGTGGAGGTGGCGTAACGGCGTGGGGAATGTTTCTTGTCACACTTGATACCAAATCAATCATGACTGGAATGCCACAGACTATTTGAATTTTGTTGCCAACCATGCACAAGCCATCCTGGCCACATTTTGCCCATCATCTATTGGCTACTTGCAGCATAATACTGCATCCTGTCACAAGTCAAAAGGCCTCAAACTGGTTTCATAAACATGCCAATGAGTTCAGTGTTCTTCAGTGGCTTTCCCAGTCACTGGATCTAAATTCAATAGAACACCTTTTGAGTTTTGCAGTATTAAAGTGCACCTGAAAAATCTGCCGAAATTTTATGATCATGTCATCATGGATCACAGTCTCAAAGGAATGTCTCCAACTTCTTTTGAAAACCATTCTACAGAGAACTGAGGCTGTTCTGAGTGAAAAGGGAGGCCCTAATCAGTAATACCCAGTAATTAATAAAGGGCTTAGTGAGGGTTTGTGCTATATATTTGAATTAATGTGATATCTTACCACTAGAATTTCAATTTATATATACAGTATATATATAGTACCTCGTGTCTAGAAATGTATTATAATGTGCTCCTGAAAATGCTTGACATGTTAATTGTAGAGCATCAGTTCTACTGCTGTTATTCACTAGGTTTATTCTGGAAGGACTCTTATTGTGAAGGCAGGTTTCATAGCTTTGTTCTGGGTTTATGCCTGTACAACAGGAAGAGCTATTCAAAGTGAGCTGGGATGCGAGAGATTTCAGATGTGAGCTGTGTGTAGAGCTAGATGTTAGCCTGAAGCCTTCCTTATGGCGAGGTTGTGGCCAAACAGCCTTTAATAAAGCACAATGAATTGTGCACTATGCTCTCTGTAGTGGTGAACACTATGCAGCACTTGGAATGCCTTGGAACCGAAACTTGTATAATACATATTTTGTTCATATTAAAAATATATTGTTTCTATTGGAATGCTTATTTACAGGAGAAGGAAAAACATCTTTACTTTGACTGGGATGTAATGGAATAAAATTTCTTTTCATTTCTTTTGGATTTTTTTGGGTCTATTCATCATAAAACTTTAACACAATGTAAAGACCAGCTGCTATTTACTAGTTATGCCAAAAATAGAAAACTGGAAATACAAGATTAGGTTCTGACAGCAGTGATATGTACAATATCCGTAAAAAAAAATGTATATAGATTTCATATGCCAAATCTATTTGTCATATATGTCATTATATCTGATGTCTTAACGGCAAAATAAAAAAAATACGTATGGCTAATCATATCCAAATATGTCATAGCACCAAAATTTAGACAAAAAAAATAAACATCTATATTTTTTTCTTTAAATCTCGAATACATGCAATGACAAGCAACATTTTTAAACAAATATATGTACACATATTTCATGTTCAAATATAAGTGCAATGCAATATATGTCAATATATGTGAAGACTTCTTTGTTATGAATCAAAGAATTATTAGGCATCCCTACTCATATCTACACTCATCATCTATTTTATCAGTTCTACTTACCATATAGAAGAAGCATGTAGTACCTATTTCTCTGCAAACTCCCGCATCACTGCTGTGTCTGATCCACATGTACCAGTGCAATGCACACTAACACACCACCACCAGTGTGACATGTGAATCATCCACTGAAAATGACCCACCACCCAAATAGTACCTGCTTTGTGGGGGTCCTGTGCGGGTCCTTACCATTCAAGAAGATCAGATGGACTACAGTCTGTAACTGTAGAACAAAAGAGTGCTCCTACATGGAGCTGATAAAACACAGGCGAATGTATATTAACCTCATATCTAAAATATATGTACATAATATTTTAATATATATGAAGACTTAGCACCAAAATTTCAGATCCATGTCAATATTTTTCTGCAGGCCAAATCCCAATCAATGCTGGTGTTGATGTTCAGCACTAAAACATTTTGTTTTAAAACGGGACTCTGTATAATGATTTTTTCTTTGCAAATTTTGAACTTTTAAATCACTATAGATTTTAAATTTTAGGTCAGCATTGATTTACTACAATTTAACATTTTATGGCCACAAGGTTTATTATGACTTTATTAGGTTGAAGCTCTAAATCTTGTTGTACAGTGTTTATGAGTCCACAGCTTTGCCCTGCAGGACCACATTGAGAGCGAATGACTTTAATTTCGAGGTTGCTGCTCATGCATGAGCCTCATTGAATCCTCTGGCACTCCAAGGCAGCTCTAATCACAGGATCAACAAGCCAAAGCCATCGGAGAACAAATAGATGGAGATGAAATGAACAAATGATTAGCATGCTGTGAAAAGTACAATCCGTTTCTTATTTAGCATTTAGATAACTGTCTGTCCTGAGGAGCAGGCTTCAAAGTTGAACCCAGTTTAGGCGAGAGGGGATTAATTCTCTCTCCTGCATGCTTCATTGAATCTCTCATTACCAAACTTTGTCTGTATTGATGTTAGATTTGATTGAAGATTAGAGCATTTAGCAAATCTTGCTTTTCCGTGTGTATCAGGGTTGTTTTTTTTTTGTCCACCAGCGCCCGCTGGTCAATGCCCTCACTTTTATCCTGCGTCTGCTTCATTTAAACTTCATCAACTTAATCAATGAACTGGAACAGGGAAACGTCCCCACGGTGCAGTGAGCTCCTTTTGTTGGATAATTCTTTATTCTCTCTCTCTCTCTCTCTCCCTCTTTCCACACTCCCTCTCTCAACACCCTGCGCTAAACCTTAAAATTACACTTATAATTAACTATTTCAATCAATATGATAATGAATATTGGTTTGCACTTGCTTGTCTGACAGAGAAATGTATGTGACAAGTGACTCTTTTTTCTCTCTCCCTCTTTCTCTCTCTCTCCTCTCGCCTTGCACATGGAAAGCTCTTCATTTCTAACTGATGTGACCTCTCATGCCATTTGTATTGTCCACTGTTGACACTGTCACTGCAAATTGATCATAAGAAAAATCTGAATCCTGGTGATGCTGCAGTTCTTCACATTTAATGGGAATAATTTACAGCTGCAATGCATTGTTGTCTTTCTTTCTTCCTTTTTCATTGTAATTCCATCTCTTCTATTCTTCCTTCATTTATTAATTTGTTCATTCCTTTTAGTCTTTCATCTCATTATTTATATTTTCCTTCTATTCTCCCTTCCTTTATTTCCTCATCCATTTACTCATACACTCTTTTCATAGACTCATACATTTTTTTCATTCTTTTTCTTGTCATTTATTCCTTCCATTAATTTATTCATTCATGCATTTATTTTCTTTCTTTCTCTCTTTTTTCCTCTTACTTTCTTGTCATTCCTTCCTTCCTTCCTCTTTATCGCCATTCATTTATTCATTGGTTCATTCATTAATTCATACATACATTCCTTTCATCTTCTTTCTTTCTTTCTTTCTTTCTTTCTTTCTTTCTTTCTTTGCGCTACACTCATGTGCAGTATAGATCACTCTCGGAGGTAAAGGCAGTAAATATGTATTGTTATTCCTGCTGTATTGTGTGTACCTGTCCTCTCCGCTTTTGCGCACCTATAATGCACCACACGGAGTACTGCATCATTTTTATATGGCTGCCCGAAGAGCCATTTCAGACGAATTTGCGAGGAAAAATGCACGCCCCCATCTGTTGGCACACTAATAAATGTGCCACACTGCAGGGCCATCCAGTGCTAATCATATCTTTAATCATCAACTGGCAAGTGATATACATCTTCCCATAAAAACTTCAGATTAGAAAGAACATCCCTCCTCCTTGTGTCACG
Organism: Megaleporinus macrocephalus; assembly: GCA_021613375.1. Lineage (NCBI taxonomy): Eukaryota > Metazoa > Chordata > Actinopteri > Characiformes > Anostomidae > Megaleporinus > Megaleporinus macrocephalus. The sequence continues at coordinate 30,387,361 of CM038704.1, read as the reverse complement.
GGCCATCATAGCCATCTCCCTGATGATTGTGTTGCTTGTACATGCAGGAAATCCACACTCTCGATGCCATAAACTGCATTTGAATAAACCTTTTAATAAGCCTGCATATCCTGAAATGTTGGGTTATGGGAGCAGACATTATGAAATGAGATGTTGAATGTATTACATGTTTCATATTAGGGATTAGGTGTTATATTGCCTCAAACCTCTTGGTAGCAAATTAGCATATCCTCTGTTCCAGTCATGTGTTCAAATTGAAGTAATTCACAACAGAAAACAATGAGACCTGTGACCTTTAATTAACAAATACACACCATGATCTAACATATATATAGATATGTCATTTTATATACATGCTGTGTCACGGATTATTAGAGTGTTCCAGGTGAAGGGTCCTTATTATGTTGTATACATACAATGTGACTATTGGACTTAGCAAGTGACTAAAAGAGAAGGAAAAATACCTAATAAGATTATGTATATGGCTTGAATCTGTTTTGATATGACCATCCTTCTTTTATTTAATTTCCAGTCAAAGTGGCCATTAACTAACACAAAAGACGATTTCTGGAATTTTTTCTGAGGTGGAATTAAAACTTCACTAAAACTCCTCACAACCGTGCAAGACCTGGTAGATCACCAAAACGATCACCATCAGATAAACAAGCTTGACACTTGTTTCCATTGTGAGAAGACAACTCAACACTATAGGTCTGAAAGAATGTGTAGTTGTCAAGAACAAAGAAGCTGCCAGTGTTCTCAGAACAATGCTCTGACCACGAGTCCAGACCTCAATGTCACCATGCTTGGGATTCCTTACATTGAACAAAAAATGCAACCTCTTCTAAGACTTTGGAGATGTAGAAAAATAACCCTGCAGAAAGTTAGAATACGTTTTGAAAATACTGGAAGCTGGAATAAAGGAATACTAAATATTGAAAATATTCATATCTTTATATTATACCCATGTTTTAGACTTTTGTCCCTATGCTGATAATTAGTGCCATTTTGAAGGTAAATGAAAAGAATGAAGGGTGGATTTTTGCCATGCTGTATTAGATTAAGAAAATATTTTGTATAATACTACCATTCCAGAGATACCATGTTTTATTCACGACTCTAATGATATACCGAATCGTATATCATTTCTTAGGTAGTGATGACCCAGTTTTCCAAGGAACCCTATGTGTGTGATTCATTTTATTCATCATAAGCAGCCATATGAGATATTGGTGCATTAGATTAGAGTTGAAAGGTGTCGTTTTCTAACCCTGAGAACACGGCCAAGTCTGTTTATGTACTACATAAAGCCTTCAATACAAAACAGGCCCAATCCTGCTGTACATTCATGCCTTCCACTTTGAACACAGCGAGTATGTTAGACATTATAATTTGCAGTTGCAAAGGCAGAAGCAGTGGGCACCCAAAACTGAGACTTATAACTGTTTACAAAATCAATTGAAAAGCCATTTTAATCTGGTAAATCGTTAATGGTGCTTTACACGTGTCTAATGGTGTTTTCCTCACCTCCAGCGCGAGAGTCCCTGGATGCTAGCATTCATGTGGAGGCTTTCTATTCAAAACCTGCCTCGGCAAGGCATCTCATTATTTCTGCCTGAAAGTATTGGCACACGAAGAGAAGTGTGATTATTGGTGATAAATATATAAGCATTACGCTTATCTTATTCGGTGTTCACTGTATGAGCTCTCGCTCGCAGCACCACAGGTAACGGGCAATATCTGAACATGCAGTAGGTGAGGATTCTCCATTTTCTCAACACAGATGCTTTTTTTTCCCACAGAAATTCAGCACCGAGAGCTAAACATAGAAAGAGTGTGACACGTAAACACAGCATAGCAGACAAAAACTGAAGAAACCTAAAAAAAGGAAAGGTCTCATTCAGAAATCGTGCTTAAAAAGCAACTAATAGTGTAACTTATTACTCACATTTTGCCAGAATATTCAAATGTAATTCCATAATTACATATTACAGCAATTAAAAGGCACAGTTAAATTATATCATGCATCCATGAAATTAATTTTTATGTCATATTTCCATTTGATTTACATTCTGTATCAGCAGCTTCTGACTTTATGCCTTTTGCTTTTATAATATGAAATAACTAAACTGACAAACATAAAATATATTTTAGCTCCTATAACAGTAACATCAGTAACAAGTAGTATATTTATAATCACTTCCCACAGAATATCTTTACTTCTTTTAATGAACTACCAGAAAGAAATGATGAGAAGTGGTTTTTAAAGATGTTGATGATAAGGAGGAACTTGTGAGAAGTATATCTGTGCTGTGGATGTGTGTAAATGCTTGACAAAAGCAGGTGTCTGTTTAATATCAAAGTCAACAACAATGTGTTTGTGTTTGTGTGAAAGAAATTAGGTGATATGAAAGGAATACCTCTCTCTCTATCTCTTTTTCTCTCCATTTCTGTCTCAGTGCCTCATTCTCTCAGTATCTCTGTCTCTATCTCATTGTCTCTCATCTACTCTGTCTTTGTTTATCTATCTATCTATCTATCTATCTATCTATCTATCTATCTATCTATCTATCTATCTATCTATCTATCTATCTATCTATCTATCTATCTATTTATACCTCCCTTACTCCCCCCCTCTCTCTCTGGAAAGGAGTTCTGAGGCTCTCTCTTTTTCATCTCTCCCAGCCAGCCTGTAAACAGCTGTCTTGTTTGATTGACAAGACTACATGAGCTTGACATGGCCAGAGAAAGTCCTGTTCTTTCTCTCTCAGCACGCTTCGAGCTCACAAACGTGTCAAGTGTACGGTTTCCATCTATCCGTTTAAAATGGTACCACATTGACACGAGAAAAGAAAAAAATGAGAGAAGACAGAGAGAAACACCTCATGTCTTTTGCTGGTGCTTTAATCATGCCGGATGCCTGCCATTCCTCCAGCCTCCTCCATGCTGTGACTGGTCAAAGCTACCTGAATGAGATGTTTCAAAGTGTTAAACTAAATTAACAGGGATTGATGCATGAAAGGGATGCAATTGTGGCTCTTTAAAACAATCATCAAACTGCAGCATGGAAGGCTATGACGAGGGGACGAGCGCAGCTTCTTACAAAGGACAGCATGTGCATTGATCCATGCTATCTGTTACACAGCTTTGCATCTCCTGTGCGTGAGACGCTAACGATTTACGACATGTGTGTCTTTCAATTGCCACCAAACAGTTGATGAGACATCCTCACTGATGTAAGAGACTGAAAATGCCTAGAAGGACCAAACGGAAAAAGTTATGTGTTAAAAGACATTTTCAGAAGCTCTGTTTAACATATAACGTGCAATACTTTGCTTCTGCCTTCACTACAGGGCTAAAGTTAGCAATAACTAGCAATAACTAGGTTAATATTGTCTCTTTCCGAAGAAAAACATTATCCTATATTTTTTGAACACAACAGCTACTCTTTAACTTCTGTGAAAGTTTCATGATGATGGGCCAATAGAAATGCTATAATATCACTTGAATGAAACCCCTTTACATTAACATTGAAGGTGAAGAAGGTCTTTGTCCTCTCCTATAAAATTTCTGTTTTGGAAATATTTTTCTTTGGACAGCGACAATACAGTCATTAACCTTACTCCTTACAGGAGTGGAGCAATAATGTGTTCAGTTTAGTTTCCAGTGATTCTCCTGCAGAGATCCTGCAGAGATCCTGATTCTATTTAAAAGCATATTTATGTGATGCTTATCAGTTTTTTCTTGGTTGGATTTTAAACGTTATGGTCATGCGTGACAGGTAAGAGTTATTGAAGAGAAATTGCCACAGGTTGTCGGTACTGCACCAGAGGGGACATGCGAGAGGGATAAATCTCACAGAGTTAACCCATGACCTCTATTCAAGAAGAAAGCCTGAGCCTCATCTGCCTGAAATGGATCTCGAAGAATGATGAGGGCAATTTGAAATACAGTAATAAAGTTCATAATTTCTTTGAGGTGTATAATAAAGGCTGCGCCTGGTATTTTTGGTATGGAGTCAGTGGCTGGGCTAAATTAGTGGTTAAAGGTTACACCAGATACTCTTCTGATCTGGGCTAATACCATCATGCTCCATATAACGATAACATGTGTTCCATGTGAAGATAAAATGTATAGGTTTTTAAGATGTGATTTGTTCATAATACTTCTCTGAAACCGTTGCTTCAGGTTCAGCTCAAGCTCTAGCCAGTCTTAAAAAAAACATTATACATTAGTTTACATAGGGTAGATTATATTACATATGATCTGTTTTCCAAAGTTGATCATTTTCTTTTTCTTTGCTTCTTTTTTTGAAGCTTCATTGATATCCACTCCACTTGTATCTCATGTCCACACTTATATCTGTTGTTGGGAAGAAATGTCAACTAGAATCAACTAGTGAAGTGGGAAATGGAAAGATAAGGCACATGAAAGTGTGTATATTGGGTTATTAAGAGAGTATTTGAGTTTGACCACCACTGGTAAGGTCTTTATTTGGTCAGTGGTGTGGAGAGGTAGAGAGATAATTGAATTTCCTTCGAGGCTCAGACAGAAAGAGATTTTTGTCCCTATTTCTTCAGTTCACCCATTATGCTGCTGTATCGACTCTCAGTGTGCCCCTCTTCCACCCTCTGTCAACACTCAGAACACACATTTAGACACCTATCTCACTGCTGGTGACATGTCACTTTTGAGTTTCACATCAAATCACACCAGATTTAAAAAAAATTGGGTACTGGTGTGGGAGCCTGGCACGGTGTAAAGTCCCAGACAAGAGAGAGGATTTCTGAAATATCAAAGATGAAATAGCCGGGCTTTGTGCTTTTAGCCGCTAGCCGCTAGCTCTATAAAACAAAGGGCCTCTGTCTCTCTCTGTCGTTGCACCTTGCTATGTTTGCACATCTGCACAGACTGTAGTTCTGCCCAGATCCACTACAACGGGACCTTTGCGTGTGTGCCTTTATTTAACTAAAGAGAATATATGCATCAAATAAAAAAGGAAAAAAAATAGATGAAAAACCATGCAATTATGTCCTTGATCGGGTTAAGCTTCCTTTTGCCAGCGCTCCAAACCAGCAGAGTCCGAAAAAGTGAAAAAGCTGCCTCCAAATGGGTGGTGTCCAGGCTTCGGCCAAAAACAGGTCCAAAAACAGGCCCAAAAACCGCCCCCCATCCCATAAACCCCCTTTCCCTGCAGCCCTGGCTGCCGTTGGCCCCATCTCGCATTCCTCAGATCAGCGTCCAGGCCTCTCCTCCCCTTCTCCCGCTCCCTCGCTCCCCGTCCCAGATAATGGAGCGCTCTCGCCTCTGTTAGGCTGCCAAGGGCCTGCCGCTTCTGCCCGCCAATAATGACCTGAGGGGATGCCTCGTGACAGGCCGGCTATAATAACGCCTCCAGCCACGGACAAAGCAGCCCCCAGGGCTCTATTTTTAAATACTTTATACTTTAGAGCGAGGGCTAAGAGTCATTTATTGTTTTTTAGGTCATGTGTATGGATGGGTGCTGGAGTGCTAGAGTGTGGGCAAGCGGGGGAGAGAAAGGGAGAGAGAGAGAGGCAGAGGAGAGTCATCTTACTTGTGAGCATACTAGTAAAGGGATGAATGTTTTCTCTATGAAGGGAAACACACAAATTTGCATAGCAGTGCCAGTTTGGGGTGCAGTCAGTGTCCCAGATGATGGCTGACTGTGTAAAGGATCCATAACATGGAAAGTTTTCCTCACAGTTTGGTGAGTTTAATGTAGTATGTAAACATTGTTAAAGTTTTAGAAGTCCATAGATTAAAACTATGATTCAAAACAAATTGGTTTGAATTGGATTTTTTGGTGATGTCATAATATAAACAACCGGCTAATTCTAGGGGTTAAACAGGAAAAGTGATCATGTAACAGTGTATTATGACTGTATTATATCAAAAGTGAACCTAATCTGGTGACATGGTAGGGGGATATAAGATTGCCACTCTATTTATTGTCTTTCTCTTGGTTAGTGCACACATGATTAACATGCAAAACAAAGCAGACTAAGAAAATACTGTAATACTATAATATTTAAAGATGTGCAGTATAAATGTAAAACATGATAAATATTGATGTAATGAAAAGTACAGTAGAGATATATAAAGAAATAGTGAATATGATTGTGTGTGGATATGTGAGGTCTAAGATCGCACAAAATACAGTAGGATATAAAAATATATTGACATTGTCGGCGTTTCAACTAGTCAAATAACAGCCACCCTATTTCTTATTCATTTTTATACTGTTTTAGAACAGACACATTCTTTATATAGTTCTGGAACTGACATCCAATATATACATCTGGAATTGACATCCTCTTTATATTGTTCTAGAACACGCCATTTGTAAAATACAAGATCTGCCACCCTGTTAAAATAGCTCTAGAGCTTTCAACTTATTTATATAGATCTAGACCTGCCACCCTGCTAGAACAGTCACAGTGCTAGAACTGACACACCACATATATACATTTAAAACAACTGCTGCATTCACTAGCTCACCTCTACCTTCCACTCCTTATTACATTCTGTACTCTAGAATTCTGTAATCTCAGAGATTAATTCTAATTTGCACTTTACAGACCACTCAACCACTCAGCCATTGAAAATGTTTTTTTTATCAGATTCTCCTGACTGTCTGGAGAAACACCACAAAGATCAGCGAAACTTAAATACTCTGAAAGACCCTAACACTGCTCAACGCAACAAAAACACTAAGATTAAGTGCAGCACTTGCTACAGCTCTCCCTACAATTGTAGTGAGCAGAAAAGCATCTCATAATGCACAACATGTTGTTCCTTGAAAAAGGGCTGCAACAACAGAAGAACATGTCAGGTAAAGCTTCTGTCAGTCAAGAACAGAAACCTGAGGCTGCAGAGGGCACAGCCTTACCAAAACAGAATAGGTGAAGACTGGAGAGATGTAGCCTGATGTAATGAATCTTGATTTCTGCTGAGGTGCATAGATAGTAGGGTCAGAATTCAGCACAGACATCATGAATCCATGAACTTCATGAATCCTGCCTAGAGTTAACTGTCCAGGCTGTTGGACTTGGTGTAATGCTGTGGGGAATATTTTCTTGCCACATTTTAGGTCTGTTAATATCAATCAATCAGTCAATCAGTCAATCAGTCAATCAATCAATCAACTTCAACTTTTAGTTGAGGATTGTTGTTGACCATATGCATCCCATCATAGTCACAATTTACCATCTTCTAATGGCTAATAAATGACATATTACATTGCAAAGCAAAAGTTGTCTCAAACTTGGTTTATTAACATGACTATGAGTTTTGTGTTCTTCAGCGGCCTTCCCCATCAACAGATCCAAAAGAAAACCATTGGAATGTGGTGGAACAGAAAATTAGCAACATGAGAGTGCACCTGAAAATCTGTAGGAATTGCATGTTCCATTTATGCACCAGGACCAGGATCTCAAGGGAATGTTACCAACATATTTTGGGACCAAGCTACAAAGACTTAAGGCTGCTTTTGAGAGTATTAGTTACCCAGTATTGACAAATTAAGTGCTTGGTGAGTGTAGTCCAACAGTTATCACCCTAATAATAATGCTCTAGAAACATAAGCTCATTTATATAGTATGGTCATGGAACTTTTAAATAGTATTGTTATAAAAGAGGAATGCTATGTTTGGCTAAACTAAGCAATGAATTCCAGCTTAAAAACATTTTCTGCTGGAATAAATAAACAAGAAGAAATTGTGAAACATGGTGGCGGCAGTATGATAGCTTAAGGCTGTTTTGTTGCTTTTGGTCCAGGGCAGCTTGCCATCATTTAATGGAGCTATGAATGTTAGTGCATCCATTCATGTACTGAATATAAACTGACAGAGGGTCCTGTAACAAAGACAATAACTCTAACATAGTCTACAAAAAACGGTTTAACCAGAATCAAACCAACACAACAGAGTTGATTTCTTTAAGAATAAACGGGCCAAGTCAATGTGCAGGGGTCATCAACCGTAATAATGGTTTGGTTAAAGTCACGGCTTCTAAAGAGGTTTACACCAGTTACTGAAAGCAGAGGTGCACATGCTTTTGCCAACACAGACTTTTAATGTTAGATTATTGTTCAATTAATTAATGAATAAGATTTATGTATGTTCAACAACTGCTGCTTTAATAACAGCGTTCCAGAGTCACCGACTAATTTATATAAATTTAGATATACATATAGTTCGCAAACATTTATAGTTAAAGAACTGCCTCTCTGTGTTTACTGGTACTGGTGGAGGAAGGGATGCATTTGAAAGCACTTTGTCATATGGTAAGTTTAGAGCAGAGAGTGCTGTCAGGGTGCTGAGAATTAACTCTGTGTCCCCGTTGTCACAAAAAAGGCTTCAAGGTTGCGTCCTTGAACACAGCTTTTATTTTTAAGAGGACTGTGAAGCAGAAGAATGTGAAAACTGTGTCAGCCGGAGTAATGGCAGCTTTCTCTGCTCTCTCTCTCTCTCCCTCTCCCACTCTCTCTCTCTCCCTGCAGCACTGCAGTTAGTCAGTCAGCAGTTTCAGTCCAGACCCTCTCCTCCACGTAATCAATTCAGCTCCTTGGGGCTCCTCGTCATTAAGCACAACGATTTGACCCACTTGACTTCATGCTGCCACGTTTCTTCCTCCAAAGTATAATGTTCAAACAGATGTAGAATACGGGCAAGGAGTGAAAAAAAGTAAACTTAACAGTTCCAGAAAGGGCCCTGAGTGACTCAGCGTTAGTGAAATGAAGGAGCATCACTTTAGCTCAGGTCAGGAGACTGGGCCATTTGTGCTGTCATACTGTAAAGATTCAGTCAGCAAAGCTCTTAGTGTGCGTTTAGCTGCCGTGTTACTCTTCGTTTTCTATAGTTGTGAGAATATTGTTGGACAGCTAGCTTTGAATTCATACTTGGCTGAGGATGAAGTGTTATTTAGGGAAACTAATGTCACAGGGAAAGAAGTCAGGTTAAATAAGAAGTTCTAAATTAAACTACGCTTGCTCAGTGTCTGGTCAGAAAGGCCTGCATCACATATTTAATAGTATTTTCATTCATTTTCAGGAAAAAATGGCCTGGACTATGGAAATGCAGCAATATATATATATATATATATATATATATATATATATATATATATATATATATATATATATATATATATATTACAACATAGAGATGCTTTAATACTTTCATATATAATACTTATGGGACCTATGTATGACACCATGTCCTGACAAGATATAAAGACAACTGTGTGTGTGTGTGTGTGTGTGTGTGTGTAGTCACACACCAGACTGATAGGGCACAGCTGCAGAGAGAGCTCTGGGGAGAGAGGGACAGAGTGGAGAGAGAGCAGGAACATATTTCACCTTATTGATTTTGTCGATTGTTCTAAATGAGGAGCACTTTAGGCCAAGAGCTCACCACTGCGGCTCCGCTGGCCTGACACAGGACCATGGCACTGGGCTACATGTAATTATAACACACACACACACCTTCTGGGTCTGCTGGTATGTGTGTCTTTCTCATGGGAATAACTCATAGCAGGGTTCTCTTCCTTTCCTCCTTCATTCCAGTCATAACTGTATCATTTTTTAACTTTTGACACAAACAAAAGTCTTTACTTTCAGTGTAAGTCAATGAAACCAGAAATGTTTACAATCTATTTTGGAGCATTTCTATTAGTCCATTCATCAAACTTTCAAACTAACTTTCAAATGATAAAAGAACATCTCTTGTATTCAAACAATACAGAAAAATACAAATGGACAAAAATAGATATACATGTTGGACAGCAAAGATATATAAGATTTGAGAAGATATAAAATGAATATAAAAATATTGTCTCTGTCAAAACAACCCCTCGTGTCTATATTTTGCAATTTATTTAATCATTTGTAATTTATTTATTTATTTATACAGAATGGAAAAATACACAAGGTTTTGTTTCAGCACTGACAACATATAAACTGATGTACTGGCGAGCCTTTCCCATTACATCAAAAAACACAAGTGATGTTATGTGATGTTAACATTTCCTTAGGATTTCCGGGTTTTCTTAGATGACACCAGCATCATCGTTCATAAGCTTCATGTGCATCAGCAGCATATTTATCAATTGTCATTCTGTTACAAATGGCGTCTTAATGAAAATATTGATTACAGTGAATGTTAACTTTACTGTGTTTTACCTGTCTGTCAATAATCAATGAGCTTCTGTGGGACCTACGTTTTATATCCCCATAGAAAAGCTGCCATTCTGAGTCCTTTGTGTGATTATTTGTGATTATTAGAGTCTCTAAGCACGCCTGTCTGTGAAATATGGATTTTCTGTTTTGTGTTTTTTTACCGTGTTTACTGACACACCAGTGTAGCATTGCTGTCAGAACAGAACCTTGCAACTCCATTTTCTTTCAAATGTAAATATTCTAACTGCCCTTCATTGTTTGAAATGTCATGATGCAGAATATAAGTGTGTCAAAGCTGCTTTGCAAAAAGCTTTTCCTATTAACTCCCCTTCCTTTTTACTTACCCTGTAAAGTTTTTGAGCTACAATATTTTGTGAGGATAGAAACAGTGACGATTTGTGTGCATGTACGCTAACAAACAGTTCAATCTGATTTTCAAAGTACAGGTTTAAGTTTATATAATTTTCCCACATCCAACCATGAAAAATCCAAATTGTCATACATTTATTATGAGAACCAAATTAATGGCTTATTATTCTGTTATTATCAAGTTACTAGGGTAATATTATTTTAAAAAATTGACAAAAGTAATAAGAAAAAGTTCAGAAAAATAGTGGTGGACTTTTAGGAGAAGTCTGTTTCTTATATAAAATGATCAATAAAAAATTCCAAATGTACACATTTCTGTTATCTGTGCATTTAATTAGTGTTTTTTTTTCAAAAAGACTAAATTTATCAATTTAAAAAAAATAAAAGCAACATGGTCAGTTATCATACAACTGAAAATGTTAACGATTGCTCCAGATGCTCCAGATGTTCTGTTGGCTGGATTTGCCTGTACAGAACCTTGCTCATGTTAAATCAGTAAATCAGTCTTCGGTGTTCAGGCTGAGGCTCCTTTCTCTCCATGTCATCGGAGGCAGTGTAGAGGCAGCGTGTGAGCGGGCGGCAGAGAGCTGGGACACGCTCTGTTATTAAAGTGTGATCAAACAAGGGGCTTAAGTGGAAAATAAATATCCAGATCTAATAAGCCTCTCAGCCAGATCGTGTAAATGCAAATTTCTCAAGCTGGTACCCATCCGTCCTGCCGAGAGGAAGAAAAAAAAAGAACACAGTGCAGTGGCCATGACACACACGCACACACACACACGCACACACACACACACACACACACACACACACACACTGGAGCATAAATCAGCGTAAATCAGCAGCTTAATGGCAGCATAATGACCAGTTTGTGCTCTCAGGCAGATTGAATGATAACAAAGCATGCATTTCACAGGCCGAGAGTGAGAGAGGGAGGGAGAGAGAGAGAGGGAATAGTGTCATAAAAGAAAGACAGGGAGAGAGAAAGAAGATGGAGAGAGACAGGGAGAAAATGAGAGGGGAGAGAGTAGGATAAGAAAGATAGTAAGGGGATGAGAGTGGAAAGAAAGGAACTGAATGAGAAGAGTGAGAAAGTAGGATAAAAAGAAAAAGAGAGAGAATGAGACAGGGAGACAGAAAGAAGATGAAGGAAGACAGAGAGAGAGAGAGAGAGAGAGAGAGAGGAGAGAAAGATAGGAATGACAGAGACCAAGAAAGTGAGACAGTACGATAAAGAGAAAGAGAGGTGGGGGTGAGGGTGGGGGGAAGGAGCAGGACCTAGTGAACTTGGCTCTCCTCATTAAAAGCTTGTCGACGCCTTGTAAATTTTCTCAGAGCACGGGGTGAAAAAATCATCCGACAAACGACAAACTCCCATCTGTGCCCGTCCCGACCATTCGCTTGGCTAGAGGAGGTAGAGACATTAGAGAAGAGAAAATGAGAGGGGAGGCAAAGAGAGAGAGAGAGTGAGAAAGAGAGAGAGAGAGAGAGAGAGAGAGAGAGAGAGAGAGAGAGAGAGAGAGAGAGATAAGAGAGAAGCACCCAGACATACAGTAACACACGACACGCTTTCAATAATAGACATATAAATTGCTTCGTTTTCTTGTTTTGGGTGATGTCGATTTAGCTGCTAATTGGTGACAGAAACTGTCAAATGGGTGGCAGCTAGTGATCGCTGTAGCTTCTGTCAGGAATAAGGTGAGAGGATAGCAAGAGGGAAATGGGAAGAGGAAGAAAAGAAGAGAAAAAAAATGCTTTTCATCTGATAAAGGAAAAGAAAATGCTGGCAGCTCCCTCCCTGCCCCTCCCCTCATCTGATATTTACCCAAATCACATTAAAAATACAAAGCAAAAGGAGTCAAAGAAACAATAAACTTGGCATTACATAGACCCACCCCCCTTGCTTCTCTCTCTCTCTCTCTCTCTCTCTCTCTCTCTCTTTCTCCCACATCCCACACTAACATCATCCTTTTGTGTTTTCTCTTTCCTCTTTGCTGTCTCTTGGATTGATCAGCATTTGTTTGTTTGTAGGATCTTTGTTTGTTTGTTTACCGGCAAGATGCAGCCAAACACAAAGCCTAGTGTAGATAGATAGATAGATAGATAGATAGATAGATAGATAGATAGATAGATAGATAGATAGATAGATAGATAGATAGATAGATAGATAGATAGATAGATAGATAGATAGATAGATAGATAGATAGATAGATAGATAGATAGAATAAAAAAGGAATGGAGGGTGATATACAAGACAGAATGAGAGGGTGATAAACAAGACAGAATGAGAGAGAGAAGGAAAAAAGGAAAAAGAGATGAGCAAAGGGAAATAAATAGAGAGAGGGAGATACAGAGTGAGAAGAACAGAAAGACAGAAAGAGAGAACAAGATTGAAAGAGCAAAGAAAGTGAGAATGACATACAACAGAGAGAGAGAGAGAGGATGACCCAGCAGTCTCTCGAGGCTCCCTCTCTGGCCGAGGGAGCATTGAAATGAGCAGTAATTAGGCTTTGATACTCTGGCAAATGAACAGTAATTAGAGCGCAAGCGTGGCTCTTTTTGGCTGAATATTCGCCCCCATTATTGAACGTTAAGATTAGCTCTCTGCCATGCACAAGCAGCATGGCACACACAGGCCGCACAGATGGCACTGGGGCCGCTGCTGGTGGCGCTGAGGAGAGCAAGAGAGTGTGCAAGAGAGAGACAGAGAGAGAAAGAGAGACAGAAACAATCAATTTGTGTATTATGTACTATGCGGTTGAACAGAGTAAGGTACTGGCAGACATGGAATACATGTTATACTACAGTAATTTATTACAGGGCTTCATCACACTAGTTATGGAATGTAAACACTTTGTTACTGTATACCTGCAATAGTACCAGTCTTTTTATATCTACACTTAACCATAACCATAATCATAAGACTACATACACCATCCTACTGACTTACTCACTTGACATTTAAAACTACACTCTACAGATAATTATAACACTGCTCACAACAATAACCTACTGATTCACTCAACCTCTTAAACTACACTGACTTGACCTTTCAAAACTACACTCTACAGATAACTATAACACTTTCCACTCCCTTTTATCACGTTTTACTCAAAGTTCTCTCTATATACACAAACTCTGTTAAAACACAGCAAACCTGGTTCAGTATCCAATCATTCTTCCATAACACTAGCACATATTCTCTATTTAAGAGGAACATAAAGGCAATCACTGCACGACCACTGTCAATAAAAAAACAGTTGATGGCAGTACAGAAATAGTATAGAGTCAGTTATATTACTGTTACATACAGTCAGTGATATTACTGTAACATATCGTCAGTGATATTACTGTAACATACTGTCAGTGACATTACTGTAACACAGAGTCAGTGATATTACTGTAACATATCGTCAGTGATATTACTGTAACATACAGTCAGTGATATTACTGTAACATATTGTCAGTGATATTACTGTAACATAGAGTCAGTGATATTACTGTAACATAGAGTCAGTTATATTACTGTAACATACTGTCAGTGATATTACTGTAACATACAGTCAGTGATACTACTGTAACGTACTGTCAGTGATATTACTGTAACATACAGTCAGTGATATTACTGTAACATATCGTCAGTGATATTACTGTAACATACAGTCAGTGATATTACTGTAACATATTGTCAGTGATATTACTGTAACATACTGTCAGTGATATTACTGTAACATAGAGTCAGTGATATTACTGTAACATAGAGTCAGTTATATTACTGTAACATACTGTCAGTTATATTACTGTAACATACAGTCAGTGATACTACTGTAACGTACTGTCAGTGATATTACTGTAACATACAGTCAGTGATATTACTGTAACATATCGTCAATGATATTACTGTAACATACTGTCAGTGATATTACTGTAACATACAGTCAGTGATATTACTGTAACATATCGTCAGTGATATTACTGTAACATACTGTCAGTGATATTACTGTAACATAGAGTCAGTTATATTACTGTAACATAGAGTCAGTGATATTACTGTAACATACTGTCAGTGATATTACTGTAACATACAGTCAGTGATATTACTGTAACATACAGTCAGTGATACTACTGTAACATACTGTCAGTGATATTACTGTAACATACAGTCAGTGATATTACTGTAACATATCGTCAGTGATATTACTGTAACATACTGTCAGTGATATTACTGTAACATAGAGTCAGTTATATTACTGTAACATAGAGTCAGTGATATTACTGTAACATAGAGTCAGTGATATTACTGTAACATACAGTCAGTGATATTACTGTAACACACTGTCAGTGATATTACTGCAACATAGAGTCAGTTATATTACTGTAACATAGAGTCAGTGATATTACTGTAACATACAGTCAGTGATATTACTGTAACATACAGTCAGTGATACTACTGTAACATACTGTCAGTGATATTACTGTAACATAGAGTCAGTTATATTACTGTAACATAGAGTCAGTGATATTACTGTAACATACTGTCAGTGATATTACTGTAACATACAGTCAGTGATATTACTGTAACATAGAGTCAGTTATATTACTGTAACATAGAGTCAGTGATATTACTGTAACATACTGTCAGTGATATTACTGTAACATATCGTCAGTGATATTACTGTAACATACAGTCAGTGATATTACTGTAACATACTGTCAGTGATATTACTGTAACATACATTCAGTGATATTACTGTAACATATCGTCAGTGATATTACTGTAACACACTGTCAGTGATATTACTGTAACATAGAGTCAGTTATATTACTGTAACATAAAGTCAGTGATATTACTGTAACATACTGTCAGTGATATTACTGTAACATACAGTCAGTGATATTACTGTAACATATCGTCAGTGATATTACTGTAACATACTGTCAGTGATATTACTGTAACATATCGTCAGTTATATTACTGTAACATACAGTCAGTGATATTACTGTAACATACTGTCAGTGATATTACTGTAACATACATTCAGTGATATTACTGTAACATATCGTCAGTGATATTACTGTAACATACTGTCAGTGATATTACAGTAACATAGAGTCAGTGATATTACTGTAACATAGAGTCAGTGATATTACTGTAACATACTGTCAGTGATATTACTGTAACATATCGTCAGTGATATTACTGTAACATACAGTCAGTGATATTACTGTAACATACTGTCAGTGATATTACTGTAACATACATTCAGTGATATTACTGTAACATATCGTCAGTGATATACTGTAACACACTGTCAGTGATATTACTGTAACATAGAGTCAGTTATATTACTGTAACATAAAGTCAGTGATATTACTGTAACATACTGTCAGTGATATTACTGTAACATACAGTCAGTGATATTACTGTAACATATCGTCAGTGATATTACTGTAACATACTGTCAGTGATATTACTGTAACATATCGTCAGTTATATTACTGTAACATACAGTCAGTGATATTACTGTAACATACTGTCAGTGATATTACTGTAACATACATTCAGTGATATTACTGTAACATATCGTCAGTGATATTACTGTAACATACTGTCAGTGATATTACAGTAACATAGAGTCAGTGATATTACTGTAACATAGAGTCAGTGATATTACTGTAACATACTGTCAGTGATACTACTGTAACAGTCAGTCAGTGATATTACTGTAATATACTGTATGGAATGTAGAGTCGACTATAAAAGAGTCTGTGACAGTCTTGCAGTAAAGGTTATGTTTTATTAGGGACATGAAATTGTAGCCTAACTCAAAAAAAGAATTGCTGTAATTATAAGCATACTATAATTACACAACAATTACATTAACAGCCACACAAGAGGGAAAAAACAAAAGACAAAACAGTCTTGTTAATCTGAACGGTCTTCAGCATTTGGTCACATATTTTCCCTTTGCCATGCACCTGAGATAGAAATGATTGGCATGCGTTATCCACCCCTATTTATTTTCTATTACTTTGGTCTGAATTTCTCTTCCATTTTAATTCATTTTCAGCAATTACTATGTGTAAAATGGCATGCTGGTCTTCACTCATGAGCTGATTCCATTACAGTAAAGGAACAAAAACACAATAAATGTATTAGCGGTGGGACTGGTGGCCAGCTGTTACTACAAGATTTAGCATCAGTAGGAATATACTTGTATTGTTTGCGTATTGTTTTGTTTGTTTAAAATACGGATAATGGAAGCCACAGGTGACCAGCTGAGGTTAGGCTGCACTCTTTCCGCAGCCTCTCTCATTTGGTCTATGATGGTGGCTCTAATTTCATCAGTGACTGTAGTTCTTACCCTTTGTTGAACACCATCATGCATTCTTACTCCTCTCCCTCGCCCAACTTTTCCTTTTCCTTGTCCAGATATGACTTTTCTTTCCTCTGTCATTCTTTCTGCTTCTGTGCCTACATAGACCAAACTCAGTCCAAAAAAGTGCCTTTTTTATGTGTCCATGTCACTGACAGCAACTGCCTGTGTCTCCAACTGGGACTGGTATCAGCTGTGGTTGGTCTTTTACTGCACTTTTATTTCAGTGTTCCATACATCAAAAACATGTATTACCTCAGGATGGTGCTGTAGCAAAATGGTTCATCCTGTTGGTTCTTCACACTCTAGAAACTGTAACTATGCCTCTGAAAAACGTATATGCCATGTCAGATACCTACATTTAAAAATCTATTCCCCAGAGTCTGGTGGAAAGAGTTATTCTGTATTACACTTACTACTGCTTTCTCAAAAACAAAAGATGTGCAATTTGTGAAAAAGACCCAACTAAAAAGGAGCACTACACCAAACATTTGGCTGCCACTGAAGTGGTGCTATGGCAAGTGGATTAGCAGCCAGTCAAAACTAGGGTAACATACACACACACACTGAATACAGTGTGTGTCCAGAGAGAGTGATCCAACCACTGAGTGTAAATGAATGGAGACTGTCAAGGGGAACTGTAGTGTAGTGCTGTGGCTTTTTTCTGCTCAGTAATTCATCCTCAGATCTCCTGTGGCTGCTGTCCAGCTGAAAGTGCTGAAGTTATTTTCTTTGAATGACATTCTATAGACTTCATGTTCATTTTGTGGAATTAGAAACAATGTCATTGGTTTTTCCCTTTTATTCTCAGGAAATTTAAGGATAGTTTATTTGTGTTGGAACATATTGTAAATTATGCAGTTATGCAAGTGTTAAGTATGGATGTCAGAATTAATATCAAAACGTAATACTTTAAGAAACAGTATTCTATTTTAAATGCATTGTGAGGTACAGTTACGTTGTACAGTGTATATGTGTGCATTTGAGACAGTTACTGAGTCAGTTCATGATTCTTGTGTTTCTGTGGAGCCAAACGTGTGCGTATACGGCGTAAAGACGGGTCACCAGCGTCTGGTCATCTCTCAGAGGGGATTTTCTGGTTATTAGAGCTGCACCAGATCATGGGCCAATTATACAGAAAACTGTCAGTCAAGGCTGTGTGTGCGGCATGATTAGAGCGAAAGGACAAAATCAGGTGAGGAGTGTGAATCTTTCCGGGGGCAGCTTTGATTTGCTAATGAGGGGAAGAGGGGAGAGGACCGGGGCACGGTCCCCAGCTGCACACAATCCGCTCCTCCCTTCATTTTCACCCTGACCTTCTTACGAGACTTTGATCCAAGACAGAGATAGGCAGACAGAGAAACGTCTCTCTTTCTTTGAGGCAGCAGGGCCCGAACTCCCAGCAGGCCTTGTATGTGTGTGTGTGTCTATATGCGGAGGTCAGAGTTTATAAACTAAACCCTACATACCCCGATCACACTGAGAGGGCCAACAGCAATCAAAGCCAAGGCCTTCTCCATTACAGCAGAGGCCAAAAGGCTCCTTAATTACCCTTAATAGCTTTAAACACACTTACTGAAGCCCCGGCACCCAACCCCCCCCCCCCCCCCCCCCCCCACCACCTGCAAGCATGCTTCAAACTACCCCGTTTTTTTAGAGAGAGCAAAGGAGAGAAAGCATTAATTGCTTTAAATCCTAATCATTCTTCACTGTATACCTTATCTAGTAGTTTCATAGTAGTTACTTAATCAATAGTAGTTACTGGATAATAAGCCTTAAAATAATTTAAAGATTTATAACACTTGTTAGATTTTAACCAGGTATAATTAACTTTTACATGACCACAATATAATCTCTTTTTATCCTTTTGAATTAGTGGTGTATAATACTGACCTATGTCTAATTACCTGCTTTACACTGTGCCTTGTTCAAAAAGCACCCCAGGCAGGAATGTAGAAAAAAATTGCTTAAGCTCTGAAATCCTGAGAGACAATTTTAGCTACACATTAGGAACATGCAGATCTTTTGGAAAGCTGCAATGATACTTCCTAATAGATTGAACAGTACAACTTCTAATTGTTTCCTCCACATCTTCCATTCCAAAAGCTATAATACAGACTGCAAGAACACAGAGCGTCACATCATTTTAAATGGTTTTGGGGGGGCTAAACTGCTTACTGCTGAAGAGGAGGTCTTGAGTACCATTTTTTTGGAAACGTAAGACTTTACTTCACTACTATTGTACTTGTGACTTAAAGATTATTGTTGTTCTTGTTACTGTTATTATTTTTAAGCTTTAAAATCAGAGGTCGAATGATTGGCCGTATGCGTTCATAACAGGACAAAAACAGTTAATTCTCAGTAAACTCCTCCTACACTGTCAATCACAGTAAACTCCTCCTACACTGTCAATCACAGTAAACTCCTCCTACACTGTCAGTCACAGTAAACTCCTCCTACACTGTCAGTCAGAGTAAACTCCTCCGACACTGTCAATCACAGTAAACTCCTCCTACACTGTCAGTCAGAGTAAACCCCTCCTACACTGTCAGTCAGAGTAAACCCCTCCTACACTGTCAGATGAAGATGATAAAGATACATTTTCCTCATCACAGCATTCAAGACTATATCTTAAGTAACCAGTTAGCTTGGAAATCAGAGGGTTTTTAACACCAGATCCTGGTTAAATCCACTACAGTCGCATGCTAATAGTTAGTCTGTGTAGATGCTGCATTATTAACATTAACATTACTATAATCATAAAAGCTGCAAATATTACTATCCCTTCATAAAGACAAATAATAATTCGTTTAAATCTCAAAAATTTCACTAAAGGAAAATAATGTACATTTGAATGCCTATTTTTAGGATTAAAAATTTGATCAAATAACTTGCACTTGTATTGGAGTAATATTTGACCAGGAGTATCTATATTTTTACTCAGGTAATGGCTTTCTTTGTGGTACTTTGTCTACCTTTAATAGTTTGAAGGACTGTGACCTCATCCACGCTGAATACTGACTGACATGGTGACTTTACACTGGTCATGTGCAAATATACTCATGTTTATGACATCACAACCATGTTACATTCCAATACAGGCTGTTTTAGATAGTCGGAATCTAGACTGTATGGACAGGGAATGAATATAACATATTATAACATATTAAATTATTATATTATTATATTATAACATACACATAACATATTAATAGTGTTTAAGTGTGTTTAGTTTATCAAACTAGAAGAAGAAAATTATAGTTTTCCATAATATGAGTCCTTTAATATTAAGATTCTAAATAATAAACCCAGAGTTTAAGAGGTTAAAGGACAAGAGGAAGGGAGGCCCAGTCAGTCAGCCTTCACCAACATCCCTCTATTTCAGAGAGAGAGGATGAAAGGAAGCAGAGCAGGAAGAAAGAGAAAGGTGACAGAGGCTCCTAATTTAGCAGCTTCTGGTTGGGTGGTGACACGGAGGGGTGTGGCTGGACTCTTTGTCAACCAACGTCCACGGGGCAGTGAAAGCGAGAAGAAGAGAGGAAAAGAGGAGGTTGGAGTGAAGTGGGGGGAGGACAGGGAGCGCAGCAGTGTTGGAGAAGCGCACGGCAGGGGCCTGTAATGAAGCAGGACGGTGGAAGGGGGTGGAAGAGAGAAGGAACGGCGGAAAGATGACAGCTGTGGCAGCTGATGCATGAGGCCCATGCTAATTCCTTAGTCTGAGCCGTGATGGATCCTGAAAAGTTGACCACACATCCCATTAGCCTCTGTCTGTGACAGTCTCAATAAAGATATTATCACAATTCACTGGAACCTTTTGAGGGGGGGCAGGGCCCAGGGTCAAGGCAGCAGGCCTGCACAGGCAGTCAAAAAGAGGCCCGTAAAAAAGCTCCAAAATCCCGCTGCTGGATTTCTTTCTCTTAGTCGTAAAAAGTTATTGATGACTTAACCTCTTGGGTGCGGGTGAGCGGTGATGGATTCATCAGCACTGGGGAACCACACAAGATAATAAGGCAATGCTGTGCATCACTGTCTAACCCCTATGGTAAAAATAGAACGCATGTTACGCACTGCATATGTGCTGCAACTACAGCTGGGTTTTGTTTCTCAGCAGCATTGGATATGATTTTGTTGAACAATGCTTTTGTGTATGTGTGCACGCTTGCTTACACTAGAATAAAGCAATACTTCAGAATTTTTCAACCTAATCTTTATCTCACACCTTCGCAACACACAACTGATTTGCACTGAAAATCATTTCTCTGTACTTAGAAAAGAACAGAAAACCTCAAAACAGACTTATTATAGAAGCCAATGGGCAAGTGCTTCAGGTGTTTCCAGTCAGCTTTCAGTTTGAGGACATAAACTGAAATTATAGTCTAGTTTGTGCATAACTGAATCGTTTCAATGCAAAAAAAGTTATTGAGAGTGTTTTAATGTGAAATGTCAAGAGAATAATGCGAGTCAGTATAGTACATAGTGATGGGAATCCCAAAGGCTCCCTCACAAAACAATTATTGTGAATTATCAATGAAAAATTATTGAATATACCACCCAATGCATTTCATGGTACTTTTACAATAATGTTATGTAATTTTAAAATTCTTTACCCCTATTTTACCAACTTTACATATAAAATCTCAGAAGAAACAATGTTCACAGATGATAAACTATTTCTCATCAAACCACTCTGAATGATGTTCTTTACAGTACAATGGTTTAACTGTGCGGTCACTTTTACATGGTGAGATGGGGTAATGTAATTATTAACAGTGTTTCTTTGTCTTCCCTGGATGCACCATGTAGGTATTTTTTACAGAAAACAGACTGTCATGTTAGTAAAGATCACAACACGTTTTACCAACTACAAAACAAACCCAGGTTGTATTAATCCAATGCGAGTATGTAGGCGCTTGTATCATCAGTGACTCAAATCAAATCTTTACACTACACAATTCTGAACACAAACAAACAAAGTTTGGTTTTAGCAGCTGATGTAAATCCCAAGTATAAAACAAAGCTAATAATTATAAATACTGCTCTGTAGATGGTCATGGTAAACAGAATTATTATTGGACTAAAGGTTGGGCATGTTTTCTACTACTTACAATGCATTTTGATTTTGTGCCAGTCATTATTGTAATATTACATTAACCTACCACCCCATTTTTCACTCAGAATTCCTATAAAGCTGTGGTTCCCAGGGTTGGTCTTGGAAGCCCCCTGCTCAGCACATCTTACACACCCATTTGAACTCAGGAAGGACTTGTTAATTAGCTGATTAATTGGAGCAGGTGGGCAACACCAAAATGTCCAGGACCAGGATTAGTAAACCCTGGATTAAAGCAATAAATGTCTTCTGTATCCTCATCCCTCACCTGCCCAGCACTGCAGGCTCACCGTTTGTTTTATTAAGATGTTTATTGCATCACTCTGCTGCAATTCAGGTATCAGGCCTCAGCCCGAGCTAATCCTTCGTTAGCGCAGAAATCGGTCCAGGTGTGTTTACCATGTAGATCCTTTATCTTGTGCTGCGCCATCAGGCTAATATTTTTGACAAGCCGTGCTGCGGATATAAATGACCCAAGCTTCGGACAAATAGGGAAGCGGGTGCCGCGGCGAGTGGCGGGGCGTTCAGAGAGGCGCCCGATTCCCGCGGTTGACAAATAGGGTGGGGAGAGTGAGGGAGGGAAGGCGGAGAGAGGTTACGGTGACAGACACGGAGCACAATTATCACACCATGATGAAAGAGCGGCGGCCGGCCAGCGCAGCGCCGTTAATTACGCTCCCTTTTTTCCACGGGCCTTTAATGTGAGGAAAAACACGCAATGACAAGTGTGTAAAAGAGCAAGCAGTAAATTACTGTCAGGAAAAAATAAACGGAGGAGCGCGCGGCCCGCTCCATGATTTACGGGGGCAATTAGTCACCCGCCCCACGGAGATGCTGAGGACAGCAGCGAAGCGGGAGAGTGTCAGAGGAAGGGGGGGGGGAGCAGGACAAGGAGAGATAGAGCAACATAGAGCGAGGGAGGAAAGGAAGGAGCGAGTGTGAGGGGAAAAGAGAGAAAGTGAGGGGGGAAAAAGGAGGAAAGGGGGAAAGACAGTAAGAGAGAAGGAAGGAGAGATATGCAAGATAGGAGAAGAGAGCAGAACAGGGAGGGAGGGAGGAGAGAGGGAGTATGAGAAAAGGGAAGGAAGGTGAGAGTGTGAGAGGGAGAGGGGAAAAGAGAGAAAGTGATGGGAGAAAAGGAGGAAAAGAGAGCAGGAAGGTGAGAGATGCAAGATAGGAGAAGAGAGCAGAACAGGGAGGGAGGGAGAAGAGAGTGAGTATGGGGAAAATGAAAGAAAGGAGAGTCTGAGAGAGGGGAAGCAGAAAGAAAGTGAGGAGAGAAAAGGAGGAAAAGAGGAAAGGAAGGAGAGAGATGCAAGATAGGAGGAGAGAGCAGAACAGAGAGGGAGGAAGGAGAGAGTAAAAAGGATTGGGGAAAAGAGAGTAGGTGAAGGGGAGAAAAGGAGGAAGAGAGGAAGAGAGCCAAAGAGAAAAAGAAGGAATGAAAAGAGAGATAAGAAAGGAGAGCTAGAGATAGAAACAGAGGGTGAGGAATGAGAGATAGGTGGGAAAAAGAAAAGGAGGAGAAAGACAGTGAAGAGAGATATGGTATGTAAAACACTAAAACATTACTTTGGGAGCACAAATTACTTTTACACTCTATTTTACACTCTGCACCACTTCACACTACTTCACTACTGTAGTGCCTCTTAGAAAGTATTACTGATGAATCTCCAGGATCAGCTTATTCACTTGACATGTACTAAAACTACAAAAAACATGTTTATAGTAGTTTAAAATGACTGACTTTGATAGTAAAGGCTAAACTCATCTCCAATAGGGCTATAAATGGTAAGCTGGTCTGACCTTGAGGTTAGTATCTGGGCTTTGGCCCACCTAACTGGCTCTTGCTGCATAGCCACACCATGTCCTGACCTCACATCCTGCCATTAAATCTGCTTACTGCTCCAATCTGAACTGAACGGGCCGGCAATATGGCGCTTAAAATAATGCATAAGTGAATTGAATGCAGAACAGGACGAAACAAATATGACAGCAGATTTTTTTTTAAATAGCCCTGCTCCGTCTGAGAGGGCCAGCACCTGCGTCAGGAAAATAGGACAATAAGACTTCCTCCGCCAGCTGCAGACACACAGCACACATACCGTCAGCTCTCTGTAGCCCAGCAAAGACTGAGGCGTGTTCCCTACGGGGGGGTGGGGCGTGGGGGGGTTTCAGTGGGGAGCTTTTCATCTGCCATGTTTACCGTAACACATGAGTGTCCTTTAATCACTAAATGTTTGAAATGAGCAGTAGTCTCACATGCAGACACACATTAATGGGCCTTAATCGACTCCTAAAGTGACATGGCAGCATCTCGGCAGTTCAAAGCCTCCTCCTTTATCCTCCTCTTTTGTCTCTGCCAGCGCCAGTGCTTGATTTTCTCCTTTCTTTGCTGATTGACGTTCACTAACAGTGAGGGCATGTTTGCTCAGACATATGTCCCTCATATTTTTTGTGCCTAATGTGACACAACGGCTTTCATCCCACATTTAATACCTGCTGCACTTTTTTCTTTCTTTTTTTTTTAAGGGAATTAAAGCCATTGGGGAATATGCTCAAGCTGATGCGGAGCCAAATGATAACGTAATCACTAATGACAGACTGTGTCATATCACTTCTGCTAATTTCACTCATTCCGATCCACTGAACACGCCGAGTCTGCCTGCTATTCTCCCAGATATAGTCCCTGTGAAGTGCTTAGGGAGTCAGAACAGGCCCTCATTAAGGCTTTGTCACATTGGGTGATCGCTTACAGTTAACTGATGAAATAAAGGCCTTTGTCAAGCGGGCAATGAAACGTAGACAAATACAGAAAGTTGCCTGGTGTATGTGTCTGTACTGATTAGCCATGTTGATATGGACGTGTCAGGTAAATCACAAGGCTGGCGAGCAATGCACACACACTTTATGTTCGCTGAAAGTGCATGCTATGCATATTTCAGAGCGTGTGGCGCACAGGCTAAGATGTATTTTGCCTGTAGTCTTACAATTGTTATTTCCAGAGCTATATACACTGTGTATGGACAAAACATGGACATGGTGATAAATCACAAACCTTTGTACTTTGTATTCTGCCAAGCAAATCTAAAAGAGCAATGGAGAAACAAAGAGTGGTTATAAGGGAACAAATAGAATACAAATTGTTGCTGTCGTAGCAAAACCTTGCATCTCTGAAAGAAGGTTTAGGAAAAACATTCTTAACATGAATGTAACAAGCTTTCATTCTGAATAATAATAATTGTGGCCCATTTCAGTTGACCCATTCTGCAGGAAATGTTCACACAACGTAAAGAGCAGCTGCCGACACTGAAATACAAACACAAAGTGGCTGTCTGTTAGGCTGCTATGTCTTCATGAGTAAAGTCTGGAGAATACATTTGTGTCTGGTTGGCTATATGTTTCCAGGTCACTTACCTTGACCATGGTTGGGTACAGATGTCTTACAACACACTTATCAGCAGAGGTGCCATCAGACCAGGTCAGACAGCGAAAACGCAAGAAAGAGGGAGAAGTCTTGATAACCCGAATGATGTTAAATGGGCTGGAGAAGGAGTTTATGACCATACATGAGTACAGCGATGGTACGATGCTCTGGGCCTTGCTTTACATGTTCAAAAAGACCCATGGGTTCCCAAAACCTCTTATTTACTATGCAAACTGTAGCTGTAGCTAACAAATAATGGATGCTTATTAGTACAGCATTGTGCAAACTACATACCTATTAGCATGCTATTCATTTTACAAGCTAAGATTGAGTAAACAGGAGTAAGGATTAGCAGCCCTTTTAACTACTATAACATCAACAGAACAAGTAACGCAAGGTTGTATCAATCCCTTGCAAACTATTATGTTATTAAATTTTCTGTCGCATCCTGTAAACTGTTTTAAACATACAATAAGATTTTTCAATAAAAACATAACAAAATTACCTAATATTATATACCGCTTTCATACTGTATGTCAAAAACATCCATGTACTGTGTGGCCTGTCCCGTCTGATAATATCACTTTGTATCACTTTAAGGTGATAGCAAATCAGTGTAGTGATGAGCCTGCCATCAGTCCAACATAAGAGGGTGAAAAGGTAGCACTGCCTCGATGGTGTTTTAACCTCTTGTTCTAATGTTGAAGGTTCTCCTGCTGATTAGATGATTTAAGGACAGGTAGCCAGTGAAAAGAATAATAAAGGCAACAAAGCTATTGGATAGTGACCTGCAACAAAGTGATATAAATATAATCAAAGCAAGAATGAACATTGGTGTTGCTTTCCACAACTGTTTGATGCTGAACAACTTTTCTTCTAGACTGGTAAGGAGCGAAGAAGGAGAAGGAGGGACTGTGTATTTCTGTGTTTATTCTAATTGATGTGGACAACTTTCAGGTGATATGTTGCCCCCTTTCTGTTTAGAGTATTCATTTGATTGGCTGTATAAAGCACTTAATTGTATTCTCTTTGACTTAAAATGAACAGAACAGACTAGCCCTACCTCAAGTACAACAATAAAAACACGATCATAAAATTATAATAAAATATAAATAACTATATGATGCAGGGATCACATGAACTGAACATGAAAATCACATGATTTGTACTGGGTGAATACAGTTTCCAGGTGCCATCACAGAAGTCAAAGCAACAATGGCTGCATGTTTTAACTCCTCTATGATCGTCTTGCTTGTTTATGATCTACAGGCTCTAACTCCATTAGTGAAAAAACAAATTCACTTTGGTTTTATAAAGACATCCATTGTTGAACTGCCCTTTTAAATGCTATATTTGAATAAGTAGACTAAAGAAACAACAACAGTGTGCAAAAAAAAAAAAAAGCAAAACATATAACAGCATGGGCTGTAGTTGGGCTTCAAACTAAATGGTCAAACTAGGAAAATGCTGTGCAAAATTATTTAGAACCAGTTAGTAAGTGTGTTTCTAAAAATACTATATGTCATTGCAATAAACACAATTTAACATACATATAGTGAAAAGGAACAATATTTTCTTGATTTCCAGAAGTTTGTTGATCTTGTGATCTTTTCTGCGGTAATGAAGTAAATGCTTATTGCTTATTGAAATATCTCGTAGAATATATATAATCCAGTTTAATTCATGCATTCACTAACAAGTAGTTATTTTACATAAATGACCTTATTAAAGTAAAGAACATGCTTTGTGCAATCAAATGTATTATACATGGAAGTGTTTCCAGTGACAACAACATCTTATCCCAAATGAACTGATCATAAAAACTGCAGACATCCAAGGGCAACATTACTTAACAGAAATAGGTCTATAAAACATATCCTGTCCTAATGGCATTTACATCATGACAAAAATCTGGACAAACATTGCTTTTTAAGATTATTTAAC
Organism: Megaleporinus macrocephalus; assembly: GCA_021613375.1. Lineage (NCBI taxonomy): Eukaryota > Metazoa > Chordata > Actinopteri > Characiformes > Anostomidae > Megaleporinus > Megaleporinus macrocephalus. The sequence continues at coordinate 30,359,939 of CM038704.1, read as the reverse complement.
AGCTCGATTGGTGTGAGTTTGTGAGGATTGAATCAGGCAGTTTGCACAATGTTAATATTATATTAACTAAACCACTGACCATTAGTCATAAGTCTTGAAGCTTCAGTGCAAAACAAAATGAGAAAAAAGAATTGCATACCAAACATGCCCTGCTTGACCATATTTGGGGAAAAATATTTAGGGACATTTGTGTACATGAACGATCACTTTAAGTGGGCCAACTTGAGATAAGAAAGCAGAATGGAGACGAGAGAAGCAGCTGGTGATGGAGGTGTCAGGTTGATGAGTGACAAAGTCGTGGTGACTGAACCTTCCTTCAGCCGCATGCCTACACTGTTCAAGGGCGTCTTTCTTTGTGCCTGATGCAGGTCAATGCATCTTTGTCACTTGCACGTCTTATTTTTATCTCCTTTAGGCCACTGCTTTCCCCCAGAGCCCCTCCCCTCCACTGCCTCCTGGACCATTCCCTGCTCGCCATGGTGATATTTTTCAGCTTAGACATTTTCTGAGCTGCCTCACTGTAAGCTGTCAGCCTGCACATGGATTCACGTGGTGACATTTACAATCAATACCGCTTTTCAACAGGCTAACGTGTTTCATGTCAGGACCACTGCAAGTCTCCCCACTCAAAGAAATACAAGGTGACATCTGTAGTGTATGTACAATCATTGAAATTCTTACTTAACTACAGTTATATAAGTAGATATTCAACTTTAATAAATACAAATTGTACTGATCCCCAAAACCTTTTGTAAACCCTTTGTGCATTTTCTATATTTCTGCATAAACATAACCTAAAACATAATTAGATCCTCAAACAAGTCCTAAAATTGGATACAAGGGAATCAATAAAACAAATGAAAGAAAAAACATTATATTTGTTCATGTATGTATTTACACTACTACTTTCAAGCACCACTGAACATACCTATACATACAGACCATTTTAGCAATAATTGTATTTTCACCAAAAAGAAGATACAAAGTACAAATGTTACAAAGTTAATGTTACAAAAGAGCATTAATATCTTACTTTAAAAGAAGGAAGATAATATCTTGTACACCAATTTGCAGAACAAAGTTTAGTTCCAGATTTCTCCTGGATTCCCCAGGCATACTATGAATTTATTGAATTCCTTCACCAGCAATCTTGATTTAGCTTAATAAAGTACTGAGGAGGCAAAGCCAGTATTAGATGATAACTGCAAGTTATACTGAGTTGTCATAAAAAACGCTTTGAAAAAGTTGAATATACATACTGATATATGTACAACCATGACTTACTGTTTTAATAGTATCTGAATATTTAAAAAAATATATATTTGGCAGCTTCACATTCTTTCAGACTCACAGTGTTGAACTTTTTTTAAAGTGAAAGGATGGGCAGCAACATATTTGGATTTTCTAAGATTTGAAGCAAGAGTTTAGCATGACTTTGTCTTCAAAGATGAAAGCTTTAAATGTTTGTTTATCCGATAGTGACAGGTTTAAGCCTTTTATGGTTGTCTTATTTGATCAATATCTTTTAATAATAATTTCAGGTACAGGTTTGGGAATTCCTGTTTTATCTCAAAAAAACATTTGTTATATCTATTATAATTTTATATTGTATGTACTAATTTTAAGTTAAAACATTATATAGCTTGTACTTTTTTACTGCTGTGATGCTTAGTTATATTTGGCCATACTTAATCCTAGTGTTCATCAACACATGTATTGTCCCACCACAATGATCCTCTGCAGGTAAATGAATCCATAAAAAGCAGATAAATAATTGAAACAATGCATTTATGATGCACGTTACATAATGAGGTAAAAGAACTTATTTCTTTAAATTTGTCCCAGAAAAGCATTTCAGGCCTCTATAGGGTCATTCTGTCCATGGCTGCAAACGAGCAGCGCAGCAAGTTCAGCACTGCAAAGACGCTCATTTAGCCTGACTTAAGTGTGGTCATTCAAGGTTCAGGCCAGGTGTGGGACTGAATTAAAATGTTATGTCCTTATGCATATTCGCCCCATGCATGTGTGACTGTCTACATTCTAGTCAAGGAGAACTAGAAGGTCGGGTCAACTGTTAATCCCGCTTTTTAAACATTCATTTACCAACGAGAAACTGTATGCTTCCACATCTCGCTCACTTGATGTCAAACTCTGGATAAGTCTTACATGTCTCCGTGTGACCCATCCATATAATATGCGCGTGATAAATTTTGCATGGGCCCCTTAAGCATTATACATTCACCCTCCATTGTAATAATATTCATCTTTAAAGGTGGGGGGAGGGAGCTATAGCCAGAGCTTGTCAGGATTATGAGTTAAAGCAGGCTCTTTGATGAAGATAGTGCTTGGACAAAATGTGGGTAGGGCACCTTAAAGCGGGCTGCGTGCTCCTGTTTTATTATGAAGAGTTTTATAAGGGTCAATTTCTTAATCTGGTTGGGAAAACACACTATGAGCGCTAAGGCCCGACTAAAGCTCCACAGCGGATTGTAATTCACCTCTAATTAAACGCGATCACTTTTTACACTGCGCGCAGCAGCAATCCCCATCAGCAACGAGGGCTTTTCCACAGACTTTATCATTCCCCCCAGCCTGACCATGCTGAGAACAACAGAACACCGCAGAGAGAGAGAGAGAGAGAGAGAGAGAGAGAGAGAGAGAGGGAGAGAGAGAGAGAGAGGGAGAGAGAGAGAGGAGGTCCATGAATCAATCCGTGTAATGGGGGGAAGGCCAAACGCAATAAATAATACAATAACAAGCCAAACTAATGAGGCGTTGCCAAGGTGAATTTCTCAGAAAGTCCCCCTGTAGAAAAACCCCACTAATAATCCACGGCATGATGAAGCGTCGCCATAAGGCAACACCTGTGCAATTAAAACGGCGGATTCTCTCCACGCCTTCCATTAATTTCAGCCTTTTGTAAAAGGCCCAATGAGCAGGCTAATAATCAGGCCTACTTGACTCCGTGTCTCGCAGAAACGGGGCGTCTAATTAGGTAAAGGTAATTAATTAGAGATAAACGGAGCTAATCAAGAGCCGTTAGCGCGTCTCGTCATGAAGACACGCGCCTCTCCCACTTTCTTATTGGTGACCAATCCAATTAATGCATGGAAAAAAAGTGCTGTTTCTTCAACCAGTCCAATTCTCAGGGCAAAGCATAGCCCTGCAAGCTCTGAAGCAACGATGCCATGCATGCTTGCACCTTCCTATATGATGCAGTGCACCATTACTTTTTTTGGAGGGGCAACTGTCAATCATAACAATCAATACATGCAATGAAAGGGCTCTGTACATATTTGATAACTACACTAGTGTGTTTAAATTAAACAAGGCAGGGCAGGTCTAATTCAGTCAGATAACCCATGAGGGAACATTTGTTTGGCAGATGTCTATTAAACTATGATCAGCTGTTTACTAAGTATACTAGATACACTTAAAATGCCAGTAAGCCTTCATGCATGTTACTGGATTCACAAGTTGCTACTTTACATGCCATCAAAATGACTGAAGGACCACATGCTGTTCTTTGCTGTAGGCCAGCTTACGACGCTGTTATTCTACAGATGTTTTTTTTCTAATATCATAACACAAATTTGTTCTTAATTGTTAGCATTAACAGTTCTGTTTACTTCCCTGTGCCCTAATGACATTTTGCAATGCACCTGAAAATGTATGTAATGAACAGTTGCTTTAAGTAGTGCTGTTTAAGTAGTGTATCCCAGAATGAAGTTGGGCTTCATCATGTGCCACCAAAACTTTGACAAAACCGAATGATGTACACGTAGACCGTAGGCTACATATGACGGCTGTTAACTAAAGTAAGTAGCTGAGGGACACCTCTAATAAAACATACGCAGGAAGTTTTCGGGTCTAAAAAAAGTCAACTAACTGGACATCTCTAAACTTTTCAATGTTGAACTTTGAGTGCTTCTCTGTTTTGATTGGCTAAATCAGAAATTAATGTATTGCATTTCTTTTAATCATTTTAGGAGCCAAATGGTACATTTGTTTTTAGTAAATATAGGATGTAATTTTGCTCATAAAGTACTGTTATATGTAAATGTTACATGTAAAATGCCCTCAAATGAAGTAATGAAAGAAAATATAATGCTATGTCCCATCTCTGTTGAACTAACCCAGCTTTAGCTAAAGTATGACTTTAATGAGGTGTAAAGTTATTTTGATTGTCTTATTTTCTACACAATGTACCGCTGCAACCATATGGCATCATCATGGCGTGACAATGGTGGGCTACTACTGGTTTATGGTATTGGCTTATGTTATATTTGTACACTTTTATAAGGCATACAAATCTTAACAGTCAGAGTTCCCTTTAAAAACGAACATCTTTCTATATCTGAATGTATAATTGTAAGAAAGTATGATACTCTTGGGAAGTGTCTCGCTTTATATAACCAAACTTGCACAGGCTTTCAACTTGTTAACTCTGGAATAAGAAAAACGGCCAGCATCCTGGATGCAGAATCCAGTCGTCAAGCGCTTTATTAGCGGCTGGAAATCAGATGACGTGGTTTTGGTAAACTAATAAAACGCTGAGAGTTAGCTTAACGCACTCTCTCACATTTCCTCTCACCACTAATTGGTGAAACGGTTCTGGTGTTGCAAGGAAGCAGCTGCATGTTTAACGCAGCATTGCATTAGTAAAAACAAGATGGGGGGGGGAAAAGCAAAACAACACAGCTATGAATTTGCCTTTAACGTCTCACACGCTCTCTTCGTGGGGAATATGCTGTGTCTTGTAGCCTGAACATAACAACTTGCGTCTCGGAGAATCTTGCCGTCGTTTCAGCTCTAATTACGAAATGAGGAGCAAGTGCGTGGAGGCCTGAACACACCCGAGACCGAGCCTGAACATGAGCGTGTTCAGCTACAGATCCGATAGGAAGGGCCTCTGTTCTGATACGTGTGTACCCATCATGTCCAATTGTCAACGCTAAAAATTGCGCTCTCTGAAAAGCCACACTTTAATGGTTATCCTAATGGATGTTGACTTTGCATACGGGAACGCAAAGGCAAAGAGCCAGAGTTAGAAGGAAGACGGGGAAAAGAGAGAGAGAGGGAGCGAGAGAGGCAGGGAGGGAGAGGGAGATATGAGAGCGAGCGAGATGAAAAGGCGGTAGAACCAGAAAAGGTTTGTTGGTTGGGATGCTCTGGCGTAGTGGGCCTTTTGAGCGGAGGAATATTTTAGGGATTGTTATTATTTTTCTCCCCCCCGTCCTTGTACACAAGGGAGTCGTCTGCTACAAGGAGGCAGGCCGCTCCCTCGACACCCATCATTAGAGGGTTTTTTATAAGCGACAAGCAGGCTATTTGGCTGTCATTGGAATTGTTTGAAGAGAATCTGTTTATCTGCAGCGTGCTCTAGAGGGACTGGCATCAGAGAGCGCCAGCGAAGCACATCACCGAGGAGTATTTGACACCACTGTTATGCATTTGTCAATATTAAGGCTAATAGGCGGAGATCGCTGCCGCTAAACTGGCAGCTCGCTGTGCTGCGGCGCCGCAAATGCTGCCTGACCTCTGACCTCTCCTGTCATACACCAGATGACCCTGGTGTTCGCCGCTGGACCAGCTGCTAATTGCTTAAACAAACGACTGCAAAAAAAGCCGAGTGTCATGTTTATAAGCGTGTCAAATCTTGTTAAATGGAAATCTTCATTAGGTTCTTACAGTCTTCATTCTTTTATTAGGCTTTTGATCTGTTTTCTTACACTCTGTTCGCTGCAACTGCTACAGTTTGTTTTTGTTTGTTTTCATTTGCCGAGTGACATTTAACCCACTAAATCTCTCCGGGCACAGTTGTGACTGAAATGTTGTTATGTGTTTGCAAGGCGGTAAAAGAGTTGATAAAGGAGTTTCCAGCTGAACATTAGACTGTAAGTTAAATCACATGTCTTTTCGGTTTCATATGCAAAATTTTGACATAGTGGTTTAAATAGTCACATGATCAGAGCACACGTCTGAGAATGATGATGTCACACTAAAGCTCAGTAAACCACATTTGGTACATATATTTAGACTTTAAATGCTCTATTATGTAATACGTTTGTACTGTTATATTCCTGTCTTGCTTACAGAAGATGTAAACATGTGGTGGGAATAACACAGTGATGCACATTAACTGTAGTTAAACAATTATTTTCTTTTTATGTACATTACTCTTAAAAAGTATGGAGTCAAAGTAAAATACACCAGAAATGTAAATAAACAATAATCCAATCTAATATAAAAATATTCATAAAAAGGTATATGAATTTAACCTAATTTAACCTAACATAATCTAATCCAGTCTAATCTAATGTAATACACTGACAAGTTTGTTAAGCACACCTACCTTGTACCTACCTTGTATTTGTACTCACTGTCCATTTTACCATGAGCACTTTGTAGTTCTACTGTTACATACTGTAGTCCATCTGTTTCTCTGTATACTTTATTAATCCCATTGTCCTTTAATGCCCCCCAGCCCCCACCCCACAAGGCCCTGTTTTCAATGCTGTGTCTGATCCACTCGCAACAACAATGTATGCAGTGAGATAAATGAACTACTGTATGTAATTGTCCAACTACAAATTAGAGTGGAGCTGATAAAATGGAATATTAATGAAGGTACAATGAGGTGCACCTGATAAAGTGACCGGTCGGTACATACCTGTGTAATTTCACAGGCTTGGAATAATTAGTACGAAACTCCAGGAAACCTAAATCTGTGATTTTATTTTGTTCCTCTTTGTCAATTAATACTTGTCTTTTGAAAGTGTAATAGATGACTGCTGTAACATATTTCTCTCTTCCTGATATAAACTGGGTGGCCCTAAGGTGGGCAAGGATTCCATAACCATTTCCTAATCAATCACAAGGCTAACATCTCTTGCTCTGCCCACACAAAACAGTTTCAGACCAAAACCAAAGTCTGTAGCTGTGTTAAATTGATTATCTAAGTCAAAATAACTTACACATCCTCTACAACAAACACACTTTTGCACAATTTAATACACAATTACTGTTTCTGAACTAAACATATTGGAAAAAAGGTATGTGCAAGTCATGTCATATCATTTTTAACATTTAACAAATGAACAGAAATTCTGCAGTAACACTTGAAGAAAAATACTCCTATTGCAACACTGTTTATGTTTACTCTATAGGGGGAAACTTCTCATGTAGAAAATCAACTAAACGTGTTCTTTTACTAGGCGTGTTTGAAAATAGTACTGAATAGGTTAATGGCTGTACTTTTAATATCTTACTTTTACTGTTTTTAACCAAAAGGCAGTAACTTTTACTGCCTTATTCCAGGAAAGTGCTGAATAATAGAGTTTAGAAAAAGGAAAAGTGCTGAAAAATAAATGCTAAATAAACAGGAATTTTCCTGTACAGGACTGAAATACATTAAACGCATGTTTAGCTTTTAATGTAAGTCTGTTTGAAGTGAGGGACGCAAAACTGCAGACCGGCTTCAGCATCACAGATGAATGATGAGCAGAAAGAATAGATGAGCAGACGAGAAATAATTGAGCGAATTAGGAATGAAATCAATAAAGACAGGGCCGCGCCAAAGGAAGCTCGAGCTAGTCACACACCCACAGCCGTGTGTGTGTGTGTGTGTGTGAGTGGGTGTGTAAAAGCAGGCCAGCGGCCAGCAGCAGCAGCCTGTTTAGGCAGAGAGACAGCAGTGAGGCTTGTCGAGGAGCCGTGTGTGCATGCGGATATGATGGACTGTCAGACAAGAAACGAGGGCCGATAATACCACCATCACCGACCCAAAGTGCAGGGATGAGTGTGTGTGAGAGAGAGACTGTGGTAGTGTGTGGGTGTGTGTGTGTGTGAGTGTGTGTGTGCACGTGCTGCATTTCCAATTGAAATGAGACAGAACGGAGGCATACGGATCCTCATTATCCCGTTTCCCTCAGGGGGAGCACGGCAGCCTTTCAGTCAGAAAGAGAGAGAAGGAGCCGTCTTTCTCTCTCTCTCTCTCTCTCTCTCTCTCTCTCTCTCTCTCTTGCTCTCTCTCTCTCTCTCTCTGAAAAGTAAGGGGGGGGGGCACAAAAGATGAACACTACCTCAAATTAGAGAAAACAAACAAACAAACACACACTGGTGTGACTTGTGGCTGTGCAGCTGACTCACCCTGTGCATCTGGGTCCCGTTTACAGAATGTTACCACAAATGCAGCCTATCAGCCGAGACATGTCCATTTTTTATATAGCAGTATGTCATACAGTGTCAGAAACTACAGCAGGTCTGTTTCGGATTACGTAACAACTTGACACAGGTAAGTGTGATGATTAGGTACTGCTGTTTGAATGATGCTAGACCAGGGGATATAATAATAATAATAATAATAATAATAATAATAATAATAATAATAATAATCTCTATACATATCTTTACTTATAAACACTTCTAAAAAAACAGTTCCTCGGGTAGTCTTTAGTAAAGGCATTGGATCTATATTGAACAGCAATAACCCTGACAACCAGTTAAGTGCATAATTGTTTTTTTACAGAGACAAATGGTTCTTCTCTATGATAGGAAACTAGTTTATGGTTATTTAAAGAACCTTTTTAAAATGGTTCTATACAGCACCAAATAGGGTTTTACTCCTTTTAGAACCCTTCATCAGCACTATGTAGAACCATATTTGCTAGCAGTGTAGCAATTTTCACTTCAGTTACAAAATATCAAAGTTTCAACTGCACTACAATTACAACATTGGAAAGTTACAAAACAGTACAGTCTAAATGAAAATAAGAATTACCAATAGCAGAAAATGAATCCCAATACTTCTAGTCATATGCTAGGCTCAACAAATACAATTGTAATCTAGATTTAAAACTTGCATTTTACACCTTATATAAAAAAACACAAATATGATTTTAAAAATGAATGATTAAATGAGCCATAAGAAAGGTCTTAAAACATTAATCAACTATAATTGTCAAAAGAATGTGCAACAGTTTTGATGGTACGTTGAAGACGTCTGTACATCATGCTGCAGAGATATCAACTAAAGCATGCTAACAAGCTAGCCATGGCCTATCCTTCCTTGTAATATCATTTTGTACCTCAAGAGGCGACAGTGAGTCACTGTAGTGTTCAGTCCAACATGAGAGGATGAAGAAGTAATCCTGCCCCAACAGCATATTCGAACCTCTTGTCAATCATGCTTAGGGTCCAGCTCCTGTTTAGTTCATTTAAAGTCAGGTAGTGAATGAAAGGAAGAGTAAACGCTTACAAGGAAATATTCTATTCAGTAAATGATCCTAAGATCACTTAGGCTGGCAGTAAGCTTGGCTCGTTTGAGAAAGGCAGTCTTGGCATCTTTGACACTCTGCTTCAACAGCACTACAAGACATCCCAGAGCTAGGTTTACTAGCCACTGTCAAACACTCACATCACCAAGAAAATTTTATATTTAGATAACACTTTATAATAAGAGTATGTGCATTAACAGTACTTAACAGAGTCATAAACATTACTAATGGTTAAGAAACATCTAAATCAATAGCTAATGATAGCAATGATGACTAGAATATTGGTATTTTAGAATGATTATTAAAGGGGTAAGTAATGTCACAAATAATCATTAACTAATGATATAAATAGGAACTCATTATTTTAAATATCATTAATGTCATTTTTCTGACCCCTAAATGTTATGAGTTAACACCCCCTCCCCTCTGCCTGCTGCACACCTGTTCTGAATGACTCATATATCAATAATTCTGTCATATTAAGTATGTAGATTCAAATTTACCCTGATTGTCTTTGCCTAATCCACCAGTAAGGATAAATATGATGAACTACTAATAACTTTCATGGCCTGTTAAGTCAACAGTCACAGAGGACATTTCCCCCATTGTCCCACACACGATTTTCTACCAGTCCAATTAGGCATTACGTCTAAAAGATTTTATTTTGTATTTTCTTTGTTGATGAGATTTGTTTGAACACATCATAAAACTGGCACCCGAAAATGGATGTATCTCGACGCGGGTCACATCGCATCTCTCAGCGGAGCCCTGACAGTGAGGAAACAGGCCTGCATTTACACCGACACGTCCCAAAGTATCGGCTTCAGAGCAGCTGATTGCGCCAGCCCCCAAAGGCACTGTTTAGATAGTTCGACTACATCAAGCTTCCCCTTCCAGACGCCTCTTACCAGCACGATTAGAGCAGCGAGAAGATGAAAGGTGCTCCGTGTATTTTTAAAATTGTTGATTTTCTTCCCTCCTGTAATGATAGCCAGTGCAATTAAGCACTGGCTTCAGGCGCTCCGTGTCCTTGTGTGAAAAATCTCAATTATATATGTGTGAGCGCAAGAGAGTGTGTATGCACATTAGTGTGAGGCTTAGCGTGTGTATGTGAGCGGCAGTTGGATGCGCACTATGCATCAGCTGGGTTTTCAAGGTTGGAAATTGGCTTGTTTGTGTCATGAGCTCAGGGCATCTAATTTTCAAAATAGTTTGAAGGGTTATGTATATTTAAGCATGTGTTCTTATGGCCAATTCATAAATTGGAATCAAATATAAAAGCGTTGAAAATCAAATGATACACTAGATTTAATTTTGCTCACGGAAATGGAAGATGCTCAGTGGAAGACGAACTATTCAATGAAAAGAAGCATGTTTATGATAGCTTCATAGGCAGCATATCAATTTAATCAGCTTAATCACTTGATGCTTTTTAGATTTTAATCGCGTTTTATAATATGTTTGATTGCCTCACACATGCCAGTATTTCACAGGAGAACTGGCCAGGCAACATTTTTTATGGATGCATGATAATATTGGTTTAATATTAGTACAAGTTATAAATTTTTCTGGAGATATTTCTAAAACTGTATTTGCATATGGAAGAAGAGTTTCCAGAACTGGAGTTTAAAAATGACCATAAGCCACAGAGAAAATGAGACCCCTAACACATGTTCAAGACCTGGTGGACCCCATCAGATAAACAGAGAAAGTCAAGCTCCACTCATTCTTCAATTAATCCACTGGTTTCTGTTTATCCTTCCACTGTATAAATACACAGACCTCAACATCACTGAATGAGTTTGATTATAAGAACCAGGTAATGCAACCAAAAGAAAAACAATTAAATTCTTGATATAAAGGGAAAGTGTGGATACACTAAATATGAATGACAAATCTGACATATTCAATCTGTTGAGGATTTTGTGTAATTTTCTATTAAATAAATCGTTGATAGCACAAAACCTTCTTCAGTTCTCCAGTTTGAAATTATCAACTGCTCTTTACAATGTGTTATAAATCAAGATGTATGAAGTAAAAGAAATGTTCCAAAATTACTTTATCTTGTCCAAGTAAATGTTTTTTTCTTCTCCAGTACAGTCACCATTTTGGAGAAACTAGGTTTTATCACGACAGCTGTGATGTGTTTGCTGCTTTTTTTAAGTGTATAACTGGCAGTTAATTTCCATTTTAAATGGAGCTTTTGAATAACTAAAATTTGGAGGTGGAACACGTCTGAAACACCTCCTCCTCTCATCTCATGTCCTTCCTTACTTTCCGTGATGAAGTTCTTGCCAGTCACCACATCCACCCCATTTCCTGCCTGTACATCAGCCCTGCTATTATCAGAAAATGCACCTGTATGAAAAATACATGGATTTCAACAATTTATTTTGGAAAAATTTTGGAAAGCAAGTGTCTGTGTTCGTGAGAAGAATCTTCCTGTTGGTATGGATTATGAATAAAGCCCACTGGTATTAAAATCACTGTTGTTTCCTGACATAATGCCTCTATTTATGAGATAGATAGTAATGTGATTCAGACTGCTCTCTTTTGTAAGTCTTGAAAAGCCATGTATGTGCAGTCTAATCTCTTTGGTGGGTGTGCAGAGTGTGCAGTGTCGTGAGAAGTGAACAGTTTAAGGGGGACAGTAAATAGGATTACCGCAGAGGCTCACAACCCAAACACAAAAGAGCTCGACTAGCAGCTTAACATTTGCAGCCGCACGCGTCATTGACTTAATAGTGTGAATGTTCATTACTGGTGCCAAGCACTTTCAGCAATGTCTCATCCAACCACCACCCCAACCATGCCCCCATCAACTCCAGCCCTTGTGAAATCTTTGTAATCTCTGTAATTTTTCAGGCAGTGGCTGTGTTTGATAGAGGACTGAAGAATACAGAGCATTGCTGTGAGGAACAGATCATGGGGAGCTTTTTTTCTCTCTTCTTCTTCTTCTTCTTTTCTCTGGCTGCTTGATGCTCCTTCCATACCTTGAGGCGCAGTGCTGGAAAATTCTGTGTGAACTTTCGACACTTAAATGCTAAAACGCGACTGATTTGGGATGATAATAGGCGCCCTAATAGAAGTAGATCTGCAGCAATGGCTCCGAGTCCTGTTTCCTCTAGCCGTAATGAAATGTGAGCAGACAGTTGGAAGGGGGAGAGAAAGAGAGAGGGAGAGAAGAGAGGAGAAGAGAAGGCAAGACAAGGCGCGGATAGCGAGAGAAATAGCACAAGCTCCTCGTCACCAGCGTATCTGCTGGCGTGTTGTTGTGGATGGCTAGGGGTGCTAGTGAGCCAAACACAAGGCTGGGCAGAATGTGTATGAAAGAGATACAGTCTTTTAGCTGAAAGAACTCACAGTGGGACGTGTAGAAAAGAGCCTAACCTCTGAGTTCTGCTCAAGGTGGGCAGATAGAGACAGGTTCTGCTTCCTCTGAGGACATTCAGCAGCTACAAAAAGTATTTTCTTGATAACAGAAAAAAATAAAAACCAACACTGTATTGAATTCATTCGCAGTGTTTTTTTATTAACATTTGAGTTTCTCACCTTCAGGACTGCAGCTAATGATCATTTCATATCTATCTGTAATGATCTAATTACTGATATTCAAGTATCCAAACTATTGTGTCTTCTGCTGTTATGTCTCACTTTATCATATTGAAGTCTTTTTGTTACATTTATGTTTCTCACCTTATAGACTAGAAGAAATAGTTATTCCTATATTTAATTAATTAATTGACAACTAATTAATTAACCAACTCCCTTAATCCCACCACCACCACATTTCTTCCTGTATGGTCCAGTGAAACAACAGAAGCCATATTGTCCCCCACACTTCCTTTAGTGTACTGCAGTTGGTCTATATGACCATGTATCACATGAAAATTACTAAAATATGAAATACCAAACATGCTCTAGTTGGTCCCTCCCCATCTATCCTTGGCACTTCAGCTCTGCCTCTTAAGCCACGTCCCACACAGGAGGCTGTCGTGCACATGCAGGCTAACCAAGATGTCAACTAGCATGGACTTATTTCAGTGCTTAGATTAGTTTGTTCGATAACAGAAACTGTTGTGAACAGTGCAAAAAGAGTAAAACACTTATAAGAACAATAAGCTGTGAGAGCTCAGACACACATCATTATCAGGACACACACTAAACCCATATAAATACCTGGGCACGTCACAAAGATATTTTCAGCTACTGTTATAGGAAACAACACTAACCAGTGGCCTTAGCATTGACAACAAATTACCAACATTACAGTGACACAGGATATAAAGTGAAGTGTTACATCTTTTTCAAGTCCATGAAATTACCTGTTAAGCAGATTTGAAGACTTTCAGGTCATATAGCATTCTTCACCGCTGAAAAGATGATCCTATGTTAGCACTTTTGTCTAATTCTTTCTTTTTATCTTGTTTTTTTTATAGGCCTTCTTTATTTACTTGTCTTTGTCATGCACACTTGTTGACAAAGGAGAGCTGGGCAGATTTTTACTTTATATTATTTACTTTCTGTTTTTTTCATACTTTTAAACCTTTTTTTACTTACTGTTTTTTAAATGCAGGTTGTTTATCCTCCATTGCTTTTGTATTTTCAAAAAGGAAAAAAAAATGAAGGAGGTACTTAGCACCTTGTTGCGAAATGGATAAAAATGATTAATTGATTAAAGCTTCTAAACTCATTTTATTTTTGAAAGTTTTTTTTGGTTGTGCAAATGTTTTTTAGAAACACATGCATGTTTGCCTGTACTGACTGCACCAGGAAAGCATGTGATCAGAAAGAAGTTATGCAGGTTTTCAAATAAAGTCTTTAGATTTCATAAGGATTAGAAAAATACCTTTATGCTGTAAAAGCTACATGCAAGTTATTTTTGCTAAATGGCCACACAATGCATTGCTTCTGCTGACTCCTTTTCAGGACTGACAAGCTCTTCTCACCTTCTATGGAAATAAATGGATTAATATATTTTCTCTATGGAGGCCCAACATAATTAGTAATTGTCCTCCAGCTTTTCATTGTCATAAATGTATCCTTTAATTAAGCCATTTACATGAGCAGACCACGGTCTAGTCCTCTGATAAATGAAGATGTACAGGAAGAGGGGGTGTCGTGAGTGTAATTACATATAAGACAAATCAGCCTGTCGAGGTGTCCAGGTCTGCTGTACACACCACCGTCACTGTAAATCATCTCGTCAAGGGACGAAGGCGTCCCGCTGCAGCACCTGTCTCTGGGGTTGACGGAGTGTTTGTTAAGAACTTTAATTAGTAATAGGCGGTCTCTGAGGCCCACATTCAGAGTAGGGGGTGCAAATAGGACATTTTTTTTCCTTTGTGCTCTTTCCCTTTCTTCCACTTCTTCTTTTTCTTCTTCACTGTGCAGCGGCTGCTGTAACATCACTGCAGATGTGTTAAAAGCTAGCGAACGGGTGAGGAGTGAAAGAAAATGCGTGAGAAAGTAAGGAAGAGAGAGAAAAAAAGAAAGAGACTCAAAAACCTGTGAATGGACCCAAATTACAATGTAATGCCGCCCTCCCCCTCTACACACCCCATAACTCCAATAACAACTCATTAGCGAACTGTCAGAGACATTTATTTGTTATACTACGCCTACAGCCAAAATCACAGAACTGGGAACGTACAGCGAGTGCAATTAGATTTAAAAAAGGAACTCATAAAATATCCTTCAACCACAAATGTCAGGAGATGAAAAAAAAAGGAAAACAGAGCAGCATTTTAACGCCTCTGCGCATCGTTTTTCGTGCCTTGTTTCTGGTTTAATGTGTAATAATTGTGTTTGCATCATCAGCTCGCTTATTATGGTGCCCATTGGCCATGGGGGAGGGAGTAATCAGGTTGATGTATTTTGGGGGCTGTTTCTGCTCTGAGTCTACAGCGCTGAGGATGCGGGGCCCGGCAGGTCCCAGAAGGCGCCGGAAACCGCCAGCAGTGTCACACGCACCCCACTTTATTATTATTATTTCTGATAAGTTTAGTAGCCTCTGTTTTAGCTTTGAAGACAATCTTTGGGGAATAGTGAATCAGAGCATTCTCTTTCTAGCCCTGGATCCTTCTAACAGACAAAACTTAGCTAATTAGCCTCATACCTATAGGCACACTCTTCCCCTTCCCTTTGCCTTCATAATATAATTAAGCGCGCCCATGACGACTCCCACCATCCCCCCACCCCCCTTCTCCAAAAAAGCTCTGTTTTGTAACCGTGAGTGCCCCATTGGCGCTCATGTTTTTTGCATGTAAATTTAGACGGAGCGTTTTTCTCCCAACATCCTCTCCTCCTATTAGAGACTGTGTGTGTGTGTGTGTGTGGCCTGAGGAAGGCCCCGTGCTGATGTGACTGGCTTCTTCCGTTAGCATGGCATGCGGAAAAGACCTCACACATCCTCCAGGCTCTCACAACACACACACACACACCAGCTCCCTTCACTCCTTATGTGATATGTGATGACTTTCCATTGGGCGGCAAGTGGTTCAAAGTTCCGTTTAAACTCCACTGTCCCACACTAAAACAGGCTTGGGACCCTTTAGAATGTATTCCACAAATCAATAAGACCTCCCAGCAGACCCCCACCTCCCCTCCACCACCCCTCGCTAACATCTATAGGCTTGTCACAGAAGCTGTTATGATGCAGAGGAAATTCCTTCAAGAATAGACAGAGATAACCGCGAGCGATGCAGTAGACACTAAAGCATCATTTCACACAGCCAAAGGGGCCATGCAAAGTGCTCCCCACCAGCTCAAACGGATGTTATTCACAAACAGTATGCTAAATGCTGCCACTGGGGACTCCATTCTGAAGGAGAAGCGACTTCGGATAAAAAACTCCGAAAGTGATATTATTTAAATGAAGGCTTTGTTTAAGCCTTTTCTCCAAGTTTGATCCAAAGGCACCGGTTTTAGTCAGGCTTGAAAGGTAAATAATGTTTGTCACTGCGTGCGATGTTCCAGGGCAAGTAGGAGGAGACACGCTGTCTGCAGGAGTGGGAGGGGATTTCCTCCATGTGCGCTGGGAGACATTGTTGTGGTCCATGCTAATATTTTCTTTACAGGAAATACTATGGAAATATGGCATATGTAAATGAGCTGTCCTCAAGCACACTGCATAATTTGGCAGGCTCACTTTATTGGCAGTTTTGAGTTTTTATTGCAATTTTTCCAAAAATATGATTTAAAAAACACAAAGAATAAAAGCTGTACTGTCAGGCGATAGGCTACAGGTCCTTTAGCGTATTGTCCATGAGGCAGGACCTCGTTTTTGAAAGGAATCCTGACACACTGGCCACAGTAAAAAGCTAGCAAAAACTTTCTTTGTCATTAAAAATACACAAAATCCTTTTACCAGTAGGCTGAAAATTTTTGTTGCTACATCAAATGGTTGCTCTCTGTCTTGAGCACTGAGCGTGACACTAGAAAAACTCTTTTGATCATCTTAGTTCAACAATGGTAGCCTAAAAATTTTGCCTCATGTTTTTTTTTTTTTATTAATCAACAAAGCATGGACATGTATGTTGTGTTAATGCATACAAGTCTTAATGGTCAGGCCCCCCTTTAACATATAAATAAAATAAAAATAAAAAAAATACTTAAAGTTAATGTTAACTGGAAGTGAACTGGAGTGAAACACAACATTCGGGAAGGTCCCTGAGCTAGCATACGTTAGTGTGTTGGTGGTGGGAGTGGGATATTGTTGGCTAATCATTTTTTTCCCTGCACGCTGGTGCATGTTGGATAAATCCAAAATCAGATGTTGTCATCAAAGATTACAGAGAAAAAAATCATATTGTATTTTGAACAGTAGGATATGTTGAATCATGCTTAAAGCATCTTAAAGCTTAAGAGCCTGTATGTAGGCCCATACTTTAATTACTCACACATAACTTGCATATCAGTTTCATATAATCTTTGCAAAATAGGTTAAAATTGGTTATTTGACTTAGAACAGCATGTTTAGAACAACTTTTCCAGAAAAAAACAAAAAAAAACCATCACCAGATACTCATAGTAAAGAACAATTTAACCATACAAAGAACCATTTAAGCAATAAAATTATTCTTTCTGGTTCATTGTAGATTTGAAAGTCGTTTTGGATCATTTATGTAATCCATTTATCATGAAGTGTTTAAACAATGTAAATGCCTGCAGACATTTTAAATGGTTTCCAGAAATCTGAAAAGTTTTTGCGAGGCTTTGTTATGACAGCAGAGATAATAATTGCATTACAGTTTAATTCATTTTATTTCAGTCTAACTTGAAGCAAAAGAACTGAACATGCTCTTCTTTTCACCATCCTCTAACAACGTGACTAAAACGCCCTTCTGAAATGCTCTGAAGAGAACGAGCTTGACTGTGTGGGCACAGCGTGCTACAAAGCTGTGGTCAGATTTGGCCTGGGGCTGTTCGGAGCACAGGCAAAAACTGAAGACAGCCATCATTCAGCCATGCAGGCACAGAGCGGGGGGGATGATGTTAGAGACAGAAAGAGAAGAAGATAGGGCCAGAGAGAGAGAGAGAGAGAGAGAGAGAGGGAGAGAGAGAGAGAGAGAAGGGGGTGTGGGAGGGCGCAGTGGATGTTACATTTATGATGGGCGAGGGTTGCTTGATGTGGCACTGCCTGGGCTGTAACTGCTGTGGAAGGCCTGCTGACAGGCTGTTGTAGCTGCACGCTGATCACAGGCAGTAAAAACATGCAGATGGCGGCAGATGATCAGCGTACTGCAAGCAGAATATAAATATGGCTGCTGTCGGAGGGAGAGAACACATGCACACACACACACAGCAACACTAATACAGTGGTTATACGGCCTAGAGTCTGAGCTTGTGTACATAACGCTAGCATTAAACTTAGATTGTTAAAATAGTCCATGTAAACATGCTAACAAAGTGCCATCATAGAATTTACTCTTCATCTTGTAAAATGATAAACCATAAAATATATTATTCGCTTTTGTTGTTAGCAGAATTTCTATAATTTAGCTTAGCTTACTTTAGCTTTGTTTTTTTCCCTGCTGTGCTCTGGGCCCTATTGATTTAATTAGGCCTGGGTTGTATGCTGAGCGTGATGCGAGCCCAGGGACCTCATATATCTCCTCAAACTGCTGGCTTTTTACTGAGACACTTCAGGTTAAGCACCTCCTCTCTCCAGCCCCGTCCCACCTGGGGACCCAGCCTTCTGGCCACAAGTCTGCTTTTTAAAACCCATCACGGCTAATTGGCATATCCTATAACTCATACCTTATTACACCCCAGACTTTAGCTCGCGAGTGATGCGTTTGGTCACTTCCAATACTTCGTCTGTGTGAGACCTTTCAGAAAAGTAACATTTTGGGAGCACGCTTTGTGATCTTTGTTGGTAATTTTACACGTTTCAGGGATCAAACAGCTTGTGGCAGAACAGGACCAGCCATGCTGGTATCTCTCCTGTCTGCTTTAGCTGGGCTAATTGGGATGGAAATAAAGCAGAGCAATGGCAAATTAATGTGACAGGAAGAAATCACATCTCAGCTGCCCTGCAAGCGAGGGAGAATAAAACAGACCATGAGGCAGCTCCCGGCTATGTAGTCTCCGTTGTGTAATTAATGTAGCATTTAATTCTCCCATTAAGGTGACAGACCACTGAGCGTGTCACTGTAGCTGTAAAAATTACTAGCTTTGTCAACAGTTAAAGCATATCACAGTCCTCATTTGACGAAGAATAATTTTATTATAATTTTATTGTTCTTTTGGAGTTATTTGGTTAGATGGAGGTTTAGCCTGTGTGATTTTTTAGAATAATTCTTTATGTATTGAAAAATCTGCTGTATTTTTTAACAGGCTGTTTTACGATTCGCTCATGCTAGAACTTTATTTGTCTCTTTTTTGCATATATGTGTGATTGCACTTATGTGTAAGTGCGATTGCACCCGAACAGCAGCAGCATATCCCCTTTAACCTCTGAGCCTTAACTGAACCATGCATAATTAGATGGTCATTGGCTTGGCTAATTAGCGCTGCATTAATGTTCGCTAGCCTTGGGCTTGTGTGCTGCTGTGGCTGTGTCAGGGCCTGGCCGGGTGTCTCTGGTCAGTCACTGCTTGTGCTTGCTTGTGGCTGGGCCTGCTGGAATGTACCACAACGCAACATTAGCTTCAGCGAGGATCCCCGGGTGAAGGCCAAGGGCTCCCCGAGTCCATAACTGTCCTTGTGGAGGCTAATGCTAATACACGCTAGTGGTCCAGCATCCTGTTTTGGAGAACTCCTTTATCTGCGGGCAGCAGGGATTCTAACTCCAGGCTCTAGTGCTGTTCAGGATCTGTAACAAGTTGCTCTGTCTGCGTGTGTTTGCCTGTTAATTCCAGTTAACTCAGTTGAGTGTCTCCTTTGACCTTTCCTGTTTGGATAGCGGTTAGTGCTGCATCTGTTTCTGCTATCCTGTGGTTCCCTGACATCACCAGCAGCCTCCAGTGCTGGACAGGAAAACCTTCTCACTGCTGCTGGTGTGAACTCCATGGTGTGCTACATGAGTCAGACTCATAGATCTGTTGAATGTGATTTAGAAGGGGGTGGGGGGCATATCTTGGGCTAATAAGGGGGTTTCGCTTATGATGTAAAGTGGACTCTGCTCATTAATATGAGCAGTGGTTGGTGGTGGAGCGTGGCGACAGTCTGATTGATGCCATTCTCCCTCTCTCATGCCGTGCGGCTGCTTGTAGATCACACTGAGTACATGTGCTCACACTGCTGAGTGCCTTCTCTCCACAGTCCACTAACGCCATGGCAGTGTTCTGTCCGCCAGGTGGGAGGGAGATCGTGTCCAGCAACATCTTCAGACTATGTAGGTATTTTGGTCCACTTTTTGAGCTTTTAATTCTGAAATAGTAATTACACTGCAAATATATTAATCTGTCATTTGCTGACATGTGGGCTTTGTAGCTAATGATGCTAAAGTTGAGTAAAACAAGCCTTTTGTATTATGTAAATATAGAGAATTATAAGTTTCTAATGATACTGTCACAAACTACCCCTTCTTGGGCCTGCACCATATAAAGCTTCCCTGCACATACAACCTGCTACATTTCTCAAGTTACAGAAGACTGTGCCAAATTGGGTGGGTGATTGGAGTGGTTAAGAGGGTCCACAATGCCAGACAATGGTCCTACTGCACTTCCTATGGCTTTAGAGATTCCACAGCATCACCCAGACTTATGGAGAATTTTAGCTAGCCAGCCCAGGGTTCTGAATTCTGGCCATTGCTTTGGAGGGCACTTTCCGTCTATGTCTGTCCTCAAGGCTCAATCCTGTGTTACAGAGCACTGGCCTATCAATGCCTCCCTTAATCCTGCCACCCCAAATCATGCTTATCACGATATCCCATTTGTATTGACTTCTTTAGCTACCACTCCTGAGTTGGAAGCCACTACAGGACCTTGTTCCTATGCCCCTAATACCCCTGGTCAGCCTGCCCCTGGTCGCTACTTTTTCTTCTTTGGTCACTCCAGCTCCTGCTCCCCTGGTTCTTCTAGCTCCTGGTTCCGCATGCAGCTCCTGTGTTGACTCCAATCTTAATCTGATGCTGGCTTCCCAAGTTAGTGTGGCAGTTGTGCCCCTGTGGAGCTCCTGTCTGCTGCCCTTTGTCCTGATTCTCTGCCGGTTTCCCAAGCTCCTTTCTGCCGTGTTCCCATACCTGCTCCTCCAATGCTGGCTACTAGAGCTGCTCTAGTGCCTGCTTCTCAAGCTGCCTTTTGTCCTGTTCTTGTACCTGGTCCTTCTGTGCCAACTCCCAGTACTGCTTATTCTGCACTAAGTCAGTGGATGGAATACAAATCTCTCTTATGTGTTTTGACCAATTCCTGTATGAACTTTAAATACTGGACAGCCCCACAATAAGCCACTTAGCATAAGCAACATGCTTCAACTCTGAAGGTCTTCAAAGGTCACACTGTAGGATAGATTGGGTGTAGTTTTTTGTGTAATCAATGATTTAGCAGTAAGTGGTCATTGGTAGACTGACTTATAGTTTGATATCTAAATGAATTAACTCTTTATAAAAATAATGTTTTACCATCTTGCAAAAAGCTCTCTGAGAAAATATCAATGATATTTCATGAATAATATAATACGATGGAACTTGGTTGGCCTTCCACTTATGCGATATTCCTACATGGCAAAAAGCTCCTTTTTTAAAAAACAGTGTTTAATATTGAATAACATTATAGACAATAGTCTTACACCTCGGGAAGCCAGCACATGCGCAAAGCAACTCCAAAATCAATATATCAACCAAGAACAAAATTGTATTTGTTTAATACTAGCTTGCGTAAAATTATACACTGCTGGGGCAAATGACTATGACCACTCCAAATAATGTGGATTATCTCATAACAGTGGTGCATGCTAACCACAGTCAAAAGTGTCTACAGTGTGTGAGAGCATCGGAACTGGACCTTGGAGCAATAAAAGAAGATCACCGGATCCGATGAGCCCTACTTTCTTATACATGATATGGACAGCCAGTTATGTGTATACTGTTTACCTGTTAAACTGATGGCACCAGGATGCAGTGTGGGAAGAAGACAAGCTTGTGGAGGGACTGTGATGCTCTGTGCAATGTTCTGCTAGGAAAAGCCTGTGGATGTCATATTGATGTGCCACCTGCCTTAGCACTGATGCTAACTAGACAATGGGATTTATTGAGAGCTGTGGCGAGGAAGGCTCTGGCTCTTTTGGCAGGATAAAACATTCACATTGTATGCATTGTGTGGGAATGGTTTAAGGAGCACGAAAAAGAGATTATTGTGTTGAACTTGGCTCCCCAGATCTCAATTGGAGCACCTGGTGGAACAAGAAGACCGATCCATGTCGGTGCCACCTTGTGACTTTCTGGAGAAAACTTTCTTACTAGCTAATGCTAATGGCCTGGTTCCATAACAAAATCACTGAGATTGCATTGGAAATTAATGAAAAGTGTATGTTTATTCATATTGAGATATTTGGATGCTTTAAAAATCAAGGTAGATAGCATATTTGCTAGCAAACAGATGCCAACTGCACCACAACACCACTGATCATACAAACATGTAAGGCTTTATCAGACGTGTAGTGCTATGCATTTTAACTTGATATTACTTCATATTTCACTATCAGTGCCCATTATACATTATATCTGCATGCTACAACCATGGTCCTAAGTAGTAAATTGACTGTCTAAAATTTCCCCAAAAAGCTAAACAGAGATTGTAAAATATTACACCAACAGTGCAGCACATACTTGTGCACCCCCTGTAGAATCGGTGCTGAATAGAATCATTTATAAGTACTGGCGGAGGTACTGATATAGATATTTTGTAGCAAGGCCTAGTTATCTTCACATTTAACACAGAGATATCCTTTAAATATGTGAAAGAAACATATATTGCTGTATTTTCTATGTTTGACAGCTGTATTCTCACAAACACCAGCGCTTCCTTCATAGCGAAAACGGCCGGTGTGGGAGGGAGAGAGAGGCATAGATGTCTTTAAATATCCTCAGTATCGTCGGATTGGCCCTGGAGCCTGCGGGCCGAAGTCTCCATCTCCCGCCTCTATCTCTTTCTCTCTCTTTTTCTATTTTTTTTTTCTCTCTCTCTGTCTCTCTCTCACTCTCTCTCTTTCACCACTTCTCAGTCTCTTTCTCCCTCTCTTCCTCTCTCTCTTTAACTCCCATACGCCAGGCATGGTGTGAGAGAGATAAGTGCTTCTCCTGAGATGGCCGCTCTGCCCAAATTGCCTTCCACATCTGGGTAGGCTTGTCTGGGATGCACATGTTTAACTCCTGTTCATTAATCACACATGGACAGTCAATTAAAGACATCCCAGCAACACACGACTCACACCAGCAAAGGTGTCACAGTAAAATACGGGGAAAAAATATAGAAGAAGTCGTGTTGGAGTGAGGGAGTGTGCGTGTATGTGGATCTATTTGACTGTGTGTGTAGAACAGGGCATAGCCTTTTAAATGAACATCATCACAACAATGTAGATACTTCTCCATTATGTAGATTCTCCATTATGTAGATACTTCTTATGTAGATACTTCTCCACACTGACATGCAGCCTGTAAAAGAATAGCAAGTCAGTGAGGTACTGGATTGCAGTGTTTATTGGCTTTTTAAAACACACTAACCTGTGTGGTGAATGGTAATGAGCTGGAGGAGATAATCTGCTCAATAATCTGAACCCCTGATGTAATTCTAGATGTTGTATTTACCCTATGCCTTTTACAATCACCCTTTATAATATATAACAATTGCTAGTTCACAAGTAGATTTCTTATAGCTGTTTAAAAAATTCAGGTTAATGTATTACTAAATCTTCTTCTTACACTAAACTCTGTTTCCTCATAAATATAATTACACCTTCTTCTAAGCAGGAGGGAAAACAGCAGAACCTTTTTTCATGTTACAGTGACTTACATATTAGTTAGTTGTTGTTAGCCAAGATATGACTAATGGATTGATGGTGAAACCCACTTTAGTAAAAGGATAGTTTAAAACAAACCAGTGTTAAATAAGGACTCATGGACAAGTACTTTATGTGCAAACTGACTAAAACCGGGGAACCCTAGACCTGATGTATTGAATCTATGGCACCAGAAAACTGGAGCTGTGCTCTTTCCCATACCAAAGGCAGTTTTCTTGTTTTATGGTTGTTGATCATTAGATTAGATTGTTACCAGCAGGACCTAATAGTACTTCAGGGTGTACTACTCTGTCTTTGGTAATACTTCAAGAGGACTCCAATAAGAGTTGGAATAAGTGTAGAAAAAACAGATTTAATGATATATCAAAGACATCTGTGTATTGTGTTGAGGACATATCTACTGCAGTTAGTATGCTAAGCAGATAGCCCCAGCTCGTCCTGTCTTGTAATACTACTTTATACCTCAAAAGGGAATAATGAGTCACCATAGTGTCGCCTTCCATTAGCCCAACATGAGAGAATGAAGAAGTAGCTCTGCCCTGACCATGTTTTCTAACCTATTGTCGAGTACGTTGAAGGTTCTGCTCCCAGTTAGATCATTAAGGAACAAGTAGTACGTGAAAAGAAGAGTACAAGCAATGATGAATGAAACTTTTGGAATCAACCATTATCACCACCGCCACCTGTTCTTGACAAGTAACTAAGTAATACCAATAGAAGCAAAACAACAGTTAGCATTGCTGTTGTTTTCCAAATCTTGAAACGCTCTTGGGGATTAATGTTGTATAGACTGGCAAAGAGTGAAGAAGAAGAGAGACTGTGAAGGAGGAGAGATTGAGAGAGACAGACCTTGGCTTCTTTTAATAGAGATAGACATTAGTAATAGAGATAGACTCCACAACTTGCTAGTGATATGCTGCCTTTTATTTATTTGGAGTATGAATGGGTGCAATCTAGCAAAGCAAAAATAAAAATCAGGTAACTAGCAAGTAAGGTGGGAAATTAGTCAAATTGGATGTTTTAGAAGTTTGAAGTGACCAAAAAAATACTTCTGTTTTTTATTTTTATATTCTGATATTTTTACACACATACACAAAAAACATTTTAATTTTTAAACATTTCTATAAAATAATCTTACCAAGGGAAATTCTCTCACTGAGTTAACTTTACAACCAATATTTATGTAAGAAAGCACACTATTTGCCAGTGTATACACAAAATAAAAAATTGCATATATTTAACAAGCTCATTCTTACAAAGATGTAAATTCTTGCAGTGTTGTTTAACTCACTGACTAGAAAAGCAGGGCTTCCACTTTTGAGTCTTTGTTCGTCTCAGTGTTTCTTCCTCAGGTACTTAGTGTCGTTTTCAGCGTTTTTGTCACTTGGTGATACTCGAACCTACATTTGTGTAAATGTTTTTGCTTTATGACCATGTCTATCTCTGCTAAGTGCTAAGTGCTAAGTTGCTAAAACTGAATTGAAGAATTAGGTGAACTGATTCGCTGGTAGAACCTCTCCTGCTCTCGCTTTCTGTCTGGCTGTGGATAGAGACATCAGGCTGGACAGAAAGGTCAGTGGGGTCAGAGGGCCTTTTCTTCCCCTGGTTGACCTTGAGCCAGACAGATTCATTCCCTGTCAGGTTTCTGTTAGGGGGACCCCCATTTTCCTTTGGACCCCTTTTTGTGGCCTGGAGACACTTGCTTTTTAGACCCGTGACATCTCCTCCTCTTTGTTCTTTGACACTTTTGTCACAAACGTCTTTATCTCCCAGGCTTGCTTTCTCTCTCCTTCTCCCCGTATGCTGTGTGCCTCCCCTCTTCCGCTGTCACATTGCAAAACAGCGCTCACGGCTAAAAAAGAGTGAGGTGTGGATGGGAAGGGATAATCTTTTTTTAACACTCTGTCAAAGGGAAACAAATTAAAAAACAAGTCTATCCATTTGCACGCATAATCACGGTAAATGGCCCGTAGCTGGCGTGTGCATTGTTTGTCGGCCGAGCGAGGGAACGGATTCTGCTCGTTTGACAGCTTAGTTAGCGGCCGGCGGAGCTGCGAAAAGTCACACTCTCCATAATGGTGGATTTGTTTTTCAATTTGGATGCCACAAGCGCAGCTCCAAACGAGAGCCTGTCACCACAGCTACAGAGATGCTATTTCTTCACATTTCGTCTTGGTTCGCCTAACTTATTGAGGATGCATTTTCGTATAGCTGTCAAGATTTCAGGGTTTTTTTACTCCTGTGAAGAAGAAGGAGTGTAGTAATACTATGCGAGTTTCTGTAGATTTTCTATTGGAATCTTATATTAAATTGGGACACCTATGTCCGTTGTCACACATTGTTTAGATGATCCTTTTTTCACTTAACAGCAAATTTCACAGGTTTCTTAGTTAAAATGGGGCTAAACCCCCACAGATTCACTTGGGAAGATAAAATTAACATTTATTCTGCAATTATTACTTTCATTTTGGTATTACATAATTGATTACATAGTTATAAATGAAAAAAAAAAAGTTCTTTGCATAACAACAATAACAGGTTCAAGTCTGCACAACACTTGTTTCCAGTTGTTTTCATGTCAAGTCAATGTCAACAGATAGTTTTTCTCTGTACAATAATAAATAATTATGATTAAATAATTATGATAAAATGTTCTCTTCTTACAAACACTAATGTGGTGTTTTAGAATATGATTCCAACAGTCAAGTTTTAAATTTAGATGTGGGAAGGTTTTCTTAGTGAGTTCTTGATGTTTGTTGGCACTTGTAATTAGTGAAAAAAGATTATGGACTTAAAAATTAAGACAGAAATACAACATGTTGTCAAATAGTAAACAGTATTAATTAAAGCTCTGCAACAAAGCAACTTCATCTACTTTTACCAATTACCTCTAAAAACCAAATATGCTGGCACCACTTCAGTCATGCCCTTGTGAGCAGCGGGTATAAAACGTGTTGAAGGAAGATTCCTCTTAATTTGGCAGTATTACACCTCATTTGTGACATAAAACAAGCTTCCCAATCTGCTGATATTTTATGTTCAGTAATAAATATTGCATATTATGGCACCCAAACATTGCTGTATTAAAATTTTTCCAAAAATGAATTATTTAAACCAAAAAGTTTTGTTTTGGTTTCTTGTGGACCTTCGTGATTTCTACTGATAGACAGGTGGATCTTGATATGGACATGGTTAACCGCTGGTATATTTTTTACACAAGTGTTATAGATTACTATAAAACAATACTGCAGGAACATAATATTGGAGCAAATAAATTATAGATTAGAATATACAGTGACCCGAAAAAGCATTTTGAGCCTTTAACAGTTTTACCATTGGTAAACTTGCCTCATAAAATATTTAACTGAACACTTTTAGCACAAACGGATAGTGGACTCTTTTAAGAGGGGAAAGCCTGGAGAACCAGACTGCGCTAAAGGTACTGTGGGTAGAAACGTCAAAAATGTCTGGAGCTTTTTTCTAGCAGTGGTGTTTTTTGTTTATTGATGGCATTAAGAAGTGTACGTTTTGGATTTTGGATGCAGACCTGCAAAAGAAAACTGTAAAAGGAACTCAGCCACAAGTACCTGATCCAGAAGAAGCCTCTAGTAATTGTCTGTTTAAACTAAATGCCACTTCAACATCATAATGAACCTACATTTAATACATTTCTACAAAATTTATGTCAGAAATATCTAAATATTTTTGAGGTCATAAAAGTATATAGATAAACAGTATTAATTAAAGCTCTGCAACAAAGCAACTTCATCTACTTTTACCAATTACCTCTAATATTTTCTCTAAAGTCGTAACTAAATCTGTGATTGTAAAGATTTTTGTTATCAGATATTTACGTCTCCAAAGCTATCCATTCTTCAGGTGATATGAAGGTCAAGTTAACTCAACTGTCTACTCTAAGGGGAACAGTCTCTGTTTTTTATTTTTATTTCCTCTTTATCTTCACCTTGTATGTGTATGTGTGTGTAAACTGGGCGCTGACATGAGTTAATTATTGATTAAACATGGGCCCGGCTTTCGGAGCAGCTAGGCGTTCCCGGAGGACGATGCAGAACACATGGGCCAGCAGAATGCCACACTGCCACAATTTCCCAGGAGCCCCTGGCCCGCAGAGACCGCTGGCCCGCTAATGAGTTGTTTGCGGACCCTGAGAACACAGCGACGATAACCTCCGACCTCTAGCCACATCGTCAGGGGAGCATGAGGTGAGGGGAAGGAAAACAGGGCTGCAAACAGAAGAGGTGGTGCTGGTGGGAAGGGGTGGGGGCGTTTCAAGGGAAGCCACTGTGGTTTAGTTGAAGTGTTGTCTTGTTGGTAGTGTTTTGGCTCTTGTGTTAAACCCTCGTGGCCTGGAGTGCTGCGAGCAGAACACAGTGCTTTGTCTCCGAGCACCGATCGATACGCCACTTGATGAAATGCGTTCAATTTTTACGTTGATAAACTGTAACTCTGTCATTGCACATTAGTATGTTGGTGTCCAT
Organism: Megaleporinus macrocephalus; assembly: GCA_021613375.1. Lineage (NCBI taxonomy): Eukaryota > Metazoa > Chordata > Actinopteri > Characiformes > Anostomidae > Megaleporinus > Megaleporinus macrocephalus. Next base: position 30,331,699 of record CM038704.1, on the reverse strand, counting down.
TCACGGGCTGGGACTCAAGGACACACACACACACACACACACACACACACACACACACACACACATAAACAGACACACACACACTAATGGCTATGATTAATGTTCCTCTTCTCAGAGGAAAAATAAAGCAGTTTCTCTGGTGTGTCATATTGAAGCATAGAGGAGAAACGGTTTATCATCCGTGTCACACGCCATACGCTCCTTCACTTTGCTCCCTCAAAGAGAAAGTTGCGTAAATATTTCACAGCATGAACCCCTCGCCTCATACAGTCGGTTGTCCTCCTCACAACACCAAGAAAGCAAAAAAATCAGTAGAATGTTACCAAATATCAGAGATATTGACAAGTGGATTCTGTGACTCAAGCCACGAGTCTTGAGTATTTAGTACGTTTTATTTAAAATATATTATTAGCTGTAGGCAATGCATCGAACAAATACAAACCCCAACTAATACCATGTTAGGTTTTACATCACTTTGAATTACAAGTCTTTTATTACAGAAAATCACTGCATGCAGTAAATGCAGTGTTTGAAGGAAAGAGACAAAACTACTTGAAATGATTGGTTTGTCTGTATATTATATAGTATGTAAACCTGCTAGCTAGTGTAATAACAAATCCAGCAGCAGCTTTAGGAACTTCTGAAGCAATGTAATCTATAATTTACTAAAACTTTAACTAGGTTACTTAGAACTTTAGCTATAACAGCTAACTAAGTAAACATTTTCCTGTGATTAGGGCATCAGCGCTGTCTTTCAGACAGAAGGGTTTTCTACAACGAAGTTTTTTATTTGAAGCTGCTTTAAACTTGATCCCATTCCAAGCTGTAGGAGACAGGCATTGCAGTAACGACTGCTCACGACCATATCAAGCTGACATTCAAAGACTGAAAACAAAAGGTTTTGTTTATTTACTATTATGTTCGGTTGCAACTTAATCTGTTTTTGTTGATCTTTTTTCCTCAGGGTGAAATTTCACAAGCTGTAAGTTGAACTGTGAGTCATTTAAGGCTAGTGTGAGTCAAGTTGCGAGTCAGAAAACATGCCAGCTCTGGTTCCTGTCTGCTGTATACCATAGCAGTACCACTAAAGTCTTCCTTTTTGTTTTTGTTGGAGACTTAAAAACTTTGTGGCTTTTTGGGCGAGGGGGTTGTAGGGGGTCTTATAAAACTTTGTATGGAAGAGGCCATGAGATTATAACTCATTTATCTTGTGATCTCAAGTTTTGTTCTCTGGAAATCACAAAGAAAAAAAGTTGTGATATTATGAAAATAGTCCAGAAAATTACCTTGGCCTGGAGATCGTGAGTCTGATACAGTGTATATATTCTGATATATCATGTTGTCTTAATAGTTCCTGAGAGAAACAGCTTGAAAATGTAGTACACTTCTCAAAAACACAACAGGGTCAATATTCTTGCAGTTTTAAAATTCTCACTGAAGAGTTCTCAAATGTGGATGCAAAGATGTGTAGACCATCTGAATATGGAATGCACTTTTGCTGTCTGACAAAATGCTACTGTGATGAGGCCTTAAATCAATAATTTAATGGAAACTGTAGTTAAAAGAATTTTCCCTATACCAAAATTATAGTGGTCCATTGTTCATGGGGTCTGAAGTTTGTTTGCTTTGGAGTTACAAAACTAATATAGCTATTAGAAATGATGGAGGCTTATGGCTAAACAGTCAGTACTGTGAAAACTGCAAGTCTACTTACTAGTCCAAAACTCTGACACACTGTTATCTACAGATAAAATTCAGGAAACCGGGTGACTGCTGCTACAGTTTCTAGCAAGGTGATGTACTTTTGCCCATTTTTAATATCACAACCATGCCCTGCACTTTACTTAAAAAAAATAACTGATGTTTTACCACAGTATAGCTATAAGACCCAACGGTACTTATTGAGCCTGAGGTTAAATAATGCATTGCGAATTTTCTACTCAAACCTTACAAAACATCTCTGCCTAACCATCCGAAGCACAGAGGACATATAAGATGTTAATAATAATTGTAGTGACAATCTGACGGGTGCGTATTTGTGTCTGGGGATGAAGCTGTTCCATGCTGCACTGTCTCCAGTGAGGAGAAAAACCCATCTAATTAACCCTCCTGGTACCATGACATGTGATTAAATTAAAGTGGCCATACACCCAACCAACCCCCCGCCCCACCCTGCACACGCCCCCCGCCTCCTCCTTTGGGCCTGTCCTGCTGCAAACACTTCCAATAATCATTTGTTTTACTTTCCCGTTTAAGCCTGTTTTAGCGCTCTGATGAGGAGATAATTACCCGGCCTGGTCTCGCCTGCGCTTTCCTTACATCCAATGTTCATTAATAACAATAAAAGGTTGAGGGTTAAAAACTCATTTAATTGCCTTTATGTTAATGACATTATGAATAGCTGCGGCAGCGGAGATTCTAATTTTGTCCGGTGGTTCTGGCTCTCGGCCCCCTAGAGGGCTGCTCGTTTTGCCAGCATTACGGATGCATGGCTCTCTTTCTCGCTGTCTCTCTCTCTCTCTCTCTCTCTCTCTCTCTCTCTCTCTCTCTCTCTCTCCCTCTCTCTCTCTCTCTGCGCTTGCAGGTGGGTGCCTGTGCAAAAGCAAAATTAATGCGCGCAGCACTTTAGCTTCTGTGACTAACGCACACTCTCCAGACAAGAATTATCCTGAGAGTTGGACAGGGAATGAGTTTCACACGCGCACACCGGCTTAAAATGCACCTACGGCCTAAAGATGAAACAAACACCTTCGCTTGGTGACAACTCGCACAAAGGAAGAGTTATGATGCACACTCACTCACTCGCTTTTACTTTGCTTTGATAATTCACACGCACAGACTTCTCACACGGCGCTTTATTCTTTAATGGTAACAACGCTCTCACCTTCAGCAGCACTGCTGACCAGCGACTTGCTAACAACTAAATTAGAAGCCTTCTCCAGAATAATGATAATTCACATGCCTTTCAGGCCGAGCTATTTTAGACATGAATATTGCAAGCGGCGATTCGAGTGGAGCTTTGGCCTTTTAACTTATTCAGATTCCTATTAGGCCAGGCGCTGCAGCGAGGATGGAATGAAAGCTGCTGCGACCGGGTCATTCTCTGGCTGAAGCTTGTCACTCAAAAGGCTGCAAATTAGAAGACATAATCTAAGGCTTTAGGAACACAGCACTGTCACTGTCTCTGTCTCGCTTTTTAATGTCATTTACAGTGAAACAGAAAGACTATGTGTACTCAAATTCCGCAGTGTTCATAGTGAGCTGAATGCTGGAGTGGGAAAAAATATAGGCAAGTTATGACTGTGTTAAATAGTACATGACACTGATAGCACTGCGGAGGCTGAACAATGGATTAAGCAGCTATAAGTGATATAGTGTGATAGCACACAACGAGGTCTATAAATACTTTGTTATTGTATTGTTATTTTAGCTGGCTACCATAGCATACTGGAGTTAACATAATGAAAATTAGGGTTGAAGTGCAGACCTTCAATTTCAGTTGCAGGTATTTACATGTAAATTGGGTGAACATTTCAACACATAACCCACCCCTACTCCCCCACCCACCCCCCATTTTCAAAAGTAACTGGACAATTTGCCGACAATTTGAGCTTTTTCATAACCGGGTATGTGTTATTCACCTATTATTTCACTTGCGCGTAACAGATGAAAGGTCTAAATCTGATTTCAAGAAATGTGTTGGGAATCTCCTGCTGTTAGGTATCAATATAAAGTCTGAAGTGCTTCACTGCCAGTGAAGTGAACTACTATCAGGCTGAAAAATCTAAAGAAAACCATTACAACATTACAAACGTCACATCTAGCCAAATCTACTGTTGGGTACTTTCTTAAAAACAATGCACATACTGGTCAGCTCATGAACACCAAAAAGCTCAGAAATGTATGGAAAATAACTGTGGAGGACAAAAAAAATCATTCATTCCCTTGTGCATAACAACCCCATCACAACAGTTGACAGGTTAAGAACACCGTTCAGGAGGTAGATCTGTGGTATCTGGTATCTGTGTCAATACAGAGCATTTACCACAAGATGTAAATCATTGATATAGGTCTCAGAAACAAAAAGATCTAAAAAAAAATTAAAACAGCCTGTACATTTCTGCAAATTATCATCTTATGACATAAGGCAATGGTTAACCCGTACAGGAATATTAGGAAAAAAGTATGGAGAAGGGAAGGAACTGCTCATGATCCAATACATTCCACTTCAATTGTTAAGCATAGTGGAGGTAGTGTCGGATGAATTCTAACTGAATTTGTTATAGACATAAAAAGGGGCACTGATATCCCCTAATGCATTTCTATATGTATAATTACAAATTACATGTGTAGATAGACAAATAGACAGAAAGATCATGGCTGTTGGAACAAAACCATGTTAAATTTGCAAAACAAGGCAATTACTGAGGAAAGAAAGTTACAAGGAAAGTTAATGTAAAAATATTTCTGCCAAACAATTTTGTAAATCATTCATGCTTGTCGATTCAACATTACATTAACTGGAGTTTGAATTATAAAAAATAATAAAAAATGATGTACAAGGTTTAGCAAGTATATATATATATATATATATATATATATATATATATATATATATATATATATATATATATATATATAGGTGTGTTCTTTAAAATATTTAAAAATTTGTTGAAAAAACCAACACACTGCTATAATGAAGAGAAGGCAAAAGCATGTGGAAGTTGTTAGTTTACAGCCATCTTCTGGCAGAAATGAGGCCAAGGGGGGTGATGATGAATGAGTCCTTCTCCCCGAGCAAAAGGATGACCTGGATACCCCTCTCCTTTCCTCTTTTCTCGTCTCCTCTTCTCTCCTTACTCACTTACTCGCTCCGCCGCCAAGTGGGCCAACATTTTTCAACCACCTTCCTCGCTTTTTAGCCAAAAGACGGGCCCTCCTTCCGGTAGCCCTGACCCCCAGCAGCCACCCCCCTCCTTCTCTTCTATGAAGAAAAAAAAACTGTAATCCCCTTCGCCCAGGCTCCAGTAATTTGATCAAATAGCATGCGCCCTTCCCGACCACTTATTGGCCAATTAAGTCAAGTTCTCATGCAGGGGGCCTGGCTGGCAGCATGTTATCCAGGGATGAATTGATTGAAGCCATTCCACAATCTATGAACCCTGCTTTAATGATCTGGGTGATAATACTTGTAATTCTTCTCAGTCAGGGGACGGGCGGGCGCAGCTGTTGCCACGGTAATCCCTGTCCTGATACACTGAAGTACCAGAGAGGCACTAATCTGTCTGCCTCATTCCTCACCAATGTTTTTTTTTTCTCCTTCTCGCTTCTCTTCTCTTTTTTCCACTTTCTTTTCTCTCTCTCTCTCCCTTTCCTGTCCCGCTCTGCTATCTTTTTTCTCTCATCTCATGACTGTGACTACATCTGTGAAAGGTGACATTAAAGAAGGGGAAAGGAGAAGAGATAAAAAAACTGACACAGAGAAAGTAAAAATGGCAGCAGCTTTGCATGCCATGAAGACTTGATGGTCCTCGTTTTCTATGCCATCCAAATGAAGCCCGGTGTGTAGAGTGAAACGGGGTCTAAACCACTAGCTTTGGAAGGCCTTACACAGATAAGCTCTAAAAATCAATGGCTACATGCCTCCTTTTCAAATGCAGGCATTAACATTGTAAAAGAGACAGCGCACATAATCCTGCCTCCAGCCACTGAGTTAAAATATCAAATTATCATAATGAAGTCTACATGCATGTAAATGTTAAGTATTTTCAAGCAGGGGAAATTGTATTTAACGCACTAGAAGTGATGTTTGAGAGTGCCTCTCTGGTTATACCAATGAAGTCTAGTTAACATGTTTAATGCCACAAAGTATAGATGCATACATATCAGATGCTCAGCATCCAACACCCACCTCTCCACCTCTCAGGACTGAAATTTTAAAGGTCCTTCACAGTGAAAAAGAAGAACACTCCGAACACTCCGAAGCTCTATTCCTCCAAGAGTCATTTCACTTGAGGTGAGTATTACAACTTTTATGGCAAAATTAAAGATACAACAGTCTGGGCTGGAATATTAAGCAGATTATGTGGATAAAAAGAAAACGGACATACTTATAAACGTGTCATTACTGACTTTAAAGATAGGAAATGATCTGAAATGAGAGCGACTGCTTTGGGCTCAGTGGCTGTCTGTGGTTCAGGTCAAATATGCTAAAAGACTTTTGATCTGAAGATCTGAGCAAAACAAGATAGAAGAGAACAAGAACAATCTCTGCTTAGCACAGAGATTTTGATGTATTTACTAAAAATGTTAAATTAGATACTTTTCCGCTTTGAATGTTAAATCTATTACTGTACTGGCCAGTCCATTAGTGAGTCCCACTTTCTACTATTACAATGTTGGAATTAAGTAATTATTTCAACAGGGATATTAAAACTACCACAATGAATATAATGCTTGTTATAAAGATATTTTTGTTATAGCTTTATTACAAGAACCACTATTAATATAAAAGCTATTACAATAAGTATTACATTAGTAGTGCCCTTTACTTTGAGTGAACATTTTCTAAATTAATGGACCATTTCAGAAATACAAAGGTATTTTGAATAAAATATTGTTACATACAAGTAAAACAAATAGTTTTACTGATTTTATAAAGTTAGTTTCAGTATTATGGCTACATATCATCTGTTACTTTTAATAATCACAGCTTAACGGTTATTTCATAGCTATTCACTAGTGCAGCTGCTATAATCATTAATAATTATGTAATGTTAAAGTGCACACTCGAGTCCACACACTCTTACACAGATAATACACACTCTAGCAATGTCATGTAGGGGTCAGCTTTGGTCCTAGGGGGCCAGCCCTGCCCGCAGGTGTCAAAGGTGGCTAAAGGCAGAGAGAGAGGAGCCTCTGGAGAATAAGATCATGAACAGTTTTAAAGCTGGTCAACAAGGCCAGAGCCAGACCTGCAGCTGCTGAACTAGAGCCAAGAGTACACACACCTGCCAATAAAGAGTAATCACACATGCGAACATTCGTGCACACGTTCAAATACAAAATGTGTTTCCGTTTCACACCTCCAAAATTCAGTCTTAGAAGCCATTTGCATTTTGTGCTTCTCATGATCCAAATAACCCCAGCAGATTTGTTGGCGTGGTCAGTGCACTGTTCTGAGAACACCAGCAGATTCTTTGTTTGATTTGCACGTTTTTTTTTCTTTTTTGTCTATTTCCTTTTCTCAGTATAGGCCTCTTTACAGCTAATCATCCTTTCAGAACCATATTGTTGAATTGTTTAGTTGACAGAAAGACCTATGGATTTTTTCAGATCTATAGCAAGAGTGAAAGTGTTTGATTTTCTATCCCTCAAAAATGAAAATACTGCTTATCTGATGGTTACAAAGCCCAGCATCTTTATCAGACTTCTCTTCAGACCGAAGCATATATATATATATATATATATATATATATATATATATATATATATATATATATATATATATATATATATATATAGGTACTATATTAAACACACAACTTTACACATCCAGACCCCCACCACACATGCACAAATATTAGAGCAGAACTGAGAACTGAGGTACTTAGGGCCACTTACAACTCCAACACACACTCACGCGCAATATGTTCAGCAAAACTGGATTTCTAGATTATCACTGTCATTAAATTTACATTGCAAACTTTTGTAATATTCATGTCCCTTTGAGCCACGATGCTCTTGTTGAGGAAAACACCAAACCTCGCACTATGTGTGTAAACCGTATGCGTGTGTTGCGGATTCGCCGAGTCTTGTCGGTGGGGGCCGGGGGCGGGGGTTGAGAGGGGGGTTTAAGGGGGGGTTTGGAGATGAATAATATATGAAGGCTGAGTAAATGAGGCTAGATTGGGATTGGGTGCAGATTCAGGTCATGCCCCCGTCCGTAAGTGTAGCAGCGGATGCCACGGAAGAAGCGGCCGTTAAGGATGAAAAATTGGGTGCGTAAGCACTCCTGGCAAGCTTGATCAGTCTCATTGCAAACAATTTAGCGAGGGGGGGCGTGATGAGTGAGCGCGAGGCTTCATTTAGAGCAGCCCGTTGGCTCTCGGCGGTGTGATGTCACTGTCTGCCGCGACTGGAGGAGGATTTTTTTTGCCGCTCCTTCGCTGATAGGAGTGACAGAACGGTTACAGAACAGCCTCATCCGAACGCTCCTCTGTGAGCGAGTCTTTTCTAATGCGGCGTGTCGTTCTGTCTGAGATGTCTTGCGTGTTTGGAGTTAGGGCTGGTTGGTGGCGAAGAGGCAACCACAGTAAAACACTAACGACCTTGAGGCTCTGCAATAATTAGAGCAACATGATGCACTAGGGCTTCAGTGATGCGCTGGGACGTCAAATTACCGGATCGTATGTTGTGCATCCGAGTCGAATGCATGCGCCTATACGTGTATGTATGTGCGTAAAGGGCTGCGGACCCACCGCCGCGCGTCTGTGGGTTTAAAATCGCATCAGTTAAATGACTGGCCCTGTAAACATGCTTGTATGGGTGTGTATGTTAGTTTGTCTTCTTATTATTTTTGGCAGGGCTGCATATGTTTCCCCCCTCGCTCGCGCCCCAGCCTCATTATCATTCCAATCAGCGGAGGCGGGCAGAGTCACATTAATTTGTAGTAATTAATAGCAGCGAGGCATCTGACAGCACATGCTAACGAGAGCCTTTGATTGTTTGGATCTCTAACCGCTGCTCCTCTTGTTTGCATCACCTCTGAGGGATTCATAATATCAAAGCTTAGTGCTATCTGATACTTGTCAAAATGCAATTTATGAAAGTTTAATTCTTTTATTGATTTAGTTTGGGTTTGATGCCTGCAGTGTCAGCTCCCCTGGTAGAACTTAGTGGATTCAAATGCTTGTCACCAGCACGGCCTCCTTTTTACTGAGAACAATTGCCATAGGCCAGCCCAACAGGCATGGTTTAATTGCCATTAATTAAAAGCATAAATCTTTTTTTCTTCACTGCTTCTGCTCTTAAAGAGGGCTTTACGTAGCTGGCTCCCCCCTCCACCCCCTCCGCTCCTGTGCTTGGCAGAATCCCTCCTGGCTAGTGAAGGTTACCCCCCCTCCCCAACTCACACCCCCCACCCCCCACCCCCTTACTACACCCCCCCCACCCCACACATATACACACACACACACACACACCCCAACTCCCTCCTCAGCAGACGTTTCTGGAACCATCTTTTTAACACACTCCTCTGCATGATCCGATGTGAAGTGTGAGCGGCGCAGTGATATTTAGTAAACCGGCTCTCTGCTTTATTGCAGTGTAATGAGGTCAAATGAATCCCCCTCGTACACATGCTCAGACGGCTCCTCCTTCCAAATGCTTTCTGACAGCGAGTCAAACAGCCGGTAAACATGACAGCAGCTCCCGGAGAGAGTGGACGCTGCGAAAACACAACAGCGACGCGCACACACAAAACCTCTCAGTCATCAGTAGCACACTTCCCTCTGCTCACCTTCACATCCATCTGCTATTTGATACTCTGCGTCCTCTTTCTCCTCTTACCAGCAGTGTCAGCGTCTCAGTCACACACACTCAGCAATGAGATAGATACAGAGATAGATGGAAAGATAGATAGGCAGATCTGTTTATTATGATTTAGGATGATTCCTTTGGCTGCGTCTGGCCTTAATATGATGACAATAAGCATGTAGTGTTTTTGTAAACTTAACAAATACACAGTAAATACACACTTCAGGGTCACTGCTGGACTGAGAACAATCTACTAACCAACTAGCCAGTCAACAGCATTCTGTGGTCAGTGTTCTTTGAACACTGATTAAGAACTAGACAATGACCAACACAAACTGTGCACAAACTGTGCAACAACAAGGCGCGACAAAAAGGTACCAGTGTCTAATAGAGTGGACACAGTATTTACCAGCACAACACACTCTAACACGCCACACCGTCACTGGAGTGGGAATGATCCATCAACCAGATAATGGCTACTCTACAGTGGTCTAAGGGAGGTCCTGGCCACTAAAAAAGAGGGTGAAAGTGGCTAACAACATATACACAATCAGATGGACTACAGTCTGTAATTGTAAAACTACAAAGTGGAACTAATAAAATGGACAATGAGGGTAAGTAGATGTCCCTAAAGAAGAGGCCTGGGGGTATATATATATATATATATAGAGAGAGAGAGAGAGAGAGAGAGAGAGAGAGAGAGGGATAGATAGATAGACTCTTTTACAATAAATATAATTATTCTTATGCTCTATATACTATAAATTACACTATATACTATATACCATTTTTATACTGAACTACATGTTCTTCTGCAGCTGACCTTGTGTGTGTTAAGTATCTGACTATCAAGTCATGTTTTGGTGGAGTGAGTGTTTGTTTGTGTGTGTGTGTGTGTGTGTGTGTGTGTGTGTGTGTGTGTGTGTATGTGCGTGTGTGTATGTGTGTTTGGGGGGGGGGATGTGGCCATGAGTAATTAGTGTGTGTCATAGAAAATCAGCCATCACTGTCATGTCAAAACAATTCCACTCACTGTCTCTATGAAACCCCAGGGCCATTGGTTGTAACCCACAACTGCAAGCCACATAAAACCTCAGCAGAAAGCCCAGCGATTGGTGGACAGCCACACAACCATTTCCGCATATTAGCCACCGCCACATCTGCTAGCATTCGCAGGCGTTTCCCAAGCGAGAGGGTCCTGTAGAGAGCCCCCTGTGCCTGATTAAAAAAAAAAGAAAAAAAACCATCCCAGCTCAGGGTCGACTAGAGAACAGGGTGCATAAATATGCGGCGGCTGCACAATCAGCGAGCCACTTTAGCCAGGCCTGATCGATGTTAGCCTCAACACACTCGCAGCAAACATCTTAAGCGGATGCAGTTTTGCTTAATTGGGAGCTTTGCAGGGCCGGCCTCGGCCGCATTCGATTCCCATCATGAAGTCCCTGGGAAACGAGGGCGAGGAGGATTTTTGTAAACTAAATGTGCAAGCTTGCTGTCTTCATTTGTAATCAGGTCACGGCGCTAACCTGTCAATTTGACCTACATAGCATTATACCTTGGAGTTAATTCCCTAGGACCTTAACTCTCTCATCGCCACTACACGGACACACAGACACATTCAGACCCCCCCCCCCCCCCCCAACCCACACACACACACACACACACACACACCCACCCACACACCCATACACGTATTCGCGGCCTGTACCTCATTTCTTTCCACACCTTCGCAGCTGACCATGAAGTGAGGAGAAAGTTCCAATTAAAATTAAAATAAGCTCTTTTAACCGTCTCTTAAATTGACAACTGAACAATGATTTTCTTATTGGTATCTGTCAAAGGTCTGGGAAAATCCTCAGTTGATAAGGCCCAATGCTTCCAATTAGGAGGCGAGCAGCACCTCGGCCAGTAATGATTTCCTGCTCCCTAAAGATGTGGCGCGGACACTTATTGCAAATTACTGACAAAGAGCGCCGCTGTATTGATGAGGAGAACAGCCAACACTACGTGTTCCCATCAGGAGAGCTCGTAACAAGGCTAGGCCTGAAGATCAGCCTTTCCCCCTCCTGCCCTCTCTCTCTCTCTTTCTCACTTTCCCTCTTTCCTTGACCATAGTGAGAATGGCCTTCCAGCCACTCTCAGGTGCTTGGGCCCCTGCTGGTCTCTTGACTGCTAGTTTTTGCTGTTAGCTTAAAAGTCCATACGCATCAAAGTTCCAGATGCATCTCAGCATTGGTAATGAAGTTACAGTTATGATCAACAATAATAAAAGCACGTCATTTTATTTAAGTAGATTCTCACGCGTAGCTTGTTGAAAAAACAAAATAAAAAATTGTAAATTGAGTGTGTTGGTTGCCAAACAAAAAAAATTACTAAACAGTAAAAGTACATTTGTATGTATTTGATTAATTTACCTGCAGTTAAGCTTTCATCTCATTTCATCTCACATTTCATCTTTGTTTTTCCTTTCTTAAATAACTACAGTCAATACGTTGTTTATAATACTTTTGTCCAGATGCACTTTGCTTAAACTAGCTTTTTAAACATTATATATGTTAAACAATTAATTTAATCCCATAAAGACAGAAATACGTAACCCACCACAAGATGTTTGTTTTTATTTAAGCTTTTTATACACAGAACTTTGTGTGTAAAAGTTAAGCACTGATTCCTTAGGCTAATTACTAACTAATAACAATGTTTAATGAAATAGCAAAACAATAAAAGGAATGTTTGGTTAGTTAATACCTCTATTCTAGTGCCAGTGGACCCTCCAGACACATATTTGTTGCTAGTAATGCTGCTTGCCAGTTCTTCTCAATCGCAAACAGCTTTTCACAGAATCCTGCTTCATACAAAACGATTCTAAAAGTCAGATTTAGACCGTGCGAATCCCAGTGTGCAGTTTTCTTCTGTCCTCTCCGCAGGCCCTGTAAAACAAGTTTAACCATAAGACATACGGGGAGCAGTCATACAGGGAGTGCACATCAATAGCATTGATATACAGTCTACTTTAAAATGGTCTATGTCTTTCCAGCACTCGTCATTTAATAATTCATAAAGTTCATGTGGGGTCAAGATAAAGTCATGTGGAATGAAGAATGCTGAGATGCGTTGAGTCTATATTCATGAACACATATGTTTCTCTCTACACCAAAAATAAACAAATATCAAATGGCTTTAGTGCGGGTTATTGAGACTTGCTTTTGCTTTGAGTCATGTGTGGGTGTATTCTCCTGAGCACGTAGCTCTACCCTTAGAGATTACTACAGCCAACTTTGTTTACATCTGAACTCTTTCGTGCTATACAGCACACACTGATTCTCAAAGTGCTTTTTTTAAAGTCTTTATTTCATTATTTGTTTGTTGCAGGCAAACTCCACCAGTATGCTTGGCTGCCTTTGACATGTCCCGGTGTAGAGCGTTACAGTAATGTACTATAATACAGTCACAAGAGACCTTCAGCTTTCTTTGAGGAACCAAGAGCCTAAAAACTTTGAAGTTATCTGACAAACTCCTGCAACTGCACACATCTTGACACTAGCAATATGATCAACACATGATCACAATTGAAAACTCACAAGCACTGGTACAACTGCCCTTGTTCTTCAGTAATGTTGGTGGAATATATTTTAACGGAAATCTGTAGGATTTAAAAACTGGAAGTGAACTGGATTTTTATCTCAGCAGGTAAGCAAGTGAGTAAAAGTGTTTTTTTGATTGTTAGATGAAGAAAGCTGCAGTTAAACAGTCTGATGCATAGTACTGGCTTGACCCAATTTGATTCTACACCATACCAAACGATGTTGTAAAAAACACTGTAGAGTACTGGCTGGTTGGCTGGTTGGAGAGAATCGTTGAGATTTAGAAGCTGCTTTTTAAACCCTGAATACACATATCGTCAATGTGCAAAGAAAAAAATGTATCTCCATTCTTATATTTCTACATTATTTGAACAAAACAGCTGCAATTTACATTGTGATAATTACAAACTTCATGCTGAATGGATCAATAGAAATGCTCTAAAATTCTCATTCTATTGACATTAAAAGTAAAGACAGGCTAACATTGTTTTTGTCATTTTGAAGATACTTGTTTTTCTTTGGACAGCAATGATTAGAAAACATTAGCAACCACGTTTGTATATCCTCCTGTGTCATCTTTGAGCAACCAGAATCATCTCGTTGTGTGACCTCTGACGTAGAACTCTGACGTAGAACTTCTGCACAACCCAGTCCAGTCAAGCTGAGTCGTACCAGGGGGTGGAAAAGCGACTTTTGTGGAGAGTTATAAATTGTTTTTACAGCAGGGGACTCTCATTCCTCCCATTTCACTCATCATTGCTCACTAGCAGCTCAACAAGGCCATAATTCTTTACACACAGAGAGACAACAATGCCCTAAGTAATTTGATAACAGAGTCAGGAAAAAATATTTATAAAATTAATTCAAAATATCTGAGTGGATTTCTATTTAGCAGGTGAAATTACCTTTAGAACGCTGAATGAAAGGCTAAATAATAAAGTGCACTACAGTACCATGCAAAAGTAGCCCCATTTATTTATTTAATTTCCAAAGACCCCTATTTATTTATTTATTTAATTATTTAATTTTGAGGCATAACAGCAATTTAACACATTTTGCCATGAGAAAAAAAAAGAAAATATAGTGGACTAAATATAATATAAAAATGTTCAGTACTTAGTGTATCAACCCTTTACCTTTAAGTACAGCTATTCGGGAGACTTGCAGTTTTTCAAAGAAATCTGCAGGGATATTATTCCACACTGCCAAAATTCTGTCTTAGAACTTGACTGCATGTTGTGATTTTCATGATCCAATTGTTTTTTTTGTTTTTCCACTTACCATCCTTTGTCTTTTTCCTACCAAAGTGCAGTATCTTATATCTAATCTCCTGAAAAATTAATAACTTCTAACAATATACATGGGCATATTGAATGTGAACTAAATACATACAGGGTGGTCTTTGACCCTTGCCCATTAATGTATTTTGTGCTAATAAGCTTAAGCTACTAACGAAGTTAACCAAAGATTAACTCGCTCGAGTCAAAGCATTTCTTTTTCCCTCAAAAATCAGTTGTGTGAACTCAACAAAGTAGGTTTTCCAGTGAGCTCCTCAGGCCATTCAACCATTATAGTCAGACGAGCCCATAGTCTGAGACCAGTTTCTCTTATCTCTACTCTAAACAGGAGCAGTTTAGAAGGCCAAAGCAACCTGATCTCACAAACTCAGCTATGGGCAAGTTCCAGCCAATCCCCAGACATCTTTTACAATGTTGAGGTCCCATAATGCTGTGGGCACTTTAAAGAGCCCTTCACAAACACACACACACACACCCACACAAGCACGTACACACTCACTGCATTGACCCTTGAGACCCGTAAACACTTCTACTGATAGGAAAGAGAAACTTCTCACCTCCTTCTTCACAGTTAAACATGTAGTTTACAGGGCAAAAAAAATGGCACACTTAAATACAAGTAACAAAAAAAGAACCATCCCTTGCAGGGTATGCTGCTCGTACATCATTAAGCCTGAAGCGCCAGTGTTGCATTGCAAACGCATCTCTCTGTAAGAGCAGGACCAACCTGGCCTTTGCAGGTTTTTCTTGACAGCTGCTGTCTAAAAACACCATTATACTAAATGATCTAAGAAAAAAGATATTAAGAGATTTGGCAAACACACCTTGACCTTGTTATTTTGGAATGCAAGACACATCTACAGCAGAGTGCAGATTGTATTGATGGCTGTGATACAGACTGAGGGAAGACTGCTTTAGTCAATCAATGAAGCGCTGGATCTTCATAGCTTATTGACTGTTACTCGCACGCACATATTTTTTAACATTTCTGAACTTACTTCGCATTTACCATGCCTGAGCTTCCTCGAGATGAAAAGTCCTCTCTTCCTTTGATATCCCCCGGCCTTATGTCAGGCTGAGTGACAGGTGGGCTGAGGCGTAAGGGGTTGGGGGGGGTTTGGTGGTTGGATAGAAATCCTGAAATTGCTGCTGAAAACCCGTCTTTGTCTCAATCTTTCGCCCTGGGCTGTGGGCGTCAGAAACAGAAGCCCATCAATTAGGTGCCAAATGTTTATCAAAGCTGCTGATTAAATGCTTTGCTCAGCGTGTAACAGTCCATCCAAAAAGCCAGATGCCCTGTTCCGCCTCTAGACAGCAGCTGAGTGATAAAATATAAATGAAAACATTATACACCTGTTTACAAGCACATTCCCAAACACATGAACATATATGTTCATGTAGCTCTCTCTCTCATACGCACAGTCAGAGTCATTCGAAATGTCAGAGATCACCCTATAATGTGAGTTTTTTTTTCAGATCTAGTGCGCCCACCCTTTGCTTTTACCCTGCCCTCAGTGTATTTCGCGATATTTGCTTGCGATGTTCTGCGAAGTCCAGTCTTAGACATCGGTTGCATTTTCTCACAATCCAAGTAATCATAAAAACATTCAGTGATGTTGAGGGACGGCCCTTTTCATTTTCTCAGTGATGGCTTCTTGACACATCCTTTCAGACCCAGAGCGTTGAGTTCTCACAGATATGGAGAGAAACACTGTGAATGATGTTTTGAGATCTGAAGTAAGAGTGGTTGATTTTCTCCTCTTTCAAAGTTGTAAGCTTAAGTACTGTTAGTCTTGCTGTCAGAAATTCCATTACCTTTTAATCATTTTATGAACTTAGAAATTCTCCTATTTTCTTTAGACTTTCCTTTTTCTTATGCAACTGCATTCTCTTACTTGTAATATCTTGAAATGTTCACACAACTTAAAAAATAAAATAAATAAAAAAATAAATAATAATACCTAGCTACTGTATCTCTTTTTTAAATTCATTTTAGGTCATCATTTTAAAGTACCTATTGCCTTTATACTATGAGTACATTTCATGATGGATTACTTGCAAAAAAGTCTGGTTATATTGACTTACATTAATGGTAAAGTATGTTTTTCTCTTCTCCTGCAAAGATACCACTTTGGAGATAACAGCAACATAATGTCAATTTTGACTGGAAATTAAAGAAAAGAGAGGCGGTCTCTGAGTTTTGCACGATACTAAATTTATTTTGTACCTGTGTGTAAAAATTACGTGCCCTATATGTATTACAGGTAAGTGTCTATAATAAGAAAAACATTTTTTTATAATTTATTTGTATGTTAAAGATCTACATGTAAAAAAACCTTATAAAAATCCTAATCCTTAGACACTAACAGTGAAAATGTTAGTAAAAAGCACAAATCAGGACCATGCTGTTGCATTGTGGGATGCCGTGTTCTGTTTATCTGTGTCCTCAAAATGTATGAAAACAAATACAGGTACACACACACCCCTAAGGTGGCTCTGGAAAACTTGGACCATCAAATGGCAACAGCATCTGACTCTAAGCAAGCAGAAACATCAGACGCCCTTTGTAGTCACGCTAAAGAGACGCATACGCTGAGATGTGTTGTTATTCTCGCTCCCCTCTCCGCTTTCTCCTTCTTTTCCTGCAGGACAAGAGATAGACGGCCCCTCTTGGCCTGGGCCAGGACGGCCCTCCTCTGGCCGTTTTTTGCGCCGTGTTTGGTTTCAAAAGGCCAGTGCAGTGCAGACGAAGCGTGTGGCCTGCAGTGGGCAGCCTGGGGCCATGCTAGCCTCAGCTGCTCCGTCACCCAGGGACTGGCCTAACGTCTCCTGACTGCACTTTGCTGCGTCTCCTTCATGCGGTCACATCACATCAGATCGCCGGCCTGTGACAGCACTACCACTTCCAACTTAAAGCATTTTGCAGCTATCTTCTGCCTTCACGTCGCGACTTTGTGGCTGCATAGCGCCACGACCGCTGCACTGTACGGGCTCAGACACGACGTCCATGCAAGAGGAACACACCCCACCCCACACCCTCGCATCCCTTCCTCCTCCCCGCCTGTTTTCCCTCCTTCCTCTTCCGTAGCCTCACATTTGAAACTCCAGATAATAGGCTTTGACTCCTGGCTGCACGTTTATGGGTCTTTTCATGTTATCTGCTTAGCTCATAGCGTGGAGCCGAAGAACACAGACTTCCAGTGACAGGCCAGCCAGTCAGCCGGGCGAGCCTGTCAGGATCTCTCATACACTAATGATTTCCCTTTAGTCTATTTTCTGTCTCATTGGCCGTTTCCTTCAAAAACAAAATTGCTCATTTAAATTCTCATGCCTGGGGCATTTTGGTCTTCAAATATTGTTGGAAAGTGAAAGGATTAGGCAAAATATGCTTTTTTAAAATGTTAATATATTTTCTGGTTCACTTTCTCCTCTGAGGCCAATTAGAGAATTTCTGCTGGCTGCATTAATGTCAAACTGACATCCCCAGCTATAATTACACTGTGCTTGAAACCCAACTTTCACTTGTGGGTAGATGAGTGCGCTTGGCAGTGACACAGAGCCTCGCTCTGCCAGCTTTTGATCATTTAATCATTGCTTTGCTTTTGCTTTTCTCTCTCTCGCTCTCTCTCTTTTCTCTCCTCCTGCCCCGTTGCTGCTCCTTCATTTCTCTCACCTTTATTTCCTCCTGCTCCTGAAAAATGTGTGTTGCCCCTTTCACTTTTTTGTTGCACCATGCTTTGCTCTCTCTTTCTCTCTCGCTCTCTCTCTCTTCTCTGTCCTTGTCTTTATTTGTAATCCTTTTTATCTAAGACATGAACTCACTCGCAGTGACATTAAAAAGAAAAATGATGCATAATAATAATAATGTACTAATTATGATTATTATTTCTTGTTTATTAAATACTTGTGAGACACATAAATACAAATAAATAAATACATACTATTGTTTTTTCCCCCAAATATAACAGCAAGAGTTGGTAACATGATGACACATTAATCTGAAAAGTGCTGAAAGAAACCACATTAATAACCATCCAAGGCAACTGAAGGTTTGGACAGTCCACAGTGAAAGTGTGACTTGATGGTGGGGGTGCGTTATGCTGAAACTCGGTGGGCTTTTTCAGGGACGTCCCATGCTTTCTTAAGCGCGCAGACAGGCACAGGCTGGAGACGAGTCAGGTTTGGAGAGCTGAGCTTGCCCTGGGTGTCGGGCTAAATTTGGATGACTGCCGTTAAGATCCTCAGTAAACAAGAGATATCCCCCATTTAGCCTCCAACAGCCTGTCAGATTTGATGCCTATCACAATAATAACCCAGGGACGGTTTTAAATTTGAGCAGACCTGTGTTGGACAAAATCAATCTGCCTTTTGATGGCTTGAAAGGAAATCACTTACACAGTTCGCCCAGTGCTTGCTCAGTGTCCACCCCCCCATCACTCTCCAAGCCTTTTTCTTCTCCTCTTCCCTTTCTCTCCCTCGTCTCTTGTTGGCTCTATTTTAGTCTTTCTTTGAGAGCTCAGGTAGGATAATAGGAAATGGCAGTGACCCCTCCTGACCCTTTGGTCACCTTTGTGAAGTGTGACCACCACAGGCACAGCATTTTAAGCATATCGGTGCAAGCCACTGCAATAATAAAGCCAACTGTGACTGTGTGGCAAAGATGGAAATAAAGGGTTTCATTGCAAAATGCTTTATAGGCCATTTGAAGGTTTTTTTCATGATATGCATTGTTGGGAATGTAATTCATACTGAAAGAATAGAGAAATAAAATGTTTTTCAGTATAAGTTTGCTGTTATATGTATATGTTATATGTGTTTTATTTAGTCATTTAGAACTAAAATAAATACAAATGAACATATATTTTTTAAATAAACATTATCAGAGTAATAAATTACGCCTATTTTAAAGATTAAGTATTTCTATCTATCTATCTATCTATCTATCTATCTATCTATCTATCTATCTATCTATCTATCTATCTATCTATCTATCTATCTATCTATCTATCTATCTATCTATCTATCTATCTATCTATCTATCTATCTATCTATCTATCTATCTATCTAAGCCAGCAAGCTATCCATCTAATATAGCTTCAACGTAAGGTCTAAACCTTATATAAATCCACACTGCATGATGTCTAACTACTCATGCAATGCAAACTTCTAGTGTGTTGTCTATGTTGTTGGTCATTGGTGTGTGGCCAGGCATGCATGCTTGGGGGCTGACTGTGAGTGACTGACAGCTTTAGTGATTAAGTGATTGTAAAAGACCCTTTTCCACTGTTACAACAACCTCGTAGAGGCCGGTGTATGGCAGAAGCATGCAAATCACTGAGCTCTCTCTCTCTCTCACACACACACCCCACAGACTAGCAGGGCAAACTAACAAGGCCAATGTGGTTCGGTCACAGCATATACTGCACAGCCCCCACCAAAGTGTCAAATGAACTCCAACAGTGTTCCATTCACTCTTTTAGTGGTTATTCGGGTCCACCTGGACTTATATGACCACTAAGTGTTAACAAACCACTGAGGTTTTTGTCAAAGAACAGATGAGTGACCGGTTCAATTACATATAAGCAAAATTACATTTTTATTTTATCTTTGTTTTAGCAAGGCTGATGCTCATATGCATGATGATCTCTGCATTTTAACATTTGATTTAAGTATTACATTGAATCTGTGATGGATATCTCACTCAGATCACTGTGTCTTCATACTGTATCCTTTCGATACGGCTTATTATTTCTCTTCCTTGTGTGTCTTTGGATTAATACCCAGGCCACACTTTAAATTAAACTTGAATGTCACATGTTTTATTACAAAGTAAATTCAGGCACAGGTGAAAGAGAGACAGAGAGAGACAGAGAGAGAGAGAGAGACAGAGAGAAACACTGTTAAGACCTGGTAAAAAAAACTGTAATATCGGGATCTAATAAGCTACCCTTGTAAATGTCACATTGCGCAAAGAGCACGAACCTTTTCACATGGGAGCTTCTAAAATATGATTTTCATGTTGATTTTTTTGACTCATAATATCATGTTCCTCTTCTCATCCGCCGGAATGTGATGTTAGACATATTTAGAGAGAGACGGCTAATGCGTCTACAGTCAGGCCAATGGTTTCTGCTTCTGGATGTGTTTGTGCAGGGCTGTAATCACTCTTTCCTCAGGTACACCACACCTGGGATTTAGTCTACAACACTTTCAGCTAATCCGTGACCTTGAGCCCACGTGTTAATATACTGGCTGCATGCATCTAGGCCTAAACTGTTATTAGTGCAAATACTCAAGAGACACCTGCCATGCAAAATGTGTTTTTATGGCCGCAGCGACTGTTAACTTTTCCACACAGTTCCCATTAATCACGGTTGCATTTAGCTTAATTGTAGCTCTATACAGTAGTGCTGCTGTAATTGTAGTTGTGTTAACACTGCTATGAATAGCGTTAGCTCCATTGAGTGCCACATTTGTTAATGAAAACTATTTATACTTAAAGAACCAGGCAATTATCTTTGTTGCTTTAACTACTTAATTAATGTAGCACAGGTACACTATACAGATATGAAAACTGTTGCCCCTTTTGACAGTTCACTCAATATACGGGCCTAAAATAGGCCCATGGGACATAACTGGGTTTAATTTTCTAGGCTGCTTGAAGAATAAACCTTAGCAATAAACCTTAATAGTCTCATTCTTCACACAGACTTTTATCAAGATGTGAGTTGTGGGCATTCTTTTGTTTATGGAAACACTGGAAATATCTACTGCAAGAAGGACAAACAATAAAACTTCATTTATATGTACAAAAAATTACTTTAATGACTTAAATTGCCCCTAATTTCCAAATGCTTTGAATTCTTCATTTAGGACAATCAGATTTGTTAGATGTAGGTGGGGCAGTCTGCCTTTTTTGAGGAATTAGAAAACATAGTTATACACGTACAAGTTCATTAAACAAAAATAATTTTAAAGAGACTTTTATTTCAATTGAGCTATACAAAATAATTAAGATTTATTTTAGATTATTTCTGTCACAACGTTTCCTCTCTAAAAGTTAATCAACCACGATTTACTTTCTTCTGGGTTTGTGCTGATGTGTTTTTTATTTAATATTTAATAATAATTTTAGCCCACCAGCTTGCATGTGTTTTTGCAAAGTGCAGGCAGCGAATCATTGTTTACAGTATCCGAGTCCCTACCGTGACTGCTGTGATATGTATGTCCACACACAGGGGTGAATCAATACGGTGCAAACTACAATTTCATTGTCCCATCATCGATCATGCCCCCCTGGCTAATCAGATGATACCCTGACTGGTTGCATTCAATTTGTTCCAGCAGCGCCCTTAAAACCTAATAAAGCGATTGATTGAGGCTCAATGAGGTTGTTGCAATTAGGAAACTGTTAATGAACATGCTGCTTTCGTCTCATGAGATTGACTGCCGTGTTCAGCCATCGCTTTGATTTTCCTCAGACAGAGGAGAGGAAATCAGCTGGCAAATAGATTATTCTCTCATAAATCCAGCGGGACCATATGTTTCTGGCCTGCGTGACAATTAATCTTTCTGACTTACCTTTTAAGGTCAAGCTTATGGTTCTGGTACCATTTTAATGCCGCCATGGTTTCCTTTAGTTTTCTACAGTGATTTAGATGATTGCTGGACGCATAGACTTCCTCACGTGTTGGGATAAACTACAATTAAACCATAATGCGCTGGTTTTCAGGACACCGATGTCTAGTTATGGACTAAATTGCAAGTGTTCAACCTTTAAAACTTATTTACGCCGGATTTAGGCTTTATTTAGGTCTGAGGGGCTACACCAGTCAATTGGAATGGAACACAAGTTTTGGTTACTTAAACAAAATAAAGTCTATATTAGGAACAGTCTTAATAAATTAGATATAGATCAGATAATTCTAAGAGGTATACCGACGTAGTACAAGGTCTACAGGTTCGCCATTAGAGACTATGTGAGAGCTTTGTCGCCGTCTTGCGGTGAAATCGAGTTTATGCTGGACCCGTCTCTGTACATTCGCATAAAAAAAACAATGATAATAATAATAAAAAAAATAGATAGTGAGAGGACAGGTATATCTTTTCAAAAATACAATGAACTTAAACATGAATTAAATATTATTTATGTTCACCCCACAGTCCAGTCTTCGTGATTTGCCACCAAGGATATAACAGCAGTCTATTTTCTTTATTATATTTAATATATTTTCTTTATATGTTTAAAATATTAAAAATATTTTTAATAATAAAATAATAACACAATAATATTTAATGAATGTCGTTGTTCAGGACTTCATTAAGAAGATAAAAGGAAAAGCATTTCAAATAAATAGTTGTTAAATTTATTTTAAACCCTGAAGTTTCTAAAAAAAAATAATATAAAAAAATCGTGTCTGGTGTAAAATAAATAAAAAAAATATTTAAATTCCGATGCAAAACATCAGTGGGTAAAGGTTTCCAATGATTCTGCCAGCAGGTCAACTTTTCTTGAGACACAGTATAAATTATTCTTACACATCAATATGACGTTTTTAAATATCCTATTCGTTTCTAATATCCGTATAAGTACGTATAACTACCAGCAAACTGTAAGAGCAATTTTAAAAAGTCGAATATAAATTTGATCTAACAGCACGTGTTTAAGGTGACATCTGTGATATTTTCTATAAAGTAAATAAAAAGCGATTAATGTTTTTAAAAAATCGGAGAGCACTGCCACATTTTTTAAAGCAGCTATCACACAATTGTACTAAATTGAGCAGAATTGCAGCAAATATGGATTTGCCTACATGCCTAAATCAGCCTACATGGATTTGACCTGCGAGAGAATTCAAGTGAATTTGAGGGAACAAACCTATGAGAGCAATCCCACGCAGATCCATCAGTAAGTTCCAGTTTCAGCCCCATCGGTCTCAGAATCGCTCTGCAAAACACACTCATAACAACAAACCTGTGAAAGAGGGAGCGAGCGAGCGCGCGCGTGTGTGCGTGCGTGCGCGCGGGCGCGCGGGTATGTGTGTGTGTGTGTGTGCGGTTCGGAAAGCTTGCCCGGTTGCTGAAAATGAGAAGTGCATCGCAGTTCGCGCTGGAAGCCGTAGCGGAGCTGCTGAAGGGAAGGAGACTTCGCTGCTTTGTGAGCTGCACGCGAGGTTTAAAAGCGCGGCTCAATCTGCGCCCACATTCAAATGAGCTTGAATATTAATTAGGCTCGTTATGACGGCGCTAATTAGGACGGAGAGGAGGGCTGATGGGGATCAGTGTGGCACTTCCTTTCAGTCCGCGGGACCTTAAAGCCAGGGTCCAGCATGGTGTTAGGCGCTGCCCCGTCTGTAACACATCCTCGTTTCTTGTTTTAGAGCCTCCGAGAGAGAGAAGCGAGGGTCTATTTTGGAGGAACATGCAGGCAGGAATAAAGCAAAGCAGCCGAGCAAAATGTCATTTACAATATTCCCCACCATTCTGGTTCCCTTGAGCTATTGAGAGTCATTGCTTTCACTCCAAAAGGCCCTGACACACACAATAACTATCAGCTCATCCCGGAGAGGGGGGCTGGAGCGCGAGCTGCTGCTCCTCCAACACATGTCCCACTCACTCACGTCAACGTCTTGCCAAAAATAAATAAATAAAAAATGAAACAAACAAAATAAAATCACAGTCATAATCTTGCTAAATGGAGAGTAGCTTTGGCCAACAATAGCGTTTTCCGCACCTTTAATTATTTTTTGTTTAGATTTCGCCAAGAAATCACAGCGCGCGCGCGCACACACACACACACAGGCTTTAGTTTATATAATTGTATACAGACTTCCAAACTTTAGCCTTTTATGTATAAAGACGTTATTATTAGAAATAAATAGTAAACATGAACAAATACCCATGATAATGCACTTAACGCCACTGTTTAGAGAGTCCGTAGTCCTTAGATCTGTGGCTAATTGTTAATAATTGTTAATAATTATCGTTCTGTTTATGCTGTTCTTTTTTAAAGAACATTTTAAACAGCTTAAGGCTCAATCTGAGACTGTAGACGGAGTTTACGTCTCAAAAAAAGGGAAAAAAAGAGCATTCAGATTTGTCTGAGTGGCTCTAAGAGGCTCTCTGATTGGTCGAATCAGGGTCCTGTCACGATCTGGCCAATGAAGAGAGAGAAGGGGGGAAAACACGAGGAGTGTGTTATAATAAAGGAGAAATAACACACACGCGCGCGCACACACACACACGTACACGCCGGGCCGTGACGTCACCGGAGGAAGTCATCGGCGAGCCACACTGGAAAGGATTTTACTAGCAAAAAAAGGAGAGAGAGAGAGAGTGATGTCGAGGAGTTTAGAGCCCCAGCGAAAAGCTCAACTTTAAGAGAAAAAGTTCAATGAGCAGAACAACAACAACAACAACACAAAAAGAAAAAAAAACAGGGACGTGGGAGCTTAACACACACCGCACTGCTGTCCACATTTCACACTGAATGTACGAACACCTTGGAGCGCAGAGCATTACACAGTTTCTGAAGGATTTTTTCTGCAGCTTTTTGCTTGTTTCTGAAATGTTAGTTCGCTCTTCTCTTCGCGCTGTTCGTTGGCTTTCACTTGGTGCGTAATTTGGCGACGGTCTTTACGCGCCGCTTTTTGTGTTTTTGTTTTTATTTTATTTTTATTTTTCTCCTCGCTTTGAACCAAATGGAGGAAAAAGTTGTGATGAAAGCTCCCTAATCGTCACCGTCCGACCACCATGGAAGGATCCAGCGGGTCTAGTTTCGGAATAGACACTATTCTGTCCGCGTCGAACCCCTGCACTTCTGCGCTCATGAACGGAGACTTTCGTGCGGATTACCGCGGACAGTCCACACCTTCCCCCTGCTCGGAAGTGGACACGGTGGGCACGGCGCCCTCCTCGCCCATCTCGGTCACCGCGGAGCCTCCCGAGCCGCACGGGCTCCTCCAAGACGGCCTTCATCACCACCACCATCAGCACCATCAGCACCACCATCATCATCCTCACCGCCAGCTCTCGCCGCAGCCTCAGGCCCCGCGGACTGCCACCTCCTCTTTCCTCATCAAGGACATCTTGGGCGACGGCAAGCCGCTGGCCGCCTGTGCGCCCTACAGCACGAGCGCCGCGGCGCCGTCCCCGCACCAGCACGCTCCCAAGGCTGAGGGGGGCGGAACCGGAGCCGCCGGAGGAGCCGGAGGAGCGGCGGATCCGTTCAGGAGCAAAGCGGAGCAGGAAGAGAGCAGGAGCAAAGCGGAGAAAAGAGAGGACACACAGGGAGAGAAGTGCAACGGTAAGAGGCTTAGTTAAAAAAAAAGAAATATCGTTTACAGGAAAACAGTCTAAGTTATTTTTTCTATATTATGTTTGTGCGCTGAAGTTCTCTTTCGCTTGTTAGTGTTAATTGCCACCGGAGTTCCAGTCATCCCACTATTGAAAACATCTAGTTTTAAAGGGTTCTTTAGTGAAATGCATTATAAGTTTAGAAATAAACATTTTAGGCCGAATTACATTTTATTTTAGTGTTTTGTTTACATCAATCATAACAGAAATATTTGTGATTGTGTCAGCAGTTAATACAGCCTCAATGTACACAGCATTTTAAAATAACTTGATTAATTAAAATGTATGTATTTTAATTTTTTTAGGAAAATGTTTCTCATCATATTTACTGGTTTATTAGATTCGATATAATATAGTAGTACAACTAACAACCATTACTAACTACCGGAAGAGTTTTAGTAGACTAGTAGCCGGTATGTAAAATATATTATATAGAAAATAATTCTCTTATTATTCAGGAAATATTTTATCTTATATAATTTTCTCACCTCTTCCTTCTATTTAGCAGCTTTGCGTCAGAGTGTCCGCAATGTGTACGTCAGATTATAATTATCTGTGTTGGTGATAGTGTCAGTCTCAGTGTTGAAATCTCTCACTAGGTCTGTGGTTTAATAGAAGCTGTTAGGACGATCATACGAATTTAATTAATCAGGTTAATTATTATTTATTGCATTAAATCAGATTCTTCTAATAGCGCTCAGTACAAATACATAATTCACTCTTTTTATGTTCTCATCACTTTTCCTTATTAAACACCTTAGATTGTCTAGTGTAGTTCAGATCCATCATTATGTAGTGTTTATACAGCTCAGCATTTGAATCTTAACTAGCTTCATGTTCTCGACATCTCAGGCCTGCTCTGTTTACTTTTACCTAGTTACAAAAAATATTTCAACATTTTAGCCACAGTTCATATTAAGGTCTACACTGAAATAATACAGTATTTAAGATTATGAATATAATAAGGTTCTTGAAAAAACGCACTACAATAATAATTCAACAGAAAATAAACGGAAGAAAAGCGCGCAGGCGCAAATAGGCATTTAGTTATAATTATTTGAGTAATTGTATTATTTTCCAGGTGTATTGTTTGATTTTTTGGTATATTTTGTGGAATTTTACGAATGTGTATATATATTACATTTTTTCCGTTCTGCTTGAAAATATTCGCCGTGTTCTGACACATTTGATATCAAACCTGATCTAAATTAAACTAATATTCTCCAATCTTTGTGTTTTATCTGGGTGCTTTTAGTTGTGTAAGAGGTTGAAATCACGCTGTCACTGAGCTCTCTCTGATATTAGCATAACAGATGTAAAGCCTGCTGAAGTTGCCCCGGTGCTGCAGCCTCCCTAGTGGGGCAATTAGAGAGATTATTGTTCTTCCTAGAGGGGGGATCATGGAGCGCCACAAAAACACTGCTACAAATAGAGATGGATTCAGCTATCGATTCTATACCTATTCTTTCTTTTATATACCAGTATCGCCTATTTTTCACTTCTCCTCTCACGCCGATAGAGAGTTTGAGTTTTTGTATCTCTTTGATAGCTTATCTTTTGTCAGTCTGATGCTGGCGGTGATGTTAACACTAATCACCAACCAAAAAAAGAAATAATCGGAACGAAATTAGACCTACATTCAGCTACATTCATTATTTCTAGCATTTAATGTCATTAAAAATCTGCAATGTAAAAATAGAAAGAAATGTCTCCGGAAATTATGAAGAAACTATTTTAAGTATATATATATATATATATATATATATATATATATATATATATATATATATATATATATATATATATAAGAAATATATTTTCGACTAAATGTTTTTTTCGCTCTTTTTCAGGCACTAAAGAAGAGGGGGATCGGGAGATCTCCAGTTCCAGAGACAGCCCCCCAGTGCGCACCAAGAAACCCCGAAAAGCTCGCACGGCCTTCTCGGATCATCAGCTGAACCAGCTGGAGCGCAGCTTCGAGCGGCAGAAGTACCTGAGCGTGCAGGACCGCATGGACCTGGCGGCGGCGCTCAACCTCACCGACACGCAGGTCAAAACCTGGTACCAGAACAGACGGTGAGACCCCCACTGCCCCGTCACCTCACACCATTACAGTACACGTCCTAATAATAATAATAATAATAATAATAATAATAATAATAATAATAATAATAATAATAATAATAACAATAATAATAATAACAATAATAATAAAGGTGGCACTAATCACAAGCGATTGCGATTACCGGGGTGTGGTTGCTACATGAAGTTATCTAAAGCAAATTATTTCAGTTTTGATTCAGTGCCAGTTCGGATTTTATTGTTGATTTCTTTAAATGAACATATTTTATCTATAAGTATTTGACAGGCACAGTTTTAATGTTCAATAATTATATAATTAATATTTTTAATGAGTATTTTTAGATATATATATTTGCAGCACTTTTTCAGCAAAGGCTCAGTTGTTTTATTGTAGGTTAGTTTCTTTATCTAAAGAGATTAAATAGACAATAGACTCTTTTTAAACTGTCTTTCTATTTTATTTTTTATTTTATTTCTCTCGTTTGACGCATTCAGTTGTAAAGTGCCTTATAATTAGTGACGAATTAATTTGCTTTTGTCCTGATTGTTGGTCTTATTTTATACTTTTTTTCGGTGAACATGTAAGAATCTCACGAGAATAACAAAACTAACAAATCAGTAATCAGCACTTAGTAATCATTATTCGCTTTTAATCATTTAAAGTAAAACGTCCAGCAACAGCATCTTGCACCATCTTATTCTGTTCAACCCCGAAAATAATTACAATAATCAATAATCAACTGTAGTTTATGTAGTCATGTAGAACAGCCAGGAAAGTTTGTTATTTTACACATAGGTCAGTTTTAGAGGGTTGTGTCCACACACGAATCAGTAATCAATAACCGAACCTCGCCTTTATTAATCTCGTCACTAATCACAGCTGGGTTTGCTGTGTCTCCTGCAGGACTAAGTGGAAGCGGCAGACGGCGGTGGGTTTGGAGCTGCTCGCGGAGGCGGGAAGTTACTCGGCGCTGCAGCGGATGTTTCCGTCGCCCTACTTCTACCCCCCGGGGCTGCTCGGGGGGGTGGACGGCAGCACGGCGGCGGCCGCAGCGGCGGCCATGTACAGCAGTATGTACCGGAGCCCCAGCGCGCCGCATCCCGCGCTCCACAGACCGCCGCTCGTGCCGCGCGTGCTCATCCACGGGCTCGGGGCGGGGGGGCAGCCGGCCCTCAACCCACTGGGGACCCAACACCCCCGGTAAAATTACCCAGGGGTGGCGGGGGGAGTTTATAATAAAACAAAAACAAACAAAAAAAGAACAATTTAATCAATGAACAAAGACATTGAGAGACTGCTGGAGGAAGAGGAGGATAGAGATGAAGAGTTTTTTTTGCAAAAGACAATTGAAAACTGCTTTATTGAAAAAGACGAAGACGGTGATGATGAAGATGAAGAAAAAAACAAAGTATTATTTAATATGGAGCAGCTGAACTCCAGTAAAAGGACTGATCACGTGACGGACTGTTCGTTTGTTTGTTCGTTTGAGTTTTTTTGGTTTTGTTTTCTTTTGTACAAATACACTTATACTAGTAAATAAACTTAAAAAGTTTATTAGACGGAAAGAAAGGGTTGAATAAAGACAGAATGATAAAGAAGAAGAACATGGGATGTGAGAGAGTTTGTGTCAAAAACGGCTGAATTAAAAAAAACATGAAGGCGCTAAAAATATTAATAATATTAAATAATGGAAGTTAATTTAATGCAAAAGGACACTGTAGTACTGAGCCATCTGCTCCTTCATGGCCTGGGAGAGATTTTTTCAGTTGCTGAATTACAGAGTTACGCCTCTAGTGAAAAATTAAAACGAAGTAAATGATATCAAATTATTGAAAAATTCTGATCTATTTTATAATCTAAAATTTGTTTAATCCGTTGTCTCTGTATTCTAACCGTAACCTGCTGTGTGATATTGATGTGCGGCTTTGCGCAGTTGGCTGGTAGAATGATGCTGGAATGCGCCCGTCAAGCGACCAGCCCGGAACTCAAAGCGCGCGAGAGTGCGAGTCTTCGAGCTCCAGAACAAGAGCGAGATGCGCCGGAACCGCTCCCACCATCAAGAACGCGCACAACGCGGACAGTTCTAGAGCTCTCTCACCACGCGAGCGCGCAACTCTAAAGCAGGTCCTTCAGCGCACTGCGCAATAATAATAATAATAATAATAATAATAATAATAATAATAATAATAATAATAATAATAATAGATTAGTGTAGGAATTAAAATGTAATTCAGAGTTTCTCAAAAGTTCTTTTTTATCATTTTATCGCTGCAGTGAATAAACCGCTGCACTCCAAAAGTGAAGCTCTGAAACAGATACAGCTTCCTGCATACATATCAGCGTTTTATTCGTGCTTCGGTGTGGTCGTTGATAAAGTTTTAGGTGTAACAGTGGGCCTCCGCATAAACTGCAGAGACACTCCTCCACAGACGCTTTGGTCTAAAAGGAAAGAAAACAAAGATACGCGCCACATCGAAATGAAAAACATAATTATCAAGTGCATAAAAAAGCTATGACATCAGGAAACTCATGCTTGTCCTCCCCTACACAACAACACAACTTTGAGTAAACCGACAGAAATAAAGGAATTTATAAGCACGGCCCCTTGCACATGCACGCGCTCCACCACTGTATTTAATTACATATTAGATCTGGCTCTTATAGTTTTACAGGGTAATCTAGTTAAGTCCAGCATGGCAAGCACGGCCCTGTAATAAGATTCCTGCACTATTAAATTCCACCTCAGATCCAGCTGCCAGGGTCAGGATTGAAGGGACAGTGGGCGTCTCACCTACTTTCGATAGTACAAAATACAGACAATGGCAAACCTGCAGGTTCTATAGAATTACAATTAGACGACACGTCCACTCAATACAAGTGTTGCTTTTTAGAGTTGAACTGATTCGAATTGGCTTAATTCCAACGCGCTCATTGGTTCAAGAACATATTGCATCAACACACTTTTTATCAAAAGTATGTAACATGAACAGCTGTAATTGCATGAAGTGATATATTTCATTCATGTGGCACCGATATACATATTTAAATTGGATACATTCAATACAGCACTTGTTTCAGAAACGCGAGCAAACCCGCACACCGGCAGAACTCGTGCAGAAACTGCGCTTTTTGCGCGCAAGCAGCCTAATTAGAGCTCACATGTATAATGTAGGCTAAAGGCCCCGAGGCTAACTTTGATTTTCTTTTTTTTATTTGCACCACCACTAAGGACAAATGTTTTACCGTGGGGGGAAACAGAGCTGCAACAAAAGAGTCGCGGAGCTAAAATTAATATTATTAATAACACCGTCGTGCATTAGCTGTTATCACTTCAACGGTTATGTTTTATTCTCCACTGTTTAATAGCTGTACAGTTTCGCACATTTTCGCCACGAATGCAACAATAAGCTACATAAAAGGAGATTTAATGTAAATTGAGAAAAACGTGCAAATTCAACATACAGTACATATTTGTCTAGATGGCACATCAACCGGTGCTTCGGATTTACAATAAACAATACAAATAAATAAACAACAAAAACGAATTTATTTACTAACGGTTATTATTATTATTATTATTATTATTATTATTATTATTATTATTATTATTATAGGAATTCACATGGATATAAAAGAAAATGTGTTGATTATCGAATAGATGTTAATTTATAGCAATACTTTTTTAGGGTTAAAAGTCCCATATGTTTATATATCACCCATGACAGAGGCCACGTCATATACCGCTATAATGCCTTGAGCAATAAAAGCAAGGGCATCACAGAGATTCATAGAAAGAGAAGCAAGAATACCAAAAACAGATTAAGGATTCTTTAAATGATTGTGTATTTTTAAATATCTTGCCTGCTGCAAATCCTGTCCTTCAGGTTACTACTTTTATTAACCCTCTATGGGCCAAAAATAAGTTCCCTTTTTAACCTTTGACAATAACTATTATGTTTAATTTAGCTTCAGGCTGATTTCCAAGATGAGAGAAAGTATGCAGAGGCCAAAGAAGAGTGAGCGCAGCCATGAAAAAAGGATGTCCATATGACACACGCATACATTAACCAGAACCGGTCGCCTTCTGAGAACCAGCCTGTGCCCTGTGTTTGCCTCCAGGAACCTGTGTAGGCTTTTGTAAGAGCCACATTTTTCCAACTGATAGTAAAATGTCTTAGTTT
The DNA here is from genome assembly GCA_021613375.1 of Megaleporinus macrocephalus. NCBI lineage: Eukaryota > Metazoa > Chordata > Actinopteri > Characiformes > Anostomidae > Megaleporinus > Megaleporinus macrocephalus. The sequence continues at coordinate 30,299,661 of CM038704.1, read as the reverse complement.
TTCCCTTAATGAGGTAAATTTGCTCATTAGCACAGAATCAGCTCTCACTTTTGTCTGGTGGGCTCACTCAAAGGACATGGCCACGTCCAGCCAGAATGAAGAAGCAGGTGGCCGGGGGTCACTGGATGAAATCTGAAAGGGTGCGATCACTTTTGTTGGGGTTGGGCAACATCAAGACACAGTGCAAGTGCTCACACTTCCCCACAAAACCCAGTACTGAGCATCTGGGTGTCCTTTTAATGATCAGCGGTTAGGTCCTTAATCTGCTCCCTTGGTGATGGCGAGGTGTCAGAGTTATGAATTTTAAGAGTGAATTTTAATGAATTTTAAGATGTCAGGATGAAGGCTTTTTGAAAGCTTCTGGTATTGGTGGAATGGATCCATCAAGATTAGATTAGTGGAAAGTGTGAATTGGAATTTTTGCAAAGAGGCCGAGATGTCTGCCAGGCATTGCAGTGAAAGCCTATGCTTGCATAAATTTCAAGCATGCAATTAGTGCTAAATGTGTGAAACTGACTAATATGTCAAGCGTATTTATCAGAAAACACCCCCAGTAACCATGCTGACCATCTGCCTATACTTTTGTTGCCGGATTTTTATCAGACTTTATGGCTCTATGCTCCCCACTTAAATAGGCACTAAAATGCCTTTTTTAAATACCGGCCTTAATAATCCTTAAACTAATAGCAACAAATTAATGATCGGTTACAACCAACTGTTGCTCAGATAAGATCAGTTTAACTGAAAGCATCACGTAGAAAGTAAAAGTTCAGCCATTATTTTACGATATGTAACTTAAAATAGTAATTATAAAATAGAACATAAATGTTCTTGTTTAAAAATGTGTCTTGTATTGGGCCTTACTAACCCTAACCAAGCCCAAACACCCTTATCCTACCTCAAAATGAGAAAGTACATATACTGACACATATGTGGGGAAACTGAGACCATCAGCTTCCGTAAAGGCATCCTTTCTATCCCTTACAATTAAGCAGGCTATTTTTGACCCTGAAGACTGATATATGTGAATGATCTCTGTTCTGATTGGCTGCCCTTTTTTTTTTTTGGCTGCCTCATTCAAAAAGCAGTCCAGGCTGAAACACTCCTTATAACTTCGGCTAAACTGCTGTAGGTTGAATGATGCATATGTGTAGATGTGTTTAAGACAGACTTTATTGCAGCTTAGTTTCTATATATAGACTGCATGCAACAAGAATCCAATGGTATATTTGAGCACTTGAACAGTTTTTATTTCAGAATAGCGAGGTAACATCAGTTTCAGTGATATGGGCTCAAATTATACAATTATTCTTTTCTTTTGATAAAACTTCAAAGCACAGATATATGCGGGATGTCAAAGCACAGATTTCACTGCCAGGCAGGAGCTCCTTGCTGTTTCTTGCTGCATCCCATTGGTCATGACAGTTGCCATGACAGGTCCTGGTTAGTGTAGAAAATTAGTAGCCATTGATTAATCACTGCCAAGCATACCCAAGCAATGCTCTCTGAAACCATCAGTGAACCAATAATCAACAATTTTACTTTTAAATTGTCTCATACATAGAAGCACAAGAATGTTTCACACACCTCTAATACGATTTTAGTATCATTATTAAGATTATAGAATTCGAATGAATACCCTCAAAGAAATACTGCGATTAGTTATTTTTTTATTGTAGATTAGCCGGTCAACTAGCGTCTTGAATACAGCACCTTGTGTTCACTTGAGTGATCTGTTAAAGAAGACATAGATATTTTCTAATAATGCCACATATATTAATGATCTGCTCACTAAAATAGACTAGCTCCATCATGGACTCCCATAAATAAGCTGATAGTTTAATTTTAATGTGTCTGAAGTTCTTCACCAATTTAAAATGCTCAAATATGCACCCACATAATATTGACATAAAATTCTAAGCAGTCTTAAAATACTGATGCGCAGGACGTCAGCTCAGAGCTAATTCATTTAGACTGAACTTCATGACCTTCTGTTAGGAAGAAATAGAGAAGATCTTATGAATCTTATAGATGTTACAAAAACATAACCCCATATCAGTCAAGCCATCTTAATAATCCTTTCAATGAATTATTGGTAGCAGCAAAAATTGTTAAAGGAAAGCATACATTTTTGAGTGCTATTATTCTGTCAACTTTCTTTGTACCAAGTGAACGATGTATTGGGGGCACTAGTTAGTGGGCTAATCATGAGGTGTCAATATTGCATATTGCTGTTTTTTTGTTATACTCATGTCTAGTCGACATGCCAAATCTACCAACAAGACTGTGTGTGAGAACTTTGTTTATTTAAAATGAACTCACTCTATTCACCCATTCAGGTACCTTACCCAGTTATTGACCTGGCAGTGACACTATTTCAATTAGAAACAAATATTTTTATAAATATAGTGACACAAGTAACAAATGACTTTGACAATGGTGTCACCAGCCTCTGTCACCAGCCTCTGCAAAGGCAACGGGTCAGAATGTGGGATAAATAAGAGAAAATGTCTTCATAATTATGAATGTCAGTAGCTTCGCAGCAATTATATACATGTGCTGCACAGGTGTTAACACTGAAAAGTAGCCCTTGCGAATGAGAAGCTAACCGGCTGTCGCGGGTTAACTCTTGTTTTCCTGAACCCCCTATTCCCTCTGCTGCTCGGTCCTGCCAGGTATGTGGATGGGAAACTTTGTCACAGTGTCCTGAGCCATCATTTCATCAACTTCCCCCTGTCTATTCGGCTACAGTCATCTTCCTGCTCCCATCCTGACACTCAAGCTCGTCCGTGACATCTCTGCTGAATGATGCATTAGCCGAGTGCTATCATGGTTTAAACGCTCTCATCATTTCAGCAAATCCAGCCTTTTCCCCTTCTCCTTTTTCTGCTCAAGTGATGGGACAGCTGATGGCGGAGAAGTTCTGCTAGCTTTCAAGTTTCAAACCAGGCACCGTCACAGCGCGTGCGGCCACATGAAGTGGGGGGAGGTTGGGGGGGAGAGTAGAGAGGAAGGAAAGGGAAAAAAAGAAAAACCTCTGTCAGCAGCAATGTCAAAAGCTTCAATTTTTACCAAGCAATTAGAGGTTTCATCATCACCGAGAGGTGTCAGCATTCATTACGCCTCAACAACAGCTAATTGCTTCAAGGTTAAAATTACAGATCTGACAGCATTATATTTTAAGTGACAGACTCCAGTTCTGTGGTGCTTCAGACAGAGAGAAAGAGAGCGGTGGGAGAGATGGGTGGGGGGTGGGAGTACAAATTCCACATAAAAAACATTGCACTAAAATTGTGATCAATTGCAAATGATTGATTCCACCGAAACGAGTTGAATAACAACAAGAAGGACCTCAAGACGCAGAGTGTTCTGATGGTGTTCATTTGTCCCTCTCCTCTTCTAAACAGCCTAATGGTTACTAAATGCAGAAAGAGTATTATGAATTAATTTCTAGGAGCCTGAACTTATTGTTAAAAAGACTTCGCAACCCCAAGGCTCGGTGCAGTTAAGCTGGTCAGCACCTTCACTTGCTCGCCATATCCCTTCTACAAACAATGCCAAAGTCAGTGATGCACTGAGCAGGTTTTCCTTTTCTTTCTCTTTTTGCAGCCTAGGTCTGGCTTTCGCCCGCAGTCATCGAGTGAGCCTAGGTGTATGTACGAACTCCACTTCAAATTAGGAAGCCCGTGCGGAGGGCAAAATTGAGCGTTTTTGAGCAAAATGAATTATAGATTGGCACATTCACGCTGGGGAGCGGCTGGAGTCATTTCTTTCAAGTGAGCAGTTGTTTACCCTTCGCTTTTTTCCCGCTCTTCTTAAAGTGGAATACCTGATCCTTTGAACTGATTGTTTGTTTAACCGCTGTTGGGAACGGAGAATCCCTGAGGTCTGAGCAAGTGTTGATCTAAGATAGGATTTAAAATCGTCTAATGAGGAACTCTTTGGATAATTAGCGCAGGCAGAAATGCTTGTGGATAATTTGAGTACTTCACCACACAGTTCAGGGGAAGGGCGGGGGGATGAAAGAACAGAGAGAAAACGAAAGAAAGGGAGAGAGAGAGAGAGAGAGCAGGGTTAATGAAAATTATCACATCAACTTGGTCTCTCTACCTTTTGGTGTTATCCTTTGTTCTGTTCTGACTGCGTCATTAGGAGAGCAATGGAACAATTAACTGTGCGGTTCATGGAGGGTCTCGGGCCCAGCGGTGGAGAGCTGCTGGGCTGGGTTCAGCTCCGCAGTGGTAATTAGACACTTGGAAGTGTCGGTCTGTGAGGTCCATCAGGAAATGAGGCGGTGGCACAATGCCTCTGGGGAAATGACAGCCCATCCCTCGCCGTACCCAAACCGCAAGCCGCAGGAGACCACAAACAAGAGCTGTGCCCAGTTTAGACAATCATACAAGTTCTGACTGGCTCTCTGAAGAAGAGAAGCAATTTGGTGGCGGGTGTTTTCCATGATCGATATGTCTTGGGCTGGCCCGAGGACACCGAATGGAATTTTCATTTTGCATGAAATCCTGATTGACTGCAAACACGTGGCCACTTCGCTTCCCCAAACCATAATTTGCATTAGTGAGTGACCACATTCTTGATCACACTGCTGATTTGTGTTGCTGGAGAGCTAAGAAAGTGCACCATAACCTCCCATCAGATTGTACGGTGACATCGTGTGAGAGGAAGCCCGCATAGATTATATCCTACTTTCCACCACCTTGTTTGTTGTTGTTTTTTTATTTTTTTCTTTCCCGTCCCTCCCTCCCTCGCCTGACGGAGTGGAGCGAGGAGTGCTCATGCCATGTCAGAGTTAATTACATTTTTAAATTGAGGTTGTCTTTGGGCCAGCTGCTGGGGAAGAGTGACAAAGCTAGGCTATTAAGTGCACGGAGGGTGTGAAGAAATGGGGCTGAGACGAGTTAGCGGATACCTGTGAGGTACAAGCTCAGGCTTGCTGCATGGCAGAGATGTGATTAGGAGCTGGCGTTAAGCATCAGCAGGTCCTCCTCCAGCCCTCTTCATCGCACTGGAGATCCAGCTAGAAAACAAGTTGTTGATTGGTGCTGAATTGTCAGCTGTTTTTCATGACATGCAACTTCCCAGGCCTGCGAGTACTGGCAACCGCGCCTGGGCCTATTTATATCAGCTCTTCACACCTGCTACACAGGCAACTGAAGTGGTAGGAAAGGTAAGAAAGCACTACTACAAGTTTGTTGGTGACAGTGGATCCTCTTGTTATTTCAGCCCAGGGTTCATCCAATGCTGGGTTTCTCACTGGCTGTGGCAACAAGCCTATTCAATAAGCCTCTCACCATTGGCGGAGGGCATTTTTCCTTGTTACCCGTAGCCGGTAGACGTCGGCCTCTGAGTTTCCAGGAGCAGCTAAACAAAACCGACCAAGTCTCTCCCAGGACTACAGGGATGCTCTTTTTAACCAAGTTATTTTTCTTCATGGCTTCACAAAGGGACTGGCCCCCTCAGCTGAAACGATTTGCAGTTCACAATGCATCAGCTTAACCAGTCAGGTCAGGTCAAGTTGAGCCACACAATGGATTCAAGTCTCTCACCCAAGACTGCTCTAAACCAACTCCCCTCAGCACCACGAAACAGTGTTACACAAACAAAGAACCACACTCAATGAGTATGCGTGCTATTTTACACATCCCAGGAATGGAAATAAGTAAGAACATCAATAGCATACTCCAAATTCTAATTTGCGAAATTACACAAATAGATTGTTCCAGGCTCAGGACAATTTTGCTCACACATCAAAAAAAAAGTTACTCTTCTACCTCAAGAAGTTCACCATAAATGTCCTTTTTATACAATTAGATGAAATGGTGTATTACAGATACAGAAAATGAATATGCAGGTGTCCTTAATCCGCCCACTTAAACTCTGCAATATGTGTAGCTCAGAAACACTTATAGACTAAAGGACAGTAGCAAAAAAGATCTAAAAGTAGAGAAAACCGAGTCTGACTTTTTAATACAAAAATTTTATCTGAATTGCCATCTTAAAATATTGAGAATAAAAGTGTCAAAACATTACAAAATAAATTCTGAAAGGTTTTAAAGGCTGTAAGAGATTCCAGATGCCACCAAAAGCCAAAAGTGACAATTAGTGCAAACGGCAGGCCGGGGTTTTCATATCAAAACAACAGACTTACAAACAGCCTCACTAAAAGGTACAAAAGAGCCTGCTTGTTTCCCATGCTCTCTGTAATACACAGAGTTAGTCCTGAGGCAGCCATGGCACTGTTTCGCAATTCCTGATTGGGATTTCATCTATTTATCTAGCAGAGGGAACTACAGTAAATGACAACTCCTGAATATGATTATCTTTTACTGTCAGTGTAACACCTTCAGGCTATTAGTTATATTACAAATTACTAATTCATATATTTATTTTTCTTAGTGAATTTTACAGTCCTTACTCTCACAAAACATCTGTGATTCCCATAGCAAACGCACAGACAGGGTTAATTCTGTTTACCTCTAATGCAGTTCTGAGTTCTATATTTATTAAGAGCATTTTTAAGCTTGGCATAATATTCAGCTTTGTGGAAAGTCAGATCGCAATTCTGTTCTAATGCAAGGAAGTTATTGCAGAGATGTGTTTTAATAACTTGATGTGGAGTAGATTAGAAGGAGAGGGTTTTATGAAATTAAGACCTTTTAACAATCGGAAGATTTGATTCCACGTTTATTCAAAAGATCTTATTGAAATTTCTAGGGGTGCCTAAACAATTAATTCAAACTTTCATGAGCAGGGATCAAACCTGAATTCCTTATCCTATAACCGAGCTAAACCCAGTGGATATCCTATTCCATCCTCATGCAGTAACAGCATTATGTTCAGACCACTCATTGCTACAGTTCACTGCATACCAGGTCGCATGACCTATAACAATATCTGAACTGAAAATCACTCTAGTGATTAATTGAAAATAATTCCAGCTACTATAAATACAAGAGTTGCATTTCTTTACTTTTCATTAGTTGGATACTATATTTAATAAAGTTATATCGTACTAATTGGCTTTTTGTGTATGTAAAATGTAAATATCTTGACTTCAAATAATTAAAGATAATTAATCATGATAGGCTGTGTTGTATTGTGTTTGTGCTCAGTTAAACCCATTCAGGTGCTTCAAAGTGTTCACTATGCAATCCACTAAGAGGCATTGTTTATACATTTACCATACTTTTAAAGGTGTTGGCAACAGTCTTTCAGAATATTGATTTAATATCAGATTGTGTACATATAAATTCACATGTAAATGCTCAAAAGCAGTCCTGGAGACTAACCGTCATACATATTCTTCCTTGGTAATATGTCCACTCCAACTCCATTAAGGCTTGATGGATCAGTGAAGTAATCTAACTTCTGCAAATGACAATTTTGTTTTCTTATGTCAGTTATTTCAGTTGTGCTATGGCAGATATTGCAGGTGTAAATGCTGTTCTGAACTATATTTGAGTGTTTGAAGATTTAATCAGTAGATCAGGTGAGAACCCCCCAAACTCGGGTCAAACATGAATAAATATCTTTATTAATCTATCTGGTGACAGCGTCTTTCATTTGCGCTCTTCAGCACAAAGTTAGATAATTATTGGTGCAGCCTCTGGATAACAGGTTAGGAGGAGCCCTTGGAGTCAAGGATAAGATTATTAAGATGAAATCACCTTTACACCTTTCCGAGCGTGGCTGTCTTTATATTCACATATTAGTATGAAATGCTGTTAGGTTTGGGTGCTATGGGGTTTTCTACATGTGAGCCTTTCTACTAAAACTGAAACTAAAGTATTCAGACATGGTTAAGGATTATGACATGGTTTATTTAAACCCAAGGCATTCATTGATATAATAATTAGATAATATTATTAGAACAGAGTATTTTCTTTTGAGACTTTTTTATTTCTTTTAAGGTGAAGTTGAAAGCTTTATCCCACATGTTTATGTCACTTCCCAAATATAAAGAGTTTAAAGTCAGACTGTATATCTGTCCCACATGGTCAACAGTTAGATCCCAAAAGTCTGAAAATCAGTGTGTAACAATAAAAACTGTCAATACTGTCAAAATCAAATATTTTGTATTTTGTAAATTTTGTTGTTGTGTTTTCATGGAAACTATTATGATTTTATGAGAGCACAACTGCTCAAAGCTGTTATGCTCCAAATTAGGTAAAATGTCACTACCATACATTTACCACAGAAAGATCTGTAAAGCGTTGATAGCAATGTGAGCGCTTTGGTACTGACAGAATGGAGTGTTTAATCGTTTATTTTAATACAATAAACATAATTAACACATAGGGTCAAGCCAAGCAAAAACATTTTAGTCCAAAGTTCAAGTCAGTTCAATATTTGTTTTGAAGTCTGACATTAAGCCAATTAATCAGAATCATCCATGTAAATGTAGTCCAGTAATTTAAGAGTACTTAAGATAACATGTTATACATGCATGCACCCAGCTCGACTCTAGCTTATTTAAAAGTGAAATAGGAGCAGGAAGCCCAATATCATGACAAATCAGTCCACAGTGCTGTCTGCTAGTGAGGGAGGGCCAATTACAGCCACAGTGCTGTGATAATAACGGGGTAATTGCTTGTTGTCAGCAATATCCACTTAAGGCCCAGTGGCCTCGGGTAGCAGACAACATCTCTCGCTCACGCTGAGAACAAAGACTACAGCTGAGCTCGCCCTCATTTGGCCATGCTCACACTGGTTTCGACTGAACAAGCCTGTAGGGTGTGCATATGTGTGTGAGAGAGAGAGGGAGAGAGAGATGCTGCAATAATAAAATGCAATAAAAGAAATGGCCATTAAATTATGCACGTTTAACATAGGTGCATTTTCCTCGTCTATAAGCAAGAATAACTACACATCTCAAAGACAAAGCGTCCAACACAAGAGTGCTCAATCAAACGTTTACAAGCAGACCCCCTTACACACACACACACACACAAATACACTCTGTAAACACACAAGCTCACGCAATCCTCCCCAATGTGCATCCTCCCGGCAACAACAATGGCGGCAGGATGTGGGAGACGAACATCTGATTTGTCACATTTGAAACACTAATGTTTAAACCAAAAGGAAGAGCACACAGTAATGTGTTCATTCATCTGCATAAATACCACCTGTCCCGGCACAGACAGCTCCTCCAGCAGAGAAAGTTTAGTGGCAGCCCACGCGCCAGCCAATCAACGCCGGCCCAGCTGTGGTTCCACGATCCTAATCGTTTTCAAGTGTCAGAAAGTGCTCAGAGTGGCGCTGGCGGTGCTGGAGAGAGAATACTTTCATTTCATGTCATCCGCCGGTGAGACGAAGAGGCGACACGCTAACACAAAGAAAAAACAGGGCATACAAGCACGATTGACATCCAGCGGTAATTTATGCTGCCCCTTTATTTACGTGCGCTCGGATCCCATATATTCCCCAAGCCCTGCTTGAAGGGTAATTTGGAGCATATCTGGCATCTTGCAGACCTGCTTTGTCAAAAAAAAGAAGGAGAAGAAGGAATGTCATTTGTCTCAGGCGTGTGCGATGAGTTATCAAATTCCATACTTCCATTGATCACAGTGACTCCTTTTATAATGTTATCATCGCAGGAACAGCTCTTTAATGCCAGAGACCCTGTTTATTTGTTTGTTTGTTTTTTCGTCTGCTTTCCGCAGCAGAGCCAGAAAATCGGTCTGTCATAATACCTACTTTAACTACGTTTCCGGGAGTTGAATATTGTCCTCATGCTAAGGTTCTAATCAAAGGCTGGAGCGTCTTTGGTGACAGCTTGCCAAGCCACGGCAGAGACATGATCATTGGCAGAAAATACTTTTAACATCATTAGCCAAATCCCTTCATATGGAACCAAATGGACAGCTTTAGGAAACTGACCACTTTTTTTCCATCATAAGACACAACGGACGTCCTGACGACAGTCTACACAAACAATAAACTCTCAATAAGAATATCTCAGCTACTCGCTACTGGAAATAGTTTCCATTGAATAAACATGATTTCCACAATTGTAATAATAATGAAAATGATAATAATTAAAAAAACTTTGGTTTCCTTACCTGTCTTTTGTGGCCTCAACAAAACCACCAAAAACTAGAAATCATGGAAATGTATCTCATGCCAGATCTTGTTATTTCTTTCCATTGTGGAAAAAAACAGAAATCAAGTGCACATTGCCTTTGATAGAATTAATGACGGAAAATTGTCAATCATGTGTTGTTATGGAACTATAATGTATATAATAGCCCTCCACTCTACCTGATTCCTCTTTCAAGAGAAGCTTTTAGAGCCAGAATTGCAGCCAAGTCATACAGCCGCTGTGGAAATCATAGGGGACACGAAAGAGGAAGAAAGGAACAATTAGAGATCATTTGAGGAAAGAAGCTTTCTATTGCTTTCAATCCAAGGGCTTTGTCTTTTGTTGACCCCTCTAAGAGCGGGGGGAAAGAGCAGGAGGGCACGTCTGAGATCCAGAAGTGGAGACTCACATATCTGCCTCTTTCATCTAGCATGGAGGAGAGAGGGCACAAACACCAGTGTCCGGCATCCACTTTAATCAACTTAATGCAACTGGCAGTCATCATGGGCTCCAAGTCACCTACAAAGAGCTCCACAGATGGAGGTCTGAGAGGGGCTTTCAGCTGGCCTTGTGGCCCAACATGGCGTGGAGTGCCTGGGGCACAGGTTCAGGAGAAGACAAGGGCTGCAGGACATGGGGGCGTCACTAAGACAACCCGTCAGCAAAGACATGCTGGTCCTCTTCCTTTTTACTTCTTTCTTCCTCCCGAGTCCTTCCTCTCTCGCTCTCGCCGCAACAGTCTCGTCTATACAAGGGCTACGAGGCACTTCTGATATGAAGTGTGGGTGATGGACCTTTGTTTAGTTCAAAGGTTTATACCTCTTTATTCCAGTCCCTTTGTGGATCCTCGGGCCTTGAAATATGTATCACTGTCCCCCTTTCATTCTCGCCATCTAAAGGGGGAGGGAAATCAAAGCTCAAAGTTTCTCCGAAAGTCAGTTTGAAACCCGGAGTCCACATAATGTCATCAACTGCTAACCTACTACCCAGAGTAAAGGCACATAAAGAGGCCTTATAGTATCTGCCCATACTGCTAAAAATTACCACACCTAGAGCAAATGGAACAGTTTATCATCATTGACAGAACAAATTATCTTCGGAGGCCTAAAAGATAATGTAATTCTTCTCTGGGTTCCTCAATGGCTAATGAGTCCCTATAACCAAAAGTAATTCTTTGCACTCAGTCAGCTGTCTTCCATCATGGAGCAAAGCCTAAAGATCCTTCACCATAGATGTGTAGCTGTACTATCTGAAAGGGAAAGTAAATCAGGGAGAGTTTCTCCAAAAGGTCAGTTTGAAACCATGAGTGCACATATTGTCATCATGTGCTAACTTGGTCCTAAAAGAAGCAATGCATTACATACTGACTCGGTTCATCAATGACCAATGAATCTATAAAACCGAGTCTATTCTCCTCTCTCGGCCTACAGTGAACCAACACAACGTGAGACCCAAAAGCTCTTCAGCATACATGTTTGACATCAGCATTCAAATAACTTCTGATTTGTCAATGGATAATTCTTCACTCCTTCTCCAGTCATCAGCTCTGCACACGGCGAAAAAAAGTTGGTGAAGTTTACAGTATTTCATCTGTAAAAGATACTCAAGTTTTCTTTGACGTGTTTAGTAACTGTTGAGCAAAAATTGTGTAGTGTCTCCTTTTGAAAATCACCTCCTCTTCCGATGTAAAGCTACAACAACATTTTGTGGTTGGCTATTTTGTATGTCATTCAAGTGAACTTTTCTATTCAAAGTAAGCAGCTCTTGATCACAATAAGTGATGAAATGCAAAACATGTAAAAAGTGATGCTTTAAATGTATTGTATTTAAATGTATATCAGTTGCACATGAATATAATACACTTCATCAATACTAAATATAAGGTAAAATAAACATGATAATTGTGTTCATGTATTCAGTGTATAATGTATACCAATGTGTAAACTGTAAAGTAAGTAAATTTTAATGATGATGTATGATATCATAGACCACTCCAACTGGGATTTCAGAGAATGTTTCTTTAAAATTATGTGTGCACCTTGAGCACATATATCTTTATTGTCTTCTAACCCACTTAAAGGCACTTAAAGAAGCATTACACACTGAATATACAGTATCTGCCCACAGTGTAACCAACTGCTACACCTTAGAGCAACAGTTAACAGATACCCATTGCAGCTTGCTGTGATGTTAATTCCAGAGAGCTGCTGGCACAGACTTTTTAGCATATATGTTTGTGACATCCTGGGCCACTCCGCCTCAGCTGTCTGACTCATCCTTAAAACAGCCATGGCCCAGCGGTTCATGCATGGTCATCTCTCTGGGAAAGCAGACACAATGGGGCCTGGGCTTTCTCCACGCATGTGTGATCTGACAAACTCAGGGGAGGAGTAGATGAGATTAGGGAAATGGGAGCTCCATTGCCACCGCAACGAGACAGCTAATGAGGTCCCACAGTCATGACACCTCCAGCAGACCATGCACCTAGCATACATGGCGCTCTACGTGCCAAACACTGATCTTACAGTAAGCCCACTAAAGCTGCTCTCGGCCATGAAAAGCTTCTCGGTATAAACACCAGAGCTGTCACCAATAGCAGCTGCTGCTTAGGCTCTACTGAAAGGCTGATTAGCCTGCCAATGGAGCCCTCAGAAAGAGCTTGCTTCTCCAGCTCAGCTCCTCTAAAGATCTCCCAGCACTGATGTATAGCATTAGATCAGGACACCTACTGTTAGTCAATTAATTCAATGCCTGCCACCAGGATGTCTCTCAAAGTGCATTGTGTTGGACAGAGAACAGTGTAAGCAAAGATTACATCAAGGCTTACCACAACAGCTTGAAGGAACAACTCGTATCAGCGAAAGACAAACTGATGGTACATGTAATTCAGTTTATTCAAGTTTTAAATGTCTTTCAGCTCAGAAAGAGGTATTTACTTCCATTCATTGCATTTGTTTAGGGTTTTAACTAGTCCTAATAAATTTGGTGCCAGTTCACTGAGTAAACATTAGGTTAATATTAAGGTTAATTGTGCGTTTTGCTATATGAATTCAATCTTTTGGCCCTGATCTATCACAATAAGCAATGAGAATGTATTCACAGGGTGAATGCATTTAGTCTACTTTTATACACCATGCATGATGTTTCTGCAGCTTAGCACCCACGTCCATGTCTGCTAGCAATCAGGCATAGCACTGGAAAAAAAAAAAACAACATGTGCAGAGGAGGGCGTTATGAAACAACTTATTTGGACATGAACAAACAACACATTTGATAATGATGTGCTTAATTGCTAATACCAAATAAGCACATCATGAAAGTGAATAGCAATACATTTCACAGATCTCACATATATGCTAGAAAAAACTGGAACCGTATTTTTACAGGTGGCCATCAGTTCAGTACTGAAGGCTCTAATTTTATGGTACTTCAGTATGTTCTTTGTTTATTTTCACACGTGCAGTTGAAGCCAATCAGAATTTAATGCATCCTTAACTCTTCCAGGAAAGATAAAATCACTAAGAACTATTACATGAGCAATAAATGCATCAGAATGTGAAGTAGAAGAGTCAAAATATGTGTTGATTGTTATGTTAGAATGAATAACTTTGTAAGGAGTTTGCAGTAACACTTCACTGTAGGGTACTGATCACAAACCTACGAGCCACTTGCATAAGCTTGTCATGACAGCTAACATAAACCTACATAATTGTTTATTAAAGCTTCGTCCAATAGGAATCTTACTATAGGTTACATTTGCTATACTGCGGGTTACATTGCTATACTATAGGTTACATTGCTATACTATAGGTTACATTTGCTATACTGCGGGTTACATTGCTATACTATAGGTTACATTGCTATACTATAGGTTACATTGCTATACTATAGGTTACATTTTCTATACTATAGGTTACATTGCTATACTATAGGTTATATTGCTATCCTATAGGTTACATTTTCTATACTATAGGTTACATTGCTATACTATAGGTTACATTTCCTATACTATAGGTTATATTGCTATACTATAGGTTACATTTTCTATACTATAGGTTACATTGCTATACTATAGGTTACATTTTCTATACTATAGGTTATATTACTATACTATAGGTTATATTGCTATACTATAGGTTATATTGCTATACTATAGGTTACATTTGCTATACTGTAGGTTACATTGCTATACTATAGGTTACATATGCTATACTATAGGTTACATTGCTATACTATAGGTTATATTGCTATACTATAGGTTATATTGCTATACTATAGGTTACATTTGCTATACTGTAGGTTACATTGCTATACTATAGGTTACATTTGCTATACTATAGGTTACATTGCTATACTATAGGTTACATTTGGTATACTATAGGTTACATTTGCTATACTATAGGTTACATTTTTACATTTGCTATACTATAGGTTACATTTTCTATACTATAGGTTACATTTTCTATACTATAGGTTACATTGCTATACTATAGGTTATATTGCTATACTATAGGTTATATTGCTATACTATAGGTTACATTTGCTATACTGTAGGTTACATTGCTATACTATAGGTTACATTTGCTATACTATAGGTTACATTGCTATACTATAGGTTACATTTGGTATACTATAGGTTACATTTGCTATACTATAGGTTACATTTTTACATTTGCTATACTATAGGTTACATTGCTATACTATAGGTTACATTTGCTATACAATAGGTTACATTTTTACATTTGCTATACTATAGGTTACATTGCTATACTATAGGTTACATTTGCTATACTATAGGTTACATTTGCTATACAATAGGTTACATTTTTACATTTGCTATACTATAGGTTGCATTGCTATACTATAGGTTACATTGCTATACTATAGGTTACATTTGCTATACTATAGGTTACATTGCTATACTATAGGTTACATTTGCTATACTATAGGTTACATTGTTATACTATAGGCTACATTTGGTATACTATAGGTTACATTTGCTATACTATAGGTTACATTGTTATACTATAGGCTACATTTGGTATACTATAGGTTACATTTGCTATACTATAGGTTACATTGTTATACTATAGGCTACATTTGGTATACTATAGGTTACATTTGCTATACTATAGGTTACATTGTTATACTATAGGCTACATTTGGTATACTATAGGTTACATTTGCCAACATTTCTAAATATTAATGTAGGGTTATGTCAGTTGTCATGCCAAGCTTAAGTAGGTGCCACTCATGAACAGTGCTCTACAGTAAAGTGTTACTGAGTTCACCATAACATGACAAGCTAAATAGGAAGCTAGCATTGTTACTATTTATGCTACCACCTACAGAACCAGTGTTTAAAGGGGAAATGGGTAAAACTATAATAGAAATAGGGTTCTATCTCTATTTCTCTTGTGAGAAACTTGTGGCTAGGGCATCAGCCCAAAAATCCCATTAGGCGGGCCAGGCCTCATTGTGGTGAAGGTATTTGCAATGAAGCCTGTCTCAATTGCCGCAATACAATAGCTCACTGCCAGCTGTTTGCATTAGACATTAGCCTCTTTTACTAAGAATTAAGAGCTTTTAAGAAGACTTCTCTTTTTAAAACCAAGAAAAGGTAATATATTTGTGCACAAACCAGTCTCACTCACCCAATGTGTCAGAGCTGGTGTTTTCTGCTATTTTTTATATATGAGGGGTGTAGCTGGAATTGCAGGTGGCATACCAGAGGACGCTGTTTTTAGCATAGTGCTGATCTTTACATCTGGTTTTTGAACGTGGACAGAAACCTCTGAAACTTCACCTAATCTTAGTCCTAATAGCACTTTAACACACATTACACATACACAGCACGGAACAGCACCTGAGTTATTCATTCTTATCTTGGTGCTGTCAGCATTAAACTATAATACGGATTCTGATGTAAGTGCTGCATCTCTAACTGAAATGTGCCCACTAAGTAGGGATGAAAAAGCACTAGTGAAATAGGCAAAACGAAATACTGTAACTAGTTTAAGCCATCATGGGTGATGCAAGTGAAAATGCATGTAGAATCAAATATCAGCGCACTTGCCATGTGCTTCATAAGAACAGTTGTAGCTGTGAATTGGAAACGGTCTTTCCAGGAGCAGGAAAAAACGCGCTTTTGTTCTTGATTGCAGGCGAAAGCAACCTCAGGTACCCTTTAAAATTGGCCAGTACTCTCACCAGGGTCAAATAACAGATTAATAGGTTCGGTAATGAGCTCCCCGGAGTGTCCGGCGTACACCTCCCTCTGACCCAGCCTCCTTTATCCCTCCCCTTGATGGATGGTGGCAAGTATCATTCACACATCACAGAGAAAAATGACTTGGATGGCATTTGTGTGAAGGAGAAACATCCACTATTGCACTGACATATTGTTCTTCTTTGCGTCTATGTCCGTCTTGGGACGTTTAACTGTCAGGGCTGCTTCGGCTGAGCTCTGTCTTCAGTGCTGGGAGCAGCAGAGTTATTGAAACAAACAAACAAAAAAAAATCACATTTAGTGCTAGCTGATTTAGCTTAGCTGAAATTGATTCAATAACCCTGGCCTGCACTCTGCAGAGTCTGCATTTTCAAATTTCTACTGGGCCCCAAGCGCTTCCTCGGAAACTCCAATACAATCCTACACTGATTCATTCTGACTCACCCTACACAAAATAATGCATAAGTACACAAATTGCCTCCGATTGAGCAATATTTGCAGGTTTTATCTCTCGGCAGCCACACACAGACACATACCCACCCACGAAACATGCACAGAGCAAAACAAACACAGAACAACTTCTTAAACTCAACGCTGTCTTGCGGCATATAGCTGATGAAGATGTGTGGGTTAGTGGTGTTATCGGACACGGCCGTGCCTGCTGCCGACTGACATCTTTGTCCAGGATCATTAGCTGGCCATCTCCATGTCACGGCGCTCCGCAGGGGAGGACAGGCCAAGAGGGAAACGAACAAGAGACACGCGGAGCCCTGATTGCTTTATGCTATGCCATGCAGTGATGCTAATAACCTCTGTGTTCTTGCATTAATGCCCTTAGTCTCCACATTCTCTTGGGGCCCAGCGAAGAGCTTGTGGCCTGCAGCTTGTGGCCTCATGGATGGATACATCCAGTGTAGTGGTATCAAACATCACCAATGCCTCTTAACCATTAATAGTTATTTATTTATCAGTTATTGATTGTTGTTTCAAACTCATAGCTAAAGGAAACAAGGGGAGAAACTTTGAAATAAGTGCAGGTTAACTCTCAGTCCATACAAAATTGGTAACATGTGTTTTACATTAGGGGTGCTGAAATTAAATGGCATGTACGTGAGGCAAGCATGCCAAAATTTTATTTTTTGTGATAATTAACATTACACATGTGTACATAAACAGTTGTATGCAAAAGTCTGAATAATATCAATCAACAATTAAGCATTCAGGCCTACTACACCACTACACCACCCATATGTGTGCATGAGGCTGCAAGCTAAAGTTGGTGTATATAGTATATGGTTTCTCTTCTTCTCATCTTATGTTCATTTAACTAAACTATGACAAAACAACGAACCTGGATAAAATAACAAATTCACTGCCAAAAAAAAAATGTAAAGGACTGTACACACAACAATAACTTTTTTGAATGTGAGTTATTAATTTGAAGTTTACATTCCTTTTAAAACACTTTTAAGGTTTGTTGCAATTTTTAGTATTTTATTTATTGAATTTAACATTGTAAGAAATAAACATGTGCCATATCCTTTGCACGTCCATTTTTCTAGATTGTTAAAGATAGATAAACAGTAATTGCAATAAGCAATTTTAATGTATATGTTCCATAAATATAATAGCGCTGCTGTCTTTTATTTTGTAATGATGTCAAATAAAAACTGCAAAACATGAAGATACAGCAAAAATATTTAAGTAAGTATCTTTAGGTAACAATAATATGTATGCTAATACACACCCCACTCCCTTTCTCCTTCTGAACAAACTTAACGCAAATGAGCTGAGTGGTGACCAAACATATTTTTAACGTGTGTTTGTATCATGTCCATCATAAACATATATAAATAAAAAATAAAACTACAAATTCCACTCTGAAACATACACACACAGATCTCTACTACACTCAGTTCTTTTTTTCATTAGCAGGCAGTTACAGTTAAAATATGGCTTTATGGTTTCTTGTGTTTACAACAACTTCAGATTCTGGCCTCATGGACAAATATGGGTGGCACAGTGGTTTCATATTAGGCCTGAATGCTTAATTGTTTTTTCAATGAAATTGCAATTTAAAAGAGCTCAACTTTCAAAATGTAATTATATCCTACATTTTTCAGGGCTGTCAGCTGTGTTCAGTGTTCAAGGCCTAAGCCCTTCGCATGGAGCTTAAGTAATATAAATGAATGACACTGAAATGCATCGGTCAGAAAAACAATTTCACACTCCTTCTAATTCAAATGTCAAACACAACTGTGTAAATGTGTATGACTGTTTTTGATTAAAAAAAAGCCTCAAAATATACTTGAGGAATGCAGTATCCGCATTGCATTAGAATGCTTTGAAAAGAGACACGGCTTTACAAAACAAAACTTCTATAAGACGTCTGCCACTAAGCAGATAGGAGGGATTTAGTCCCTTCTTCCATTAACAGCTCCAAGCCTCATGCTCCGGTGAGCCCTAGGCAGGCACACATTAATTCGGAGAAAGATCTGATGTAGTCAGTATGTATGAATGTGAAATCTGCCTCGGCTTAAAGCACCTCTCCTGTAGCTGAGATGAGCCGGCTGACTCAAGAGCCAATCACCTCTCTTTTTCTGCCCCATACAAACAGGGCAATGCATACTAAGGCAGGTGTATTATAGAGCACCCCTCTGTGAAACTAGGACTTAGCATTAGGCTAAAATGTTTATCTTGGGCTCGAAGTTGATCTCTTCAACACTCGTCTGTACGAGGATTAGGGCCAAATGTTCAGAATTTTCAGAGCTTGACTCGTGAAGCTAATACTCAACTGTACTCTCAAGTATTGAAAGTCCAATAGGGGATGATTAGCTTTTAAACAAGGCTGCATTACAACTTTACAAGTTCACATCACAGTCGAAATGAAGACAAAGTGGTTCATTAGTAAGATCACTGGATACATTACGACATAGATCATTAGTTCAAGGGGAATTCCACAGAATGTTCCACATTTCATTATCAATATGAAGCACATGCTTAATGCTTCTAAAAGTAACCTCACGGAAAGCTTTTACATGAAATGGTTATGAATACTCGATGGTTATGAATGGCCGGATGTTGTTTCAGATACAATATTCATGGTAGAGAGGTTCATGCAAGGTGGAAAGGCAAAGCAGTACTCAAATAAATAACATTTTCATTTATATATTTTGCAGTTATCGGCTCTAAACATAAAAAAAAGATGTGTTGGTTCACTGGTGTTCCACCTAGCCATTTATGAATCTGTAGTATTGTGCAAAAGTCAGAGATCACCCTAAATGTATTTAATTTCTCATCAAACTGTTATTATTATTTTTAGTGTTTGGAAAATACGGAAGCCTCAACAATGAAATCTATTTTTCTGTCTATTTCTATTTATCTATCATTAATATTATATGCCCTAATTCTTTTTGGGAGACATGTGTTAAGAAAACTACAAGAATGGTTTTTTTCTCCAAGGTTCAGTCTTTGTCTCAATGTTTAGAAGCTGGTTGAATTTTCTGTCATCTCAGCCACATTTTATGATGTTGATATCTAAACTGCAGTGGCCAGTCATTTAAATCATTTTTAAACTTCACTTTTGGAAGCCCCTGTTTCTTCTTTTCCTACATTTTATATCTAATCATCGCCTTTGACAGTGTTGTTTTACTATCTCATAGCATCAATGAGCTAAAAAGCATCTGCACATAATGTCCTTCCATGAGCTCAGAATGAACATTAATCAGTAAGTGCGACTGCTTGTGAGTTTCTGTAACTTCAATCCACTCCAGACTACTAGTGATGATAACACACTCACACACTCCCTGTGTACTTTTTAGACTTAGCTTGGACCACCTTTGACATCATGAGGCACTGAATTGCTGTAGGGAAATATAATTCTCTGTGGCTTTTTGCTTCTTTTATGTCAAGTGGAGCCACAAGTTCTCTCTGTATATGAAGCTTTGTGTGACCAAGAAGCAGCCCCACACCAAGGCTGATATAAACATGTTTCTGTCCCCATTATGTGCCAGCGGGCCTCGGGGGCAAATCTGCCCTTATATTCACTGGGTCGGTTAGCTAAAGCTCCACGGGTTAATGTCTCTGAAATCCAAAGAATCAAAGCAGCACTACATGGGCGGCTCCCTCCTATTATACACATTTGGCCATACGTTCATGTCATTATGAGCTCCCTGGCAAGAAAGGAGTAACAGGACTTGACACCAGCATTCTAGCACTTTAACACTGACATCTTTTCTCTAAACATCAACAAAATTACTAATTTAATAAACTCTCATAAGACCCTCGCATGTATATGCCACGCATATGAAATCTACAGCGTCTCATTGAAAATTTTCCATTAAAAGTGCAGATTCTCTAAGCTACTGATCAACATCAGCGTTTTTGGCTTGTAAATAGAAGAAAATATATTTCATGATAATTTTAATAAATGAAATCACATTCTACAATATATATGGAACACTCTACCGAACAATTCAGACCTTAGATATTTACAACAATTATGTCATGATCTATTAAGTTTTTAATAAGATTGATACACACAAAATCATCATTTGTATTGTACTTTTAATTGGAAGGTGTCTGTCTCACCATAAGCCCTACATTTCAACTTCTCTCAACAAGAGTTTAATTTAAAAAATATTTTTAAAAATCCAGTTTCACTTTTTCCAATTTTTTTAGCTATTTAGCTACACCCTGGCATATTAAAGCAGGAAGTGAGCATCCGAGTTCATTTTTAGATTATATTTAATGAACATATATGACATTATGTGTGTGCAACTGCGTTTGTTAATCATGTGTTTGACTAGCGTGTTCAAGTTATGTTCAAAACTGCAACTGAAACAGTGACTATCAACTATTTGGTAAAGTTGTAGTTAATATTGTTTTGCTATTGACAAAATGAAATGTTTAATTATCTCCTATAATCAGAGCACAAGGATTTAAGTCTAAAGTCAGGCTTTGAACCAACTTGGCAGAATTCTTGTATAAATTAAAACAGAACAAAGATTCAGAATTAAGATACAGAATGTAAACTGAATATTCCTAATTATGAATTATAAATGTACAGCAGAGTGGCACTAACATATTTAGACCTCTACAGTAAATTCTTTAAACATAGATATAGTCTAACTCCCAGTCTGAATATTACTGTGACTCTGGGTGTATAAGGCTGCAGCGGTTAAACGTCCACCTCGTTAGTGGATCGGCCCCGAGAAGCGTCCTGGGCTTTGAAATCGCTGCAGACTCGCCAAGCTCAGCCTCCTTTCTCCTCTCTACTACCCCCTTGAAGTTTTTTCCCCATTCTCTCCGTCTCTGAAAACAGAGCAGGATTGCTCATTAAAAAAAAGAGAAAGAATGAAAGAAAGAAAAATCTAGGACTGCTTTTAATCTCGTGAATGAGTGCTGTGCCATGAAACTCAACCCAAGAGTGAGTGCCTAGCAGGCCCGGCCAGAGTATTAATATTTAAATTCCCATCCAGATAATCAATAGAGGGGGCACTTCTGTGCGCGGTTAGCCTCATATAGCAGACGATAATAGGGAGAAAACCTCCTGATTAAGACTCTTAGAGGCTCTCCACACTGTGTTGTGCTCAATACTTTAGCGCTGATTATAACCTATTGAGGCAGAAAACCTGATCGAATATAACCTCTTTTGAATTCCTTGTTTCCTCAATGGGTCGTCAAAAAGAGCATTCAGCGGTTCATGTAGCAAAATGGCAGCCTGTCCAAATGGGTCGTCATTTCTTCTTTGCATATGGTGCGCAAGAAAAAATTTCAGGGCCCTTTATATACTAACATAATGCTTTGATATAGAAGGCAGAGCCATATCGGGCAGCAATAGGGGAACTTATATCTCATTCTTCTTTTCAGTGTACAATAAAAAAAAATCCCAGCTTAGTGCTTTTTGTCTTTTGAATGCTTTGAACTCTTTTTAGGCCTAAAGGGCACTTTTTTGTGCTGTGGTGTGCATTCACTGTAAAAGCACTCAATGACACAAGGAGACCACAAGCAAAACTGTGAGTGTCTTCAGTCGGACCACACATCTTAAGTATTTGCATAATTTAAGGATTAAAAGGGTAGAGAGAGAAAGAGAGACAGAGAGAGAGAGAGAAAGAAGAAAAAGTCGGTTCCTTAACAAACGAGAAGGCGAAACCACGACGCATACCTCGCTCGACCTGAAGGGTTAACCGATGCAATTTTCGGTCAAATTGCGCCAACAACTGCCGGAACAACGTCTTGGAATCCAGATTTTCAAGAAGGGGCTGGGCTCTTTTGTCACTGCCCGTACTCTTAGCTGAGGCATCGTAGACAGAGGAGAAGAAAAGCATTATGGGCATGCAAGCGCAGGATCCGGGGATAATATCTCGTTTGAAGGGCCAGCAGAAAGAAAAGCAGAAGGAGCTGAAGAAGTGGCTGGGAGGGTGTTGAAAGGGAGCAAGTCCAAAGCTGAACTGCTCAGTTCATTTTCCAGCTCACTGGCCTTCGTAATCCATCTGGGCCAGCTGCTAACAAGATTGGGTCTGAAGTTTACCTCCACAATGACTTAATCAGATTTAGAGCCACAAAGATCAAATAATGACCCGGCTTCAGGGCAAGTTCACCCGGCCCTTGATTGCGATGTGTGGTCCTTGAGATTTATAAAGGAATTACTTATGGGTGAGGGTGTCAAAAATGATATGAAATCACGGTGAACTTTCTTAACTTCAGGGAGATGCCAGCAGTGAATGTGCAACATGTGAGGCATCGAACTGTTTTTGTTCAGAAGCCTGAGGAGCATAAACCATGTTTCCACCCTCTAAATACAGTTCTCGAGTCAGGTTTAAAATGAAGCGGGCTGTAGTTTTTTTTAAGTCTAAAAGCAGAAGTGGGGCTTGCAATAATTACCACAGTGCAATCTCAACTTTCCCGAGACACGGAGCAGAGGGCTTTGAGGATTTTTCGGAGAAACAGACAGGAGGAGAAGGTGGAGTTTCTAAGGCAGTACTAAGGCTAAACATCTCAGATCAAGATATGATTTGGGAGCTTTTGCTGTTGTTTTCTGATTCTCTCTCTCTCTCTCTCTCTCTCTCTCTCTCTCTCTCTCTCTCTCTCTCTCCTCCTCTCTCTCAGCCCCCATTCCTGTCCTTAAAAGGAGTAACGGGATTATTGGGAACGGCATAGAAACATGATTGTCTCACAGCAGATGGTGCGCACTGCTTCACCTTTGAGAGAAGTTAATTAAGCCCGCCATATTGCGCCCATCCAGGGGAAAATGTTGATGAATATTGAGCAATCAAACTGTGTTTCTCCTTTTCAGGCCTTTTCGGTTGGGCTGGAGAAGGCTGCTGAGGGAGTATTATGTACAAACTAATTCAAGGTCAGCCCCCCGAGGTCCTTTCCCATGTCCCCACCAGCAAACACAAGGTCCAGAAATGTCCTATCCACTTGCAGGTCACTCCATGGTGTCCTGCAAATGAAAGTGCTGTTGTGTGAGTCATTGCTCCTTTTTTTATTTAAACATTTTCATAAGCGAGAGCTCGCTACATTCAAATGTGGTCGCATTTCCCATTAACCACTTTCAATTAAAAAAGGCTTCGAGCTAAAAAGCGAAATATCAGACTAGAGAGGACTGTCCTTTAGAGTGTTCAGCTTTCACCTCAGGCACTGGAGGCCTGGAAGTTTCTTTGAGGCGTCGCGAGGGATCGAGGGTAAAGTCTGAAAGCTCTGAATCTGGCAGTGTGTTATTGGGAAAAGGGGAGAGCTGGATTAGGAGCCTGAGTGAAATCAGAATAACAAAATAGTGTTCAAAGTGCCCAACATGCAGGGAAGAGCCTGCTGAGCGTAATATAAAAGTAGAGGTTAAGCTTATTGTAAACTCCCTCTGCAACGTTCCAGAGGTAGACGTTACATATGATTAGAGGACCTTTGGTGTGGAGGTCCCGTCGCGCCACTTCCGTTCCAGTTGAGCATTGCTAATTTCCTAAAACCCCTGGCCATGGCTTCCTTTGCTTTTTACACACCTCTGTGATTTTATTCGGATCTGGCACACCCCCCCCCACCCACACACACACACACCCTCTTTTTTCAGAAGTCCAAATTGAATGGTGAATCAGCTACAGTACTTTAGTCAATTCTCAAATATTTAATCCTGCTTAGAGAACACATAGTGTGAAATATAATTCTGATTGGTCATGACTACTTACGCTTAATTCCTCTTTGAAAACAAGGCAAAAAAGCTGCATTCCCGGCTTGTTTCGCTTTAAACTTGATCTATTTACTCGATTTCTTCTAATAACAAAAATGTAGGATTGCTGTAGGTTTCAACAGACTGAAAAGCCTTTATTTTGCTATTGCAACCAACTACCATCCAATTATAATTCAGCAAACTTAAATGAGACCGAGAATAAACCCCAATTTATTAAACAGAACCGGCAGATAATAGCACTGCGCTATTTGTGTGTTTGCGAGAAAGGCAGAGATCAGCCTAAAGAAAAGGAGTTCATTGGTTAAGGCACAGAGCTCGGGCCATGTTAACCAAGTCAATTGTCTCTTCATTGAGAGGCTCTCGTCCTCTTGAATGTGTTTGTGAAGCAATGCTCAGCATTCTCTCCAGCGACTGTTTGCGTGGGTATTACGTCCCCTTGAAGTGTGGCCTCCTCCCTCTGGAGCCATTGATATCCCTCTATTGATCGAGGAGGCTGCGGACAGACCCACCAGGATAAAAGTGACTCGCGCTAATCACCCAGTAACTCTGTGGTGGGGTGGGGGCAGAGAGAATGCAGACAATGGCCCGCATTCGCTTTCCATTAAGTCCGACCCTAAATAAGCTTCTGCGGAGCCCGGCACTTTATACAAGTGACACATTTCTGTTTCCTCCGTATGAGAGTGATGTTAATGTGAGTTTTCTGGGCTGCTGAAGGTTAGCTGATTGTCCAGCGTGTATTAATAGTCTCAGTCGGACAGGTCGTTATTCATGCAGTGCTGGATGACCTTTCCATGTGTGAAAATTACAGCTAGCCCCCACATCAGCCACAAAGCACATAATACAGTCCAATTAAAGGAGAGGACAAGCTCCTCCTTACCTCTCAACACCAGCCCAACACCTCCTAATAGATTCTAAACTTATCACGCCTTTCCATATTTGATTTAATTTTAATTTAAAAGCAGTCGGTCGGATAAACGCAACAACTTTGAAATGTGCATGTGTACCTACTTGACAGTCGCTGCACAGAACAAACAGCATACAAATTACTTGTTGGTCTAAACAGCATTTGCTTTGTAACAATGACAACTGTATACTGCTGGGTTACAAGCACATCGTATGTGTATTCTTAATTGTTGCTTGTAAGCTTAGTGCCTAGTATTTCGTAACATACTGGCAGCATAAACTACAATGAAAGTAAACAGAAAATTCAAA
Organism: Megaleporinus macrocephalus; assembly: GCA_021613375.1. Lineage (NCBI taxonomy): Eukaryota > Metazoa > Chordata > Actinopteri > Characiformes > Anostomidae > Megaleporinus > Megaleporinus macrocephalus. The sequence goes on along the minus strand of CM038704.1, from coordinate 30,273,936 downwards.
TACATCTCAAATTAATTGCTGCTTAATTAGAAACACTGCAAGAAAAATAAAGATGTGTACTAGTACTGGTAGAAAATATAAAGTAGGTAAAGTAAATGAATGTTATATTTCTATACTTGATTGTTGATATCGAAAAATATCAGTAATGTAAAAAGAATCATATAAATAATCTAATATTAATACAAAAAAAAAAAGTATATAAAAGTAGAGAGTTTATTTATGTTTGTTTATCATTTTCAAAGCCCTCCTCTGGGCAGTATTAATTATAGTTACAATTAAATACCTGGTCTGGTAAATCAACCTGGTCTTATGTTAAATCAAGTGTGCTGGCGAAAAGAATTAAACAAACCTATGTGATTGTGGCTGTAAAATCTGGAACTAAACTTCAAACTAGATGTAATTTTTGTTACTTTTTACTGTTTTTCCTGTTCTAATGACATAAGTGATTTACAGTGATTAACACACTGAGAGAAACGGTTTAAGGCGTCTAAGCGCAGTACTTTATTTCTAAAGCAGAATTCAGGTTTTTTCTTATTAGTCTCACTAGACTGAAAATTCTTTGTTAATTTCTGAAAATATGTATTTACTAAGTAATTTTTAGGGTAAAGAGGTAAAAACTGGAACTTCCAAAGCCTGTAGTACATATGTATGCAATGTGCTACACTGATAACCCATGTGGCAGATAAAGGGCACATAGATTTATTACATGGGAACTACATGAGAAACACTAGTACATCCAGGATGTCATCTCCAGTCGGCAGAGCTCAGAAGAGTGGAGTCCCGCTCAGTTCGGAGCTTCATTAGAGTGAGCAGGCCGGTGGAGGGAAGGCCCGGCTCAGGGGCCAAAGCCAGGGGTGAGACACCGCACCGCCTCATCAGCCACAAATTGACAACAAGATTTAGCCGCATCCGTAATTGTGCTTCCTCTTATCCGCAGTTATGCCAGCTAATGACAGTGAAACTTGAAGGCCTTCCCTTGGATAGTTTTAATGAGACCCCCTTCTTTTAAAGACCACAAAATGCCACCAATTTAAGTTCTGACAATTTTCTCCATTTCAGCCTGAGAACCACCCTGGGAGAGGAGAAATCATCACACTGGCCGGCAGCGGCGACAGTTAAAGAGGAAGTCAGCATGGGTCTGCTTCCCTAGAATGACCAGCGCCAGATTAAAATTCAAGAAATAATAGCTTTCTGTCATATGCTCATCGTGATGTCCTCACCAACTTTTAATTAAGACTAAAAAAAAAATTGCTTCTCTTTCAATTCACGGTGACCACTGGGACAAAGAAAGGGGGGAAGACAGCAGTAGGAAAATGTAGGCCATGATGTTTTTTTAAAGCTCTTATAATTCAGTGTGTTAAACACAAAAAATATTCTAGCATTGCGATAAAGAATTGAATATGTGCTCACTCATAGAAACGTCTCATATGTCATTACTTTAAGACTTCAGCCTAAATTAACAATCAAATCAAAGCCAAATGCTTTTTCTTGAAATCGCATAACGTCTCGTCTTTCAGTTTTGTGTTAATGCCTTTGTGCTTCTCAGACACAGCTCAATCTGAACTCCAATTGCATTTCATTGTTTCGGGATTCTGTCTTTCTCACTGCTCTCTTTAGGGCCTTAAGATCTTTTTAGCTCTCGCTGCCTTTTCAAAACAGATCACAAGCTTAGTTTGCACTAATCTGTTTGCGCTCCTTACAAACCCCAAATGAAACCTATCTGAGAGCAATCTGGATCAGTTAGCTGGTGTAAACGAGAGAGCGTTATCTGCTGGAATGTGCTTATGCAGGGGCCTCGCTGCACTTTGTTCATTACTTTCAATGTGGCTGTGGACTGAAGAATAGATTTTCCCACAAACAGACGACAAACAAAATGCAGATCCATTAACGTGCAGGATGAGACGATCCTGAGACGTACCGATTGCAGTTTTTCTCGTGCAGCTGTGAGCACTCTGAGAATTTAAAGCAAATGATTTGGGAAATTAAATATAGCAGCACATGTGAATGACGTCTGCACCGTGATTTCAGCGAGCATTCAGAAAGAAAAGCAAACAGTGGCCAAAACTGGAACAGTGAGAGGAAAAAAGAATCACTTCTCAGGCCATGTGTGCTAAATTGAATGGACCGCTGTGTTGGGGAATCTTGCATCGCCACATTTGAGTTTCAAATGTGCATTGGTATTCAGCCACGGCAGCTGTTTCTTACCTCCTTCGTTTCTGAGTTCAGATTCATCCGTCCATCCCAATGTCCATCCATTCATCTCGTCCTCTGTCTGTCTCTGTAGATGCACAGTTTCACACAAGTTAGCAGGAAAATGAATAAGGGATAATGAGTCAGACTGGACCAATCTGCACGCGCTTCAGATGCAAACTGCCCAGTTCAGCAGATTAGGCACTGCACCTACCAGGCAATCAAAGATTACCACCTAAAGAAATGCATGTGAAAATGGCAATTTCAGCATGTGAAAATTGTGAGTTCTCATGTGCACGGTCCAATTCCACATGATAAAATGTCGGAAAACGTTCGAGTGTCTTATGAAACCTCACTACGGAATGGGAACAGGAAGAGGAACCAGCTCACTGATGCAGCTCACTTATGGGATATTACTCGCTTCAATTCACCAGAACTCTTTTTAATCATGCAGCTAGACAGAACCAGCCAACTCAACAGGAACGTCAAAGGTGAACCAGGCCCCGCTCATCCGTAGGCCCATGATTAAATGTTGCTTTCAGACTAAGCTCACATGACTGGCGGTTCATGAGACGTGTCTTGCTTAGTCTGTCTGAGAAAACAAGGTTTCAGATAAAATGGGATATTTTCTTTAGCTCACTCACTCACTCACTCAGCACTGCTCACTTACAGACTACTTCTTAAGCAAATACATGTAGATAATGTAGGACATGGAATTACCTCAGGGACATAGGTATGAACTGTACGAACCGAGTGCTGTGGAATTACACAGATAAAGTGGGTGATATGCTGTACCGCTGCACGCACACACTGGGCTGGTGTTAAAAAAGCGTGCTTTGGACTCATGCCATCAAATTACCATGCAGGCTTTCCTAAAGAACTTCTGCATTAATGATTCTTGAAAGATTTATTTTTGTAAGTTACATGTGCAAGTGTCAACAACCTTGTTTATTTATATTCCACCACACGCACAAACAAATAAGTTTTCTTTTTTTCTTTTCTTTTTTACAGGGTCATATCATTCTCTTTTTTCAGCATTGCTTAAGGTTCAAAATGGATCGATTCCCAGTCCTTATGGTACATACATACCCCCAGCCTGTTTTGAATACAATGCACATACAGTATGTAACTCTATCTTTACCTATTTAGTCTATAGCCATTTATTCCTGATCATTTCGATTTATGTTATTAGGGAATGAAGCATAATACAGGTCAGCCAATCACAACACAAATCTGTTTTAAAGGAATATAAAAAATACTGAAGTACAAAGGTTGAAAAACGTTCATGTAAAAATGAACGACGACTTTGTTTGTTACATGGAACAAGAGAGAGCAGTTTTGTAAAGAAGATATTGCTTAGTTGATTTTGAAGAAGTCTACACACTTATTAGGTTTACAGGTCTGTTTCCACACACACGTACACGTGATATATTTCCTCAGATCAGTAGGCACTGATGAAAAAGATGACACTGCCGTGACGGTGGTGTGTTGATTAGTTTTTTCTGGTATAAGTGACTCCTCAGGAACACCTCAGTTTCATTGCTGGTCTGAAAAGAATCCACCAACCAAAACTATTCTCTAGGTAACGTTTTGTGGATACTGATGAAGGACTACAATATGAGCTAGGAGTCTGTAATAGAGTGCACCATGTGAGAGTGCACCACTTGTACCAACACAAAGCACCACCACCATATCAGTGTCACTGCAGTGCTCAGAATGATCCACTACACAAATATTATCTGCTCTGTGGTGGTCCTGTGGGGGTCCTGACCATTGAACAACAGGGTAAAAGGAGCTAGTAAAGTATACAGAAAAACAGATTATGTAGAGCTTGTATTTAATGCTGCTTTATCTTGGCTCAATAAAACTGGATTTATTACTAGTTATACTGGTTCTAGCCTCCTAAATATTAAAACAAATTTTTTACTTTGCTTGCTGCATTTTTAGTAATATCTCAGCCAATTCGTAAACATTAAATATCACTGGGTGCATTTTTATATGTGGTAATGTTTGCTAAGATTTTAGGCCTTTTATCAAATTTATACAAAACCGTGATTAATGTTTGACTGCTAGTATTCTACTTTTCAATACATGGCTCTGATTCTGATGTGTTATGTGAGGCAATTCAGAATCTGGAGCTGGGGGAGGGGGATCGAGTGGGGCCTCTACCCCAATAGAGGGTATGCACATGATGTCAGAGTTGGCACGAGTCAGTGTGGTTACACCCTCTAAGTGGCAGAAAGACCGAGTGGCAGTGTTAGCGTTTTGTGTGAATGCTGCGAAAACACAAAAACATCTAAAATCGGAAAGAGCTTTTGTGCGACTGACTGTACAAACAGATTCAGCAAGAATTTAGAGTGATCTTTTTACAGACTGCCAAAAGATAAACAAAAGTGGATAAACAAAATGGATAGCATGAGACTAAACTATTTGCTAGCTTCCTTTTTTAATTTCCCCGTTTTCAGAGCAAATTAAATTCAGGAACTCAAATGTAGCTCTGCAGTTGCCATTTTGCGTTATATTTTTTGACAACTCATCAATTAGATATTAGATTTCTGTTTATATTACTGTAAAGTTGTCAGCATTTATGAAAAAAAAAAAACATTCCCGATGATGACAAACAAAGAAGGGGTGTGTAGACAATGTTAGCTTTTACCAAACCAAACACAATTTTCTTTGGGAGAACTCCACAAAGCAAAGTTATACAGTAAGTTAGAAAACTTTGTAGATGTGAAAGTTGTACTTGAGAAAAACAGTGACAACCTTAAAATAATAAATTTTACTGTCAAGTCCAACTACCTTTATTTAAGCAGATAATTGCTTGTTTGTTTCCTGTTTTGCTGTTTCCCCTAATAAATGCAGCCTTGTTAAGGAGTGTTTTGCCACTCAGTCTGACTGAGTAGACATATTGTGGTGGGAAAGTAACATCTACATATTCCTTCTATATGATCGTATCATCTTTTTTACCTAACGAATCTGATACGGTTGGATATTATTTTGTTGATTTTAGCAGTCTTCCCTCGGGGGTTTGAATCGTTCAGGAATTCTTGTGCTTTTGCACCTTGTAGACCTCTGTTTCCAGTGCTCCGATACCCCAGTGCCCAAAACACACTTTACACAAGAGCGAATATGCAGACACTTCAAGCAGAAATGTTTTTGCACATTGTTGCATTCACAAATCTGTCATACCACAATTCATCTCTAGGGAGTTTCTGGTATCTTTCGTGGCCAATAACTAAGTACATCTACAAGAAAAGGGAATTTGACTGACGTGCAAAACGACCAATAAGAAGCCTGCTATTTGGCATCACATGTAGAAGAACGCAGTCTCTAAACAGTCACTACTCTCAGGAAACATGCAAGTATACCACAGGTGGAGGACTTGTGGCTGAGACAACTGTTCACTAGGCTTAATTTAGCTTGAACAGCAAAACTTTGATTTTCGTCGGACGAGTGCAAAACAACACACAGAAATGCGAATGTGGATGTGTGGATAATAGTGATGCAATAGGAATAGGAGCCAATAGGAATGCGACTGGCAGAATCCTGACAGTGTGGTTGGGTTGTGGCTCTAAAGATATTAAACTTTCCATCTATAATGAAAGTTAAACCTGGACAAGCAGTGTTGTACTGCTAGCATGCTTTCTCAACAGCTAAAGCAGACCAACATTTGAAAGACAAATATGTTTTACTAACATAAATATAAAAGAACAGCCTACTGCCTTCTTCATTCCAACACAGCATGTAAAGAAAGTCTTTCTCGTTTACTGTCCATGTTTAGCTGTTGAGGCTGTTGGAATACCAGTAGATCCTGTCCTCTGTCACCCCCATGAGAACTGAATGTTTTAACTGATTAGGGTTGTGCGTTTGCAGTATGTTGGCTGGGCAATGTCATTTAGATTGTATTATTTGATTTTAAACAGCAGTCTTCTTCCACAGGATGAAAAAAAAACATACTGTTTCACTATTAAGGGCCTGCGTTCAAGAGGGATAACAGAATAAATAAGAAGTTGTCTTATTCCTACAGTAAATATTTCATGCAAAAAGTGGGAAATATGAGGAACCAAGGACAGCAACATAAACAAATGCTACACACAGACCAATGACTGCCAACATAAATATTTATAAATACTTCACAGTCTGTGGTTCGGTCTAGGTCTTCAGATTAAATATCAGGAATAGAGGCCCCAGGCAAAGGAATAAGGTGAAAGAGAATTGCTTAAAGAACTTCTTATATCATTAGAACAGTTCAGGATTTAGTGGGCTAGCAATCCTCAATTGAGCGGCTATTCATTCTCATCTCTGTGAACAGGACACTAAGGCTGCCTGAAAGATTCAGCACAAAGAAATTCACTTAAAGATGGAATTGCAAACAATCTGATAGGAAAAAAGATTCAAGATAGCAACATGAAAAGTAGCACATTTTAAAACCAAAGACTACAGATTTCATTTCATTTCATTTATTTGAATTTCATGCCTTTTGTGTGTAAAGAAAGACGATACACACAGAAAAAAGCAGTTTACTTTGTGAAACGTCTGAAATTTTCAGGTCTTGTCACGCAAATGTTTTTTTTTTTTTGCACATGTGCTGTTCTCCTATGTGTTAATTGAGTTGTTTGTTTATTTGTTTCTCCATTATTGTTTTCTTTTGCATATTTATTTATTTCACAATTCATAAAATTGGCTACAGCAGAGTGTTTAGCAGATGGTTCAGTGAGAGGATGTGTTTCCTGAACCATTCTCCTCCCAGCACTGTGTGTGTGTGTGTGTGTGTGTGTGTGTGTGTGTGTGTGTGTGTGTGTGTGTGTGTGAATGCTCTTGGCCATCCGCTAGGGGAATATGGTAATGTATTTAAATTCCATAATGCAGATTACGCTTTTGTGTATATTTTTATAAGGTAGTGAAAAACAGGCTAAATGTAAGTGCTGTAAGGCTTTTAACTTGGCTCTCCCCCCTCCCCCTATACATGGTAGGAGAAGTGCAGATTCATAGCTTGCAGGTAGTAGCGGGGGTACGCAGTGAGTGTATGATATATGACATGTGCTCTATGCAGTCTTTGTTAATTTCCCAAGGACCTGTCACTGCTCCGGCACTGTCTGTTGAAGGCTCTGTTACGTGCCGCGTAAACCCATGTTTAGGACACTGTTCTATTGGCAAGCACAGTGTAAACACAATAGGAGGACAATACATGACATGTGCACACATTTTTTTCTTACCCATATCATGCAAAGCTAAACTTTCTCTGCTTTTGTTTTAAAATGAAACAGCTTGAAATAATATGTACACATTATTCAAATCCACACGGACCTGCTTACTCCAGAGTCCATGCAGTCCAGATATGGAAGCTAAGCTGCAACAGATACCCATTTTGAATTCATTATTTTTGAGATACCATAAAAACAAACACATTTTATTCAGCCAACAGCAGTTAGGCTCCACCCATTCAAGCTGAAGTTGTGAGCAGTGCTTCAGCCTGGACTGCTTTGTGAAAAGGCACAATACAGGGTGGCCTCTCAGAACAGAGGTCATTCAAATATATATATCTTAAAGGCACATTAAGAACAACACTTTGGGGAAATGGTCATATCATGATCTTTTTCAAATTTTTTGATGTATTATGTATTATGTATTATGTATATCTTTCATCCATATATAATATAATGTACACATCCTATACATACATAGAACCTCAAAACACTTCTCAGTTCTACAACTACTCTAAACCAACCCCCTTATATGAACTTGTAAAATGAAAATAACAATAAAAACTCACAACCAAATAATTTTTACTATGTTCATTGGATATGTATCTGATAATGCAAGCCAATTCATCCAATTATACCAAACATATCATCCAAAAATAAATACCGCCCTCAATTAAAGACACACATTGCGTGATAGTGCTCGTCCCCCATGTAAAATGCGCCTAACATCTGCAATTAAGTAATTCTTCTCTTTTACATTTTAAAATGGTCCTGATTAACCCAAAGGTGCAGGCCGACGGCTCTGTCTGCTCAGTGCAGTTACATTACTCACTCAAGGTCGTGTCATTGCTAGGAGCCAAACTGAGTTTGGGCCTTGTCTAATGCATTTTAACTCAAGAGTTAAATGTGCAAACACCCTTATACTGAGCTCAGCCATTTACGCAATTACACACGCACGCACGCACACACACATATGCACACACACAGTTTTTCAAAGCTGAAGGCAAATCCAAGACAGAATTTAATTGAATGTCTTAATGTTGCTTTCAGTGCTCATTCATTTCAACGCTATTGAGGTTGAGCCTCATCTGAACTGTTTTCCACTGGTGTGCAAAAGCAGCATCTGACACAAAGAGGGGGACACAGTATACATATCACAGATACAGGGCTGAGAAGGGATTCAAATAAGGTTGTGCTTGTGAAACCGAATAATCTCTAGAAAGATAGATAGATAGATAGATAGATAGATAGATAGATAGATAGATAGATAGATAGATAGATAGATAGATAGATAGATAGATAGATAGATAGATAGATAGATAGATCACAAAACAGAGATAAACAAAATCAGACAGACAGACACACACACAGACAGACATATAGATAGACATATAGACAGAGAGTGTTAGATGGAGAGAGCAAGAGAGAGGGAGAGAGAGAGAGAGAGTCTTTCTCCAGCCCTCAGGCTTGGTTCTGCTGAGTAAGCCTCGTGCCCAGGCTGAGGAGGACGCCAGCACACTAACACTGCCTGACAGTAAATGTCATCAGAATTTAAATTCCACTGCCTGCTCCCTATCGCAGAGCATGAGAGCCTTCCTTAACCTATATCGGCCGCCCCGCCACAAAGAGTGCCTCTAGGCCCCGGCAGCATGGGGGTGGGGAGCAGTGCGGAAGGCCGATGATGTTTTTGCGCCTCAAGATTTCTCTGGATCTGAAAGCACCAGGCCGTTTCCCCCACCTTCTTGCCACATATGTAAAACCAGCAAGTGAATCCACCAGGCATGTACGCAGCTAATTAGGGGAATTCAATTAGAATGACAATTAACACGGTGGACAGATCTGCTGCGCTCTCCAATGATGCCTTCCCCACCCCCCCCTTGGCTAACATTGGTGTGTGAGTGGTGTGTGTTAGCGAGGACGGCTGGCAGAGAGGGCCAGGCCATGCTGGAGTGTGAGGAACGCTAAGCGCTAAGAGGCTCGACAGCTTCTCCTATCCGTTTGGCTCTGAGTTTCTCCACAGAAATATGCTTCAGTTTAACAGCTCCCCTTAATAAGCATTAAATAAATGAATCAGTGGATTATGAACGGGACACCAAGCTAAATAGCCTAGCCCCCCTTAATGTGCACACACACAGAGGGAGAAAAATCACTCTGCTGTGTGTATGTACTAGGAATAAAAGTTTTTTTCTAATGATTTTCTTTAGACTCTGGGGGCAATAGTCAGAGTGTAAGAATTTCATACTTGATTTGATTTCTTTCTTACATATATTAGGGTAACGCTTTGGTCGAAAGCCAATTTTGGTCTTATGTGCTAAAGCAGCCAACTATTTCATGTTCAAAACTATGTAAATTTGACCTGAAGCCACAAACCAATGTAACTGACAAATGATGAAAGAAAAAGAAAAGCAAATAACTAAATGTCATAAACAGGTGATGCAATATAAATATAAAAAAACAGCTAGGAAAGGTTTAGTCACTTATAAACAAGAATGGGTTAAGGCTCGCCACTTTGCCAAAATGAATGTGTTAGGAAAAAAAACAACATTCTGTCAGTGTTCCAAAGCAACATTCTACGACATGGGATTGCAAAGTTTTCAGGCATTCTACTCTCTACAGTGCATATTAGAATGAAAGAAGAATCGTTGTATAAATGGCAAAGCTGAAAACTTCGTCTGAATGCCTGTGATCTTCAATCTCTGACGGTGCTTCATTTAAACCTGCCAGCCTTCTGTGAGAGGTTCCACCACATGTGTTCAGAAATACTTTAATAATTCAATATTTTAATATATATCAATAAACACTGTATCCACAAATGCAACAACCAAGACTGTACTTGACACAACGAAAGCCATACGTCAACAAAAACACAGCTTGAGCTGATCTGAAACGGACAAATGCACAGTGGAAACATATAACATGATCTGAAGAATCAACCTTGCAGACTGTTTATGGAAATAATGGATGTTGTGTTCTCCAGGATGAAAAACAAAGGTCCATCCAAACTGTTACCAGCATAAAGCTCAACAGTCTGTCATGGTTTGTGGGTGTATTAGTGTCAAACATACAAGCCTACATGCATTCTGCACCTGATATGCACTTGTTTTTGTGACAATGTTTTTGTGGCCTCTAGGCGTGAATCACTTGTTACCTACATTAGCCTTGTACCTCCCCCACCCTAGCCACAAAAGCAAATATACGTCTAACATGTCTTTGCCAAACCACTGCGTTTAGCTTGAAGAACAGCCTTTTTTTAGTCACATACTAGCACTGCAGGACATGGAGATATGATATCAGCGGAAAGTCAATAGAAAGCTCTCTTTGACAACTTGACACCTGGATATGCTGACTTCTAAACGGACTCCAGTCTTTAGATTAAACTCTTTTGGCCTACTGGACTCTTCCTACCCTCTTTCTGCTGTTCACTGCCTTTTTGCACTGGTTTGCCTTTTGGGCAACCTCAACATTTCTGCTCTTTTTATTACAGGAAAGTGCAGGGATTCTGTGCCCTTAAACCACAGTAAGCAGAAGAGCAGCCACTTAAGAATAATACCTCAGAGTAGAGTTTTTTACCCTGAGCTTAAGCTCATACAGCACCTACAGTTTCAGCTCTCATGTGCTAGTATATCCTAGTGTACTTCCCCAGAAATGAGCAAAATCAATGTAACAATTCACAGGAGGAGAAATTGGACTCTAGTCTAGTTTAAAGCAAAGATAATGTAATGCTCCATGTCATATCCATCTGTATCCCTCTCTTCCAACTCTGTGATGCAGTGCGTGTGAGTGTGTGCTCTCTGAGGATAATGAGAGCGAACTTTCACTGTGGGAATCAGATTGTTATGGATGTTGAGTTGCTGAAATCACCTTTAACTGAGAGAGCATTAATAAGCTAAGTGACCTTTTCTTTACTCACCCTGCTGACCAGCACAGGGCCGTTTTTACCAAAGGGTCAGGATGCACTGGATCGGAAAGATGCACCTCCACACATAGCCCACGGTATTTTTTATTTGCACTAAATATACAGTATAAACAACATTAAGCACCCTACGACAGTCGCATATAATACAGATTTACCGTACAGCTACGTTACATAAAACACGCCTTAATTGTCTGATTATCCGATAGCATTTCATTTCCAGCGAATACATATTTTTGCACCGTGCCCAGAGGAGTGTGTCTTCTCTCATCCTTCTCCTGAGTAATAGCTCTGAGGAGGAAAAGGGAGCAGAGCATTTATTAAGTTCTTTATAAATGGATATGGGACATACATATGTCAGACGGGATTTGGCTCCTATTGTGGATCCATGTGTTCCAGCCTCTGTCTCCGCTCTTCTATTAGGCGGCTGTATTAAAACCTATAAACTTCAAAACTCGCAGAAGCTGCAAACGTATGATTCCGAAACTGCATTTGTGACACCCTTGGGAAGAGTCCCAAAATGGATTAGTTTAATGCTCTTTAAAGCTTGTCTCTGAGTGTATGCACATCTGTCTCCAGCCTCGCTGTCCTACAAACTTTCGACGCTGGAAACGTCAACACAAATCTGGACTCTGCTGCTGTCCCATGCGCCCCCCCGCACCCTCCACCCCCCCTTAAAAACACTTATCCATGCCGAAGTGCACTTTCCCCGTAACTGGATATAAAGGGTCTTGTTTTTCTCCCATTTGGAGAAGCAGTGATGTCCAAAGCATTGAGTGTAAAGCGGCCTTCTCCTTGTGTTTGTAATTTTCTGTGCAAATGTGTGTTTTGTTTACAGAGAGGGAAATCGCTTCACGGGGAATCCAAGCATGAAGTGGAAAAAATATGACTGTGATGGAGGATGAGTGGTCAGTTAGGGATGTGTGTTTCCCTCCCTATTTAGACTGTCCTGAGGTCATTTCTTTTATTCTTTCATACTTCATCCCCCTGTTCCACCTCCCTCGGCCTCACGCCATTATTTCTTATCACGTTAGTCTGCTCTTCCGAAAGTACATGTACTCATTGAGCTCCAGTGTGAGAAATACACATAAATGCTATTCTTCTTCTCCCCTGCCTTTGACAGGACCCATGTTCACGTCTTGCTCCAGACTTGGGGCTAATGAGGGATCTATACTCTGACAAGTGTTGTAAAATGAATGCTCCTGGCCATGCTGAATTCTAATGGAAGACAATGGCATGTCTGTGGTGGAATGAGCATCAGGATAAGTGTGAGCTCCACTGCCTCTCTGTCCAGTCATTACGCAGGTCTACAGACACACACACAGACACACTCATTGTGCACGTGTTTGTATGTCTTGTTACCCCCGCTTTCGCAAACCCACCAAAACGGCAGTGAACGCCGCAGTTTCTCAGGTTAGAATGTCGGGAAATGTCCAGGTTTTTAAGAAAGAGGATGAGAAGTGAGGGGATGAGAACCAGCTGAATAACTGAACTTGACACAGTTCACTTATGGGATGATGCTGGCTGTATCATTTGCTGAAGGTCTTTTCAAACCTTTGAGATATAGAGTTGTTAAACATTTGATTCACATCATCTAATTAACCAAATTATTACATAGTAAGGCTGTTAATGCATTTTCCTAAACGGTGCTGAAGTTTGTTCATCACTCCACAGAATAGAATCCCAAAACGTCTGTGGCTTGTTTGTAAGGTTATGAGGACATTGGAGCGGACTCTTCTTGTGCTTTTGGGTCAGTAGAGGTGTACATCTTGAAGTTCAGGCATGAAAACCTTCAGTGTTTAGTATGTGTCTTGCTGTGCAAACCTGAGGGTTTTTGACCTCCTGCCTCCCCAGGAACCCAGTGGCAGCCTGTGATAGCTTCCTCTTTCTGCCATGTCCAGGTACTGTAGTCAGTGTTCCTTTAACTTTAAACTTGCAAACTTACAACTGTTTCTCTAGGAACATTCAGTGCCTTTGCTGCTTTTTGTATTCTTTTCTTTGTTTGTGCAAGACACTGATCTCTTCTCTTAACTTTAACAACTCTTAGTCCAGATGTTGGTATGCTGGATCTCAGCCAAACCTGATGCAATAATGAAGCCCTTGATAATTAAGTGTGCTTGAGATAACAAATTTGCAAAAGTGTGCTCTTATGAGGGATTCTAATCAGGGGATTGAATCATTCTGAGACTAACTTTGAGAAACTTGTTATAATAGTTTAAACTGTTTTTGTTTGATTGATTAATTGTAAACAGCTGAAAGTTTGTAAATGTTGCTTATTAACCTAATTTGCGGGAGGGCTAGTGGTAATTTGTATTGCAACTATATAGATGTAAATGGGAAAATGGAAAAAAAATCTAATAACACAAATGCAACTGATAGTGATTAATTTGACTAAAGAATATAGTTAATGGTAATTCAATGTTCTAATCATAACCCTAACCATATAGTCATCAACCATACCTTTTTAATCGATGGATATGTAAAGTAGGTTTTTTTTCACAAATTAAGACCATATGCACCACAAAAACATATAAAATTTAAACCAGAAAATATCTCCACTTCTGTATTGTATATATTGAAAAACAGTGTCAGTCAAGCAGCTAGACTGAGCCAGGTGATTGAACGAGGAGACCCTGCATGACAGTTACAATGTAAAGATACATATGGCTGACAAAAAGGCGTCACAACAATGCGATACAGCAACTCATGCAGCGAGGGCTATAGGTCTTGAGACTGTGATGTAGCAAACTTTTCATCAGACTGAATGGAATTATGTTCTATAAAATGTACCCAACTTGGAAACAGGGGCTAAAAAAGAAGACATTTCTGGGTGGAGCAAGGATAGGTCCATTAAACTGAGACAGAAATCAGGGCCGAACTGCAACAAAATTCTAGAAATTAAGGCTGTGGCAAAAAATTGCTTGAAGCCAACCAAAATCAAACAAAGTCAGAATCAGCCAAACTGTTTTTTCCTCAGATGTGTAGTAGCCCATGTGGCCTAAACCTCATGTGACTGCTTTCTACTGTCACAAACGCACAGTGACAATGGCGTCCTCCCTTTTCATCTGCGTTAATCCAGGCTCGCTCACTGGGGCTGTTCCCTCGCTCATCCTCTCTCCAGGTTAATGCCCTGCTACAGCATGTCAGGTGCAGTGCGCTCTCTGGCCTGACTGCTTCTTAGGTGGGAAACTGTTCCCCGGAATCCACGCCGGGGGAGAGGAGAGCATGTCCTCTTACCTCCACATGTCACTGAGGTCACACGGGTGGGTTGCTCCTCCGGGCCAGCATGTTTCGCAGTGGCATCTTTCGGTGATGGCGGAACGAGGAAGTGGGCGGAGGAAAAAACAGTTAGCATTAGTCATCTTTAAAGCTGAGACGCTCAACTTGATGGCCTCTGTTGACCTTCACTGGAATTAATATACAGATGGTGACTAGCTGATGTCCAACACTTCATTTACAACCATCAACAGCCATCAACAATATTTACAGCCATCAACAATTTATATGCAGTCCAGATTGGAAACGGTAATGCATTTCTAAACCAGCCTTAGAGTTGGCCCTGTATCAGTAGTAGCTTTTTAAATGATGCATTAAAAAAAAGTAAAAAAACATCGTACCACTTAGCCCCCACTATGGACACAAGGAGAGCCCAAAAACCATTCTGTGAGCAGTCCAGTGATCAGTCCTCGGATGACCGGCTTTTGGGGAGATCTTGTCTCGTTTTTCCTTTCAACACAGTGCACTTGCACCATTACAGAGCCATAAAGCACTGTGAAGGTCAGCAATTCTCAGGGCTGCCGCACAAATGCACCCATTTACGTGTCCCATCAAGTGTACAGTGCAGACTTTTGGGGTTAAGCGCCCGTTTTGCACTAAGTAGATTTGATATGCTCTTGCTCCGGAGGAGGCAAATCTGTTTCTTTACACCACTACTCCTTCATCTGACCATGTTCTGAAGGAATGAGTGGTCAGTTAGCTCACATATGGAACAGAAATGGTACTCAGAGCGAGAAATAGAGAGAGAGAGAGAAAGAGAGAGAGAGAGAGAGAGAGAGAGAGAGGGAGAGTAGCGGTAGAATTTATGTGCTTTGCCAAATGAGAAATTGTGTATTCATTTTACATGGCTGCTCCGATTTGAGAATATATTAAACAGTAGCCAACAGGCAGAAGATCTGATCAATTAGGGAAATGTTCTTTGCTGTTCAATTATTCAGCCTTCAGAGGGCAGGACATGGTTTGAAATGAATAGTGGTTGGATGACTGTTTAGTTGTTCAGTTTAAAGGAAAGTGCATTCATTTGAGAAGTACAGCGTCCACTCTACATTCCCCAGCTGGTTTGTGGTTGAGAGACTTTTGCAGAATGAGCTCCTCGCTGCTGGAGGTATGGCTGTATGACAATGTGCAATGTGTCCGCCGGGCAGGAAACGACTGACTGATACCCTAATTGCATCACACTTCCAGGACATTTACACCGCCCACGAAACACTTGCTATTTCAACTGCAGACAAGAGTGCAGGACAGAAGTCTGAGAGATCAAGCAGCAGAATGGAGATCCATGGATTGTATTATTATATTATTACGCGCTTCCCACCCCTGGTCCTGGAGTACCCCTATTTGGCGTACTTTGGGGTTTTCTTGCTGTAACGTACCTGATTGAACTGATCTGATAATTAACAAGCTCCTCCTGATTATGTGTGTTAAAGCTGGAAAAGCTCTAAAATGTGCAGGACAGTGGTGATTTTGGACCAGATGAGCAACTACATGGGGGAGGGGGGTCTGGGGAGGAGACTAGCTATGTTGCAGTTCTGGACTGTAAGCCACTTGTTTAGGAAACAGGCTGTTTTTACAAATATCCATTTTGTAGCATTTTTTTAATAGGCCCAACTGGAAGATATCACTTTACAACAGCTGGCGGTTAATAAAACATGCAAATACACTTAACAGGTTGTTTTGGGTGAATATAACTTGACTTAACTACAGCACTACTTTTCCCTTTATTTATATGCATTTATTGTAGATTTTATTAAATAAACGAATTCACAAATTGATGCTACTCATAATACAGCATTTCATTTCCTGGAAAAAAAGAGGTGCTTGGTGTAGTCTGCATGATGCTAGCACCTCCGAGAACTGAGCAAGACTTCAGGAGCATTGATTTTGAGCAAGGAGTCAAGGGACTCCAAAACACATCCATCAGTGAGCATCAGAAAAAACCTGGGGTTATATGCTAACTCTTTTCATTTGACTACAACCATGAGGTAAATTGCTTGTGGGACCAGGGTTGTCTCGTAAGCGGGATGGTTCTGAGTACTCTGAACGTTTGAAACCTTCAGTGGACGCTCTGTGTGAGGTGTAAAGAGGCAAATATATGCTGGGGCACAGTTTCTCAGATCCACTGTGATTAGGTTGCTTTAGCAGTTTAGATGATGCTTTGAAAGTGAGATTCCTCCTCTCTTTAACTCATTGTCATGTTGTTTTTCAGGGCCATAGACTCCCCCTTTAATCTGTTTAGCTCTACTTAAATTGGTGGCGTTGACACCTCCTCGCTTTAACGCAGGGTTTTCTTTCCGTCCCTGTCGAATCCTCTTTCACCTAACTTAAAATACCATCTTGCTCTCTCAGAGACAATAATTGAGTTTAGGCGAAGTTTAAACAGCTTAAAAGATGGGGTATACAGATGGGCATTGGCATGATTAACGCAGACGCCAGCCCAAGGACCCTGTGTTGGCCGCGGGATTAGGACATTACAGAGAGAATGACAGAGCTTTTTTGACACTTTATTCCCTCTCAATAACATTCTTTCACATATTAAGTTAATACCACCCCTAGGTAGCTACTTTATCATGCAGAAAATAAGACTTTAATCCAGTGGTGGTGAGTCTATCTCAGCCAGGCTTTGATGCCGCCCCCTCCTTGCCTTAACGGGGGTGAGGGAAGGGCTGTGTAAGACAAAGCACCCGTGACAGGGACAATCAGAAGCAGCTCAGGCCACAAAAAAAGAGAGCAAGAGAGAGCTTCAGTCTTTGGAGTGAAGAGGAGAGGAGAGGCATCGTTGAAGGAAAAAAAAAACATTAAGTCAAAGAGAAAACATCAAAAGGAGCAGAAGACGACAAAACGAAGCCCCTGAAGAAGCAACTTTTGGAGCTGGGATTGTGCATGAGAAACGTATCGCTTTCACTCCTTTCTTCAGGTTTGATTCGAGCCTGAGTGCCCGGCCCTACTGATCTCCTTGTATGGCACTTTATCTGAGAAGCACCTTTGACCTCCAGTTGAATTGTCCAAGGTGCCGCGATGGGAGTAAGCTGCAGGCTCTGTGTCTGATGTGGGATTGCCTTTCTCCTTGTATGGCTGTTAGCGGAGGTGGTGGCCAGCCTCTCGCGGAGATTCTTCACCCCTTTGAGAGAAGATTAGAGTCAGAGTGCCCCCCACGACCACAACCAAGAACATTAAAAGTAGCAACTTTTCCCTTTTTTTTTTAAAGAGATTGTAATCCAAGCTAACACCAGTCAATTTTCGCTGACTGTTATCTGCCACACTTTTTAGGACCATGTGTATATGTGTATACCTCTTGAACCTGCACGTCTATAAAAAGCAGAAGCTGCCATGACATTGCTGATGCTTGATATCGAACATATACATATACATACATATAAACAGCTGGTCAAAAGCATCCTTTATTCAAGAGACTTAAAAGATAATGTCAAAGTTTAAACTAAACTAAAATCTGATGGTACCATTAAAATTGTAAAACTGTAGTCACAAATCTCAATTAAGCAGACTCAGACTCTGAGTGAGTGAAAGCGTTATCTCTCGCATTTTGCTTCTGAATGCCCTAATGAATTCAGTCACCTGTCTGAACCTAAGCTGTCCATTTGATTGTCAGGGCTGGTGAGAGCCTTGGAGAGGTTTGATCCTGCTAGCACAAGCAGATGGTTGGTGTGGCTGGAGTCTGGCTGGGAATCACTCTGCAAACTCCCACCGAAGGGTTGAGGGGCTAAATCCTCTGTTGCCGCCCCTAAGAAGACCATAAGCTTGAACAGAGCAAAAGAAAGGGCCTGCTACTGGTGCTAATTACCCAGAAACCACACAGAAAGTGCCCACTGTCACCCACTGAAGAGGTTCACATCCCTTCCTCCACAGATAAAAGGCGTAGTATGAAAACATTTCGCGGGGGACAAAGAAGCAAAGATTAACATAATCTTTGGGTTTGTATCCCCTGTAAGCTGGCCATGTGTGAGCCTCAGCCTCTCCCTCTCTCTGTTTTCTCCTCTCTCACACTCACTTTTCTCCTCAGCGTTCCCTCGTTTCTTCTCCTCCAAAGTCTGTTTTTTAAGGAAGAGACACGGCGGGAATGGGCTTTGGTGCCTAAGCCTGACAGTTGTGTTTTTCCCGCCTCTCTGTGATCCTCTCGGCGGATGGTACGCTTGCTGTTTGGGTTAATCAGACAATGGCGGGCAAAACGAGGTGTCATGCTGCTGACAGAGCCTTCTTCGTGTTATGTCATTGTTAATCCCAAACCCTTAGCCCTCTCCCACTTTCCTCTAGCCAACTTTCAAACCAGCATCTTCAGTCATGGGACGAGGGAGGTAAATATGCTAGTTTCATCTTTCAGTACAGCGAGATACTCTACCTCTGTCCTTCTTCTCTCTAGCACAAAGAAATCTAGTTTACAGAATTTTGCCCTCATATATAGTGAACACGACTGCTACCTCAGTTCAGTAAAACTCTGATTTTTACTTATTTTTTTGAATGACTAGCTATGCTCCTAAATCAGTCTAAGATAGATGCCATCACAGAACCTGATCAAATACTAATGATTTTTTGGATGGCAAAACAGCAGCATTACTGGATTCATCATATCATCAATTCATCAATGCCTGTTGTTTCAGCGCTAACCAGACAGTTGAGCTACAACAAATACAACATCTTTCAAAAAAAGATTTGTTGGTACTCTGCACTGTTAGAAAAAGAATACTGTAACTTTAGGGTTAAAAGAAAAACATAGGCTGGAGTCAAGACAGGGTTTATGAATGCAATGCAACTTACAGATTAAAATCATGGATCTGCTTTCAGATTACACATCACCTCCACGAGAAAAAAAAACGAATCCAACTCAAATAGGACTAAACTTGACTTTTTTACTGCATGGAACACGACAAGACTTTACTCACTTTGTGTTCCATTAGACAGAGCTGGTACCTGATACTATTGCTGGTATCACTTGTGGTGGGATTCCAAGTGAGCTGAGCCATAACAAAAGGTGATGTAGTAAAATGACTAACTACCGACTGATTAGAGAGAATCGTCAACACACCAGGATATGTCTCGTTGAAGAGGGGATGTTATCTGCAGTGGAGTGCAGTGTAGATAGTGTAGATGGTACCAAAAGTGAGTAGAGATCAGCCATACCATGCGGTGAGGAAGTGGCTTTTCTCTGTATTGTTTATCAATGTTATGCTGTCTGTGTATGCAATGTGTGAGTAATACCACTGTTTATAAGTGTAATCAGCAAAACTGTCTTGTTCAGAGACATTGATAGTGACAGGATTTGTTATTTCCTTTTACGTACTATGTAAAAGTGTGTGCAAGTTTCATAGACTAACACAGAATCCTCCTGATTTTTATGGAAGTAAAGTGTAATTAAAGTTTGAGATAAGGGATTAGTAATTTGTGGATTGCTGTACATCATAATACACAGATGAGAGTCTCAAATTTCTTGTGTTTTCCTCTTTTTTTATTGATGACATCAGAGTCATCACTTTCTCTTTCTTGTCACAAGCAACCCAGACCAAAGGCTGTGACAGGGGCAGGAAAACAAACGGTGATAAATGCTGCTTTTCTCTCTCTCTATCCCTCTCCCTGACTCCCTCTCTCTCCCTCTCTATAGTGCATGAGATCCTTTTTAGAGGCCTGCAAGCCTCGCAGCATCTCCCTTGATTTTGGGGGGGCTTCGTTTGGGTGTAGTCTGGGTAGGGAGAGACAGTGAGAGAGAAAGGGAATGAGAGAGAAAGCAACAGAGAGAGAAAGAGAGAGGCAGAGTCAGGGGTAGCGAGCGGAACCATGGGTGGTGAAAATTGTTTCAATTAATCGGAGTGATGGGGTGATGCAGGAGCACGCGTGCGCTCTGTAGAATAATAGCGGCTGCGCGAGACTGCCGTTCATTATCCCTCTCTCTCTGTTCTTCTAAACCCCCGACTCTCAGACAGACACGGAGGAGCGAACGTGCCGCATCGGAGGCGAGCCGTAAACGTCTTTTTCACAAACACGCGGGCCCTCTTTACGCTCCCTCTCTCGCTCCCCTTTCCCTTCCTCTCTCCCTCCGTCTCTCGCTCCAAGTGGGAGGCATCTGAAGGCGACACAAGACTGGTTTTGGTACAATCTGACGTTTCAGACTCTTTCAGTTAGTTTTCCATCAGACATGATCCCCACCCCACCCCCCTTTCCTCCCTCCCGTCCCATCCCATTCTTGCTTTTTCAGATTTCCATATTCCCCCTTATGTCAGGCTGAACTACGGTGGCTTCTTTTATTTGTCTAAAGCTCGCAGTAACAGCGGCGCTCATTGTGGTGCCGAAACCCAGAACAGTCTCGCTTTAATCGTAATAGCACCACTTTTCCCGACGTCAAGTATCGCATTCAGTTATTTTGATATCTTTGAAACAATATTTGTGATAGAAATGTGCTTTAGAAAAAAAAGAGCCTGCCCGGATCTTCTCAAGTTGCTGACAATTTGAGTGGTGCGTCAAGAATGGGAGGAGATTTTGATTTATTTTTCTGTTCCTTTTGTAATAATAATTTGCCCCCTAAGCAGTAGCACGCCATGTCGAGCTTTCTTTTTCTTTTCTTTTCTTTTCTTTTCTCTTGAAGAACAGGTTTGTAAATTAGCCTTTTGGTTTTTAGCTGTGGTGCCTCATATGGTGCGCTTTGTTTAAAGTAACACTGCAGGCCCCAACCCGTAGCGTGTGTGTATGTGTGACTCTGACAATCCCAGCGTGAGACTGATGTATCAGAAGGCTGGCACACACACGTGCACACACACACACACCCTCCATGTAATGGTGTGTTTACAGAGCGTCTCCATCAATCCTTTTTTCTCCACGCACACATGACATTCCACAAAGGACCCAGATAAGACAGCTATCTTTTTGTCTCCCTCTCCCTGCTTCTCTCTCTCTCTCTCCGTGGCTCATCCTCTCCCTTTACCTACATACATGCATTTTATAGCCACTTCCTCTCTACAACAGCATGCGATTTGTTCTAATTTACGGAGGTCCAAAACTTGCACTCTGAGCTGCAAGCACAAAGGTTTCACGTCGCATTTAAAATGTCCAGCAACGCATGAATGTGCTGTGTCTGCAGCAACACAAGTTGGCACATGGCTGCTGCTAATTGACTTTGTGCTGCCCTGCACTTGTGCCTGTACATTACAGGAAAGTGAACCCTAACATTAACCATTCCTTACAGCTCATTAAAGCACATTATGTGGATCTGCACTGGGCCCAGGCCTGTCAGACGGCGGGTCTGGCCTTTGGTCAGCCGGGCCGCGCAGGGACCTGTGAGTCACACTGAGACGACATTCGGCACAGCGGCCATGGCCAACTGAAATTACGCAGGCCTCGCTGGACACTGGGGAAAGCTTGAGCTACTGAAACACGCAGAGCCTGGAGCTAATGCTCTCTGCCCCAACCTCGGACAAAAAAGAACACTGCAGTGCAGTGGGGCACTCTGTAAACACAAGCACATCACACCAGCTTTAGTATAACACATGGTCATGTATGTGTATAGAATTACATAATTCATTCTTTAGTTGGGTATGTAATGAATTACATTTACAAGCCCAATTCCTATCGCTGGGACACTAGCTAACTAGCAGATTAAACAAAAACCATACAAAGACAAGATATGCAGCGTGTTGTCTTATCAACTTCGTTCTGTAACGATACATTCATTACAAAACTGATATCTGCACATCCTAAACAATCCAATCTAAGACTAGGAAAACTGTATAATGTTTAAAAACACCTTAAACAGGTGATGCAATTATGCTTCGCTATAAAAGGAGCATCCAGCTCAAGGTGGAGTCCCTCATAAGCAAGAATGGGTCGACACTCTATTTGAAGAAAACTGTTTAAAAAGAACACTCTCCAGTCAGGGACTGCAAGGATTTTAGGTTTTTCACCCTCTACAGTTCATAGCATCATCAAAAGATTCAGGCTAAATAGAGAATCTTCATGTGTGAACAGCAAGGCCAAAAACCGCAGATGAATGGAACTCAATTTCTGTCTATCTCCCAGATGGCACTGCATTGATAACCGTCATGCTCCTGTGATGGATAACATCGCATGGGTTCAAAAATACTTTGACAAGCTATTGTAACTAAACGCCATCTCTCTCTGCAACCACGAATGCAATTCACATTAGAATTCCTATGTAAACAATGTCAAGATATGCTGTTGACTTTTGGACTCTCTCGAGCTCATCTGAAAAGGACTGATGCACAGTGGAAACTTGCTGTGGTCTGATAAGTCAACTACACTGTACAACAGATAAACTAGACACTAAATAATGTAAATTAATAGTATATTCACGGATCAAAAAAAATGACATGCTTAACATATCAAATATTAAACTACTATTTATAGGAATGTGTGCCCCAAAATGATTATAGAAAGCTCAAATATGAGACATTCATATTTAGTGAAGTACAGCTTTCTCAGATATTGCAGAATCAGCACCTCTGTTTATCATCAAAATCTGGTTCACAGCTTCTTACACATGTTTTGGAACATATACATCATCAGCATCAGAATACAACCATTTTATACATGTTCCTGAAACAAATGTTTTTACTTTCCATGAATCATTCTTTGCTTTTCTATAAATTCAAAATACAGCTTTGAATCCACACATGATTAGAATTTAAGAGTTTCCAATGATACAAGTTTTATATTGCATTAAATTGAAATTGAATGAAAGAAAATGTATTATAGAAAAGTAAAAATGCTAGCTGCCCCTTTGCACTGTTTCGATAACTCATGATGAACAGCCTGGTAAAATGGTCTAAAAGTTTGTTGGAAACGTATCTGTTCCCATCAACTTCCATTCAAAGTTAAGAATATATTGTTCTTCCTGTGAAAAGTTTCCACAAACTGCAGCTTCAGGAGCCAGCCCTATTTATCAATCATCAGTCGTTCTAGATCAGAGAACATGGCTGGACTGACAATCAACTTGCTTAGGGGTGCAGGCGAACATCACCCAACCTGAGCTGATCTGCATCACTTGTTAAAGTCGTGTGTTCGTTTTTAGGAATCAGGCTTGTGCAATAAAAACGAAAGTGGAGTGTTGAATATTTCATTGGAGAGATAGGGGTAGTGGATTTTGACAACAAACAGCACTTACCGTCGTGTCAGTGAGAGATTCCACCCCAGATTTGTGTTCCTAAAACAGCCGCAGATATGGAAAAAGTACTGTCCTTCAGCTGCAGCACTTGTTCAGCTCCCTATAATTGAAAGAAACGAAGCATGTCACGTTTAGATTAGGGCTTCAATGACTAGTTAACAAAGTCAACAAGGTTGTTTATGTTATTGACAACAAGCATGGATTTTCACTTTACTTCATAAAAATGCTCTTTGATGCTTTATGAAGTACTGCAAGTATTTCAAATTAACATTAATTGCTGGTAGAGTTCTCCAGGACCAACCACCAATCAACATCTTATGCCCAGACCAGACGGACATTAGATCTGGGTTTTGGTAGTACATAGTCTCATCAACCATGACATCCACTACAAATCTGGATCTAGAATAATGCAACTGCGTAACTGCTTAGAGCAATGTGATGTTTTGTGGCATCACACATGAAAAAACAAAATCCTGCCTCTTCACACATCTACCATTATTTCATCTTATATTCAATATATTTTAAATATACTCTCTCTTCCCAAAGCTGCTGAGGTTTTATTTGTCCAGGAAATAGGCTGGCATCTGGAAATCGCAGCTATTGGGTAACCGGGCAGCAGCCTAAGAAAGAGCTTTCCACTTAGAGGGAACTTTTAAAGTGGTACTGGGGGAGTTTGTCGCAGAACAGAGCCACTGCACAAAGTGTATATTCACACAGCTAATGTATTTTTCATTGTTCCCAAACACTAATGGGAGCAAGCAGAAGGTTCAGTGTTTGGGAGCCATCTGAATTCATTTGGCTCACAATCCATAATTGAGAAGCGAACGCATGGAAAAATCGTCGTACATCACAACGCATTTTGGTGACAAAGCTTTTTGCGAGCAGCGGGTGACTTTTATTGTGTCCTCGCTGCCGTTTGGGTACCATTGCGGCTGATTCGGTGACAGAGTTCATTCAACTGATTTAGCTTGTATCAAGAGGCACCCTGGGAATTGCTGTCCAAAGGTGTTGGGTCTCCCAGTTGTGAGGCCTTGTGAAGTATTCTGTAGTCCTTTTGTTCCACTCACAGCCACAAAAACATTGCTATTAGGATTTCATTTGAGGACAAATGCTGCTTCTGACAAGATTACATGCCTAGCAGAGGCTACAGCACAAATCCAATGTGGCTATAAAAGCCTGTGGTTAATCACAAGCTTCTGTTTTAAAAGAGAACGTCGCTTATAAAAGAGGTTCCACGTCTATTTGGTTATTGGCTTGATTACTTCTCCCAATAAGTCCCATATTAACACGATGAGTCTTAACAAGACGATAAAGCAACAATACAGCTAATTCCATATATTGATGTAATCTACAGTTAAGTAAATGAAATACATTTCTTGAAATCCCCAGGCAGTTCGCCTTTCTCTACTAAATAAAATATCATAACCATGGCTGTAGTATACTGCATGAGCTAAGGCTTTGTGTAAGCCCATAAGAAAAGCCATGTGGAGAAATTCATTTCTACAGGAGACAATAAGCTCTGGGGTTTTAGGGGTTATTCCATGCCCGCTAAGTCCGATGTGACCAGATGGGATGTGTTGTTTGATGGGCCTCCTTCGCTTTGTCAAGCACAATGACAACTTGCCCCCCTCCCCAACTCTCCCCCCCGCCCCTGCATGATGCCTCCCCTCATTGTTTGGCTGTTAAGGAGATTGGGCTGGCATTTACTGCATCTGTAGCTGTGTCAGCTCGCGTACGAGTGTGTTTGTGTCAGCCAGGGCCTGCTCCGCTAGCTCCGGCTCAGCCCAGGCCCGGCTCACCCGTATGGACGGCCTGATCAAAGGCTGCTGGAGCAGGCAGTAGCGCAGAGGCTGCTGACAGGAGAGCGAGGAAAAAGCTGCATAATTGACAAGGCCCCTCAAAAAACGCGCCGCCTCACAGCGCGCCACGGTCTGCGCACACAGCAGCACACCAACGCCACAGCACCAGCCAGACAAGCCCCTTAAGATTCACTCTCGCCGGAGTAATTATTACACCATGAACAGTGGCTAGCTATTAGGGAAGGTGCACCATAATTTGCAGTAATGGATCATCAGTGCACGGATGATGTAGGCAAAAAAAAAAGAAAAAGAAAAAGAAAAAAAAAGAAAAAGCTCGGCGTTAGCCATTAGCTTGCTGACAAACAAGTGCTTTCCCAGGTAAGGTTTCAAGAGTGTCCCCCCTCCGCTCTCTCCCGCTGAACGGTGTCTATTTTGGCTCCAGACCGACGCCGGTTGCACATCACTGCTTGTCTGCTCCGAGAGCAGAAATGTCAGAAGCCTCCGGTGGCAGCCATTGAGGCTCCTGCCTGCCTCGCCGTCACATGGCTGCTGTTGGGGAGCAGCCTTGCCAACTTGCCCCACATTAATCAGAGCCTCTCGCACCATTAGCCAGTCAATTATTTCCTGGGTCTGAGCCAGGCTGCTAGCCCATGCAGTGTCTCTGTCTGGCCCTATCATTGCCCTCTGATTGGGCAATTTCTCTAACAACACATGATGTGCCAAATGAAAAATACTGCACTTTCTGCGATGTCACCAATGTAGTTTTGGGTCTCTGGCATCACTCAACAAAAAAATGAGGCGTGTACATGAGAAAACAACGGCATGGCGACACAAAGGCGTTCTGATAAATATACAAGCCTACGCACATGAAAGGTAGGTGAAGGGTGTTGCTCGGAATGGAAGACCTTTCGGTCCACTCACTCGGTTTTACTAAACAAAGCTCAGTACTGTACTCCTCGCACTATTCCCCATAAGGTGCTTTCAAGCCGACTGCATGATCACATCCCTTTGATTCGGTATGGTCAGTCCACTTTGATCCCCTTCAGGGGCTTTGGATTGTCTACACCTACACCTTCATCCACCTCCACTTCAAAGCCTCAAACACTTTACACACCTCATGAACAGTCTTATTAATTCACTAAAAATTAGTTATAGGTCAGAGTCCAGATCCATTTCTAAGGCAGGTATCGTTCACCCACCTTGGAAATCCACTGAATTCAAATTTTACTTTCTTTCAACACAAATCGCACATTCTCCAGAAAATTCAAATCTTTTCCCTCATTTGATCAAATTGGGTTAGTGGTTATAACATTTTTTTGCCAATACATATTTCATATTTTCATTTCATACTTCATATTTCTAACACGTGTGCTAACCCACTTCTTTAATAAGCTGGGGTAGAAGCTGCACTACTAAAGAGTCAGGAGAAAAACAACACACTAAAATTCAGTTTGCGTCAAAGACTGAAATAAGCATGTGTCACATGAACAGCCTCGATATTTGGATCGTTGTTTACACTTTAAATGCAAAATCAACATCATACAAATGAAGATATAAGAATAATAGATGATTTATTTACATCATCGGAAGTTTTGACTGGGTTCTCTTTAAATACTCGCTGTGCTCACAATCATCAGTACGTTACTAAATGTCCTTCTGAGATGCAATTACATAGAGAGGTCTCTGAATCCCCCAAACGCATATAGAAGAAAAAAAGACTGGAAGCATAACAGCTGCCCAGTCACACTTTACACGCCCATGTTTTAAACAAAGTAGCACTTACAGTCCGAGTCTGATCCAACTCTGCCACAGCATTAAGTTTTAGGCCCAAACCCCAGAAATTCACTCTGAAAATGTTCTGAATCTGAAATCTCACAAATGTAGTAGTATTTTTAAATAACATTGATCACTAAAACATTTATGAATTTATAATTTAAAAATTACAAAGTTTGAATAAAATAAGCATTGCTGTAATAATTTATTCATCAAGATTCCAAAACATTCCAAGTATTTTTAATGGAATGCTTTCTATAACATGCTTTTCTTATAATGTGCTTTCCTCATATAGCAAGAAGTTAGTCTTTAATCCTAAAACTTTATTTCTTCACATTTATTTCTTTAAAACATCTTTGGCCATACACACCATACACACACACACACACACACACACACACACACACACATATATATTAGAGATGGAAGGATCGATCGGCTATGTATCAGTATCGGCTGATTTTTAATCAAAATATGCGATTGGTGATCGGCCGATATTTCTCCAATTTAGAGCCGATCCTGAGAGCCGATCGATGGTGTTAAACAAATGAGCCTAATTTCTGTATTTCCAGCTAGCGTTTCATCCAGGAAAAGGAGAACCCCCTCCCAGCAATTCCAATCTGAACCACTAGGGAAATACACACCCTTTCATTTTCAAAAGACTGACTAAAGCAGCGACCGCGCAGAAAACAATGAGCTGAAAGTAAACATGTCCGCCTGGCAGTGTTTTACCGTACGTGACAGGCTCATCCAGGACATTTTTAAATGAGTAAAATCAGCGCGTCTCGTTGAGGAACCAAGACAAAGACATTTAACACTACTAATCTGATACGGCACAGCACGCAGCTGAATACAGTGAGTAACAGCAGAGCTAGCACAAAACTAATAACCCACGAGCTTGTATAAACCAGTTTCTACCATGTTTTATGACTTGCTTGCGCTTTATCCAGTACATCAGGTATAACTGAGAACCCCAACCTGATTCTCACACAAAACCTGGCTGAACTCAACGAGAGCATTTAGGTTCAAAAACTCTTTTTACTTGTGTAGCGAAATGTGATAAAGGGTGATGGAAAAGGGTTTTTCAAATAAACGATGACACATCAAGCTCAGTCACATCAATCTGCTCCACCTGATGTTTATGCTTGGCATACAGCGGATACACTATGGTTTCACTCATTAGACTACACTCTTCACAAGTGACCAGCTTTAATAAGACAATAACAATTTTTCTCATGAGTTTGCACAGGTAAACACTGACTCTGCACAATGTGCTACCTGAATTGTCTGGTGCCTGTGCAGCCCCAGATGGACGTGGACGTCGTCAGGGTGGCACAGAGATTTCTGCATAACTGTAGTGGACGGAAACATGACATTTTCTCCTACTGAAAATGTGTAAAAGCGCATAACATTTGAGAAACATTTGAAGAGAAACCTGGCTACTGTAGACAGTTACATCACTGCTATCTATTGAAAACATACCTCACTGTTACAAGTTGTGCCATTTCAATGAGGATGTTATAAACAATAAACAAAAACAAATAATATTAGTGGATTGGGATTAACATTGCTTATACCAAAATAATGTCTGGACCTGCACTGATCTCAATCCACCGAATTGGATCAGACTATCACAAATCAAAATAGATCATTTTATTTAAATCTTTAAGTGCTAACATCTTTAAGTGCTTTATTATTAGTCGACTACTGGATAACACAAAGCGCAAAGCACAAAGATGGTGTTACCAATATCATTTTCCTTATATAGCAACTATAGATATAACAACTTGTCTACACTGGACAAGTGCAGACAACAAACAATTATCTTCACAGTGCACAGAGTTTACAGAGTTTACAGAGCTGTGTACATGGGTATAGCAAGACGTGTGTTCTGTTCTGTAGAGCATGGCCCTGAACAGATAGTTTTACTAGTCTTTTGTGTGAGAGATGAAGGCTGGTTGGGGGCCAGCTTGCTCAGGAGGAGGGGGAATCACTCTCTTTACTACAAAGCGAGAGCTTGGCTCAGGAGTTGGGTTTAAGGGACCTCCATCATTAGCTGATAGTTTTGGAGATTAGGATCATGACACTGAGATTACAGAGGGGACAAAGGTTGTGCTGTGGTAATTACAGGCTGACGCACTAACGTCCTCATCTTCAGCACAAATCTCATCAACACCATCACAGGGTTCATATCATAGACAAGCCATTCCCTGTGATACTATTTTGAAAATATTAGCAATAGAAGTGTCTTAATAGAGTCTAATTGTTTTTGTTTTGAATAAAGTATCAGTCACTGTACTGTAAGAACTGAACTCTGAGTGACGGTCAGGCTTTAAGATGGCTAAGATGGCAACATATATTCATCCAAACAACGACTTGATGTGGTTTGAGGCAGATGTGTGAACACGAAGATGGCTCTGTATCACTGGCTCATGTTTTGTTTATAAAACAGCTTAACATTTGTTTCCACTGATATACACATTTGTGGGTGCTTTTAAATTTACATGAACTAAAGTACAAACACAGCAGGCTGATCACACATTTCTTCCATGTTCATGCACAAGCGCTTCTGTTCACACTGCTAGAGCAACATATTTATATTTTTGATATTCATCCCCATATACACACTGAGCTTAACGGCACATGCAGAGAGAATCGAGAGTGTACAGCCGTGCATGTAGATCATTCAGCACCAGATAGCTAGCATTCATAGATGGTGACAGAATGATTTCATAGTTTTCCAGCAGAATTGACTACTTGCACAAGATGGTTATAAGCAGGGTGTGCATAACAACATCCACCAGTGTATATGTTAATACTACACATTGACTTACTAATTACTACCTGCCAAAGATCACACTTAGTAATGAACATCTTATCAAACTAAAAGAGAGAAGCAACAAAGTCTGGCCCTCGTTTGTGTGTATAGTGGTGCAGCATTGCTGATAAACTCCAACTCTTCCGCTGTGTATTTATTGCATTCAGTACATGACGAGCTGCTGGCCGCTCATACCGAGGTTGACAGAGTGTGTTAAACAGGACATTCAACGCAGATGTGAACGTGTGCATCTCAGTAAGATAACAGCATTTAAATGCTCCTTAATATAACACTACCTACATTAAACTTTGATTTTATTAGTAAGGATAGTGAGGATCCAACAGTTATCATTAGAAACTGTCTTTGTAATCTCTATAAACTACATTCTGCAGCTCTGTAGAAAGTGGACATGAGTACCTTATACGCCGGCGGAGGTTGTTATAGTGGAAGTTACAAGACACCATCTTACGCAAGTAGTCATTTAAAACAACAAGCAAAAATACTGATTACAGTGAAAAGCTTGTTACTCGCACTGTGGCTGCAGGCTCTGCTCTTCATCTAAGAGAAGAGGTAGAGCAGGTTCAGCTCTAGCCTTCAAGCTAAGGCTTTTAGCATGACTGTAAGAGTGCAGTTACTAAAGCTGTCCTCAGTAAATTGGGCACTGTGTAGGTGGGTCGAGCAGATAATAGTGTCAATGACACTATAAGAATTTAAAGAAGGAAAGGTTTTTATCAGCGATATTGCTGGATGAGCGTCCAGAGAACGCACACACATGGAATGCTGGAATTACGTTAGCTGGGTCAGACATACACAACATGCAGATAGATAGACAGACAGATAGCAGGACAGGCAAATACCTAGCTAGCTTACTCAGACACTTACTAAATTAACTTTAGCTTGCTAGATTGTTCAGACTCAAAGATAGGAGTCATGCTAGCCTCATGATTGGTTAGTGAGTGATTACAGGAGTGTTACCCACTATTGGGGCCAAAAAGCAAGAATTATGTTGAAATACAGCAGACATGTATTAGACATTGGAACTGTATTCATAAGACAGATTTGATAAATGACGAACAGCTTATGTAGAAAGAAAACATAGATTTAGATTCCCACAGAATTTCAATGGGATTGTTCCCATTACTCGCAGTATTCACAGTAAAATCAGTAAGAACGTGAAAATGTTACATTTCTTAATTGTAAAATCAAAATGTTGCTTTTACTTTTTGCATGTTAGATTACTGGGAGCACACTCTCATCTATCTGCTAGTATGATAAAGTCATGGTTATGTTTTTGGTGGGCTTGTAGGTGAAGTCCTGTATGTGACAGCTTGACTGATAGATGGCTCAGAGAGAAATGAATGTTTCAGTAGCAGTGCAGGCCTACAGCACTATGGGGCTCAGTTCCTGCTCTACCTCACTGTTTATCTCACCCATTAATTTAACAAGCAACATTTGTATTTACCACCAGGCCTGGGTGGTTAGGAGCGATAAAAGAACTAAACACCTTGCAGAGAGAGAGAGAGAGAGAGATAGAGAGAGAGAGCGAGAGAGATGTGAAGACAGAGAGAGAGAGAGAACTGTGAGAGGGGAAAAAGAAAAAGAAAAGGTTCAGGTTGATATGTCAAAAAAAGCTGAGGTGAAGTGCTGACACGTCAACGTCTTAGCAGATAACGCTTAAATCATTTTTCCTCCAAAACTTCAGTCGCCAGGCTTCAAAGAGATATAGCCATAATACAAATTTTTGGAGTAAGTACTGCTGTTTGAAGTTATTTTATGGGATTTCGCTGTAAGGCCCAGAATTGATTTGCAGCAGGGATAAAAGGAAGATACTTTATCTTCGGAGCTTTGTCGGAAAAAGCTTAGCATCCATTGGTAGTTCCGCCAATATGCCTGCAGGGCATGAGGGGGGGCCGGGAGGTGGCTAGCATTGACATTATATACCAGAATGGATTGTGCTGAGTGTACACCTCCTACTGCTTATGAGCTGCTCTTTCATAATCTTTCATGAACCATACAATGTTTTATTTAATGTACTGGGTCAGAGAGAAACTTGAGAAAAAACATATCAATAATGAAAGACTGGGGTCTGGGGAGGGAAAGGGTGGTGGTGCAGGTTGGGGGTGCAGTGTGTGTGTGTGTGTGTGTGTGTGTGTGTGTGTGTGTGTGTGTGTGTGTTGTAGGGGGGAGTAGGCTTGGGTAGGTTGGTTGGTTTCGGGCAGGCTCTGCTTGGCAAACAGGTCAGGAGGACCTTTTGAAGTCTGCAACTCCTGTGCAGTCAATAGTTTAAAAACTCGTGTTATGTCTGAATGTGAGGCGAGCTCCACGCTTCTTTTCTTCTCCCTACCTGACAAATGCCAAACATCTCATCTGTGCTGTCCAGTGGCTCTCCACTGCAGTGGAAGGGCTACTCGACGTGGCAGAGAGAAAGCAGAGGAGACTCTCTTAGGGGTTTGCAGTTTAAACAGACCGGACAGAGTTCAAGTCAAAATCTATGCAATCCTCGAGTGTAAACAGCAGAGAGATTTTTTTTCTCCGCCTTAAACTACCCCTGTATAAAAATCAACTAAAGAAGGATGTAGCTTGCCACTCACTGTGTTCGTCCGAGGCTGATTTCTCACTTGTGACCTTGACCCCTGATCTATTTGTGCAAACAGAAAGGAAGGAGGCGCTAATGCTCTGTATCCCCCTGTGTCTACTCATTTGCAGACTGTTAAGTAGGGCAGAAGCAGCTGCGGGCTTCTTAATTGCTTAATTGCACTCATTATTTGAACGGAGGATGAGCTCACCTCGCACCTCTAATTGAAAAGGTACTGCAGCGCAGTCCTGCTGAACGGCGCCATCCCACGAGAGCAGAAATGAGTTGGATGTAGGAGTAGTATGCGACTCTTTCTCGCTTTCTCGTTCGCTCTCTCCCCCTCGCGCTCTCGTTCTTGAGCATATGCTGTACGCAGGATCTGAATGCACGGTGATTCTCCAGGACACTGCTGGCCTAACAGATGAAAGAGACACATCTCAGAAGCCCCAAACCCTCGGAGGAAGGTCCAGGGGCCATGTGACTTATTCATGACTCCTGTGACGATGCCCCCCCTGCAGTACACACACACGCGTGCAAGCTCTGCAGATCTCTGACTTTCAGATGGTGCGGCCTGCTCGCCCTATTTAAAAAATAAATAGGAGACTGGTGTCTGTGCTAATAATTCATGGTCAGGGACGGTGAGAGGTGTTTATGTGGGGAAATGAGACACTCTTAACACCTGCTCCTCTGTGGAAACACTGCCCCGCCTGGACAAAGGCTGCCACTGCAGGCCAATTTTTTTTAAATTCAGAACTATGAATGCCCATATTCAATATATAATTATATACAATTAATTCCTGTCCAGCAGTAACCACCTTTGGTCCAGGAGTCCTATCTTCCTCAACTTCTCCACAACTTTTCCACAAAACCAAACTGCACTAAGAGATGTTTTGAAATGTGTTTGATCTGTAAATTAAATATCTGAAGTGCCTTTTGCGTCACTCGCAATGCGACAAACAACAGTGATGTCAAATCCACAGTGATGGAGGTGATGGGATTCAAAAGCAGTGCCAAAGATTTGTGCTTATGGCAAATGATTTCTACATGTAGCACCATGGAACAGAACAGCAGTCCATGAGGCACAACTTAACAGAGCAGCTGTCTGGAGGGTGAGATCATGCACCTCAATCTCTCCGGCGTCTGTGCTACAAATCAGTATATTAGCTATTACCGACAATTACCGACAGCAACCAATGCAGATAGATTGGTCATCTCTGTACATGGACATCTGATCAGATTTGAGAAACTAATTTGTTTGCCTGCAGTCTGAACATAACCTTAGGTATTGGTGAGGGGGCAGCATGTTAGGTGCAGGTTGGAAGTAAACACTGGAGGAAAGAAAATCTGCAGAAGTGTTTATGAGCACTGTTCTAGTCAACATAACAGCCAGTTTTTTGCTGTCTCAAAAACCAATAGCCGAACGTATATGCACCTCTTTAGCTTTCAGTAGATCACCAATCAAAACAAGATGTTGCAATATTCAGACAAATGTCAACACAATTAATGAACATGCCGTAAAAAAGTTTAACCGCAGTGTACTATACCGTATAAGTGTATATATATATATATATATAAAAAAGTGTTGTTAAAAAGGCCACAGCAGTAGTGGATACACACAGTGAGGTGTGGTATGTATCTCCATATGTGACTGCGTTCGGTTAGAGACGTATCTTACATTTCCTGGACTGTTCTGGCAGTATTTGAGCAGGTAGCTAACGTTGCATAAACCCGTCGGCCCATTTGCATCTTTCAGGCCCGGCGCTCTGAGCCATTTCCCTGCGACCCCGTTTTAATCGAGCATGCTAAAATGTTATTTCCATATGCCTCTCTCGAGCACGCACTCTTTTTTTCGGCCTTTTGTCAGAGGCCTTTTTGTAGAGGAAATATGCTACTAATGGCTTATGAATTAATAAGTAGCCAAACTGAATTTGATTTTTATACAAGGTGATCCTGGAAGCGGCCGGCCATCCCCGCTACTTTATTCACATTCCGGCGTTTTCTGGCCGAGTGCATTCCTATTTCGCGGGACACAACAATGCATCCCCCATCACTCTCGCTTCGTGTGCTGCCAGGCGACAGGGCAAGGGCCTGGTGTAATTTACTTGCCCAAGCCTTGCCATTAATTTTCTAGCATTGTGAAAAGATGATTCATGTTTTGGGGGGCGGTGTGTATTACTTATTTAGATGCCCAGAGAGAACGAGGCAGGGCCCGCTGCTTAATGGAATATGAAGTTGCGGGGTCTCATTCCCACTCTAACATCAACCAACAGGAGCCACACACGTGTTAATGTGCACTCCCCAAGCATCTTAATTCGACTCGAAATTCCTAATGGGACCGATGATCGGAGCTGGGTCTTAAGAGAGGGGCTGAGGGGGAATGGGGGGCAACTTAACACGTAAATTCACTCATCTGAGTGGTGGATGTGTGTCTAGCAGCTTAGCTGCTCCAGCGGCTGAGTGTCTGCTGAGAGGTGTCAGGAGACTAGAGTGTGGGCCGCCGCGTCCTGGGACCATGACCTGTTTTTATTTCTCTCTCACACTCTCGTTTTGCAGTTGAGTGGTGGCCCTGTTTTTCTTGTGTAGGCAACTTAATTTACTGTATCTAAAATGTTGATGGACTATTTGGTCTAAAGGATGGATAGAAGGGCTTTGGGTGTGTGGAAACATGACGCAAGACCGCAGTGACAGTGATTATTGGAAAGCATGGCTTGTAAAGAAGTTAACATCTCCAATCACAGGCTTACTGTTCAGATATCTGACTTTAAGGAATAGTTTGTCCAAAAAAAAAAAAAAAAATCCATCAGCCAAGACATGTTTGATATCTGACGTGGGCTTCTCTAGTTTACAGCGGAAGATTCCAGGCTAACATTACTAACGAATGCACTACTTGGATTGTCACCAAACTCATCTGTGTATCACGTAACCTTGCACTCAGATCTTCATTTGTTTTGTGCACACACATCTATATGGATTAAAACATGGCATAAGAAGTTTATAAAACTAGATTTATTTCTCCACATTGGTGGACCGGGAGCTACATGAAGCCCTAAACATGTAAACGCACCATATGGTGACCCGGCAGAGTGGCTAAGCTCTTGTATTAGTAAGATCAATGATGCCAGCGCCTAAACAGATCGGTATTGAGGGTAGGATGTGAATTTTCAGAGTCAGACTGCATAAAACAATATTTCTCAAGCAAGTTAACTGCACATGGCCTGACAGCAACTAAGTGAGCACAAAACGGACAGCAAAGATGGGAAAAAAACTAAACAAACCTTATACCTTCAATCCACTTCTAATTCATAAGAATTTACTTCAGCAGCAGATTTTAGATGATCCCTTTGCAACTTTCCTAGTGATGAAATAAATTGTGATCTCTACATACACAGAGGCTTTGATGAGGCTGAAGCTCGAACTGAAGATCTTTCTCATCAGCTAAATTTTACGTTTCACCTCAAATGGCACGGCAGTTACATCCTGGTATCTGTACAAGCGCCAGATTGAGACTGCTTCACCATGTAAGGTGGAACAGAACAGTTGAATAAGAAGCTGGATAAGGACAAGCTAACTTTAGCAGCATGATGACTTTTACTGAACTGCACTTTTGCTTGTATGTGGCTCATTGCTGAAGCCACAGTTTGCATGTTTTTGCATCATTAGAGAATTAGCGGGAATATACAGGACCACCCTTAGGTTAGGCTTCTACGTTCTGTATGCTGTTTATGCAAAATGGAACACAACACCTTTATCGTTATTTAAGATGTGACTTCCAGGTAACTATCATACAGTTATGAAGCCTTAGCTATGCTAAAAAAACAAGCATAATACCAGCATGGTAACGATGAAGTATCACTAAGCGGGGTATCATGCAGATGATAAGGTAGTAAGGTAGTCTAACTGTTTCATTTTACTACATTACTTTTAACCATATACTTAATACCTTATTTATATAGATGTTCAATAGATTTAATCTTGTCCTAATAACCTAGAGAAGCACACATCAAACACATGTTGGCTAATCGACTGTGTCCAGGCTACGTAATAAATCAGGTTAATGTGATTTTTTGGCCAAACTATTCTAGTAAAGAGAACATACAGCCTAAAGCACTGTTTTAATACCCTACGTCATGTTATTCAGTATTTTGTAATGCAGCATTGTGTCTCACAGACTCATCACGTTTTTTCACATCACTCATCACTCAGAAACTTTTTCTGCGTTCTCTTATTACAATACCAAACATACATTAAACAAATACATCACACATCGATTGTGAAGACCCCTATGGCAATAAAGAAATCCTGACTACTGACGTAGAAGCTAAAAAATACTTATGTGACATTTGACTTCCTGGCAACAACATTATCTGGCTTCCTTCTGCATTATCTAGCTAAAGGGGGAAAACATTTCAAACAGCCTGCCCTCAAGTCTCAAAGTGCATTAAGTGTCTCCCGCCTTTAAGATACATCTTCAGAATTTAGGTTTTCTCATTCATTAAACCTGAAAATCTCATTTAAGAAACCACTATGGCACAACTGTAGCAGGCATGTTGTGGGCATGTTTGCAACAGATGCAGCAGTTGAAGTGATAAAAAGGAGTGTCCCTTTAAGACTTGTTTAGTAACTACTATGCATTATTTAACAAGTAAGTTATGTAGTCACATACTGTTTCATACTGTTATCTCTCAGTAATAACTGCAAATTATTAATGAACACTGTGCATCAGCAAAAAAGAGAAAAAACATTGGTACGGCAACCGCTAACAGGGGCCTTTGTTATAATAACTAAGATATTCAAAGTAACCCCATAACTTGGCGCAAGAGCACACTCAGCAGCAGAACTGGCTTGATGCTGATGACCACTGCCTGAGTCACAGCTTAAACTATAGTTGGCTATTACAGCAAATGACAGCATGTCTCCTGCATGAATGCTCGCAAGTACATAGCATTCTATGACATGCAAACTTACTCTTATAATCTCACACTCTCACACTCTGTCTTTCACTCCAATAAAGAGAAAAAGTGATATGGGCTAGATGTTTCGGACATAATGAAGAGATAAAAGTAAAGGTATAAAATGGACTAGTCTGATTAAATTAAGCTTTACTAAAACACAGTAAAAATCCCAAACAAGGTGTTTTAATGGGTCATAAAAGAAATGGCCTAATGTAACCAGGAGTTTATGCTGCTAATAATTAGTCTAAGCCTAAGCCTAAAACAGGTGCAGTGTTCTAAATGAAATACTTCCACAATGTACTAGACTCTTTTAATGCAAATACTTGCTCTTGACTGGGAAATGCAACCAAGTGTTGTACTCTGAACAGTTTTATGCTTTACTTAAAAAATAAATATATTATAGATTACTAATAACTTCTCTCTAAGTGTAATGGAGTGCAATCACAAAACAGGTGGGGACAGCTGAGGTAGCAGTGTTTTGTAAATCCTATTTGATCTATATTCCATTACAAGCTACGTGCAACATGTTCCAGACAGTGGAGACAGAGGTATGTTTACCACTCTGTTACATCGCCTGCACTCCCTATCTTGTACAGTAATTGTTCTGGAACTCAGGACACCCATCGTTAATAGTAAAATTGGATTTTTCTTCTCTGTTCTTGCTTAATAGTCTGGAGTCTCTCTTGTCATATATATTGCACTTCATATCGTGCCACATTTTTCAAACGGAGAGGTCTGGACTACAGATAGGCCAGTCTAGCACCTGTACTCCCTTTCTACAAAGCCATCCTTTAGTAATATGGGCAAAATGTCTTGCTGACACATGCAGGGATGTCCCTAAAAAACGACATTGTCTAAATAGCAGCATTTGTTGCTCCAAAATGCGTAAGTATCCCTCAGCACTCTCAGATACGGAAGTTACTTATGTAAGTGTGACTAACACAGCACCTCTCATCATGACGTATGTCAGCTTTTTAACTGTACACTTGTAAAAATCTGGATGGTCGTTTTAATCTTTAGCCTGGAAACAGCACACATGCCCAGAGAAGTCAGCAACGTTTGTGGATATTTTTAACGTAAGGCTTCCAATTTCCTTGCATTTGTAGATGCATTAAGAAAACCATGTATACTGACGAGGGTTTTTTGAGGTATTCCTGAGCTTGTGGCAATATATTTTTATTACAGAAGCACAACAGGTTTAAATTCAGTGCTGTCTGAAGTGTTGAATGTATTCAATTGCTTTCAGTAATGGTTTTTGGCCTTGCCCTTTACACACAGATTTTTCCAGATTCCCTGAATCCTTGGATGATATTCTGAATTTTAGATGATGATTTGATAAAATGGTAAACATCAAGCCATTCTCAATCATAGAGGACTAGGGCTTTTCCTGATATTGCATGCCATGTTTGTGAAACACTTCATAATGTTTCTAGTACTAAGCCATGTTACCATGTCTGTGTTGAAAAAAACACAAACTTCACCTCATAGGGCAACAGGATGTTTGGCAACATTCAATTAATTCTACTGCTGCGGTCAC
Source organism: Megaleporinus macrocephalus (assembly GCA_021613375.1). Lineage (NCBI taxonomy): Eukaryota > Metazoa > Chordata > Actinopteri > Characiformes > Anostomidae > Megaleporinus > Megaleporinus macrocephalus. Next base: position 30,234,778 of record CM038704.1, on the reverse strand, counting down.
CAGCAAAAATGAGGAAAACTGAACACTAGACGGATTGTTCTGCAAATCACAGGAGTGAACAGTTGCTTGGGGTGGCAGAGGTTTTGTTTGCAGCTCCACAGGACACAATAAGGTTATCCTGTACGGTACAGGATTACATTACAGTAATTGTAATGTGATTATGCAGGTAAACTAATTCTTATTAAGTCACTAAAACTGTGATGTGATTATGCGGTTAGTGTAATTTTTGTTTATTACAGTAAGTAACTGTATTTGGACTTTCAATACCTGGATGATGCAGAAGAATCACTGATGTTTAGGCCTTCATGTAGCTCCCCGTTCACCAATGTGGAGAAATAAAGTTTTTATAAACTTGTTATTCCATGTTTTAATCACTGATCACTTTGCCACAGATGCATCAAGCTGAGTTTACAGAACCATATATATATATATAATTGTCATGACTACAAAAAGCCAAATCAAACATTTGTTCATAAGATGCTCTGTCCTGTGAACAGGTAACTAGATTTAGAAGAAAAAGAGAAAGCAGATAAAAAATAATTACATCTTGTTTGGACTTGGCTTGAATTCACTTTGATCTAGACCGGTTTTGACTTGGTCTTGATCCTTATTAGACTTGGTCTTACTCAGTCTTTACTACACTATGGTCTAGGACCTGGTCTAGGAGTATCTTGGACTTGACAAATGTGGTCTTGATTATACACCTACACACTGCCCTACACATAGTGCTATATGATGAATTTCTCATCTAATTTCCTGAGAACCTATCATCCTGCACAGTGTCCTGCCTCAGCACACCTGACAGAACTAAGGAAAGGCTTGATAATTAGTTGATGATCTAGAGCAGGTCTGTTGGGGCGGGGATAACTTGAACTATACAGGGCAGCGGGTTCCAAGGACTGGAGGTAAAAACCTCTAGCGTAAAGTGTCCTCTTCTCTTCGTAAGAGTTGGCTGACCTTTCTTGAAGCATCCCTGCAGACATTAATTCTTAATAAAACCCTCAAACTATATTATTCTTACCTATAGACCTCTTTTGCAAATTCCATGAGCCATGGAGGTATTCACTTTTCACCTTGTAGCAAAGCAAAGAAATGCAACAGAGAACCTGGGCGCATCAAAAATGTAGCAGAGAGAGAAAAAAAAAAGAAAAAATCAGAGATGTGCTGAGCTAGGATGCTGACTGATGTCTTGCTAATCTGCTGTCAACTGCAGTGTTGGATAATTAACAGAACAAAGTCATAAAGATGCGGCTATTAGCAGGTTAATTAGGCAATAATGGAAGAGATAGCTCAGGTTAGCACTGGCTGCACTGCAACAGCTCTACTCACAGGGCCGGTATGGGGAAGTGTGTTAAATCTAATCCTTCATGCACTAATACAGAGCGGCAAACCTTCAAGCTAATTATTGCCATACGAGTTCATCCTCCTCACTGATTCACAAATGGAGAAATCTGAATAGATTATGTTTGGTGGCTGTCGACTCCTTTTAGTTTGATGAAGCTTGCAAGATTTCACTGAGAAGGCATATAGATGCGTTAAGTCAAGCATCTGTGGTTTTATGGGTGGATCCCATTACAAACTTCTGTTGCTTTACTGCATAAGATCCAAGAACTTGGACAATTGTGAGGTTGGAGGGCATACATCACTGTAAAACTTGGCTGGAGATGTTAACTCAATATTATTGACAGTGTCTTCACCTAAGAAGACATCTTCCAATACAACTCAATACCCTACATCAATAATGACCATGAACAGAATTCCTGCTTTGTTCACACACGATTTGGGACGTGGAGAAACCTGCAGACTGAAGGGTCAAGCTTGGTCTGGGGATGTTTCAGGGTGAAAGGTCAAGGTCCAATACAATCATTCTGAAGCATAGGTCACCTCCACACACACGCTGCCTGTCTACAATAATTGACTCACAAATGTTTTACCTTTCAGCACCATACACCATTAAAGACGGCCATAGTGTCAATACGGCTTTAGCAGTGGACGGTCTTCTATTGACAGCTTGCTGTTACTCAGTGACCTCAGATTACAGCCATCTGCAGCCCATAGACTTCTTGTCTTTCTCTCTTTCTCTCTCTCTCTTTCACTGCCTTTTCCCTTCACTTCCCTGCTTGCTTTCAGTGATTATGTCGCCTTCAAACTTCAGTCCCGGAAGGGCTTGGGCAGCCACGGGGATTCAGCATTGCTGCTTCCTCTCCTTTTTTTGTCCTGTCCGTAAAACCTTGCTAATCCATGAATCCGACCTTGGATTTGAGCCGGGAGTCAGAGGGGGAAAATAATTGGGTTGTTGCTAATAATTGGATTTTCTGCTGTTTGGCCAGGAAAAAAAAACCTCAACAACCACTGTCCTCACAGGAGTTTGGGCCACTAAGCTTTAGCTCAGAGCTTTGACCAGTCCTTATTTGCCACATATAAAATGATTAGCATTCTATGACATTATTACAGCCCTCTGCGCTTAAAATCTCATTTTTTTTTAAAGTGCTGTAATATTCTGTAAGTGTGCTCTAATTCCTCATTATAACGACTTAAGGCTCCCCGTGGTCAAGATTTTAAGAAGAAAAAAGAAAAAGAAATCAAAGCTAAGCCTGAGTCTATCCTCAGAAATGCAGGTTTCCGGAGTTAACCTAGGGACATTAGCCATGGTGCAGAGAGGCAATTTAAAAATTAAGCATTCTTGTTTGTTTGTTTTTTTCTCTGTTGAAGTTGTTCAGCTTGAGTCACTGTGCATGTGTTTGAGTCCACAGGGAAATCTGGAGGGAAATTTGCTGACAGCTATGGGAATTGTGTAGTACAACAGCACTGACTCCCTCTTCCAGAGAAAGTCAGGAAATGAAGACACATAACAAAGCCACCGCTAATATGAATGTGTCAAATTAATTATATCTACTATAACTAAATCAACTTTATTGCAGGACCCCTGAGCCCATAAAGCTGGTCTAGAACCTATTACTGTGAGTAAAGTAATAAAAATAAGAAAGAACTCTGATACTTAAATATTTTCAGGATCACTATAGAAAACACATTTGTTACAGTGACTTATATACCAGTAACTGGAAGATGTAGTATGTTGGGGGTTCTAAAACTTTAAGCATTATATACATGTATATAATATATAATATAAATAGTATACATGTTATATAATGATATTTGATAATTGAAATCAAAGGTGCCATAGTGTGGCAAGAGATGAAAATAAACCCACCAGAAATGTTAACTGGTTAAGTGAGTCCAATCAGATTTTTCATGCGTGGTTACCAATTGTGTCACATTCAAAGTCATACATTTGAACACTGTCAAAGCAGGAGATACAACAGTTGATAAAAAAATATAAATTCAAAGCTTAAACAATTACGTTAAAAAAACATTATTAAGCAGCTTCCGGGCTCAGGAATGGCATACAGCTCTACACACTTCTCCTCTTTGCACATCAACCTTCATGTGTTTTAGTGAAAATTGCAATTATTGCAATGTATGCAATAAAAATGTATTGTTAATGTAAATGGTGCCACTACTGTAGGCTTTTAAACCATATAAATAAAACATACATTCAATAGCTCAACCCTAAAACAAGCAGATACAGGTCATTACTACATTTTAATTAGCTTGAAGCTTAGAATTTTCAACATCATTTGAACATGCCAATGATGTTGTGTAAAAAAGTCATGGTGAATGGACCAATAGAAGTGCTCCAAAATAGTTGAAGGTAAAATTTTATTTTTGGTCTTCCTGAAAATGATATTTTTCAAAGTTTACTCTTACCCTTAAGCAAACTATTTGGTCAGCAGCTATGACGGCGGAACAGTTAAACAAATTGGGATTAGCAAGAAGTGAACAGAAAACAATTTAGTAAACAAGAGCTGTGTGTTTTACATATTGCCTAGAACAACATTCAGGTTTGAAAAGCTGGTTATATTGATGTACTAGAAAAGACTCCAGCTTTTTGTGACAGAGGGAACTGCCAATATTAAAACACATTTAATTCAATATTTGGATCTTCTTTGTTTAACTGTTTCTGTATCATCGTAAATAACATGATGGCTGTAATGATCTAAGGTACTCTCCCTCTTGCGTTATATTGCTTTATTTAATTCAATTTGAGTGTTGCAAAACACACAACTATATAATCATTGAATTCAGGTGTTTCATTAAGTTCCACGGCCTTTGTGAAAAGAATGAGATGTTCTGAAGAGCTCGCTGAATTAGAGCGAGGTGCTGTAATAGGATGCCACCACTGCAACCAGTCAGTTTGTGAAATCTCTTTCCTCCTAGACATTCCACGATTAACTGTGAGTGGTATTATTGAAAACTGGAAGCGTTTAGGAACCACAGCCACAAAGTGACAGACGAGGCTGCTGAGTGATGAGGCACATAGTGCATAAAAGTCACCAACGCTCTGCTGAGGTCCAAACCTCCTCTGGCATTAACATCAGTGCACAAACTGTACACTGGGAGCTTCATGGCATAAGTTTCCATGGCTGAGCAGTTGTAGCAAGGCCTACATCACCAAGCACAATGCCAAGTGTCAGATTGAGTACTGTAAAGCGCCACCATTGGAGTAGTAGAAACATGTTCTGTGGAGTTCACGCTTCTCTATCTAGCAGTCTGAAGGACGAGTCTGGATTTGACGAAAACCAGGATAACATTACCTGCCTGACTGCATTGTGCAAACTGTGAAGTTTGGTGGAGGAGGGATAATGCTATGGGGTTGATTTCAGGCGTTGGCCTGCTTTTAGTTACTGTTAAGGGAAAATTAAAGCTTCAGCATCCCAAGACATTTTGGACAGTTGTATGCCTCCATATTTGTGGGAACAGTTTGGGGTCCTTTCCTGTTCCAGCATAACTGTGTGTCCCAGTACACAAAGCAAGGCCCAGAAAGACATGATTGGGTAAGTTTGGTGTAGAAAAACTTGACTGGCCCACACTGAGCCCCGACCTCAAGCCCTGACCTCACACATTTAGGATGAACTAGAACAGAGATTGCGAGCCAGGAACTCTCATCCAACATCAGTGTCTTCTGGATGAATGGACAAAATTCACAGACAAACAGACACAAAATCTTGTAGAAAGCCTTCCTAGAGGAGTGGACGCTGCAAAGACGGTCTAACTCCATATTAATGCCAAAAGATTTAGAATGGGCTGTCATAAAACCTCCTGTATGTGTAATGTGTACATGTTCCAATACTTTTGTTCAAATAGTGTATAAGAAATTAACAACATTAGACGCCTCAACACATTTGCAGTCCTATGCTGTGTGTAAAGCTGGAGGAGTAGTGTTGCATGTGTTTATTTTTGGCTCTTTTGTTTGTTTGGCACCAGGAGCTAAAGGTATAGTAATTAAAGTTCGCAGGCAGTGGTATGTGGGGAGTCAGAGTGGCCATGGTAATATGTAATCCCGCTCGCTGCGTGTGGGACGCCCGTTCTTTGAGGCGGCCGTGAGTGGCGGACTCTATTAGAGAAGAGGTGCGGGCCGGCCCTTAGCCCTCTCCCTGTGCTTAAGCACACCCAGGAGGCCCTCTGGAAGTCACCTTGTGTATGGTGCCTTGGGAAGCCAGTAGGAACTGGAATGAAGAAGAATTCAAACAGGCCAGAGTCCTACACAAGGTCCCTGACACCAAAGCAAATCCACAGGCCTCTGCAAATATCAATAAAGCTGGATCCCCTGCCCCGTTCCCCACCCATACACACAAGGGAGCTGCTGTACAGCTTTATTTTGACTTACAGGAAACATGTTTTTTTGCTTTGCGGTGCGCTTTTATAAACAGATTTGTCTTCGGCTGAGTAAAAAGGAAGTTGAACCGGGGTGAAGGACATGAAAAGTAAGCAGTTATTAGTTTTGTGGCTTTCCGTTACTTATGAAAGGTTATTTTTCAGCCACTTATTGAATTCACACCCCCTTTGTTTTGTACTTTCTTCCCCCCCTCTGTCTACCGCACGCTGCCTCAGTGTGGGCAAAGTCAGCCGCTCCTTTGTGTGAGGGAGTTTACAGAATTCCGAGCTTATGGCAATATTCTCTTCTTTTTTTATCTTCCTGAGACTGAAGATCAAAGCAGGGGGTAATTTTTGCCTATGAATTTCATCAATTTTGCATCCATTTTGAAGTCTGAACAAGAGGCCCAGATCCATCACATAGATCCATCACTTCAGATGCAAAATACCCCCTGAGATGAAGCCCCTGAGATGAAGGTCTAATTGCACGTAGGAAGATGCCACGCAAAAGCATATCAAAATAGTCTTGCAAACTAAGCCGCAATTGCATCGTGACTGAATCGCCAGCGAGTTTGGAAAGGCAATTCTCCCTCCATCAGTTTATACATTATTGCGTTGTAAAGGTCAAAGCCAGAGTGACTACAATTACAGATAATTTCTGGAGGAGCAGGAACAAAAGGACAGAGAGAGCCAGGGCTCATCATGCTCGTATTTACGCACGTGCTGTAATCTGGCCATATGGTGAAAGTGCAATCTAGAAGCACTCAATGATCGTTTAGATAATGAAAAAATACGAGCTAAATTATGGATGCTGAAAACAGAAAATGCTCTTGTAATTTTCAAAGTAAAATAAGACACTAATCTCTGAGGTAAACACACACAAACACACATGCACACAGAAACACAGACAAACCCACATATACACGGGTTCATAGGTAGTGTGAATCCACTTCTTATGAATGTACATTGGTTTGTACATACAATTATTATTAATGTGATTTTTTTACAATATAAAGGCCCTTCTGAAGGTAAGCAATGAAAACTAAAATACATTGTTCATGAACACACGTAAACACTAAACAAACCCATTTATATCCTGCATGAGATTACAATGCACTCAACTCAGACTTGTCCATCTTCATATCATGAATGTTACTAACTCAGACTGTAACACGTGTAGGGATATACAAATACGCAAATTGCGGGCCAGTGACAATACACCTGCTCTGCTGATGCCATTACATAAACATTTTATCAAATTAAGTAATCTACCTGGGTTAGCATTACAGAAAAAGGTAACACTTATTCATAAAGGCACACATAGTGCAATTAAATAAATAAATAAATACAATTTTAGCATTGCAGGGAACAATAAGCAAAAAACATACTTTGTAAGACACCATCAGATAAACAGTACCTAAATCTTTCATTCTCGAGAGAAGAAAATGAGGAGACAATAAAGCTCCACTCTTGCTTCAGATCTGAAAACATGCACAGGTGTTTCTGTCTATGTTACTGTCTCTGTGAGAAAACAAATCTATGTTTAGCTTTCTAGAAGCTATAACAGAAAAAAAACTGCAAATCAAACTAAAAAGATGCTGGTGTTCTCAGAACTCAGACCTCAGCATCACTGTGTGTGTTTGGATTGTGACCAGCAGAAAACGCAACCAACTTTTAAGACTGAACTTTGGAGTTGTGGAACAACATCTCTGCAAATTGCCATGAAAAACAGAAAATCTGTGGATTATTTATAGTCTTTGATTGTAATTTTCTGTTAAATAAATGTCTTTTTTTCTGGTGCTGAAAATTTAATAACCCATACTTAATGGTCAACTTCACTACAAATAAAGAAAAGGTTTTCACTTTTGCAGTTTTATATAATAAATACACTACCATCTTGTTACTGTCCAAAGACAAACAAGTATGTACAAACCGGTAACTTTACAGGAGAGGGCACAAATGTTCTTTACTATCAATGTTAGATTTTATTCCAATCTTTTTTGGAGCATTTATGTTAGTTTTGAAATTGAAAATTGAAATTTTCACACAATGTAAAGAGCAGCTGCTGAGCTTAAATGATGAAGAAAAGTAAAAATCACTAACCAAATGAAATACATGTTTTTTTTTAGACAGTGAAAGTATATTGGTTTAAAATACCGGTTAAAACTATATATTCGTCTGATGCCAGAATAAAAAAAATATATTTGGTAGTACTCTGATATAATTTACAATACTATTCTGCATCCCTAAACACTTGTTTAAGTAGATAATTACGTATTCCATACACTGAAAACTAAAACTTAACATTTGAGATAAACTGTAAGCTAACCTCTTCCTAAACACATACATAGAACTCAGGATAATTAAAAACTAGAAAAACTAACATGGGAACCAGCGAAGATGTAATACCATAACATAAATGACAGTAAAGCTGTGAAAGAGTGAGAGAAACCAGAGAAAGTAAAACCAGACCGCAGGGGAAAGTATTACTTTTTGGTCCTCTCCCCTCTCCTAGGCCACGGTGGACACTTTGTTCTCTCACAATTGTCCAGAAGTCGACTCCTTGGCCACACTGGCTCTCTAAAACCTCCCCTGGGCTCCCATGACAAAAACAAATCACTGTTCCTTTTTCTCTCCCTCCCTCTCTCTCTCTTTCTCTCTTTTTTTTAACATGGAAAATAATTAAAACAGGAGGACTGACTGTGTACAAGTCGGACCCTCTGTTCCGTAAGCCACCTTCATCTGGGAAAAGCCTTTTTTGGGTAATAATATGTTCTCCCCTGCTTAAGTCTGAGATCAAATGCTCTCTCATAACGGTGGGGTAATTAGATTTCACTATGTAAATGGCCTTCAGAGGCCACAGAGAGAGAGAGAGAGAGAAAGAGAGAGAGAGAGAGAGAGAGAGAGAGAGAGAGAGAGAGAGAGCGCGTCTGGGTGCTTGTTTGTTCACTGCTGCCTCCCTCAGGCCATTTGGGTTCCAGTCACTTGGCATCCCGGGCCTCAGCAATAGAGCATCAGTGCCACGGAAACTGTTTCCAGGGCTGCTTCAATAAAACAACACCAACAACACAATCTTGTCACAGCTGCCTATTGGACGAGTCCGACTGAATCCATCCAAGAGGCATTTTATGAATAAATATCATGCCAGAGGAGGCAAATAACGTCTCTCATGTAGCCGTAATCTGTTGTTAATTTGTTTCATCTATCCTCATATAGACAAATGAAGTGATAGATGAAGGCAAAGCCATAAGTTTTTCTAGTCACGCTCCAGTATAGAATCCCAGGGTAGTTAGTCGCACAAACACTATCATACAAACAGCTTCAGAACCTGAGGCGCTTTTGCCTTCAGTACTCTCCTGATATATTCACACGCAAAGTACTTTCAAATGCATTAGCAGAACGTTTTAATTGCCAGTTGACAGGAGTCTCTGTCCTAAATGGAAACTGTGTGTGTGTGTGTGTGTGTGTGTGTGTGTGTGTGTGTGTGTGTGTCTCAGTGTGTTTTTTTTTTTCCTCCTCGATTCTTTGTCCCCAGTAGACTGCACAAACATATGGTTCCTCTCCCTCACCTTTAGTTAAGCCTCTCTTAATTAACTTTAAATGGCTAATTTGCAAGCTTGAGTAAGCAGGGTGTTATTCAGCACCAAAGAGACATTGTTTCTTTCAAACTTGTATAATGAAACAGACGAAATCTGCAGATGATGCCAGATTGGAGATTTAAATATTTGGTTTACTTTTAATAAAGAGCAAAAATAATGTTGGAGGGGGATGGATGGAGGGATGGAGGGAGGGAGAGAGGGAGAGAGGGAGGTTGTTTTTTTTTAACAGTTTTTAGTTTTTCTTTCAGGAAAACCTTGGAATAAGACTATTGTCTTGAGGAAACAAAGGGGGTCATCCTTTCTTTCCTTCTTTCTTTCTCTCATTCCTTCTCTCTCTTCTTTCTTTCAAACGTAAACAGCGGGGCCCCATAATTCCGTACAGTTTAAGCATGGAAAGTGGACCATATGCCGAGCTCGGAGCGCTTCAGCTCCAAGTGCCTGCAGACTTCAGATCAGTGACAAGTCTCTTCGTGCTCACTGCCTTGTCAAGCCGCTGTTGTAAAACAATTAAGATCCTATTAACATATATTTTATTAATTGCCCTATCAGAGCAGAAACACAAAGGGATGTAAATGGCCCGGCCGGGCGGGCGGCTGGGCGGGCAGGCAGCGCTCGGAGAAGTGGAGCATGGCGTCTTTCTCACAGAGAGTGACAGCTGAGAGAATCGGGGTCAGGTTATATCAGCTTGGACAGCTTCACAGATTTGTTGGCTATTGATAGCAGCAAATCAATTAGGGCACAGCACAACAGTAAAAAATGCTGCAGGGACTCAGTAAGCTGCTTTTTATATATTTATTTATTTTGTAGTCTTCTCTTACCTGTATTCGTTTGTGTTTGTATTTCTGGCTGAGTTGGATAGACAATCGAAGCCCACATGCTCCCCTGCTGTAATGACAGTTTCACAGCTAACGTAACACAGCTTTTTCATTTCCTCTGGAGTAATTGGACTGCCCCAGTGCATTATCCGGTTTAAATTGCAATACTAATTACAAAGCCTAACAGTTGAGCAGCATCAATACTCTATTAGGATTAATTAAGATTGGAAGTGACAGCTGACGATTAGGCACATCATTTGCAGTTCAACAATGAAGAGGTCAAACAATCAAGTTTCTTTCTTTCAACCGTGATTACTTTAAGCTGCTGTATAATTTCTCATAGAAAAATGATTATATTCTGATTAGCGAGTGCATATTCACACATTTTTGGCAGCATCCTAATAGCGCACACATAGTTTATTTATCCATGTTCAATTTTCACCCGACAAGGCACGAATGGTTTCATAATTGATTATGCTTCTAATTACAAACCATATAGTTAGTGGAAGTTATTGATAGTTGTGAACATGGCTTTTAACCCTGGAGCTCTGTGTCTACCCAGAGGAGATGAGTGTCCTTCTGTTTTAATGATGCCGGTGACTTTTAAATAATTAGGGTGTCACGCAAAGTCACAATTGTTTTCACTCCAGCCTGGACATAACAAGGCTTCCCTGTCTGTTTTCGCATTGATGGCCAGCCTAATTAAAACCTGATAGCTGTTCTCTACCAATTTTCTTTCTTTCTAAACAAATAGGCCTTGCAGCATCACTGTAGGTACAAAACCTTATACATCCCAAAAAAGTTACTTTACAGGAGAAGGGAAAAGCCTGTTTAGCCAAAGGTCTAAGTTTTAAGTGTAAGAAGATTGGACAGATTGGTCTCGAAATATATATTTTCGGATTATTCAAAAAAATAAAAAAAACAAAAAAACAAAATGGATATACAAGATGTTCTATACAGACAAGACGTATGTATGTATGTTTGTGTGTGTGTGTGTGTATGCTTTCATTTTCATTATTTCATTATTTCATTCATTATTTTTTAGGAAACACAAAAAGTGTTATGTAGAAAAATGATTATATTCTGATTAGCGAGTGCATATTCACACATTTTTGGCAGCATCCTAATAGCGTCTTTAAAGATCCTATATCACGCATTATATTTTATTTGGGAAGTTTTATATAAATGGAAAATAAGTGGAAAATGTGCACCAAAATATACAGAGAAACACAAGTAAAACATGTGTTCTCTGTAGAGAGAGCGTTAACAATACATGTCATTTCTAACTTTTGCCCACCCCTGTTTAATTTTTTGTATGATAATAAGAACAACATAAATAATTAAAAGGAATTGTGAGGTGCTTGTTGTATGCACCATGTAAGAAGCACATGAGAGTACAGTGAGATTAACAGAATGTGAGAACATAAGGGCACTTTTGCTCACTTAATGTATTTCACAGACATAAAAGCACTGCAACGTTTAACATAAGACATTTTCAAAGCACAACAGCATTTGATCATGTTTTCCTCAAGCATCTTTTACAGACTGGGCAGGAGTGAGCCAGTAATTTGAGCGCAGATTCCCTCAGACAGACTGAAAAGTGGAAAACTAACCCACCATTACCTACATGAACAGAAACAGGACATTAAATGCAGGTTAAGGCAAATATGACAACAGATCTGATGAAAATCTGAATAGGATGACTAAGAATTTGCGGAGGCAGAAAGGTTCTGACAATTTCTCTAGTTGCTATGCCTTCAGTGGGAGGAGGAAGCACCCAGGGTAAAATGAAAGTCCTTTTTAGGCACAGCCAGAGAAGCGCACACACACACAGGCAAGCCATTACAACTGCAACGGCACTACCTGCAAGTGGTTTCTTAAATGTCAAAAAGGACAGCGTGATTTTATAATTGCAATCATTTCGTATCTAAAGATCAGGATCCCATCCACAACTGCTATTCTTTTCAGTTTAATGGTCTGTGCTGAATGTCATACGGATGCAGTTTGGTCTTGCACTGCACTCAAACTTTACAATAATATGGGATTCCGGCATTCTCCCATTGTGGCCAGCCAGGACCTCTGCGAAAAGTACTTTCCACAAAGACTCAGTCGTGGCTGGAGAGTGTTTTTCTAACAAAATTACTTTTATATACTTTGTAGGGGGCCATCAACACCCCTGTGTTCAGGCGCCAAATAAACAACCCACAGAGTAAATGTAAAATTTCAGCAGGGGACGGCAACATGACAACATATTATTAAACATTATGGTGCATTATTTCACAACGCACTTAATGATACCATCAGCACTTAGATAACACCGACCAACTGCAGGCTCCATTAAAAGAGGGTATAATTAGACCTGTTTAACTGGGTTTAAGTGCAGCACACTATGCAAACCATTAATAACTAGGACAGAACATGTCACTGAATGAAGCACCAAAAGCTACTGGAGTGCTAACAGCACCTGCTTGTGGAGAATGTATAGCCTGCTAAACAAGCCTGAGTGAGTGAGTGCATCATAAGTTATCTAAAAATAATTGTGCATTATGTTTGATAGAATTTATAATTCTGGCATTCTATTCCATCTTACGAAACTTCAGAAATAAATATGCATTGCATATCACAAATATGGCTTTAAGTACTGTGATATTTGTGTCATGTGTACTTGACACACACTATTTTTCAAAATAGCAGAAATTGCACTAGAATTATACTTAAACCGCCTGAACATTTATCTGCCAACATAACATATCTCTCTGCAGTCTAAGATACAGTCCCAAGCAACAGTTCAAACCAAGTCGTGGCCATAATGATTTTTTATTTATCAGTTGTAAGAGACACCATGGCTGCGTGTGTTCTAAGTCAGGAGGCCTATCAGTAAAGCTTGTGCGGTTAGCGCTTGCTGGGTATTCTCTAAAAGCAACCGGAAGAGTGCTAGGGGGCATACTTACCCTCCGGCTCCCAGAGGAACTGTGTTATTACTAGTAATAAAAAGTGATAAATATGGCGTGAGCAGAAACTTGCACCACTGCAGAAAGAGTGCGGCCCCTCAGAGAAGGCCCCAGAGATTACAATGCACTTCTTCCTTTCTGTTTTCCATTTGCTCTCTTTATTCTCAAAAAGCTCTGATAAATGCTAGCAATGAGCACAATGAGGGGGCCTCCTCAGAAGATGAAAAAAAAAAAAAACAGACAGGCATCCTTGACAATAACAATCAGAACAGTTTAATCTTTTAGGGAGGGGGCTGGATGTTAAACTACTGTCAAGTTAAATATTTCCAGGAGAATCCATTTATATAATGGACGGAGGGGAAAAAAGTAAGCAAAAGGGACTAAAAGTGTTTCCCTCATCTCGCACCCCCTCAGCACACCGAATTTCTCCTCGGATTGCTGGGCACAAAGACAGCATTGTTGGCCGAGCCATTACCAGTAGCCTGTGCTATACCGGACAGTGCATGGCTTCAGGGAGTCAACTATGGATTTCAAGGGAGGGGGGTCAAAATTCATCAGCCCCATCTCCGCTGACCTCTTCCGCTTCCAAGGTAGAGTGCACTGACACACAGGAGCTGAATAGACAGATTTTCCAAATGTTTTGAAACCTGTTTGTTGCTTGTGTGTGCTGAAGAGAGAGAGTGAGAGAGAAAGAGAGAGGGAGAGAGAGAGAGAGAGGCAATGCTCCAAGAAATGGACTTGGCCTATAAACATTAAGTGATGTGGTGCCCATTTCTCCAGAAGGATGACATTAAGGGACCTTTTTTATTGATGGCTGTGAAGAAAAGGAGAAAGAGCGCTCACAATTAAGAATCAATTGAAGGAGCAGGCGACTGAGAGAGAGGAAAATGTTCGCTGTTAGTCCCATAGCTTCCAGGCTTTTCATTTTGGGAACATAAAAGAAAGAATAAGAGTGGTGCGTGTCTTCTTAAATCCCATTCTTTCCTTCACTCTTTCTTTCACTCCCTTTCCTTTCCTCCCATGCACCCCCCCCCCCCCACCCCCACCCCTTTCCTCACCACAAATGGTTGCCGTGCCCCCACTCAGAATAGATGTATTACTTATGACATCCCAGTTTTCATCCGTTCACAATTTTTACATTAGAGTTAAATCTCTGCAGCTGGATTCTTACGGCTGAGTTAGCCCGAGCCCATCAAATATTGAAGCGTTTGGAGCCACTGGCAGGCAGGTTGAGGGGAGTTCACGTCCAAAAGCCAAGCAGCAGATTCACAGACATCCCAATAGGAGTGTACAACAGAAAAGAGCACTGATAAAAATTTCATTAAAATGAGACGGGGATATTGCTAGCATTCTCCCCAGCATCAGTATGAAAACTTAATCCGAGTTAATGGAAGAGATATGAAAGCCTTTCTCAATTCAAAACACAACCAGTGCATAATTTATAAATTATTGTCAGAAAAAGTGATTCTGCTCCGAGATTTACTCGGCACGAGATGGAACGTGGATTCCGTGGAGACGCTCGGGCGAAAGACAACAGACAGAGAGAAAGAGAGAGAGAGAGAGAGAGAGAGAGAGAGAGAGCGCATTGCTCTTTTTGACCTTTGATGCTGGCAGATTTTACACTAGAGCTGTCGATATAATCAAGTAAACTGGTCATTTCTCGAAAACCGCAGCAGCATGAACGCTCACTGCGAGGAAATATCAACATAGGCCTATTCGGGTTACCCAGAAAAAAAACACTCCGAGGAAAAAGAAGATAGGAAAGGAAACAAGCAGCGAGAGGAAGTGGATGGGCGGAACAAGCTCTGCGACCGGTAGCTTGACAGTCGCTAAAAGCTTCGTTATGTTGTCGGCACGTAGTCTTGACGACATAACAGTGAAGCAGCAGATTGTTTTAAAAGCCTTTTCTCTCCCTCCCTATCTCTCCCTCTCTCTCTGCTTTCTTCAGACTCCAATTACAGATGATACGTTTGCATAGTGGAGCCCCTGCGGCTAATTCGCACTGACAGTCGCCTCATCCTGAAGCATGCTGGGAGTAATAGTAGCGGTGTCGCTCGCTGGAAAACATTCCTCACTAATGTAGGCTGCTTGTGTCCGGAGCGCGAGCGCTGTGTTGTTCCTGCTCCTTTACATGGCAGGGAGTGAAATCTGATTAAGATTAGGGCATGTAAGTACCCCTCTCTCCCCGAAGGCAGACAGCACCATACGAGTTCGTGCACATCCAAAGCTGCAGCTACACTCGTCTGCCACCCTTCAGCCATGCACCTAAAGGCTCCCTCCGCTACTTGAATGACTTTATGGTAACAGGCTACATTCATCTGTGTAAACACAGACTCCAACCTGAAGGTGAGTGTGGCGTTCATAATGATAGGCTTATCTATACATAACATCACAGATCATAGCAATAGGCAATATGTAAATCATTTAACTGATCAGAACAGATCATTAGAACAGGCCCAAACACTGCTGGGTACGATCCTTCCTTAAATAATCAACTTAATCAAATTACCTGAAGCCTCAATAATGAAATAGAATCTACTTTAACAGCACTTAGTGTGTGCATCCATTCTTTGCTGATACTACAGCTTTATCATTTTGTGGAGACTTGATTTCAGTTTTTAGTCTTACCCCAACCCTAACCCTAGATTCTATTTTCTGCTTCTCACAATCCAAGCATTCCCAAATTCATCCAGTGAGGTTGAGGTTTGGACTCTGGGGTGGCCAGTTTCATTTTCAGATCTGAAGCAAGAGTGGAGTTTGAATTTCTCTCCTCTTTCAAAGATGGAAGTTGTAAGTGCAGTTTATCTGATGGTGACCATATTGCATGGTTATTATGAGTTCCATTTTCTCTGCATTTTTTAATTATTCCTCGATTTTTATTTTTATTTTTTTCTGGACATTTTCTATACATAACTTGTACTCAAAGGCCAATTTGACTGCAAGTGAAACAAATGATTCTCTGACTTTTGCACAGTACCATATCATATATCTAGTAGGTCTAGATGTAATCCTTATTTTAAGGTTTATATATAATATCTCCTTTTTTTAGATTTTCAGGCTGGCCTTTGCCTTTATAAGATACCATTATTTGAGTTTTGTGTAATTGCTGCTAGGGTGAAATGTAAATAACTGATACTTTAATGTAAGACAGTAAGTGATTGCACCCTTACAGGAAGCCCTGTATATTTTGAAATATTAGATCTGTATGCTGTAAAAGTGTCATGGGTCCCTATAGCAAATATTGTGTCTTACATTAAACACAAACTATCTTGGCAAAGTTTTTCCACTGTTTGAAGCCATTAGTGCTGGAGTGAGTGGGAAAGTTTTGACTCTCATTTCTGTAAAAGGCTATCTAAAAGTGTGTTCATAAAACTTCACTATTTAAGGAAATTATTGTTGTTTAGACCATTAAAGACCAATACTATTAAAACAGAACATACAAACCAGGGTGATGTTTTGTTTATTATAAAAAAATGACTAAAAAGCAAACTTCCTCTATTACTAGGCCACCCTTGTCACACTGCAATGTCATATGGTTGCAGTGGATTCAGTCATACAGAAAATAAAACAATCAAAAAATAGTTTTCTGTAAAGTTATGTTATGCTTTAGCTAAAGCTTAAAGCTGAACATTCATTGGATGAGAGGAGATCAACTATTTAATGCAACAAAAAATGGACATTTGGATTTTGTCCATTATAGTGCTAAACAAGTTTATATAGGTCTATTATACAGTCTGTAAGTTTATACAACATATTTGAATGGTATTGCACATGTACACCATGTTGGGGTAGATATGTTTTAACAGTCAGCGTTCTAACTGAATAAAAGCACTGAATAATAGTTCTGAATGAATATAGTGCCTACCATGGTGACTGTTAAGACACAAGTCAATGTCAATGTTGAAATGGTTCTAGCCAAGCTATATGATTGGGTCTCCTCTGACCAGTATCCTAAAAGCACAGGAAGAAAGTATATGTTTGCCTTTGCAGCAGGACTTTACCAGACATGCTCTGAACTGGCAGCTGGAGGGGGACGTGCACGCTTGGCTAGACTGCCACTTATTCAAGGTGATAAAAGCATAAAAAGGGAATATGAATTTTCAATGGGGTGCTGAAGTATACAGTGCAAACTTATTTGGGACACTGCCATTAAACTCTCATCTCGCGGAAAGCGAAGCCCTCAAAAGCTCTCGTTTAATGCGGATAAATGGATGTAGAGGATCTGCCTCTGCGCTGCTTTCTGCACGTGCACTGCACGGTTGCATCTGACGAAAAATTGATGAGGTCTCCCAGTAGCAGGAGATGGCATGCAGGTGAGGCGTGTGAGGAGCGGATAAGGAGCCGGGAAACGGAGCTTTTTGCGTGCAAACATGCTTCGGCTCTGGCCTCAAATGGGGCTGCCACTGCGAGGCCTTCACCATGCTAGTGATTGTAATACAGTCATTCTACATTAGGTCCTCTAGAGCTGTATCACATCATCCTCACTGCAAATACCCACCACAAGAGCATGTACAGCAAGCCAAACAGTGCCGGCGTGCATGTTTTATTCATGTTCGAAGTTGTTCTGCTCTCTTCTCTCTCTCACTCTCTCTTTCTCTCTCTCTCTCTCTTTCTCACATTGTTCTTAATTATGAGCGGTGGTTAATTTATAGTGGTTTGTGGTTGTGGGGGCTGGGAGAGGTGGGTGTGTTGAGTGTCATTAAAATCTTCCCCAAATTTATCACATGCCTGCCATCTATTATTCAGCCCTCTGCTCATGTGTGAGTAAAGCGGGCTTTATTTCAGCGCGCCCGTAACGGGGCAAACTCAAGTGGAAAAAGGTTTCTGCCGAGCAGGAGAAAGCTCTGTGCCCCTCAGAGTGGAAGAGTTAAGGAGAGTAAAAGCTACCTTTACCCAGGCCAGGGAGGAACAGGAGAAAGGAGGGGATGTGAGTATGTGTGAGAGATAGAGAGCGAGAGAGAACGAGAGAGAAAGAGAGAGAGAGAAGTAGCGGTGTGCAATGGGAGCAATTTTCTGACCTTCTGGCGGGCACGAGGGGTGATGTTGTTCATCTTTGGAAGGCAGTGTGTGTCAGCGCGAGACCAGCCCAGGTGCTCAGGGACCGAGTGTCCGGCAGCAGGAAAAAAGCCGCAGAGACGTCCCCGGACTGGAGGAGCTCACTCAGTCAGCTTTACTTACAATTCCCCTTCAGAGACCTGGGGCCTCGCACGCCCGCTCCCACTCTCTCACTCTCTTTCTATTTCTCTCTCTCTCTCTTTTTTTTTTTTTTTTTGCAAAACCCTCCTTACCTTGAGCATCATTTCTCCACCGCGGTATAGCCAACTCTATTTTAAACCTTTTATCTTTCACAGTTTACAGATTCACCATCCCCCTCCATCACTCCTCCCCTCTACCGTTCCCTTCTTTTTGTCTTCTTCCCCTTTTCTTTTTTTAAAGATATTTTTCTTACCTTAAACGTCATCTCTCTATCACTCTGCAGCCAAATCTATTTTAAAGCTTTTATCTTTTACACAGATTCTCCCTCCTCCTCCTCCTCCTCCACCATTCTGGCCCTGTAACCTTCCCATCATTTTGTCTATTTCATTCTTTTTTTTAATAAAACCTCTTTACCTTATGCCCAATCTCTCTATCAACAGCCAGCTGCATTTTACAGTGTTTATTTTTTACACTTCAGATTCACTCTTCACTTTTCCCCAGCTCTCTCTCTGTCTCTATTTTAAACATTACAGTTTAGACTCAATCTCTTCCTTCTTCTTCATTTATTGTACCCTGTACCATTCCCCTCTTTTTTGTCTCTCCTATTTTTTTTAAATATTTTTTTTTATTTTAAGGAAAGATGGACGCGCATGAAAGTTTAATATCACTTATTTCAATAACCAAAATGAACACAGTTATTAGAATAATCACATCAGTATAATATAGTTAAAATATGCTGAAACTATACTGATACACAAACTACCATAATTTCATAAAGTTTTATAGTAAAAACTTTGTGTTTGCATACACATTATAATAGTAACACATTTCTATTTGTTATTAAAATAAGAAATCCATATCAAATGTGCAATAACATTAAAGATGGTACTATGTGGCTATACAACATCTATATTTATAATGCAGTACAGGCTCATAGCTGCAAACACTATAAAGTTGTGGGTGGTGGTCACATACGATTTTCTTTATGCATGTTCTGTGAATAGCGTGATCATCTTCAATCATGTTTCCTCAGCACTCCTATAAAAACTATATATGACAACACTTTAGACCTACTTCTCCTAGATGGCTGAAAAATCGCTGTCACTGGCTCCACAAAACTAACTCACACTGCATGCATGCTATACCTGTGTCTGAGAGACTGCTGCTAACTTGGGTCAATGTACAGTGTTTAATGTGAGTTTTTCAAAGTGCGGTAATCTTTACATTCCTTCCTTCCCTCCTTTATCTCTTTCTTGCTCTGCATTTTTTATTCAAACGTTCTTATTATATTTCTCTAACAACTCTACAATCTTCAGTTTTAAACTTTTTTTTCTCTCTCAGACATCACAGATTTACCCACTTCCATCACTCCTTTCCCACTCTCTTTTCCCCCTATTTCTTTTTTCTCTCTGTTTCTTTCTTTCCCTTGCTCTTCCCTTCATTCTCTAACGTCGCTATGTTGAGCAACTCCCGGACTCCTTTCCCCCTTCACCTGTCCATCACAGTATTCATCGCTCAATCCTCCCTTGGACACACTCGTCTTGCTCTGCTGTTTGTTGTTGTTGTTGTTTTTGTTTGCAGCTCTGGCTTTGGCATGCTGCCGTTGCCGAGGCTCCGTGAGCTGCCGCTTGGCAAACGCTCTGGCCTCTCATGTATTAATTACGGAGCTAAAGCTGCTGTGAGCGTTTGCGAGTGCGGGAGCACCTGTGCCTGGAGCGCCTCTCTTGTTAAGCACTCAGCCACGTTCTCCACACTGCCCTGCTTCTGCTTTAGCCCAGCGGCTCGCTGCTGTCTCAACCTCACATATCAAGGACAATTATCACAATGTGTTAATACATGTAGTATCTTTCTTCTGTACTTTGTTGTAATGACAAATGGCAAAACACCGGACTTCTAATATTTAACATAGCAAGTAAATGACTAGTGATGCATAGAAATAAAAAAAGTTCTTAGTGGAAACTGAAGCCGTAATTCAGGAAATCGAGACAATAAATAAAAGCAGTTTGGATTAAAAGAGCGTACTAAAATTATTACACTATGTAGGATATATTTGGCACAAAATTCAACAAAGATTCAACAGGAATGTCTGGTCATTAGGCTCAGAGTGCCTTTTTTTTTGTTTTAATTACACACAACTTTCACACTTTTTTTGAGTTTAGGCTTATATATATATATATATATATATATATATATAGGAAATAAAAAATACTGGTAAATGGCACCAGCATTCTAGCTTTTTCCCTTTTTTATTGAGTGGATAGTCATGTTTTCAAATGCTATCAAACCTGAATTCTTTCGTTACTTAACATGAAACAGGGAAAGAGATACACATGGCTGACGTTTTCACTAGTGATCAGCTGCTACTCAAACTGCTTGAACGCATCCGTACAAACCAGCAAACAAAGTAAACACATTACATTTTAATTCTTTATTTCTAATTTTCATTACCATTAAAGTTTTTTTTAAGTCATAGATTTGGACTTTTGTTGCAGAAGGCTTTATTAATATATGTTTTTACTGGCCAGATAAATAAAACATATCATTATTTTTGTTATTTATTAATAAAAACAATTGCAGGTGCCTGTGTCAAACATGATAACCTAGCAATCTATGGTGCCTATCAATGAAGCACTGAACTGTCACTGGGGTGGTACACCTTCCTGTCACTGTTCCTTTAGTTAAGGAACATAATTGTACCATTATATTTTAACTGTATTGTATTAACTCCATGCATCCTGTCTTGACTTCAGCCTTTTAATTGTAAAGGTTTTGAAAATATGACTATGATCTTTCCCTTAGAACTTTATTCACATATACAATAGGACTTGAACACTCTTGCAACTTTGAAGGCACATAGTTTGATGAAGAATTGCATCATTTTCTGACAGTGTATACGCATGGAGCAATATATAAAGTGCAAATAATGTTCCCTTCTTTCTATATTTAAAACATTTTAATATTTATGTAAATATTAAATAAAAACATTTTTCTAGGTAATTTATAAGAACACATACAATGACAAACCATTTAATTGTGTAAACAATAAATTATTAAACAAATAAAAAAGAAACATTTCCCTTGAATTTATTAAAATAGTTAAGTTTTGTAAGCAAACTGTCAGAGTTAGTTATGTTCCGCTCAGCATGGATGGCTATAAACAGTTTGTTTGTGTTCAGTGTGAGACAAAACATTCCTATAGGATTAAAAACAGTCAGTAAAAGGAAGGGAACCTGGCCCGTTATTTTGCCCGTGAGTGTACAGAACTTTAGTTGCCAGTGGGCCTAAAGCTTAGTGATGAACAGAAACTATACATCTTAAGGACAAGGCTACGGTAAGAAGCTGTACCAAAGCTATTTTGTAAGCAGACACTAAAGGTAATTAAATTTGACAAAAGTCTGAGAAAAGTAACATTGGTCTTTTCAGTCAGTGGAAGATGAATTGGAGACTTCTGACTGAGAGAAACACTGTCTCTACACTGATATGCACAACCGCGCTGAACACCATTATAAAATATGACTTTGAAATCATACTAGAATAGGGTTGCCCAGACATTTTGTTTTGGGGGTGCAAGTGCAAGTTTGAGGTAGACAAAGGGCAAAAAACAAAACAATTAATAAATGCTGAATATACACTACTGTGCAAAAGTTTTAGGCACCTAAGCCCATTGTTTAAAAACATTTATCTTGGCAATAAGTGTATTTTCACCAGTAAGAACACCATATCTCATTAAAACAGATGTAAATAAGCATAAATACAAAGTAGCTTAAATATCTTATTTTAAAAGAAGCAGATAATATCTTATACACCAGTTTAAAAAAAAGTTTAGTTCCAGATTTCTCCTGGATGCTCCACACATCACATGAATTTATTCAATTCCTTTAGCAGCAATCTTGATTTAGCTTAATGAAGTACTGAGTAGTCAAAGCAGGTATTAGATGATAACTGAAATTAATACTGGGCTGCCATAAGAAAAAAAGCATGAACAGTGTTAAATAAACACAATGACATATGTAAAACTATTACTTATTATATTATATTAATATTCTTTGAGTATTTAAGAAATAAAGTGTTTTGCTGAGCAATTAAAAGCTTCCTGTCTTAAATATCTTTTTAAACACAATAATTTCCCCAAGTGACTAAAACTTCCACAGTACAGTAGGTTTTAAACTGCGATTCTGAATGTACATTTTTAGAGAAAATAATAATAAGAATGTATGTAATGTATGTTTTATATATATATATATATATATAGTATACAAATATGTTTGTGCACTAACTGGTGTTTGGGTAACTCTTAGGCCAAACCAAACATTCACTCCTGCCAATTTTGCTTTGGGCAGCTTTGTACTCCACCTTATGAATCATACTAGTCCTGAGCATACGACTTAAAATTCTACACTAAGACATAAAATACTAAACGACAGATTTCCAAATCATACAAAAATACACTAAACAACACTAAACCCTTCTACTCCATTCAGCTAGATGCTAATGTGTGGGTACGACCCTTGTCATCCCAAGAGTGTTTCCACACCGTGTTTCATTTGGGCTTGTTCTGGACATCAGTCAAACCCCAGACCAGACCTCAGAAAGCATACACATGTTTAATTACTGCAGGTGTCTTTCTCTCTCTCCCTCACTCTCTCTTTCTTTCTCTCCCACTCTCTCAAGAACAGACACCTCTTGAGAACACCACATTACCGCCCTTTTGAAGTATTGCCAAAAAAATAAATAAATAAGCAAACATTAATATTTAAAGCTTCCCCTCATTTCTAACTAGATCTGATTTGCTATTCAGGGTAAAATATAACCATCATTTATGTATGGATTTTAAAACAGGTGTGTGGAATGCAGTTGATATTTATCTGTTATTGAGCCAAAGCAACTTCGACCACCTTACTTAGATCCTACTCTCTCTCTCTCTTTCTCTCTCCCACTCTCTCTCTCTATCTCTCTCACCATTAATTTTTATGGCGGATGGATTAACAGTTGAGAAATTAGAGGCAATTAAAGTCAATCAGGTCAGATCATCCCGTGAAGCGGCTTCGAGGAGACAGACAGAAAAAGTCAGGGTATGCGTGATCAAAAGACTTCACAATCTAAGCTGAATTCTCCTTTATGGTGTCAGCCAGGAGGAGCAAAAATACATATTAATATATCTAATTCTGTTTATTCCTTCATACATGTCTACTCCGATGATCACCAACGAGCAGGTATTGTTTAAAGTATCTTTTGACTGCACTTGCTACAGTGTGCTGGGGAACTAGGGAGTCATCAGACACAAAAGGAAGGTGTGGGGGGGTGGGGGGTCTCTATCAGCCATGACCTCTTTTTTTGACCCATCACATTACTGTTGTGCAGAAAGTGTATCCTTTGCATACAAAAGGTCAGGCAGATAAATCAAGCTCTGCATTCCGGCTTACACGATTCATCATGGGTGAATAGGGGGGTGGGCCATAAGGCCTAATCAGATTCTTCTCTTTACATAAGATGAATTAAACGTGGCAAGCCGATCCGTGAATACCAGTGTTTGGAGGCTTGAGAACAAACACAAACTTCTCATTAAATCTGTATGCGTTAGCGGGCCACAAGCTTAGCACAGTTATCAGCGAGTGCTTCTTTTTTTTCGTACACATTGTGGTGTGATCCGAGGGACTAATTTACCCCCCCAGGTCCGAGAGATGTTTGTTGGCACAGTGACATTTGTGCTTGTTAGATAATACACCATGATGCAACACAGTGAAACCCAGCGCATCTCCCAACTCTGTGGGCCACTGTGCTACTTCCACGGTGTGTGTGTGTGTGTACTTCTTTGCTGGGTAGATTTTGGTGTTGGTGCTGAAATATCACAATCCTACTGTGATGCTAATTAGGGCAGCGCTCATCCCATGCAAAAAAAAAACAAAAAAAAACCCAACACCTCCCTTTAGTACAAGGTAGAAAAAATTAAATAAATAACAATGCCTCAGTGTAGGTACTCCAAACCTTTCACAACGGGACAGGTTAATTCTTAATTAACCAAATATATGTGTGTGTGTGTGAGTGTGCATGTGTGTGTGATTTCAATTAGCAATTGCAGAAGCTTTTGTGTATCCCCCTCCTCCTACTCTCTCACTCCCGCCACCTCCCTCCCTTCACAGAGAAGTTTTGACTTCCTCTCGCGGCAGTGAGCCTCTCTCAGTGGCTGATCGAGAACAGGCAGAGGTTCAGGAAGGAGTGGAGAGTTGCCATCCAGACAGACATCACACCTCTCCCACACGCCGCTAATTAGAGTTCATTATTTATACGCTTTGATTTAGCCTCGCTCTTCGCCGCATCAGGTGCCAAATTATTCTGCGCTTGTTCTACAAATGAAAGGAACTGAACAGATTGATTGATACCAATGTTTTTTTTTTCTTAACCTTTCCCGTCCAACAACCTTTAGATTTGAAATCAAAGCGCTCCAAAACCTGATTTCATTACTCCAGTATCTCTAAAGGTAATGAGATCAGAAAGACATAGCGCCCCAAAAAAAGGAGAAGCGTACATACAAAATGAGAACAGTCAGTGTGGCTGATTGCTCACGTCTCGTTTGTTAAAGTCAACTTTTTGCCAGCGTTCCTCACTCATGCAAATGAAGGGGCATTACGAGAGTGGGCGCTGATGCATGAGGTTACAGAAGCAAAACTGACAAAGGAAACATACAGTGCATGCAGCGGGATGGTCCACAATTACGGTCCGCAATTTATAGTATTTACAATTAACAGTTTAATCACTTTTATAAATGCCCTATAATGCAAGTAAAAACTTTTATCTACTTTTATACACTCAAATCAGCTGACCTGAAAATAATACACCTGCTTATTACCAGGAAACATTTGTGTGGGTATCTATACTTTGAATAGAGTATTTGAGCATACGCAAATTGGACTGCAGCAAATAGACACAGAAAAGCTTCACGTCTGTTTTATCATTTTATCCAGGAGCCACAAAACTTGCACATGCATAAGCAAAGCTCAAGTAAGTTATCTATCAGGGTCAAACAGCAAATATCCAAACACTGCAATGAGGCTGGAGTGGATTTGGGAGAATTCTCTGTGGATCTGTAACATTTTGAGACAGTTTCTGAGGGACAACATATATAAACCAATACATATGAACACAAAATTACCACACACTGTCAAAGTCGTAACGTTACAATATTGGGATACACACACTTATGTGGGCAGTATAAAATACAGAGAGGAGTTTGGTTAACTGGCATTACTGAAATAATATACACTGTCATGATTATATCATACAAAAGGATTCTCCTTTATTATCATTATTATTGTTATTCTTTATTATCCTTTATTATTATATCACTAGCATGTGTTACAGCAAATACAGAAATAGGAAATGAAGAAAATGCACATTTTAGAAAAAGCTAACAAAGTACCATGGTTGATGTTAACTAGTGAAAAAGGCTAGCTATAATTATTTTCCTTAAATTAAAGCAAAATCTGCAGTTCTCCCATATATTTTGTTCTCTTCTTTTCTTTGTGAATAAGGCAAAGGCTTTGGGGTGGGCTGGCTGCATCATAAATCCCGGTCTGAAAATGAGCCTCACAGCAGCCCTGTCACTACTGACACATTCATAACTCGGCTTTACATTTGACCAGTTTTACTGTTAACTGTATAACATGCTTCATATCTCATATTCAACTGTTTAAACTGTGCTTTAGGGCACACTTTACACTAAAATTCTGTATATTCATTTGTACCCATTTTGGATATGACAAGTTTTTGAAAAGAATTACATTCCCATTACAACGCTTTAATTTCTCTACTATCCTCCCCTATTTTTAATTATGCTATATCATTCTTCTTGTGTGTAAAGCCCACTTCCAACAACATGTATATTGAAAAAAAAAGCATTTTATGATTAAAATAATTTTTGTGTGTATGTGGAAACTCATCTGTTAAATTCTCCAAATTGTCTGCACAATATATCACAGTGTATACTAGGGCTGCACTATATGTATTGATTGCTATTGCAATATTGACAAATGTTAAACTGATTCTGCAGAAGGATGCCACATGCAAATTAACTTCCATAACAAATTATAATGTTTTTTCAGTGTGAGGTGAGACTCTTGACCAATCACAGTTCCAGCTGTGTAACTCTGTTGTTGAATCAAGGTGTTCATGTTCATGTAACTCAAGAAAAATAAACTATTTTAGTCAAAAGGTATATCAGAAGAATCCAGAAGAAACCCTTCTGGCAGCTGTGATGGGCTGTATAACAAGTTAATCATAACTAGCATAATGATGTTAACCTACACTAACATGGTAGCATTGTAACTCTGCATTTATAAAAATCCCGGACTTTGCAGACACCGCCTCCACTCTCCCCACCTTATTCGTAAATGTCTGTGAAAAGTCATCAGATAAAATATTACAGCGATTGTGCTAAATAATGAGCAGAACGTGAAGCTGAGTATAAGGAGGAATAATGCTAGTGAGGCTTGTATGCAGACCACAACTTTGAGAGACCAAACCTGAAACGTTGGAGCAGCTGTCACAATATGCCTCACTTCCAGTTTATTTAACTTAGTTTAGTTTTGTTTGAACCTTCTTTCATCAGTAACAGCTGTCAAGCTAACTAACTTATATTTTTAAGGTTATTTTGATTAGGTTTCAGTTGTGCATTTACAGCCAGTTGCTTGGTAACCTGAAGTGCAACGATACACTCAACCCACAAGTCGATCTGATTCCCATTGACTCTAATAATGTTGTTGCGCAGCTTATTAATGACACTACAGCTGGGAGGTTGGAGGAGTGACTGAGTGAGTTGTGGATTGGTGCTGTTTGCAAATATTGGTTTTCAAACAATGCAGTTGTTGGATGGCATAGTTAATAGAAAGTCCATTCTCCACAACGCATTGTTACATCATCACAAAGCACATCAGTTTTGCATTATATCACAATTTCACAATGCAGTGTTACACCCATATAGAAAAAATTGTTATTAACCTTGATTCAGAAGTTTAGCATTTCTTAACTTCAGATAAGATGGCATGCAAAAAGATGCTGATCCTAAATTAGGATATATGTGCTTTTCTAATCCTGACCTTCTCAGATCTTATCTTAGGCCAAAAGATAGGAAGCTTATGTAATACAGTCCCAGGAGCGTATAACAAAACACACCATGTGGGATTGTGTGTCTAAAACAGAGGTTAACATATTTGCCCCAAACAAGGCTATGAATGGCACTGCTATTATAGTAATGCTATCAATATGGCCGCCTTTACATGCTTTATTATTTACCATTGGGATACAAAGCAAAATTACTCTTCAGTTCCAATCACAGTATCACAATGTAATCAAAATATTTTCACAGTATTTGCTGATTTATACTAGCCTTAGTCTCTAAAGCATTAACAATTGTATCTTATCTTATGGATAAAGTTTGTCTACCGATGAGTAAGCAGACAGTGCTTGAAACATGAGGCCTGCAAGTGGAGACAATGTAAGAACTCCTCTCAGACTCTGATATACTGAGTCCTTTGCTAGACAGTATGTGAGTAAATCCTCTGGTTTGAAGTTTCGCTTTCTCACACCCTCAGCCTGCGGCAGCTGGCCTGTAGTCCTATCAGCCCTAAATCTAACTCAGCCCTCTAAATTACTCCTACTCCAGCGCTGATCCCGCCGTGCTCCTGCTCTGGGAGAGTCTCCCCCTCTTTAACTCATCAGCCAGCCTGCCGCTAATACCCCTGGACCTGCCGCAGTCCCGCGCCCGCCTCCCCGCTCCCATCAAATAGAATCATCACCCCCCTGTACCAAAACAAAGAGATCCTTCCTGCGAGTGTGTTTTTGATACGGGTTACCATAGTAATGAATCGGTGCTGCTCTCTTCTGAGAGCTTGTTATGTGTCGTATCAGCGATGCGCTTTTTTTTTCTCTGGCCCCGGTTCATCTGTCAAACCGGGTTTTTCTCCCTCAAAATAATGATGGCTCTCGGAGCCGTGGGCCCCCGGTTCAGAAGGAGCCTCATTCCAGCATGCAGCTGGCGCTCCTCAGGGGTCCGGCCGCGGCAGGTTGCCGTGGAAATGCCCCCTGACACGAACAGACACAAACAAGCTCTCACTCTAAGTGCTGCTAGGGCTTATTTAGCCTTAATCAATATGGTGGCTGGTGTAAACTCGTTTTTTGGAGCGCAAGTCAGTAAAACAGCCAGCTAGAAACAGGCCAGGAGAGCAGGAGCCGCATGCTCAGGGTTGTTACCATTATCATGCAGTGTCTTCAGTAAAAGCGAGAGATGGACAGGAATCAAGAGACGCTGAGATTTTCATTCAAGCTGCCGGCACTGTAAACAGCATAAGACATCAACTGCGCACTGCACAGCAGGTAACGTACAACCCGTCCTTGAAACTGATGTTTTTGGGCTTTAAACTTAATTGAAAATGATGGAAATAACATTTTGTCTTTCACACTTTTACGCCAGGCCATTTCTCTCCATGAAATTACTACTTCAGATTCTTTCTCATTTCCATACGCACATCTAATTCCAAATCACCTGTCCGTCACACTCTCTAGCTATCATTCTGTAGTCTGTGTTTCTTCTCCTGTAAATTTTTAACAAGACAGACACATCAAGACAGGTCGCTAAACTTTTGGGTTTACATTCTTGAGTGATGAAAGCAGTATAATGGCTGGGGTCATAAAAGGGTCATTTATACCCCAAATCAAATGGAGTCGTTTGATGTCTAAAGCACTAGGTGTGCACAGATAATATAGCTAACAGGTAATAGAAGCTTTTACCCATCAATTGATCATTTGTAAAATGCCTGCCTGCCATGTCTGTCAAACATGGTAGCATACATGGTGCTTAAAGCATAAGCTTACATCACAGTACTAAATGACTAAAAAGTTCAACTGTATGATCTAGAAACATCTAGAGAATGTATTATTCAAAAATAATCTGACCTTTAAAAGATGTTCAATGCAGACGTGTGAGAACTGTCCAAATAATTTATATAGGCCAGTTTAAGAAAAACAAGCTTGTATTAAAATGACATGTTTCATGTTACAAGAAGATGACCTTTCAGAAGAGCTAACACTAAAGCTAACAGTCCACTCAGTGCAACATTATATAACGATGAGGATCTAAAAACAGGGAAAATCCCAAAATACTAATTCTAAGTCCAGATTCAAGCCCTATAGAGAATATATGGATTCACATTATCA
The DNA here is from genome assembly GCA_021613375.1 of Megaleporinus macrocephalus. Lineage (NCBI taxonomy): Eukaryota > Metazoa > Chordata > Actinopteri > Characiformes > Anostomidae > Megaleporinus > Megaleporinus macrocephalus. The sequence continues at coordinate 30,205,294 of CM038704.1, read as the reverse complement.
CATACTAGTTTGGAAATATTTTGAAGTAAATAATACTGAGTGGATTTAATAAAATAGATACTTTATTAATCCCAGAGGAAAATTCAAGATCTCCACATTTAACTCATCCATGCAGTGAAACACTCACATATACACACACACTAGTGAACAGACAGGTAGTGAGCACACTTGTGCAGAGCGGTGGGCAGCCCTACCACAGTGCCCGGGGAGCAGTCAGGGGTTAGGTGCCTTGATCAAGGGGACTTCAGCCGTGTCCTGTCGTTTAATGGGAACGAAGCGGCAACCTTCTAGTCACAAGGCTGGTTCCCTAACCTGCAGCCCACGACTGCCCAAATGATGTTGACTCTTCTGTTTGTAAAAAGCTGTCTGCAGATTTACTCACAAAACTTCTGAAAAGCTATTCAATACTAAGTTATTTTATCTGTTTGTCTTATTCTTGCCATTAAAGTTTTACATTTTAGCAAACTTTAATGAAACAATACAAATTATGGCATGAGTACGAAGTGTATTAAGATCTATCTTAACACAATGTTTTTAATCCTGAATGGGAGTGTCGAAAGGTTCTTCCTAATATGACTATTTTATCAAATTATCTGTCAATTAGTAAATTAAGTTGGAAATCTAACTGACCATGACATAGTTTATACTATTTCTTGTTAGACAACATCCCTCGGTTGACAGAAGAAATAGTGTGTGGATGTTGGTGATTGGATGTCAGGTATGTTTTATATTATTTTAGTATTATTAGCATGGCAAACCGCCTGTCTTGTTTAAAATGTTGTCCAGTTGTTACTTAATCTCAATCAGACTTGCTTGTGTGGTTTCTGACACCGTATAAGATGGAGTTATATGCAACAGATTAAGCACACTGCATAGGCAACTACCTTGCTAGCAGTGTGAAACCTGAATTTTGTGTATGTTTTAAAGGTAACAATACATTGCACATTGCCAAAAAGCAATAGAGATTTCACTGCTTAGCAGTGTGGCTCTGACTACTGGGTTTATTGTAATGGAAGCTACTGGACACTGTGATCTTAGCGAAGATAAAGCTGCCTCTCTAAAACACACTTGCACCACTGCACAACTATGCTCTTGTCTTTCCACATCATTCTGTGGTAAATAGGGTAAGAACAGTGTCTGGGTCAGATCCCAGTGGAGCTCATACTGAGAAGGTAAGGATGGTGTGGACGGTGCGTGGCCTCTCCCAGGCTCAGGGGCAGGTGAGAGTGCTCTAAGTGAAGGCCTGTGAGCTCAGGCAGGTCTGTTAACGTCCAGACCTCTCTCTGCCGCAGGCCTCTCCCACGTGCATCCCTCTGGCCAGGCCTGCCCCACATCCACCATCACACACTCAGTGATAATTGAGCAGAGCCACGCGCTTTCTCCAGCTCCACTGCTTTCCCAAAGTGCCTACTTTAAACTGACATTACCCGTCCAGCCAACAAAAACTTCCTAACTGCATGAAAGGAGTGCGGCTAAGTTTGGCCCAAAAAAAGAAAGAAATCCAAAAAAGATCAAACAGGGGTAACAGAGACTACGGTAAAAAATAAAACCATGAGCTTGATGTTTGAAGTGCATTGCTTCTATTCTGCTGGTGTAGGTTTTCTCTGTTCCAGTTAGGGACACACTAAATATGCGATTGGCTTCTGAATGCTAATGGCCTGCTAAACATCAGTCAATTAACAAGAGAGTTTACTGGTCAGTTCCACGAAGCAAGTCCTGTTTTAAAGATATTGTGTAGCTGTGTGTGAACATTAAGTGCTTTATACATGTAGCTGCCATTTTCTGTTTCTCCTCCTGCTAATGCAAAGCATAGAAAGGATGGAGATAAAGTTCTAACACCCAGATCACGGAAATGGCTGAGGGACTTTCCGAGCATCCACAACTCTATGAAAAAAGTGTTTCACGTGGAAACTCACACTGCAAAACCATATACACCATGAGGCCATACTCACTCGGAAAAAAGCACTAAAGTCACATAGATTCAGATTCAGACAACTGCTGAGTTTGATGATAAACAGTAGGTAGTTCTGTCTTTACTCAGGGGAGAAATAAAATCACAGAGCATCACCTGCATCTGCATCTCTAAAAGAGGAAATGACCCCAGGACCCCAGGTAATTTCAATAACCCTCTGATTAGCATTTAGTTTTACTATGAAAATATAACCAGGATCAAAATAGTTGTAACATAATCCTGATTATTTAAAACTAGGTTTGGCGCAAATGATTTTACCTTTATGCTGATGCAACCCGTCCTTTAAGGTTACATGACAATTTGATGTGGTTTGTCTCTGTTGGAGATTTTGGCCTGTTAAACTGGTGGCTATAAGCTTTTGTTACTTGTTAGCTACTTTAGCCTCACAGATCCAGCACAAAAAAACACATCTTGGCTGTTACTGTCGACTACATTCGAGAAAAAGGGTAAAAGTGTGTATATTAAATTATTGCCAAACTATCACGTTAAGGTGTTGCATTCGACTCAATGCATTCGACTAGTCACACACTACTCATTCTTCAGCATAGCCCCCGCAGAGCAAACTGTCAACAATGATGGGAATTCATTAGCAGGATAAATAAAGAGGAGCAGAGCATGGCCTTTTCTTCACAACGCCATCACTAATTGGCTCAGTCGTTGCGGCCATTTGATAAGAGGAGAATACGTCAGGGGCAGAGCAGGTAGATGACCTGGGAGGGCTGCCAATCGCTGCAATGTACCCTGCACTCCTTGGATCTCACTCACTCCTTCATCCTGAGCTTCCTTTGTGCCTTTGTTGCAACTGCGAAGTCAAGGTCTTAATGACTCCTCTTGCATGTAGAAGAAAATTAATTGATATTCTAGCTGGCAAACACTTACTGCCCCATTAATCAATACGTGTCAGTCTCTCCCTACGATAAAAATGTATTTTGCAGGGTAATTAATTTCCTCCTTTCTTTAGTCTTTTTGAGTGCCACAGCTTTAGATACTTGACATTTAGCCCTTTGTATAAGGTTCAAATACTCCAAGAGCTTAAGAAGTAAACGGGGAAGTAGAGTGGGCTAAAACGAGCCAGACTTCACACTTATGGTCATAATGAGTAATCACATTTTTTTTCCTGTTGCTATATGAAGGTATTTCCATCCATATCCATGATTGAGCACAGCAAAGCGGGTGAACTCAGCCCGAGTAAACATATCATTGCAGAATCTTGTCAAATCCATGGAAACTTTCTTGAAAAGGTGTTATCTTTATTCGCGCTGCACTAAAATATCGGATCAGGTGCCGCCAACAGTTTTCCTCCAGCTAAAAACGTCCTCAGAAAAAAAATCTGAACCGAAGCGAGTGATTTTTCCTGAAATGCCTGTCAACACAGTTTGTGTGTCAAATTCAGGCCTTTTGTGAGACCCCCGAAACCTGTTCATACTACGTTTCAGAAAAAAAAAGCAGTTAGATGGAACGTTGCTTACATGATACGTGGGAAAGATGTGAACATACCGTTCCAGCTTTAGAGCATTAGTGATGTGAATATTTTGACATGTGCTAATTTAAGCCTGGCATTGAACACTTCAGCAATAGCAGGAAATATAAGTAGCATGTTAAAAATATTACTCACTTTCAAACATGAATAGTAGCATTCATTTATTTTAGTTTATCATAGTTATATATAATAATTAGCAGATGATTAAGGTTTAATATTACCCTACCAATGAATTATATATATATATATATATATATATATATATATATATATATATATATATATATATATATATATATATATATATATATATTACAATTTTACTTGATTCTGAGGGGGCATGTTGGCATCTGACACACGGCAGGCTAAAGGTTTTAGTATTAATCACTAAATGGCATGAACTACCAGCATGTTTAAGATGTTACCTTTGTTAGTTAGTTACCAGCATTCAGCCACTCAGTCAGTGGAAGCAGGAATCATGCTGGAACTCAGGGAGATTTTCATCATTGTTGGACTGCTGTTTAATGCTACCTCTGTTTTTTCGCATGTTGGGCATCGCACACAGAGGTTTTCGTGAGTCTTTCTTGGGAAGAATGTCTCCTTGCCAGTGTCAATCATTCACAGTTCCATCTATGTCACAATCAATTTCTTCTAACGATAGAATGAATTAGCAGAAGCCACATACACAAGTTTGTATAAAGCATGAACAATATACACTAATCATAAAAAGGCGGGGATATTTGGTTTTTGGATGAAATTTCAGGATGAACCTAAAATGCACTCTAACCTTTAGAGATGAACTTAATGTGACCTTCGCTAAACTTTTCAATCAATCAATCAATCAATCAATCAATCAATCAATTAATGTCCAACTGTTCAATGTTTCAGTACTTTTTGTACTTTTAGCTGTTCTTTAACAAGGGGCTTAATAGCAAAATTCACAACAGGTACTTGATCCATGAATCGACCAATACATTTCCTGGTTCAATTAGAATTGGTATTTAAACAGTCCTTCTCATCATGCTGTTCACATTTTGACAACATGAAACCAAGACGACACAAAACAACTAATCTAAGGTACCTCGCCATTGCAAGGTTTCAAACTGGATGCTCTCAGACGGAAGTGGCCACTGAGCTTAGAGTGTCACAGAGTGACATCAGCAGGTTGCAACAGAGATGCAGAGAGACTGGAAGAGTCACAGAAAGGCATAGAAGTGGACGTCCTTTGGTCACATCCCACACTGATGACTGCTTCATTATGAACTGTGCTCTGCGGAACTGATGATGAATGCCACACAACTCTAGGCACATTTAAGGGAGGTGTGAGGCACCCAAGTGTCACGTCAGACCATTTGAAACTGTTTACATCAGCATGGTCTGTGTGCTAGACGGCCTACAAGGGTACCTGACCACACCGCCAGGCACAGGCGTCATCATCTTGCATGGGTTAGGGAGCATTCACACTGGACTAGGGACCAGTGGGTCTCAGTGCTGTTCACTGACAAAAATTGGAGACATCAAGGAGAGTGCTATGCATCAGCCACTGTAGTCACCAGACGAGCCTTTGGTGGTAGTGGTGTTACAGTGTGAGCAGGTGATACATAACTGCCCTACACTTTGTGAATAGTATAGTGACAAGCCCATGCTACTCGAATCACATCATTAATCCAGTCATTGTGCCTCTGCATGAACAACACAGACCTAATTTCATCTTCATGAATGACAATGCTTCAGCTCATCATGGCCACATCATTAGGGAATGGCTGCTGAAGACTGAGGTACCTCAAATAGAAAAAAAACAAAAACAAATGGAGTGTCCTGCACTCTTTCCAGGCTTGAATGTCACCATGTAGAGGCTCGTAACTCTGTAGCCCAGAACCTCAATGACCTGAGAGACGCCCTTCAAGAAGAGTGAGATGCCATGCCTCAGCAGACAATAAGTCAACTTGTGAACAGCATGAGACGTCGTTGTCAAGCTGTAATTGATGCTCAAGGGCACATCACAAGTTATTGAGACATTGACATGTTTTGTTGGGATATAGCCACCACGGCTGGCTTTTGTTTCAATAAATTGTTTGAGATGAGGAAATCACCGTTGCATGCTTCTACTTAAATGCCCCACTTTCATGCTATAATACCACTATAGTATAAACTTTTCACGTTTTCCATGAATTGTACCCAAAAGCCAAATATCCCTAACTTTTTGTAAGTAGTATATTGCTTCTTTCAATAAACTATAATCAGAGGTGTCAAGTAATGAAGTATAAATCCTTCCTTAACTTACTTAAGTAGAAATTTTGGTTATTTATACTTTACTGGAGTAATTAATTTTCAGCTGGTTTTTACTTCTACTCCCTACATTTACACACCATTATCTGTACTTTTTACTCCCTACATTTACACACCATTATCTGTACTTTTTACTCCCTACATTTACACACCAGTATCTGTAATTTGACTTTTGCACCATTACAATACTTATAGACAACTAGTCATCATATCATCATAGCTCCATGAAACACATGTTAATGCTCAGTAGTACACAGAAATGCTTTTTTAATATATTTACATTGTACTAAAATACATTCATTTTCAATGGGCGTATATGCGGCTGAAACAGGAAGCATTTCAACATTAACATTTTAATATAACATTATAATATATCATTATGACTTTAAGAAAAATGGGGCTTTTGGTGGCCTTGTGCACTATAGGCCCCTGTGATGCGACCTAAGCTTTTGTCTTTAATGCCATTTTTTCCCTTACATTAATTTTACTTTTATACTTTAAGTAGTTTTGAAAGCAGCCATTTTACTGGAGTAAAAAGCTTGAGTTGATACTTCAACTTCTACAAAAGTATTTTTAAATCCTAGTATCTATACTTCTAGCTGAGTAATGAATGTGAATACTTTTGACACCTTTGATTATAATAAATAATAAAATAATAAGGCAGCACAGTGGTGTAGTGGTTAGCACTGTTGCCCCACAGCAAGCGATTTGGGTTGTGGAGTTTGAATGTTCTTTCCGTGCTTGAGTGGCTCTTCTCTGGGTACTCCTTTTTCCTCCCACTGTCCAAAACATGCATGTTAGGTTGATCGCTCACTCTAAATTTCCCACAGGTGCAATGGATTGGCGACCTGTCCATGGTGTACCCTGCCCAATGACGCTGGGATTGGCTGCAGTCCCCTGGTGAGCCCAACTGGCAGGATAAATTAGAAATTATAATAACAAAATCCACATTGCCCATTTTTAATAATCAACTTTGTCAATTAATCTTTAACCTCTCTTAACATCTTAACATCTGGTTTAAGTGGCAAATGACAGACATTGATTTATAAAGCATTCGTTATACTTTCCTGTGATTTGTTCACTAAACCAATTGATAATTGTAGGCTGAATCTGGCCCTCGTACTAGAGCAGTTGCAATATGCTGAACCACATTTTAGAGCTAAACCTTGTGGAAGGAAAGGCATTTATCTACCTCCTCCCTGTACAAATGGACTCTAACTCATGCGAACACCAGTGACCTCCCCACGCCGGGCGCCGTGCTGTGTGCTGACCGATCCACTGCTCATCGGGCAGTCTGAGGGGCAGGAGAGAACATTGGAATATTTGATTTCTGGTCAGTCGGCCGAGCATAAGTAACAATGTAAGAAGCCCTTCAATAACCCATCTCTCCATCCAGGCCTCTCTGACCTTCCCCCAACTCCAACCCCCACCAATCCCACCCCCACCCACGCCCTCACATGTCCAACACAGATGCATAGAGATTGCCACTAACAGTGCCCTCAACTGTGATAGATTCTCACAAACAGCCTTCCTGGTGTTTGGCTAAGCTCTGTTTGGGCAGATGTCATGAAGCATAATTTCACTGAAAAGTTCACCCATACCTGCTGCTGGCTGGGGTCTTAACAGTGTTAGCCCCCTGGGGCACACCAAGGCCTAAAGACAGCCACACAAACCCGTCTCAGTAATGGGCAATGGCTCGTACTGGCCACCACCCTAACCTCTCAAGCTAAGCCATGGGTTAGTTAGGCAAAACTCTGCAATACACCTCTCTGCTTTTGTGTCATTAAAAAAGGTAACCCTCAGCATGAGGTGCCTTTCTGACAAGTCCTGTCTCCTGCAATGGTGGACAGCAGACATGACCTTAATGAGACACTTACAGTTACATGTGTTAGTCTGCTGGTACCATATTGCTTCCTTGTTATCTCAAGAAGCCAGCAGACTAGCAGTGAGCAGTGCTGATTGCATTGGCGAATGTGGAAGGTGTTTCAAGAACTGAAAGGCCTTTTTGGCTCATTACTGCTTTATGAGGTTGGATGTTTGTGGAGGCAGTTCACTTTAAATGCCTAGCTTGAGGGCAAATCCGCACGATCCCCCATATTTTGGTAAAACCAAGGTAACACTAGATCCCACACTGGGACCATCTTGTGTCTCTTAACCATGAAAATCAAACATTATTTTAGTATTTCTCAGTGACTACACGACAAATGAACTCTGAAATTCATTCACACAATATGTATTTTCCGTTAAATCATTAATGACGCTGGCCTGTTCTGCAGACACGAATAAAAGTGTCCAATAAAAATTCCCTTATCCCACTCACTGTGCCTCTTGAAAAAGAAGCAGAATGTAATTTAGTGCAGCACATGAAATATTAAAATTGTATTTGTAAAAATAAATAAGCAGAAGCACAAATATACAAATTTACAAAACACAGACATGGTTGGGTATTTGAAAATAAATGAGGGGTTTTTTTCTGATACACACAAAATGATGTACAATGAGGCAGAACTGCTTTGGGATATTTTTGATCAAATTATTAATGAGCAATAATTCATTATTTATGGTGCCGGGCGTTAACTATTTATCTAAAATGAATGCACACAGCATTCATTTTCATAGCGCAGTACTCAGGCCTCTTTTTTGTTGTTGTTTTTTGGAGCAGATTTCGGAATACACAGCCGTCAGCTGCAATATGGAGACGGGCGTTCTCCTGCTCACGACTGTGTAAATGTCAATATCTCAAAAGGTGCTTTTACGGTTCATTCAAGCACTGATAAGAAATCATTACACTCTTTACATGTATCGACGCTTTCCAGGAGGAGTTTAATGCATAAAAAGCATTTTTTTTGCAGTTCGTTAGTTTTTGTGCATCTTAAATTGACTCGTCAAGACACTTTTGCACGAGTCAGCAAGCACATCATAGCGAGCCCGCATGATTTCTTAATGGTTGTATCTTCCCTCAGCCTGCATCCCACTTCTGACTTGCTCTCCCAGAGCTAAAGAAAGTTTGCAAACTTTCATTTTTCAAACACGTCATAGGTCAGTGACAAATGCGATCAGGTCAGGCGTTGGGGAAATATTACACAACATTTCAGGAATCTCACTTTTCCATATCATCAAACGTGACTTCTAGTCAAAAAGAGAGGGATTAGCATGTAGGTTACCCTCACTGTGAGTCCAACTCTCCCTCTCTACTTCATACAATTAAAAAAACTGTTCCATTATAGGCATTTAACCCATTTTGCTTCAACATATTGCACACATCAAAAAGCTGTGTTGGGGTAAAAGTGCTCAGCTATATAACTGGAGGGTACACTTTGTACAGTTCTCTTCCAGCTCCCCCCGCTTCTCTCCCCACCACCCTCCACACCTCGCTCTGAAAGCACTAGGTGTTAATACTACAGAAGAGAGAGGAGCCTGAAAAAAATCCTCCAGGTGCCCTGTGGGTGTCTTTCAAATTAATCGTCTGGCTGCTGCGTCTTATGTGCAGTTTTGAAACATTAACAAGACCTTTGAGAGCGGAGGAAAGGAGAGTGAAAAGGGGTGAGTAAAAAGAGTGCAGGACGTGGCATGACAGTCTTTAATGATTTATTGAGCAGATACAAATTATTTTGGCTTGGGCCTTCACTGTATGGTGGAAGTCAATGAGAAGGAGAGCCAGGGCATGCCATGGGCATTCAACTGGACACAGAGAGAGGGAGAGAATAAAAGTGAGGGAGATTGAGAAAGGATGCGTGCACTGGCAGACTGGGGGGTGGGGGCATGAACTGTGCACGTTTTAACATATGCTACCATTCTGTGTTTGGCAGACAGATATTACATATCAAAAAAATAGTTAGCGGTCTGTGATGGCCGACTGCTGGCTTAACAAGCAGAACACGTCCTGCTGTGTTTCATGCAATGTCAGAGACTATTCGCAACCAAATCACAGTCCTGCCTGACAATAATGAACAAAGAGAATCTGAAGTTCACACATGACGATTGACTAAAAGGGCAAAGTCCCTGTCATAGCTTGCTTGATTGTGACCCAGCCTTAAAGATCAAGGTCTTTTTGCTCATAGTGGTCCCCTAATCATGATTCTCTACACTGGAAAACACAGTGCTATAGAGATCACTATCATAAGGAAATACAGAAATTACACGGATTAGCTCAGCATTGTGAAGCAGTAGTCTCACAAATACACAAAAGCTATCCCACCAGTGCATTACACCACATATCCGGTGTACTTGTTAAGAGGTTGAATCAGATTAAACAACATGGTCAAATGCATTTGCATTATGGTCACTTCTACATACACATATATATATATATATATATATATATATATATATATATATATACACACCATTCTCTCTCTCTCTCTCTCTTTCATATATATATATATATATATATATATATATATATATATATATATATATATATATATATATATATATATATATATATATATTCAAATTTAATTGGGCATTTAAAGATAAATCAAAGCAAATAACAACTTTTCTCAGCTCTGAAACCATTTCAGTGTGAAGTTAACTTCATGCCATTTATAGGTTTTACTTTTGTGACACAAAACCCAGCTTTTATTCCACATGCTTGTATTTTACATGACCCAAATGATTTAAATTCCCTGTATGGTAGAGAGAGGTGTGATAGAGCTGGGGAAAACATAATAACATGCCTAGTGCAATGGGGACTCTAACACTGGGACCAAGACCATCAGCTCTGCTCTTGAGTGCAGATTAACAGAACAGAATATTTAACGCATCATTCAATATGTCAGTCAAAGCTGAGCAGGACCCAGCAACATGGGTGGGCTGCTGAAATCTTGTTGCTAATTTGGCAGAGGCCAGAACTTCCTCCACATCTCCTCTGGCCTGAGTGGATTTTGCCAGCAGTTTAGCAGAGGTGACCACTTGAGATGCGCTGTGGAATCACATTTCAGCCACATTAAATATTTCCTTTTTTAATAAATAAGACCACTTTGAGTTCTCTGTGGTAGGCTGAAGCCAGTAAGCACTTTTTTAAGGCGATGAATGAATGCTTCTGAATATTTTGTGCATCTTATTTGTGCTGATGGAGTAATAGAGACATTCTTGCTCTGAGCAGTGAAGTCTTTAGAGTGAACACGTCCAAAAATTTAAAAAAAAAACTAAATTACACAACTTATATATGTATATATATATATATATATATATATATATATATATATATATATATATATATATATATATATATATATATTGCAATAAAACAGATGTAATGTAAAAAAAAGACTAGAGAACGTCCCCTAGACTATGTTAGCTGGTCAGAATGAACAAAGCCAATAAGCTACTGTTTGAATTAATGTTGTTTACAGCTCTTTCAAAATAAAAAAAGGAATCAAATACTTATTTATTCCTTACATGGGCATAGTCGTCATATAACTCATTTTAAACAACTCAAGAACTCCCACATCTCTGTGAAAAGAACTACTGCAGCAGTACTTGACATGACATTACTCTTGCAATGTAGCAAACTGCCAGCACCGTTGCCAGTACTTCCCAGTGTATGTTTAATGATATAACAAATGTTGATTTAACCTCTTTCTTTTGCTTGCCCTCATTCGTGCATATAAGTGTGAGTTAAATGTGATCAGACACAAAGGCTACTTGGTTAATTAAACACACTAAATATCGAGGTGAGGTCGACGCGTACGTGCGTATATGTGTGTGTGTGGATTCTAACCCCTGTCCTGGGAGTACTGTCATCATCTGTGCATGATTAACACACATGCTAGAACAATTAGTTTAACTCACCATGACACGTTCATTATGTAAAGCTCTTTAAGGCCGTGTCCTACCTGTGCTCAGTCAGAATACAGCTACATTTCCCACAGTTGCCAGGTCTCATACACTTAGATGGTTTTCAGCGGAGAGCCGTTTTGGCAGTAATTAAAATGACTGCTCTATGCTTGAAAGTCACTTGGGGCAAATGCATCTGTAAAATGAATTAATATGCAACAGAGCTCAGCAGTGAGCAGTCCCACAGTACAAATTATCCTGCTAATGACAAAGGGCACAATAGTAAAGGCTACCACATATCACCCTGTACCATGGCCTTTCTGAGTTCACACACTGGCAGCGTGAAAAAGAGAAATACCTTAGCGCTATCTGCACCTCCATAGGTCCTAGATGTTAGAAAGGCGTGGTCATCGTGTAACAGCCAATACCCAATTGCCAGACTGCACTCTGTACAGTTACACCATTTAAAGAAAAGCACTAGGGGGGTTGGGTCGAGTTATCTTACAGAAAGAATGCTGCAATTGGCATTAACATTTGAGCATGGTTTATGATCATGTGGGTAAAAAATAGAGCACTGACCGCTGTAACTGTTTTTACTTTAACTTCTGGTTTATATTAAGTTTATGCCAATAAATAACCCATACATTCTATCTTAACCTGATGAGAAGTATAGTTCTACTAATTTATGTAAACTGACAAATTACTCATATTAAGTTTGAGCCCTAGTCCGGCTGATCACACTGGATGAATGCTGCATCTGTCTCTTGACAGCAAAGGGACCGCTCTGGGCTACTGTGTGAGAAAGTAACTGCTGCACCAGGAAAATCTGATTAAAAAGCTGGTGAATAGAAAGCCAACTTCGGCCTTGTGTGTGATCAGAGCTTCGGACAATTCAGAAGTTCTTTGGCTCTGAAGAAATACAGCAGTGAATACTCCAAGTTCCAGCAGCCGATTGTAGCGCAAAAGCTCCTCCGTCGCTGCAGTGTTCTCTGTGAAATTATATGATACAGCTCTAATATCCCCTGCTCCGCAAATCTTCAAATTGAAGCTCAAGTGTAGATCCACGGGCAGACACCACGGCTGTATATTCCGTGAGGCCAACGTTTGCAATATTTTTTGGTGTTTTTCTCAAGTCAGACCTAGATTATGGTTATAACGACCCTCGGATCGATGCATAAGCGTGCTCGGGCCCGGAACATTAAACGCAATGTGAGCACAGGCCAGCAGGGGAGTAGGGTGAATATACCCTTAATCCATCCTCAAATATTCACTTCGTTCAGGGGCTTCTGAACGTCAAACATTTTACATGAATGAAGATTTGAAATGACACACATACACATTGATGGCTTTACTGATGTGTAACACTATATTGTTTCCACCAGAGCATAAGCTAAATCTGAATGTATGTCAGATGCAGCCTGAATAAGTTTTATATTGTAGTGAATTGCTAATCTGGTACACTTTTGACCATTTCAATGTGGTGGGCACACTGGTATGGCTGACAATTACAGTGATAAGTGTATAAGGGAATGTTCTGGCTTATTATTGGGGTGAGGAGAAAGCTATTTAGCAAATCAGATTTGTTGCTGATCCACTCATGTAACCTTCTGATACTGTTAAAGTTGGGGAGAATAGTTCAAGGGCATACAATTAGCATGGACAAAAGTGGCATGTCCCCACTGATATCCAGAGATTATTGAATTGTGCCCACCAATAATTTAATACCCTAATTGAACAGAATAATTTTAAACCCCATCTGTCAACGTCCCATTAACCTAGAGGTGCAGAAAAGGTTAAATCACGTTCTCTACTCAAGTCCTAACTCCTCGCAACACCTATGGCCAGTGTGATTGGCTGTGCCTTACCCTGCTGTCACGTGAGAGCTATGTTTGGTTGTTAGCAGCATCATAACTGGAAGGAAAACTTTCCAGTCATGTGCAAGACTCACTGTGGGTCATACATGGGTGTCAAAGGCGAGTGAGGATGGCAGCAAAAAAGAAGAAGGTGGACATAAAGAGCTGTTTTTCAAAGAAACGTGTAAGTCACTTAAAGTCAGTGAAATGAGTGCATCATAATACTGTTAATGGTAATGCTAGGCTTTGGTGCACAGCGTGCCGCACGCTAAAATTGTCTGTAGCTATGAATAAGATGGTTTGGAAATTAACTGCACAACAAACTGCCAACTATCAGTTCTCTTACAGTCTCCTACTGTTAGATAGTTTATTTTTTTCTTAGATTGTTACTTTGGTTTTGTGGACAACAGGGTGTATAAGATCCATAGGTCCCAAATCTTTGCCATTGGAATAGTTACATCCGTTTATTACCCGAGTACACATAACTGATCAGAAGACATTTGCTAGCCTCATGCAAGAACTTGGTTCATCATCTCACCTGGCTCCTAGAAGCTTTCAATTGCTGTTAGCCACATTAGCACTTCTTGGGGCAGAGTAGCTACTCCTTTAGGCACAGTGAATGAAGCTGCTAGACTGCTACTGCCATTACGTGCTCCCTCAGACGCAATCTCACACACTCAGGCCCTGAGCTCACGAAGGAGAGAACAGAGTGAGCGATCACATTACACTGATTTATTCCTTTGTAGTGAGGTGTGTTTCAATGGAGGAAAGCGTGCCCTGCCTGCGGTGGGCCACTGCATACATTAATGAGAGCAGATAATCTGCTGCGCAACACGGACTTCATGCTAGCGCTTAGCAAAGGCCCTAACGCTCACCAGCAAAATGGAGCGCCCACTATTAAAATTTCAGTGCTGAGGGGGGAAAAAAGAGAAAGAAAGCCATGCAAAGTAGCAATCAGACAGGCCATTTTAATGGAGAACTGAGGGGGAGAAAATGTGAGGCCTGCTTATGAAATTTTAATCTGGCTATTAGTTTAAGGCTGAAAGGAGGTGCTATTAGTAAAGCTTAACAGCAGCTTTGCGTTAGGATGTGTAGTCTGAATAGCACTTTCATTTATTAACCGGAGTCAACATGGACAGTCTTTCCAGCCGGATGATTTCGTAAACACATGAGAAGAGTGACCAAGAGTACTGTACTGTAGAGCAGTTTAGAGACAGCGATGTCATATGCTGTTACTACACGCTACCCGTTTCCAAGAAATGTGTGTACTCTCTTTTCTTCCTCGAATACCTGTCACATTTTGTTGCTGAAGCGGTTAACATAACTCCTCTGTATATACAAAAAAAGGTTTAAAAAAAAAAGAGAAATATGCGCATCACCTAGCCACCGATTCAAAGAGCATATCTCCTCTCTAGTTCATCTCTCTCCCACTACACCTCTTTAATTAGCACACAGACATCTCCATGAAAGATTTTTGTGCTCCAAATTAAATAAAAAAATATGAATAAAACATACTCCAGGCTTCTAATGTTCCTTTCCATTTTTTCTGCACCTTGCTAACGAGCGTGCATCGAAAAAAGACGCATAAAGAGGGAAGGTAAGTGAGCGGAGACGAGAGGGGAGGCGAGAGAAGGGGCCAACTCTTGAAGAGATTTTTTTTTTCTTTCCGGGTTGCCATTATATAAGAAGCCCGTCCTTTGCCTTCTTGTTTATAGTGCAAATGTCTCACTCTCGCTCGTTGGCTGTTCGGACACCTGACGCACACTCGTGACACTTGCGCCTGAGAAGAGATGAAAGGTGCTTTTGCGTGCCAAAGCAGCCTGTCTGGCTACGAGCAGACGAGAGAGGCCCATTTGTACGAAGAGCAAGCGAAAAAAGTTGGGGAGAAGGGGTGAGGGGAAAGGGGGGGGGGGGGCAGCTTGTCATCAACTGACTTTATATAGAAAGAGACTTTCACAAGACAGAGGGAAAAGTGGTACCATTTGTCAGATGAAAGTCTCTTCTTTTCTCGCACCTTGCTGAGGATATGATCTGTGCTTTAGACTCGTGGGTTAGATTGGGGCAGGGCATGCAGAGAGCACCAGCCTGACTTTATGAAGACGATAAAACGCAAGACTGGCTGGGCCTGAAACAGAGCCCCGCACTTTTTCAGAGTCTGCCCTGACAGAATGTTTCACTGCACTTGACGTCTAGGTGTTTTTTTTTCTGTCGGGTCTCTGTCCTGTGAGTGATCTGAGCCTGTGGGTCGCACGTTTTGGGTCAGAGAAAGATGAAGGTTAAGGTCGTAAAGAAGAAGAAGAAGGTTTGATATCTGGCACTGACTTGAGTGACACAATACAGGGTGTCTGTGCGAACGAGATGATGTTTTACATTTTTTTGTCAAAGTGCGTATGTCTCCATAACGGACACTTAGACACAAGACTGGAATTTTATAGCACCTGCAGGGCTCATAAGTGGGATTTTGTTCAATATTTTATAACTAGCATTGCAACAAGAATAGAGAAAATATGAATGACCTGGTTATTTCGGTCATAACAAACTCTGCATGTAATGTACATGACTATAAATGGAGGTGCAGTATGAGGTGTAGTTTAACTGAGAAAGCTTGTTTCATTGTGCAGGAATTTCATCTTCACAGCTGGTGCAAGCAGTTGTGGCAATTGTACACAGGTTTTTAATATCAAGGACATTTTTATCCTGGCATGTCTGTCTTCGTGAAAGGGTGTGAACTGATTTTTACAGTGAGGTTTTATCACTCCTCTTTTAACCTCACTGCCCACTAGCAGCTCATCACAGAGTCACAGCAGTGTCCTATGTAATGTGATAACATTATTACCCAGAGATAGGGCAATAATGCCTAATAAAATCCAGCTTGAATCATATTACTGAAATCCAAGTTGATTTTTATTTTACAGGCAAATGGCCACAAGGTTTCCTGCAGAAAGTTTAAATAAACTTTAAACAGACTATACCAAACAACATGAAATAAAATATAGCATTACTTTTAGTGTACTATAGTACACTGACTTCATTTAAGATCAGCTTTGCGTGAAATAAGAAGTAGGTCAAGTGTAAACGGTCAGGTGTTTATCGCATCTTGTTTTTTTCAGAATGGAAACAATGGAAATTCCTTTGTTACCTTCAGAAGCTCTCACTTCTATCATACATAAAACTATGTTTTCTACAGTTGCCCTTTATATCCTGGAAAAGTTTCATGATGAAGGGACCAACAGAAATTCTCAAAATTCTCCTAGAATAAAGATTTTTACATTAATTTACCTTAAGTGTTAAGAATGATTTTTGGTTTCTTCTGTAAAGGTACTGTTTTGGAGATACTTTTTTGTGTTCAAAAAAATAAGTAAAAATCAGCGCATATTGTTGGCAAGTGGCTGAAAATTCTCCAATCCTGTCATACAAGGATCAGTCACGAAATGACTGGTTTTATCACACTAACTGGAAATCTTATCCTTTTTCGTTCTCCTCACCCTGCTATTTAGTCAGTCTCTTTGAGTGGTTTGTGAGGTAGGGGACTTGATAATACACTGGCTGCTTTAGTTGGAGGAGGGCTTTTGTAGTTGCGAATTGACTGCTGAGTGCTGCATATGAAGTCTGCCGGCCCTGTGTACAACACTGCGGGGTTGCCTCTCGCTTTGTATACTTGACTTTATTGATTTCTTCTTACGCTGGCAAAAAGAGCAGTAATTATGAGCCTGGACCGACTCATTGATTTGACTCGCCATCGGAGACTTCACACTGACAAATCATTACCTCCCCTCCCCTGGGCTCCATCGGTTAACCAGAGTTTTGTGTTTTAACTTGCTTAACTGAACCCCAATCTATATTTACTACAGCAGCATTATGCGGACATGTGCTGCCTATATGTGTGATTATAAAGCAGAGAGAAAGTGAGACTAGCCTTTGAAATTGGAGCTATTTCAGGGCGTGCTAAATGATTTGAATGGGAAGAGCATATTGAAGAAAAACAATGTAAGCAGGAATGTGTAATGCCAACAGCTTCTTTATTACAAACAGGCGGCAGAGAAAAAGAGAGAGAGAGAGAAAGAGAGAGCGAGAGAGAGAGAGAGAGAAGGAGGGGAAAAAAAGTTGCCACTGTTTCGATGGAAACAAACATTGCTTTGGGCCTCTTTGTAAACAGTACACAGCTGCTATTTCGAGTGATGGGAGCTCCACCTTGTCACAACAATTCCTTAAAAGAGGAACAGTTTAATGTCAACAATATTTTCTCCATCTGCCTGTTCATGAAATCCTGCGGATCCACCAGGGAAAAGCTTCCTCTCACACAGGCAGGGAGGTGCAGACTCCAGATTTCGCAAAGAGCTCACCGGATTACATCAACCCTGGAAAACACCAATGCTGCATTCACCGGCAATAATAGACTCTGGTCTTGGCACAAATCCATCTGCCTAATCCACCTGCCAGTGCATTACAGGTGTTTGGGTAGAGGTTGCAAATGGGATTAGGGGGGTGGACTGATAGTATACAACACAGCACATACCATTCAGCATCATTGAACTACAGGTGAACGTTGCCAGAGAAATATTCTGACATTTGCATTTTGAGAGGTTCTGCTCTTGCCTGGTGTTACGTTCCACCCCAGGTGTACAAACTCACTGAGTCAGGAAGCAGGTGGTCATGTGACAGCAACAAAAAAAAATTAAAGAAAGAAAGAAAAAAAAGAAAAAGCCAGGCTTTGCTTCAGTTCCAATTTACAGTGATTGTGAATTAGCTCAGTGGCTTCTCTCCTCTCGCCAGCCTCCTGACAGGTTCCCACAGACAGAAAATCCCAATTAAGGTTGCCGTGTGCACAGTGTCAGCTTCTAATTGGATTAGATTACAAACCTGATTGGGGCCAATTAGCGTGCGGTGCCTTCACCTTTTTAAAAAAGAAAAAGTAATTTACCCTAATGGAGATTCTTGCCAAGGTGTATATTAGGACTCTTACTGCAGTAACTGAGTCAGATGGCCTGGCCCCAGGCTTTGCGAGTTAAGCAGGCTGAAGCCAGGCTTATAAATAGGCTTGCCGCTGACACACACGACAGGAACTGAGAATGAATTTCGCACAGGAATATTTCCTTTACCAATCAGGATTCTGTGCGGGAGCCAACACTTCGCATTTAAATTGCATTGAAGTAAAGCTTCTGGTAACAAGTGTGACCTATGGTAAAGCTTGACTAATACTCGCCTCTTCTAAGCCTCAGCTCAGCATAATCGAAAGCCTCCATACAGCTAATTTGCTGGAAATAATTCTGCTCGGCCGTATATTACAACCAAAGTGGCAAGAAAAGAGACTAGTACTTTTCCATTCTATTATGAAGTCCTATAATTTTTTAATCCCTTTTTAAGATGAATGTATGTCACCCGACTTGAAAGGATGCCACACAAATTAAAGCTAGACATGCTAATGTGGTCAGCATGGCAAAGCAAATTGAGCGAGAAATGGAGGTTAAGTGTCTGTTTTCAAAAGCACCATAATTATATACCTCTTAAACTGTCTATTAAACTCAAATCACTGCCACACAGCAAGGTGTTTTCTCCTTTAATGAATGACGGGTCCTTTAAAGTTGCTTGGCATCTCTGAAGCGGCTCATATATAAACAATGACATTAATTAATTACCTCTCTCTGCCGCTCACACACAAAGTGAGAGGTTTATTCACAGACGAAAATAGGAGCGTGGAGGGTTTACAGAAAATCCAGGATATTTAATTGGAGTTTGTGTGTGTCTTTGTATGCGCTTCTGTATCTACCAGCAAAATGACTTACGAAATTAAAGCGAAATGCTTTGATCTGTGATAAGATTTGAATAGCAGGGATTTAAATATTTAAAACTCTTGTGCAGCGTCACGCTTTGATCTGCTGGCTGATTAAGGGGTGGGGGAGGGGGGAGGGGGGGGGGTTGTTATTGAATCTACGCTAAGTGAACGTGGGTGAGCCGGCCCACTCTAATTGCGAGTTGTCTTGCTGAGCGAGGGGGTAAATTACACATCTTAAAGGAAAAGGGTAAACAGTTCATTTGAATTAGCTTTCTCTTTCCACCTCCATCTCTTTCAGAAGAATAAAGAAAGAAGACAGGGACAAAAAAATTCAAACAGCTGAATATATAGTGGGAGGAAAGTCAAACAGGAAGTAAATGGCATTACCAATGTAAAAGCTACTCCAGTAGAAGTACGCTCGGCTTCCAACCTTGTTAAGTTCGCACAGACAACATTGGACAGCAGTAACAGCAGCAATAGTAACACACACTGCTTGGTTTGGAAGGTCAAAGCAACTTAACAAGCTTCATAACAAGCAAACAGAAACTTATTTACTGTATACACAGACATATAAATGTACAAATGCTGAACAGGTAACCCACTTGTAGGATGGTGGTCCACAGATCTGATCCTAGGGATGCGGTGTTATTTTTGCTTCTACATGTTTACCTGAAGTTGTTAAGAGCTCAATAAATTGCTAATGAGTCAATATCCAGATGGATAATTCTAAAGTAGTTTATACATTTTCTTTATTCTTTATTCTTTATTTTCTTTTTTCTGAAATCATTATCTGCTGTGTTCAAATGCTGTGCTGGAAAACAATAAACATACACGTTTTTTGCTACAAACGTGACAATATACAGTTCCCTTCAGCATGGTATTAACAGACATCCTGGGAAATCTGATCCTAGGCGCTCTAAACAGCGTGCAGTGTGTTTCAGACATCACCCAAACCATCTTTGGATGTACATAGGAAGGCTATGACTACATAACTGTTGTGATATGAACAGCTAAGCTTCTTGATGCATCATCACAAAAGAGCAGAGATGCATATTTTTCTGCATGTGTTTGGCTCTAAATCAGAGAAACATGCCTAACATTTATATAAACAAAGACCTAAATGGTAATTTGGGTCTAAAACAAACACAGGCAGAAATCAACATCATAAATGAGAGTGGTCCTTAATCTGATCACAGATGGACACTGGAAATGAATTTGAAATACATGGAAACACCAGGTGTACATGGTCTTATTGTCCACTTAGGAACAGATCACCCACAATGGAAGTTAATACTGTGTGAACAGGACCACAGTGAAAATAACTTTACCTTTTCACTCTCATCCCCATGTTGTTACTTAGAGAATGGCACACCCAAAGTAAAAGGAGAACTTTTCACACATGCTTGGGACTACCGTCATGATCACGTTTTGATCTCAAACTTCAGAATAACTGTGTAGATTAAATGACTGACACAGAGTAACAGAGGTTAGAATGGAGAAGTTTATTTCTGCCTGACTCATAGATCTCTGACTTTTGGCTGTGGTTATTAGGACCACATATTTCGGATGGTAGCTTTATGTTGTGTACCCACAGACTTGCTATGCTATACATATGCTGCAGATGAGATGATGGTTACTGCTGTGAATAATGGATCATAAAATGATTTGCAGTAATCAAATCCTGAGATTAAAACCTTTCTAACAGCATAGCTCTGTATTGCTAAACAATTTGATGCATGAAAAAACAGAAGTAAACACTTCAAGGATGTGTGCGGGTAGCAGTACAGTGTTCTAGAAAAGTAAAAACTGTTGATCTTGGCAGTGAGTGTGTTTCTGTCAGTACATAACATTAAAATAAATACAAACAAACTTAAACACAGTAAAACTTGTAAGAGGATGACCCACATTTATAAATGTGGCTCCTGCACTGCAGTCATTTTATTCATTTGTAAAATGTATTTACTACATTTTAATTAATTTAATGAAAAAGCTAGAACACAAATTAGAATGTAAACCCTAAGAAGAGCTTTAAAAATAATTAAGCTAACACAATAACTTACAGAAAGCGACCATGTATTGTGTATTTGTTCATTTGTATTTATTTTATTAGTTATATTTTTAACAAATACATTTTTACTGCCCATATCACATAGTCAGATGTATTAAGTGAGGTTTTTGTGCTGGCATTGCAACAAAACTATATTCAAAATTTCAGAAATTTCAGTAGAAGAAAATGGAGAAATTATTCATTGGACCATTTTGATCATTTTATTGGTCCATTCATCATGAAATGCAAAGGGAAACTGGTGATTTCAAATTATAAAAAAAAATATATTATATAAAAAAAAAAAAAATCAAGACGACACATTTTGTTCCATCCGCAACCAGATATACTGAGATATATTTATTTAACTACACCTATCTGTAGTGCTGTGACACTATAAAAATGCTTGTATGAAACCACTCATATGGTAAGAAATAAGGTGTAAAAGGCTTTTCTAACGCAGAACGCAGTCTAATTCTGAACAAAAAGTATATCCACCTTTCAAAAAATCAGCAGCCTATCTATGCATCCGCCAACTGCAAGTGGTCAGGAGCATCCGATCACAAGAACCAGTGTCAGTCAGACATTCAGTGGTGAGTCTCTTTAATTGGCAGGAAAACCTGAGGAGGTGGATAATGCTGAGGAAAATGCAAACGGCGTCTGACAGTAGGCTGGATGCATGCGCTGCTCTTCCTCTAAGGATCACATTAGCACTTCAATTGATTCTGAACCTGGGCTCACTGGCCCCTCTGTACCTGACTCTCCACAGGGTAACCCATCACTCCCCACCATCACCAAGATGTTTATCATGGACTTAACAAGGCCAGTGTGCTGAACTCTCGGCTGAGAGCTAACCCACAGTTGACCAGTAAAGTCAGAACTCTCCCTCAATGTGTTTCCCCTGCACTATTTTTCTCCTTTAAACCAGCAATAGACGGTATTTGAATTCATCAGCATCAAGCTGACAGCATCTTTGTAGTGGTGCTGACCATGCTGAGTTCATAGAATTCAGGCTACGTTTACATAAATGACTGCACTAACGCGCTAAAGGCCTGCAATAAATGGGGGAATTATTGGGCTATAATTGCAAAAAGCCTTTTTCTCTTTGCTGAAATTACGTTCATTTGAATTTAGTTACAAAAAGTACACTGTCCGCCAGTTTCCTTTCCTTCTTATGCATTGGAAGTCGTTATGTTTGCGGCTACTGGATGTGTATAACTCTCTTTAGAAGACAAAGAAACTATCCCACATTCAGTTACTATCCTTATTCATTTGCATGCCTGCGCTTCGCTTTAATATTAAAAGGGAGAAAAATTTTGTTGAACTGATTATCAGCTTCCCAGTAAAGAGGGTTTTTGTCTTCAAATGCACTTCTAGTCCAATAATTACATTAAATATGATATTTGCTCTAAATGAATGTTTAAACAGCCCAAAATTTAAATTCATAAGCATGAAAAAACACAGATAAATGTGTCCAGTTGATCCAGCAATGCCTCAGTGAGTTTGTTCCAGATTAAAATAACAGGGCTGTAAAAGGCTTATTAAATTAGAGGAGCGGCCCTGCTTACAATACAATGCTTTCATCATCTTATAAATATTCAACATGTAGATTGCACCAAAAACAAATACGAGACACAGTTTGCAGTTGTCTTCATGTGACATGAATGTTTCATTACATGCTAAATGTAGAAAAGTCATTCCAATTTCTTCCCCAGCTGCAAGCAGCATCAAACCCAAAGTGACTCCTAATGAGCGCAGTTACGGCAAGGAACTTCTCACACTCTAATGGATCACTCTCATGCCTTGGATAAACTTAGACCTTTTTTTCTTCATGATTTATTATTCTAATATGAAACAGAGCTGATAAGTATATGTATATACAGTATACTAACATTGTCTGCTTACTTGTGGTCATACCGTGTTGCTAATAAGATAACGCAGGTGACGAAAGGCTTTAAAGTCACTTTAAAGGCCAAGAGATGTGTGAAGCTTTCTTTTAGCACCAGACGGGACAAGTCACAGAGGTGGGTCAGGACAAGGGTAACTGAGGTGTTCACAGGTCCGTGATGATGCATCTAGCAAAAGCTGTTGTCTGCGTCTGACAGGTGATGCAGTAGGCCATGAATTGGTTGTCTTAACATTTTCACCACGGCACCAACCGATGTTTCAGATTGTTGTGGCAGCATTTGTGAGAAGGAGCCACCTGCTCATGAGCAAGGTGATCAATGAAAAGGGAGTGTTCGGACCCATTGCCATACGAGACTCTTATTGATATTTCAAGGCCCAGGCCTGGATCAATGGAGTCTGCTTGGGCCTGTCTGACTGAGCTCACCCCCCTCCCTCTTAAACACCAGCTCTCAGGGCTCTAAGGGTGAAATTAATTGATTGAAGCGATGACAAATATTGGACAGTGGTGTCAATCTGTGCTTATTTATGCTCCCATGAGTCGTTCTGGGGAGTGTTCTGGGGTAAGCAGTGCTCAGGGTGTACAGGGTTGCTAAAATACCATTTTCCCCCAGTTCTGACATTTGTTCTTCTGTGATGTAGCTTGATGCAAATGGCAGCATTGAGAGAGGCTGAGCGGCATGAAAATTTAATATGGTTGTGCCACTGGGAACGTAGCCATAATGGTACAGTGTTCCATTCAAAACACAGGCAGGAGGTTGTGACACTCTTCGATGCTACCAGAGCTAGGTCATCGTCAACATTATGGCAATTAACAGAAGACTCTCCTATGGTGGTATAAAAGGAGACGGGGGAGAAACAGTTCTATTTTCAGTCCTATTTTTTGACGAGACTCTACAGGTCAATAGTGTGATTTTTTAATACTATGTATATCACAGTAAATCTTTTACAATTAGATGCACAAAAAATATATTATCTACTCAAAAAATACTTGTTTGAAAGTATAGATTGCTGAGATCTCACGGTTTTATTGTTTAATTAAGTAAACACTACTTTGTTATCCTATCCTAGCATTGTTATCCTAAAACATTTTTGTATAATAACGAGGCATTTGGTATTATACTTCAGGATAGGAATGGGGTTGAACATAGAAGCTATATTCTTAGCTCTGAATGTCTTCTAAAAAAAGGAATGGGAAAATGCAAAAGAGGGAAAATGTAGATACACAGCCCAATGAAATTTCAGTAAACATACACCATTTGTGTGAATACTGTCACTACAACAAAGGACACACACACACTTATTTGGATAGATATTCTATTTAAACTTAACACAAAACAAGATTTGCAGTGAAATATGATATGATATGGTTGCACCAAAAAAGCTAAGTCTACTCTAAACCATATTTCTGTTGGGTTCTGACATTTAATGATTACAGTTTAAGAGAGGACATGTCATAGATTACATTTGTAACAAATCTGAAACAGTATTTAGTCAGTATTTTGTCTTGTATTTTGTCTTCTATTTAGTCAGTATTTTGTCTTGTCATATTCAACTTTTCCACAGAAGTCAACTCACTGGTGACAGATGTTAACAATCTATCAGGTTTTCTTACAATTTGTTTTGATTTATGTTTATGTAAGATGTGTTCTACCAATCTGTTTGTATTTCATTAGTTAAATAGTTAAGAATGTAGAAGAATTTAATATAAAAAGTTTAGTTGTGTTGCAGTGAGTAAAGGCAGCAGGTATAAAGCAACCTGTCCAGTAAATAAATGTATTTTGCTATATTCAGTAAATTCAGTTAGAAATGTATTGATTGTATCCATTAAATAATACTGTGTCCTTTGTGTCCTTTACAAATGAACCATGCACGATTAAGAACATTTATTTGACTGTTTCTTTACCTCCATTTTTGTCATTTTATAAAACTGTAGACTGTTAACTGTATTTCTCCATCATTAGCTACAGTGGACAGATACTGCTGTACAGCCCTATCAACAAGTTTTATTTTAAAATCTACTCCTCTGACAGGAGCTTCCTATCAAAGCCAGTCCTGACCTTCCTTGAGCCCTAAGTAAAGTTCAGCAAAGGGGTCCTCCTACTTGACCTGTGAACCATGTGCAATTGCCACATAGTCACACCTGACACCCCAGTACCCCTGACACCCCAGTTATTTGCAACACTTGGAGAAAACACAGGTTTACCTGATTCTGCTTCCCACAAATTGTCTTTATTTGCAGCCTGATGGATAGTTCCAGTTCACTATCCATCCTTGACATGAGGGGGAGGCGGTGGCCTTTCCGTAATCTGCGATGTCCTACACAATGTGAGTAGTGAGTGTATAGGTCAAAAATTCATATCACAGCAGCAAATCTTCTCCTAATTTAAGAATTGTATCTTATCGTATAGCCTCTTATCTTAAATTAGGATTTCTTTACTGCTTAACTTAACTGTCATGCCTTTTACCAAGCAACCAACCATTTGTGTACAGCTGATACATAACCAAAGAATCTAAATAATGTTACAAATGCAAATAAGTTATTTAGAAAGCTAACATTACTGATGTAAAAAAAAATTGACAAAACAAAACTAAAGAATACTGTGAGGGTTATGCCCCCTATATCGCCATATACTCGAATAAAACCCAAATAGCGCTCCAGTGCATTTAAAGTGCTAGTAAGGGATGTTCTAAAAAGGGTCACCTGGCCATTTGGAGAACAAGGTGTAAATGTGTGAGGGAGAAGCTATCCACACCATCCGGAATGCTCTGCTCCCTCTACCCCTCCCTAGCCTGTCTTGTCGATACTGTCCCTTAAGAAGTCCAGGCCTGCTGACAGGTCCCATCTAGTCATTGTGCCTCTTAAAGTATCTCTCCTTGCCGCTTATCAAAATGACTATCTGTTAAATAAACCATGAAAAAAGCTTTTCCACTGACAGTGTGCTGAGGCGGAAAACATTGCAGCCTGTAAAGCTAGAACATTAATCAACAGATTGGATTTATGCATAGCACTGAGGTTCTTTACTTCCTTTGTACCCTATATTAAGCAGCAGAAGCAGAAAGAATAAAATAAATAAATAAATAAATAAATAACTTTGCAGGCTCATCTATCTGTCCAGCAGCATATCAGGCAACAAAGCAAAAGAGAAATCACGTTAGTAACTCTTTGTTTATAGGACCTGGGGGAAGGGGGTGGGGGGTACTGCCAAAAGAGATCAGGTGATGTGACTGGCTCATTCTGTCAGCGGATGTAGCAGAATGCTAAGTGGCTAGCCAAAATGGCACAGCCAAGTATGAAGGTGGTGTCCCTGCATTTAGAGCATGGGAATGGGTAACAGGGGTTGGCAGCAGGCTCTTTTAGCACAGCCTGTCTTTTTTATAGGTCTCCACAGATATGCAAAGCTGCATTAAATCAAGCAGAGTATAGATAGTGACAGGAGGCCAGGCAGCCGCAGAGACATTACCGACTGTGATTACTCACATTTGACTGTCGAAATCTTTCAGGTATAAGATTGTAGATCACCATATATCAAGAATGATGCCTTTAATGTAATGTGCAGAATCTTTCAAGTACCTTTATTAAACAGAGCAGCTGCAAATGGTAGGGGAGGCCGCCTTTGTCCTAACACTTCAAAGGTGGCAAAAGATGGAGAGCATCACAAAGGGTAGGAAAAAACGTCACATGAGATTACATGCCATACATCACATTCAACCAACCTAAACTAACCGCCCACATGGCAACCTGAAAATCAGTGCAAGGTTTAACTGATAAGAAAAAAGTGACACTTACTATTAACACCATGATCAAGTATTAGCTTCATCAAAAGTCCTTAACTGACTGGATCAGATTGATTAGTGTATCGTGAGCCAATTGTGGGTCGCAGTGGATGACTGGGTCATGGCGAACCTAAACCAGGTCCTTTTTTTTTTTTTCTACAATAGCAGAGCGAAATGTTTTTGTTTATGTTTTTACATAGCTGCTGATTCAGAAGCATTTCTGTGTTACCAGTGTGACCATGAACTACCATTAAAGGGACATGAGAAGTCAACATTCTTGAAATTTAAAGTGCATGTTCTGCTGCTTGGCACAAACTACAGGTCACTACTAGAAGCATCGTCTATACACATACTCCTGTTTCAAACAGAAACTAACATGATAAAGTATTCTACCTACTTATGTAGCTAACGATTACTCTTGAAAACAATGTCCAACCAAATATTAATGAAATGTCATACTATGTTCATATTGAAGCTAAAAGCTTAATGGAACTAAATACAGAATAAATCAGTGCTGTACTTACTTATAATAATAATTAGTGCTATAAGTAAGTACAATAATATTTTATTCTTAATAATTTTATTAATAATTTTCTATTCCACAGTCATGAATCATATATAATACCATAGATCTGTGCATGTTTCTTTCTTGTATTTTGGTATATTGTTGCATTTGTTAATTGAACAAAGAGTAAATGGAGTAAAAGCAGATGGGTTTATGTCTTATTTCATATAATAATGTATTTTGGTGGGTCTAAGGACAAACACTGACTTCTGTCAAATTTGGGATGCCCAGCATTAGTGTAGGGCCACTTAATAGATAGAACTAAACTCTTCATAAAAGCAGATGTCCAGTAGGCATTGGTATTGAACTGATATACACTATAATAATTTTTTGGGTAAGAAACTGCCAAGCGCTTTGTGAAACCACATTTTTAAGATCCCCTTATTGATGAACAGACTTGGTTCACTGTTGGTGCAGAATGAAATAAAGCTTCTGTCAATTTGAACATGCCCCTGTGAGTTCCTCAGTGCTCACAAACACACTGTCAGTGAAAGACTGATGCCACATATTCCAGCCTTTCAGCCTTAACTGGGCCATGTAGCTGGCCATGTCCGAGCAGGAAGAAGTGATACAGATGAAGGTGACAGCATTTCACACCTTGGAAAAACGCTTCTGATGGGCGCACTGCCAGTTCTTCAGCCACGACTCAGACAGAAAAACAGCAGGCTTCTTTCACAAAAATGGCTGAACCATATCCTGAGCAGAGACATATCCAAACTCCAAACCTCACTCTAGGGGACAATGTCTCCACCTATAGTGGACTCAAAGACACAACGAACGTCTGCCATTTTGACACGTCAAAGATACAATTACAAAATCTTGGGGCTAGGCCTGTCTGTACATGCTGTCGTCTCTCAAACTGAAAGGACTGGAGTGGGTACTGTTTTCCTCGCTTTGTCTTCCAGTGGGTGATAAGCGAAGATGTCCTCCCATGTGATCTTGCTTGCTTATTTTAAGATTTTAGGATTGACTGTTTGTGACAGCCATCTTTAAAAAAACACCTTCAATAAAGTATGTCTACATCAGGCAACATTCCTCCAATCATTGTAGATACGGACCCCCATTCTCACTTTCATGCCTCGAATTCGTATTGTTTCGGAGATGTTGATAAAGTGAAGAGAGGAAAGGGTGGAAACAGAAACGCAAAGATGGGACGTTTTGATCATTTTTATGTCACCGCGGCCTGCAATAAAGCTGTTTCTGAGGGGCTGAGCACGTCTGCCTGTACCAGCTACCCCGCATGCTTCTCAGGTACGGACTAAATCACAGCCCAGTTATTTTCTGCTGCTACAACATCAGTTCTACCATAAAGAGAGACAGAGGCAAAGAAATCAATAAAATCATGCATCTAATAAGGGGAGCAGGATTAAAAATGGGTTCCGCCAAAGCCTTGAGGGGAAAATAGAGACAAGATTTAGGACTTTCGACAAGAACGGTGAAGACTCTCACTCCCTCCTCCGCCTCCGAGCAGGATAGGTAGAGGGCTGGGACTTGTTTATGGCAGGTTGGGATTAAGGAGGTCGGATACACACTGCCATTTCTCAAGGCCTCAAAAGCCCAGTTGGCTAATTAAACAGTAACTGTCAAGACAAGGGTCTCTCCTGAACTCGCCTCCTGGCTTTGCACCCTTCAATTCCAGCAGTTTAATTTATCTAGAGTGGGGTCTACCCTTTGGGGGCACTGGGCAGCTTTCCAGCTCGGTGCTTTACAGTGGGATGGTGAGGAGTCACAGAAATGGCACGCAGACTGGGAAAAGGGGAGGTGTTTTGGGGGGTCACAGGAAAAGCCAGCTCGAGACCTGTTCACCCCTGCTGACAGTCAGAGCAAGACCTGCCTGATCTGAGGGTCTAAAGGACTGTAGGGGGGGTAGCGATGTCGACAAGAGCGCAGGAGCAGCAAAGGATTGTGGTCCATGGCCATGGCGCTGGAAGGGCATAAGCTAGTGTCCAAGGGGTCCCTGCGGAGCCGGCGTTAGGATGAAGGGCCCTGATGTTGTTGACCTAGCCCCAGGGTGCGTGTGTCATGGCCAAGGCCATCAACGGAGCCCCTGTCATCACATTTGCACTTCAAAAAGCATACGGCTCTCGCAGCCTTGGAGCAGGGAGCCTCAGAGGTACTTGCGGTAGTGGATTCACCAGCTTACAGGAGATCTGCTGAATTAAACAATGAATGGCAGCCACTGAACCTGATGGATTTGATCTCGGAGAGACCCTCCTCTTCTAGCCTTCCTCATAAACCTTCTCTCTCCCACACAATCTGTCTAACTAAGATGTGTGTTGGAACAGCTTTAGCAGTTTTGTATCACTTGACATCAATTGCTGAAATGCACCTTATTTTGAACTAAGTCTAAAGTTAGATGGCTGCTTTGAATGCTAAGCTTATGCCAAGCTAGTCGTAGACTAAAAAAAAAACTAATACACAGTGTGATTTAACCTAAATTTGAAATCTTAATTTGTTACTGAAAATTAACACACCCAGTACATTTATATTGTTTAATTGTTCAATTGTTTAACATAAGAACACAACACTGGTTCTAAAGATATTATTATTATTATTATTATTATTATTATTATTATAAACACAGCAGACACACTGTCTAAATCACTGTACTGCTCCAATGTACTAAAAGTAGCTCATAAAGCTTAGCATTACACATACGTTATGTAGGCCACAGCTGCAATTTTACCAGTTGAATTTTTCAGATTACACCTTTTTTTGCCTCTAAATAAATGATTGAGGATTTAAATGAGACTTAGATTTCATTATGAAATAAACATAAATGCATTAGCAGGAGTGCGGCAGAAAGACGATCCCATAAATAAACCGGGGAATTGGTCATTGGTCCATTTACCCCACTAAATATCTACATTTACCCCCCTCTCTCCCTCTGAATACCAGGGAGTTTCTATTTTTACTTGGGACTTCTACAAGTACAAAAGATTCCTAAGCGGAATCTGATGTAATTTGGAGTTTACATGCCTTAAAAGGGCCCTCAAATAGCCCTCAGTGCATTTTAGGATAAAGTGTAGGTGTAACTATGTGTGTCTCAAAATAGAATCAGATTTCTACTTTGTGTGGTTGGCGTTTTTTGTAGTATATATACTTTCTACACAAGATCACAATTGCCTTGCGCTTTTGTCAAACCACCAGTATCTATCAACTGACTGGATCAGCGTTGCATTGCTGCTACCAGAGTCTACTTCTTTTGCAGACGGTCTTCTCTAGTGGCCTTCAACACAGGTGACCTTGGCTTAGGGTCAGCCACTGGATTTTGGTACGCCTCAATAAAATGTCCATCATCAATTATTTAACTCACCAATTGTTCCTCCTGACAAACATCTCCTGAAAAGTAAATTATCTGTGGGCACAGTCACAGGGGGGAAAAGCTGGTCAGGCGGTTGTCAGCTCAGGCTGATGGAGGCGGAGGTTTCAGATGTGCATTACTACAGGCTAGTAAAGCTTTATTTTCACAAAGGTTTGAAGCTTTGCCCCATTTTCACAGGTCCTACTGGATTTTTGAGAAGAAAAAAAGGGTTCTGTTACAATTTCGGGAAACACCCAATGCCCTGGGCACTAGGTCCCCCTATAAAAGGTGTACTGTAGCAGAACTACTCCAGGGGGATGATAGACAGTCTATTATACTGAAGATACTGACTTAGCCATGTGTATTCAATACGAATCACCTATATGGTTTACAATGTTCAGATATAGACCATTCATAAGCAGACAGCTACCTGAACAGTGAAATACATCATCAATAGATTTAGCACTCACTACCAAATTGGTCTAGAAGCCCACTATAGCAATACAAATCAACACAATTAAATTATATGTAAGCTAGCAACCTATATGAGGCATTAACAGCCTCCATGATTGACACCAACAGCTCCAGCTCACTCATCCTTTGCTCTCAAAGCTCATGTTGGTCACAATCCAGCAGAGAGAGCTGAGGTCTAAAAGGGCTATGCTGGATTTGAAGGCTCATTGCCACAGCAATGCCGCTCACTGAGCTGTGACAGGACTGCAGGCAGAGAAAGTGCGACTTACCGCCCCAGCGACTTGCCTTCACTCCAGCAAAGATCTCTTTATCTAGATATACACATGAAATACACAAAGTCTCCAGACTCACCATTTAATTAGTGAATTAAGCTATTTAGCTCCATAGAAAAGCATTACCAAAACAAAGGGATGCACTGGGGCAGCCACACATCAGCTCCACCAGCTCCACCATGCCAAACGCCAAACATCAGCAAAGGGGGTGTAAGATGCATTCTCTGAGTGGTTGGAGAACGATCCAAAGCCTTTGGGATGAGTTGGAGTGTCATGTGTGATCAACAGCTCATCGGTACCTGATCGCAGTAAAGGTCTTGTGGCTGAATGAGATCATGTCCTCAAAGCAATGCTCAAACATTCAGTGTACATATACAGCCCCTCCACTATTATTGGTACCCCTGGTAAAGATGAGCAAAACCATTTTAAGAAATTAATCTTTTGGTCAATTAGCTTAAGCTCACAGTCAAAATAATAATTAAGAAAATAAATGTATTCTAAAAAGTACATTTATTTTTTGAGAAGTTAACAATACCACATGTGCCACAATTATAGGTACCCCTCAAAATGTAACTGAAACATTTTTCCATTTATATTTTACTGTTTTAAATAAGTCAGAATGTCTAGGAAGCAGTAATCCATGACTTTTGCTGGGGTACATTTATCATTGCTGTCCAAAGAAAAACATGCATTTCAATGATAGTAACTTTACAGGAAAGGCTAAAATCTTACTTTGAATGTAGGTCAATGTAAAGAGGTTTTATTATTTCTATTTCTAAACATTTTAGAGTATTTCTATTACTATTGTAAAGGACAGCTGCAATGTTCAAACTGAAGAATCAACCAACATGTACATACATGTTTTTCTTTTAATATACGGTCAAAACACTTCATGCTTCGACAAAATGACACAATACGTTACCTTTATATGTTCAACTAAAAATCAACTGGAACTGGGATGAATTTGCCTGGAAAGTTTATTTTGCCCCCACACAGGGAGAAGGCTTGTAAAAGAGGCAAAAAACATCAAGGATAATTTAACGAAATAGTACCTTAGGGTCACCAAGCCTCAAGTAACCCATGTCAAATGGTTATTTAGAAGATATGGCAGGAAAAATCCTTTCCTCTTATCTAGTTGCTAAACGTTACTGGGATGTGGACAGGGACTGTGTTCTATGATCAGATAAAATGGAAATTGAGCTTTTTGGCAACAAATGCTGAAGGTGGGTTTGGTGCAAAAAGAAAGAAGACTATATTAAATATAACCAGTAGTGGGTCTGTAATGATAATGAAGAATTTAAAAAGCAAAAAGTGGCTGTAAAAAGCAAAAAGTTTTTGCATGTGTTAAAAGTATAATTTCTCAAAGAAAAGTCTATGTACATGTGTCTATGTAAGATCTAAAGAATGGGGCAGGAAGAATGCACTACAAATTAGAACGCCCTACAAACTGTAATTTAAAAAACTGCACTGTCCCAATACACAACCGTTTTCAAGTAACCTTCTCCATTCCCTGCAACCCTGCATACTATTCAAATAGAGCTGCAGTTGAAATGCACCTAACATATTTCAGATGTCTTTGTAGATGCACGCTGCTTAGCGCCATGTGGTTATGTCTGTCCATCACACTAACGAGAATACAGAGACTCTATTGTGTGTCAGGAAAACAGCAATTTGCTGGTGCTGCTGGTGATGGTGCTGGTTTCCAGTCGCATCATATCACACATTACTCGCGTTGGTTTGCAAAAGCGCCTCAACAGCCACCAGCAACTCCCTGCTCATGTCATCTGCGAATCACAAATCGTAGCTTCTGACGCGAACCGCTGCACAGAAGCCAAGAGCCGAGGGGCTTTCGGCCGAAGCCGGCACCAGACTTAAAAGTGATGCGAAACGGGGTGCAAAGGGGGGCAGAATTTGCCTCCGAGCCTAACACAGAGAGAGCTTCAGTGGTATGAAAAAAAGCAAGGGTGGGAGGGAGGGTGTATAAGAGAGTGAAGCAGCATAAAAAGAAAAAAAAGCAGCTAAGGCATGGCCAGCTTCTCCATCATTTCTTTTTAAAAGGTCAGGATTTTTGTAGGTAGAGCAGTGGATGAGTGGAGCGCTGCAGATGCGCTGAACAGCAGGGTATTTTCCGCTGCCATGACCAGCTAAGGAGGACTCCTTTAAAACACATCTGCCAGTAAACATTTTGGCCAAACTCCGGGTCATCTCCCCTGTCTGAGGAAAAGGCAGCTGAGCGTGAACATGTACCTGCACAAAGCCAGGCACCACGTGTCACCAGCTCAACCCGTCCATACCTCCTCATTTCATTTTCCAGCTCTCTGCTAATCGCTGGGCCGATGTGCAGTCTTTAGCTCCTGTCTACAGCTCTGCTCTGGTCAAACAGCTCCAGTGTCATAGAAAAAGAGTTTTTCTGAAGTACCTCTCTCAGTACAGCCCCACTCGTTCAAAACATGTGACTAGGCTCAGCTTCTACTGTAGACAATGTGCAACGATCAAGTTAATATGAAGTAGCTTAAGATACACAAACAGTACCGCTATATGGATGAACTCGTTAAAAAACACTATTTCTGACATTAATTTGCGCTCTTTTACACAAATGACAAACCTCCCCTGTCCTGATGATGCATGTGACACGCACAGAAAATTATCTAACAAAGCTGAAAATTTTGTTTGTTTTATAAGGGCAAAAATGAACCAATAAAAAGGCACAATAAGGCACATAAGACACAATCCAGTTTTGTTTTGTCATGAATTCTTTTAAACAAAATGAAAATAAGCACTTACTGATCTGAACTGAACATGTGTCTGGACTCGTTCAGTGAATCTATCAATAAAGGAAGCCTTATTCTTCTTTTATATAGTAATAGAAAACACCACAGCACACAGAAAGCTTGTTTATTACAAGCTGATACATTTGACTAGCCACTGCTTTAAATGGGCTGTCTGCAAATTCTCAGAATGGCTCGTCGAAGTAATGCATGGTCACCAAGTCACGAAGTAATGAATAGTCATCTTGAAGTTAGCAACTCAATTATCTAGTTCAATAAGGCCAGCATGCTTTTAAAAAGTGGTGATATCAGATATATTTTTAACAACTAAAGGCAAGCTAAGAAGGTAATGAAGTGATATAAGCTAATAATAAAATGTAAGCTTTAAGTACTATTAGCTAGATTGAGTACCCTTTCACATTTTAAACAGGCTTTGATTTCTTGGATTACTAATCACACAAACTGTATTTACTGCCCCTGTGCTGGTTATAGAGAATGAAGTGCAGTTCTAGTCCTCAAATCAGTGCTTGCAACTTTAAATAAGTGGTGAGGAGCAAAAAAAAAGCAAAAATGCAGTGAACTGATATCCATTATAAATAGAGGTAAATAGTGGATAAATATCCAGTTGAATCTGTTGAAATCATATCGCTGCATTGAAATCTCAGAGGTCCATTCGGGAAAAGAGAGGAAAATGGAGGCAAAGAGAGAGAGAGAGAGAGAGAGAGGGAAGGGGAGAAAGCTCTCAGTTCCATCTGAGACTGTGACTAAGTGCCTCTTTACCTCAGCCATTCACTTGAGAAAAAAGCAAAATGGCCTTTCGGCATTATGGCTAGGGAAACAAAAATGCCTTTTAAACATTTCAGCATGCCTCCGACCATGCAGGCGAGATAGCTCGAGAGTACGGCCTGTACGGTACATGTGCAAGGGAGGGGAAAAAAAGCATCAAATGCTATTGAGTACAGAAGCTTCCCCTCTTGTTGGGCAGACGTGATAAAGAGGTTGTTCAGGCAGGCTCAGTAAGATTGAGCCAGGCGGGACAGATGTGCGCTTGGTGATGAGTACCCCAGTCGAGGATGGCAGAACACCCGTGGGACTCGCGCAAACATCTGGAAGGAATTGTCAGCGGGATTGATACAGGAGCCAAACTAATAAAAAATGAATTTGTGGCACCACATTGTAAACAACAGAAAAGCTGACCCAAAGCCACATGTCCTCACACATAAACATTATCTGCTCAAAACGTGTGAATGGCGGTATGTGTGTAATTAGAATTTTCTCTACATACAGAAACATCCAGCAAAGTAAGAGACCACCATTAATTTAACATCTAGTCAAAACGGGCATTAGGTACGGGACAGGAGCGTGTTTACCACCGTATTACTTCATCTTTTCTTTTAACAGTACTTAATAGTCATTTGAGGGCTGAAAATACCAAGTGATTCAGTTTTGAAAGCAGATTTTTTGTCTTTCTTCTGTTATACAAGTCTTCAGCTGTACAAGCGTGCAGGGCTTTTTTGTTGTATTTTGAGTTGAACAAGACTGCAGGAAGGCCACGATAGCACCCACACTCTCTCATGCTGTTGTAACAGAATGTGGCTTGGTGTTGTCATGTGGAAATTAGCAGAGGTGTCGATGAAAAAGATGGCACATAAAAGGCATGGTCCTGTTCTTCTACGGTCCAGAGAACACAATGTCCAATGTTTCCATAAACAACCAGAAGGGTGGACCCATCAGACCATAGTACATGTTTCCACTGTGCATCAGTCCATTTCAGATGAATTTGAGTCCAGTATCCGGACACTGTTAACATTTGACATACGGCTTAACTCGCATTTGCGGATGCAGAGATGAACAGCGTTTGATTACAACAGTTTGTCAAAGTATTCCTCTGTGGTGATAGAGGGGATAGGAGATCAAAGACCTTCACTTAGAGGGTGAAATACCTAAGGTCCTGGCTGAAGAACATTATTTCTAAGCTGTAGGGTTTTTTTATATAATGCATGTTGGCAAAGTGGTGGGTAAGTCTCATAGAAGACTTTGCCTTTCCTGGATGCTTCTTTTACCCTCAAGTATGACTGCATTGAATGAGTGTGCAAAACAATGTAGTTGATAAATAAAACCACTACATCTTCTTATTGTCTTCTTATTGATTTTACATACTGTCCCAGTGCCACAAGTTATTCATTTTAGAAGATATTTCTGAGGAGATTAGGTAAGAAAATGTTTTTATTTTTAAAAGATAGAGAGATAGTAGGAACTACTGACACCCAATACTGTCAGCATCAGATAAACATTACTCAAAGAATTTTTTTCTTAGTTTATCTTTCCTCTGTCAGAATTTTCAGTATTATGTGTCTGAAGTGATGTGCAGTCGTTACTGAGGTCTTTACTAGGGGAAAAAAAGATATTAAAAAATCACTGAATGTAATTGGTATTATTTGTATTGAAAGAAGCAGAAAATACGAAAAACTTCTACAACTTAACTTTGGAGAACTCTTTTAAAAAATTACTCCAGATTTCTTTAAATAGAAATCCTCAGAAAAGAACAGAAGTTGCAACTAAGGCTAAAAACTGGCACATTAAAACCCGGAACACTAATCTTGTATTTTTATATATTTAGTAGTTGAGGATTCTGTGTAATTTTCAGTTAAATGATTCTTTCTCCCAGTGCAGAAAATGAATAACTCAATGGCCGCATTAAATAGATATTAAATAAATAAAAATGTGGTCTCTAATTTTTTCACAGTATTATATGCTATTACAGTGAATATTACACACACATAGCGTAATTAATCGAATTGTCAGGGGTGTAAATGGAAAAAAAACACTATCAGTGAGCAAAGGAATGGAGAGTAATTACCTAAATTTTGCAAATGAGCTGCTAAGTGCCAGGATGCCATTTCAAATAAGGCTAAAGTGCTCCTGCTGAAGCAGACACGACTGTATAGCGTCATCCATTAAACATAAATGCCCCCTAAAGCCACAAAAAGCTTAAATACGCGGGAGGGCTAAGGTCACAAGCTCCAGTGGGCTGGGGGGAATGGAAGATGAGTTTTTGCCCTGCACTCTTTTAATGTGCTGTGGCTCAACTTAAACATTGTTTAGAGCTCAATGCCTGCAGATCAGCCACACAGGGGAGAGCCTGAGGCTATTTCTATAATGAGATTCTGAAAATGCCACATTTTCATTTTTTATTATGGGACCATTTTAAAGAGAGAAAAAGAATAAAAGAAGCAAAGGCGTGGCAATCATTTGGTCCTCTCAGTGCTTCGATGTTTCTTTCTTTGTTTTACTTATTTTTTATTTGTTTAGATGTCAGAAAAAGCCAAATGATAGCTTTCCACAGTGAGACTATGAGAGCTTGATCAATATAAGCATAACTGAAAACTTGTTGATGAATGTTATTGATGCTGTCGTTATATACTGTTTTCCTAGAATGTCCTGTTCCAAATTTCCTCAGCAGGATTTGGCTGACTGATCTTGCCTCTCACTCCACTTAATCTGTTGTTTTATTGCATCCTACTGCTTTTCAGGCTAATGAATATGGAGCTACTTCCATATACACACAGACACACATGCATGCATGAAGCCAACACCCCTGAGACCTCTTCATTATGTGTCATTAAATGTTTTAAAGTTTGCATAATTGATCCTCCCAATAAGTCCTCATTGATTTATGGCAGTCTCGGTTGGAGAAGGTACTTTAAAAATTCATAACAGCTGTATGTGTCTCTTCACAATCCATTAGCTGCTCCCGGACCCCTCAGTCCTCCCATTGATTGACCTTGTACAGGGATTCTCTTAGCCTGTGCAGTTTTCTATTTGTTTTTTCTTTTTATTTTTTTTCCCAACAGTGTGGGAAGAAGTAGGTTTCAGCAATTTCCCCAAGCACAGTTTTGATTTTTTTTTCTTTCTCCTTTTATTCTCTCTCAATCTCTCTCTCTCTCTCTCTCTGCCCATCGTTCTCAATCCTCCTCTTCCTCCTCTCCCTATCTGACTAAATTGAAGTCCTTACTCCGAGACGATGAATAAATAAAGCTTGTTCCATAAACAGCTTTCCACTATTATTTAAGCTTCCAGGGACTCTCACTCTGACAGGCTCCTCTCCCTGCCATCAAATTCAAGTGTGTAAATTTTCTAAAAGGCTCTGAATGTTTAATGATGATTTCAGGGAATGATGGAGTAATAGCCGAATAGTGAAGCTATTAGTTTTAATATTTATATTGAGTGCTTTGAATCATTAATGTGACAGGATGTAGAATCAGAGCTGCGGGACATATGTGCTTTACAACCAAAATGCCACTTCGTAGAAAATATTTGTTTTTTTCCCAAACAGCAGGACCAAACAGTGGAGAATGGGACAAGCTAGATGGAGGGGGAGGTTTTTCTGTCAGCTCGTACCATTAATTTTAATACTGTAGGGGTAAGAAAACAGCTGTGATTGTAACTTAGCATTCATAAATTTGCTAAAACATAGACAATTCATGAAAAACCAACAAACCAAGTGTCCACCTCCATTCTTCCAGCATAACACTCAGACTTCTGCTTTTTGGACCATAAGAAAAACACAAAAGATCATGTCATTAAGGGCAAAGCATTACTCTCTAAACATAATTACAGCTCAATGCAATCTGGAAGTACAGTCTAGAACACACACACAGAAAACAATAAACGACAGGATCCACTAACAAATGCCACTTCATAGAAAATATTTCTTTTTTTTCCCAAATAGCAGTCAGCTCTTACCAATAAACTTATGGTTATTTTGAAACTGCAGGGGTGAAAAACAGCTGTGATTGTAACTGAGCATTAATTAAAAGAGTTTGCTAAAACACAAAGAATTCATGAAAAACCAAAAAACCAAGTGTCTACCTCCAATGTTCCAGCCTAACACCCAGGTACACTAGATATACGACACGATCCACTAACAAATGTACAGTGTCTGAAAAAACTTGTAAATTTTCAGTTATATGCAAAATGGGCTTAATTTTTAAATGATTAGGCACAACCTCCACAGCAAACTATTCTGCAAAGGTTACTTAACCATTACTTTATATTTGATAAATGATAAAACCATGTTATGCAATGATAAGATCCATATTGGTTAATGGATCATGGTATTAACAAAAGCGGGTTAGGCCAAGAGTCAATAATTGTATTTAGTAACTGACAGCTGATGACAATTCCAAAGCATAATAACTCCTCTGACTCATCAAACGCTCAACAACTAAGAAGTTCTCTAGGTAACTGCTTAAGGATCTAAAAATCAAAATAAGGGACGCAAACAAAACCAAGGAAGGTTACAAAATCATATTAAAGCGTTCCAAGCTTGTAATTTCCATTGTCTGAAATATCATTAAAACATGGCAGATCCAGAAAAATCTAGAAAACTCAGAAAACTGCT
This sequence comes from Megaleporinus macrocephalus, assembly GCA_021613375.1. Taxonomy (NCBI): domain Eukaryota; kingdom Metazoa; phylum Chordata; class Actinopteri; order Characiformes; family Anostomidae; genus Megaleporinus; species Megaleporinus macrocephalus. The sequence goes on along the minus strand of CM038704.1, from coordinate 30,165,633 downwards.
CATATAGTTTTTAAACATCTCAGTCTCACTGCTGGACTGAGAATAGTCCACCAACCACCACAGCATCCTGTGACTGTTAAAGGACCTCTGTGTCTGATCCACTCATACCAGCACAACACACATTAACACAACATCACCATGTAATATATATATATATATATATATATATATATATATATATATATATATATATATATATATATATATATATATATATATATATATATCTGCCTATTTCTTGATAATGTTGAGAAACACAGCATTTGCTATGAAACATAGCATAATCAGCTAAACTGAAGCACACATACAATTTAATGTAATGTAGTTTACAAGAGAGGTTCTTCGCAAAATCACAAATATAATAGACCTAAGCTGTTCCATTACTTTCTTCAGGCATTACGCTCTGTTATTATTATAGCCGCACTCACTACATCATTCTATTTGATTCATTTTGCTGATATACTGATATATATATCCACAGTTATTGTACACTACACAAAAAAGCATTCCTTAACCAGAGCATCTCAATGTAATTCTAAAAAACAGATGGGACGTGTAGGGGGGTGCTGACAAAGTAATTAAAGAAAAAACACGAACACCCCACTCAACAGAATGACACAGAGTGGTTTTCATTATTCAGATGTAGTTGTGGCACATTTTGTTTGTCAGAGCCTTCGGTGCGTTAAAAAGCTGGCACAAAAAGCCTAAAGGCCTGCGCTTTCCCCGGCTCTGTGAAACACCCAACTTAAAGGCCATCTGATTCTTGTGGGTATCAGACAGTGTGCTCCTCGGGGGCTCAGGCTCTTTCATGCACATTTAGTGCACTTGACTCAACGTGGAGACACTCTTGGATGGAAAAGGCGTGTTTGGAGGATGCGGCTTGGACATTAAAGTGCTGCTCTGCCATTGTTTTTAGCTGCTGCTAAATGTCATCCCCCTCTCCTGAGTCTACCCAACCCGCGTGACCCCGAGAATGCGTATGCAGGAAGATGCGTCACAAGAAAAGTAGCTATTGTTGTTGTTTTTTTTCTTCTTCTTCTCCTGGCTCCTCTCTCTCCACCTAGAACGAGGGAGTAGGGGGCGTAGCACAAACGGAGCTGCTGGTCTGGCTGTCATGTGCGCTCTAGCTAGGGCTGAGAGACAGAGAGAGGGATAGGGGGAGACAGCGGGCGAGAGGGAAGGCTGGATGGATTGAGTGCACAGTTTAGGAAGGTAGTGATTCAATCTATTTCTTTCTCTCTCCACTGGGGAGCCTTGAACCCCCACATGAGCTCCTCCAGCCTTGCAATACTGTGCGATGTGTTTCAGCAGATATATATATATAGATTTTGTACGATTGATTTTGTCAGAAATGTCCAAATGTGAAGTGAATTTGAACATTTTTCTTTGAATAAAAGTCTAAGGATACACACAAACTGTTCGTAGTTTATATTCTGTCAATCAATGATGGCTGGGTAGAGTGTAGCCTAATATAGGTTACAGTATAAGTCACTACAACCATTTAAAAGTACTACTGAGTTTTACCTGCACCCTGAGAAATACAGGTCCCAAAAAGTGACGCCATGAAAAAAACACAGTTTGCTGCCTAAAACTGCATCACTGACGCTTCTTTAATGAACTATTTTTGTAAATGAGGTGTGTCTGTTTGAAGATTCTTTCAAAGAACATCCACATAATGTAAACGTTCCATACCAATAAAAGGGTTTTCCTAGAATGCAAGTCCAAAATGACTGAGGCAGGAGTATGAGGTTAGTGCTTTGTAACAGAGTTAATCTGATTTAGGGAGAATCGAGAGTTGGTATGTATAACATGTTACAGTCATAGCATAACTCTGTATTAAACTGAACTGTCCTACTACGTCCCCTAAGTTTCTCCACTGTTGTCGTTCCATAATTAAATCATTGTGAAACTCATGCTGACACATGTTTTATTCTACCCCCCAGAATTGACTGGCTAATTTCTGCTTTTTCTTAATGTTTCAACCCAGTAAACAGATGTGCTTTCATTTCAGGAACTTCAGGAAAAGAGATCATACATGGGTTTTTCCTGAATTTGACAGACTTGCATGATGTTTAGTCTACTGTTTTGCAAATTGACTGTTGCTAAATGTACTCAAAGGCACATGCTGCACCTAGCTAGCTAGTTAACAGTGTCAGTAGTTTAACATGGCTAATCAGAATTAGTTTAGTTTAGTGATGTTAGGTAGGAAGACTGGTTTACAGTCTGAAAAACATAAATCTGATTAGATGGCACTTAGCCTGGCATTAAAGTGCTGCACAGAGGTGAACCATTTCTGTATAAACTGTAGTGTCCTCTCCTGAAACCTCAGGAAGGCCCTAATGCATGTTGATTATGGCTTTAGTGTAACTTTCATTTCTCCCAGAAATGAGTCAGAATATCTGGATATATTTGACATCAAATCTGACAAACAATGAATTGTGAGTTTTGGATTTAACACAGTCAAGTAAATTAATTGACTTAATCAAGTTTTGAAGACAAAAACTGACTTTTTTCATATTTTCATGAGAGTTAATGATATATTGGCACTGGTTGAGTTCATTATAGGAGGATTAGTTGCATTTATTCAAACAATTTAGAATGGGCACTGGTTGGGTGAATTCATTCTGAGCTGGTTAGATATATTGAAAGTGGACATTGGTTGGATTAATAGAGAGTGGGTGCCAGATGCAAATACATTTTCAAACCATACCACATTTATGTTTATAAGTAGAAAAGGTATATTTTATTATGGTTTGAATTTTCTATTTTGTTATTTTATTACACAGAATTTTGCTGTTTGCTAGAAGGAGATGAACACTACTTAAGGCCTGGTCCTAAAGAGGACCCAATTTTGTAAGATTTATTATTGACCAAGCCTTTCATTTACACTCTGCCTCATTTTCTCTTTGACTCATTCTTGACTCAGTCTCCCTTTCTTTTGGATTTGGTGTTGATCACTTCCCTTGTAGATAGTATATCATTTTTCTTGGTATTATGTAGGGCTGGGCAATAAAACGATAACGATAATTATCGCGAAATAACATTTCCTCGACAGAACTTTAAGACGTAGTCGATAGAAAGTCGATAGAATTAAGTTCCGTCCGTGTTTTGAGAGACAACACGAACAGCCAATGAGAATGAGAATAGCGCCGCTCCAAACCAATCAGGTTTGGTTGAAGCACACAGCACAGAGTGTCGGCGTAGCGGCAGCTTAACCCACGCGCTAGTAAGAAGTTACTGCAGACACCACAGTCGAGCAGAGAGAACGAAATAAGAAAAAACAACGACAGAAAACGTTAAATACTACTGAAAGAAACATGTTACACGTGTCAGTAATCTTAAAATAATCTGCTAAAATAAGAACAACTAGTAAACAGGTGCTGTCTTGCTGCTGTGTTGATAAAGCACTACGGGGTGTTTGAGCTTCAAGTGCTGGTGTGTAGCAGCTGTACAGTTGTGTTGTGCAGAGCTGACAGAGCACCACACTGTTGTGTTTCTGTGTAAAACACTCCCACAACTTTAGATGTAGGTGAGCGATTGATTATAGCTGCAGTTTGCGCTGCGGATAAATCCATGCTTTCAGTAGACGCGGCCACCTTAGCGACGCATCGACGCACGTTATGCTAATCGATGTAATTTCGTAATCGATAAACATAAACATGTATACTGTATGAGTTCTAGTGAGAACGCTGAGGCAAAGTTGACTTTATAATCCAAAAACCCGAGCAGGGAAACTTTATTTTCTACCGAAACAGAATCGCTAAACGAACTCACCATTTGAGCCGATAGAGAGTCGACTCAACGCTACGAGTCATTTCCTCAGCCCGAACTTAAAGGGCCAGCAACAGCCTGCTTAACACAGTGTCTGTGTGAACACTGTTCATACTAATACTGCCCCATATACACAACATTACACAACTGTATTACACACACACACACACACATACATATATATATGTGTGTGTGTGTGTGTGTGTGTGTGTGTGTGGTTAATACAGTTGTGTAATGTTCTATAGTACATTTGTCTATTTGGCTGAAAATAAAAAACTTTTGAATTTTGATACCTTCATTTCTCACTAAAAAAAGAAAATAGTGATTTGATTTATATCGTGATATATATCGATATCGACTGATATGAAAAAAATTATCGTGATAAGATTTTTCCCATATCGCCCAGCCCTATCACTATGTGATAGTGATGTTTTTAAAATACATTTTATTGAGCATACTATTTATTTTACAAACTCTGTACCCAACTTGGTGCCCTGACATTTAACTGTAAATTAATTTGTTTTATTAATGTTAAACGTTAATATCATCTGATGATACTTTTATATATATTTGAAAATATCATGATACTGAATTTTATCAGTAACACACAGCTCCAATGTATCATTTTAGCTGTTCTGGGGGTGGAAAATGTCTACATTATTTAAATATTTAAACCCATTAACTATAAACAAGAATGTAACTTTCCACAATATCAGCTGGGTTGAGTGAAAACACATCTGCTATTTAACTCACTACGTATTAGTAGTGTTTTTGTGTATTTCTTGGACTTCTCTGTCAGCACATTGCAAATATTATTGGTTTCATCATTAAAGAGTAGTTCAGTATCTTATCAAAACACACAGCACAGTCATGTTCTACATGCTATGTCATTATAAACTGACATTGTTCTTTTTTCCATTAAGTTTACCCACAAATAATGCTAAATCCAGTGAGTTACCAGTAAGAAATGTGATTTTAATCCTGTCCAAATCAGTATTTTTTTTTACTTTTTAAGCGACTTTTACAGTGTTTAGAAGAGACATATAGCCAGATTCAGTTCACAACTTTAAGTCTCCAGAGAACCACAACAGATGTATATATTCACTGAGAGGACCCCTGCAGTTAGCTTGTCATTAAAGCAGTTGCAGCACTTGATGTTTAGCCAGCTGGGAGCAGATAGAGCGCTGTGACTCACAGTAAAGAAGATAGCTATACTACTCTTATTCTGCCACAAAGCAACACACACCTTCTGAATGTTACCCTTTAGTCACCAAGATTTTGTAAATTCTAGTAAAGTTAATCCACAGCTACATTTCTCTCTGGCTGTGTTTTAACAATGTAGACTTCAGGAAACTCTTATAAGGCCTAAAAAATACCTTTTTCTATTTACTCAATGATGTTTCTGTTAACTACACTTTATATTGTGCTATCATAATATCACATAATTTTGAAGATTCCATTAAATTCTATCTGAAATATTAAAAAAATATATATGCAAAATAAAAATATATAGCCTTAGAAAATACATTTTTGCTTATTTAAAATGGCAACAGCAAGCTACATTCTGCATCCATTACAACAGCAGAGCTGCGTAATCAGAGTGCAGGTGCTAGACTGGCCTACTGGTATTGACTCCAGTTAAAATTGGTGAAATGCTCTTATTATGCTCAAAACAGATCAACAACAGCCCAACTCAACACTGGTATATCAGAACAATGGCAGAACAATGCACAGTTTGTGTTTCCAGTCCCCAAACATTTATTTCAAATGATCTGGTTTGGAATTAACATATATTTACATAAAGCAATAAAGTTCAAAAGAACAAAAACATCAACTGTTGTGTTTTTGTATTGAAGTTAATACAGTTCAAACCGAATTTACCACTAACTGCTTTCAGTTTGCTTTTAATCACAATTTGCAATTTAAATGGTGATCCTGAGAAGTTTAAATAGTAGATTGGACTTCATTCATAAACAAAAGAAAAGTCTTCACAAATCCGCATTGTGTCCTACTGCATACAGCGGTCCGGTCATTAAGGAAGGAGGCACTTTCGCACTGAACCTCCGAGACAATGCTGCTCTCTCAGGCACGCAATTTCAATGTGGCAATTCTTAAAGTGGCTTTAATTCACACACAGGCAGCATGACTAGAACAGATGTTGCGTACGGACTGCTACATGTTAATGTGCGTGCACGTGTGTATAATCACACCACTCTGATCTGTTCCTGAATACACGAGAAGATGTTAACTTGGCTGGAGCAGAGCATTAAAAGGCAGCATTAGAAGGACTTCAGGGGCTTCTGGTAGTACATGCTTAGGAATGATGATGGACCACATTAGTGAGTGGAATGGAATTGCAGAGGGTGATTGAGGAGCGTAACGCTCGCCTTTTCCTGGCACCTGTCTCTTCTCTTCTCCCTCTCTCTCCCACATTTTCAACCTAATTGCTATGGAGGGCCTGCAGTCCATACACGCAGACACACATACACACACAGACGCAAACTCCTTGTTCGGCCTTGCAGAATAAATCTCATCTTTCCCTTGCATGGGGTAGAATTTAAAGAGATGTATTATAATTTTATCACCTCCTGCCCCCCAGAAAGACACCGTGTATGATTTTTGCCCTCAACATGGGATGAAGTCTAATTACATATTCCACAGGGGGTCCTGAGGAGCCATCGACCTGCCGAGACAATTCCGACGCCATCAAAGAGCTTATCCCCTTCTTTGACTTTTTAAGTGGAATGAAGCGGTGAGCGTGGTAAGGCTTATGTATGCAGCACAAAGCATGTTTGGAAATTACACCTCAGATGCCAAATCTTTTACAGTTGGTGAATCCAATTTGATGGGATATGTGTACGGAATGAAATGATGGCACTGTTGCACTGTTGCACTGTTGCGATGAGATGGTGCTACTGCATCAGTTAAAAAAAGAGATGGTGCTTATCCATAGACTAAAACAAAGGCTACTTACTAATAATACAGAAAATAATAACAATTATAAAGAATCTACAACTAAACAAGTACTTTAAAATGGACCCCGTGCTTGTTCATGTCCTTGGTCATAATAGGCACAATCTGTTGCGCACAATCATATAATTTAAAAGACAAATGTCTCGCGTCTCCATAATCTTTTATGGAAGTATAGTGGTTTAGTCTGACATTTGGATGCATCACAGCGATCCAGCAACCCAGGCAAAATTATACTAACCAATAATACCTTAGTATGTTTCCCTTCCCTTACCACCAACCTGCCCTATTATCAAGCAAGAACACCTGTCATCACCTACCAGCTCCTGACTGCACATACACACATGCATACTTTCTTTCCAGATGTCAATTTACTCCTTCACTTCAGGCTTTAAACCTGCTGTTAAAATTACCACTTATGAATTACTTTGCAGTTTATGCTTTTAGTTACCTGTGCTAATGGTATTAGTGAAATGATCCAAATATTTAGGAGAAGTTTTCTGCTATGAAGAAAGGATTCGATAATCTGGCTGACTCTATAGAACACTACTACAGGAAATGGAATTCATGGTAGTAGTAAACCTTTCAGACACTATGTCTTACAAGTTTGCTCACTACTGTGTCAGCAGAGTCCATTACATGATAGCTACATAATAAGTCCAGTATAACTGACTAACCGCACACATCAGAATATATATATATATATATATATATATATATATATATATATATATATATATATATATATATATATATATATAGTTGGGGACATTGTTTTTTCTCCAGACAAAAAAATATATTTTTTGAATATTTAAATAGTATTAATGCAGCAGGAACATATATCAGTGTGTATATTTAAGCCTTTCTAAGCTTTTCCTTGTGGCGACCCTGTATAATTTGCTGTAAATCTAATACTCAGTCCTTTATTAAGCAGGCTTATAAGATATTATAAGTACATCTACAAAATGAGATATTTTTGATACTTTGTATAGTATTTATACTCATTTACATCTGTTCTGATGATATCTGGTGTTCTTACTGGTGATGTATTTATGATTCAGTTAAAAAGTTAAAAGTGTGATTTAGTAAGTGTCATACCACACTGATTTATCCTCACTATCAATAAATAAAGAAAATAAATCTTACTTGATATCGGCTTCTTTGGTTTATAAATTTGAGTTTAACCACTCAGGTCGCTGATGCTCGGCCAAAACTATGCTCTGCGATCCATGAACCAAAATCAATCACATATCTGCACTATTATCTTACAGCTCATCTATCATTTTCAACAGAAGCTTACGCTAAAAGAACGATAAGAGAGCAACTGTCTGTGAAAGAGTCTGTAAAGAGTCAGACATTAAAACTTTCAGTAGTAGATTATGCTGACAGAACGGCTCTGATTTGCTGCCAGAATAGAGAAAAGCAAGCTCTATTGATAAATCCCTCGTTTGATCATAGAACGCATCTCACCAGCAGGGAACTGAACCGGGGTTCGCTTGGAAGTGGACCGAAACCTGCGTTTTTTGCTAGGCCCCAGTTTAGCAATGTGGACCCATTGGTGGTCACAAATTGAAAAACTCTTACTTAGACTACACTGTTTATTGCAGTGCATTGTGGGAGTCATATTCAACTTGTCTTTTTTTCTTTTTCTTTTTGATTGACCTGTGAAAGTGTAAGAAACTACAGCAAACCACAGACTACAGACAGATTCTGCTAATTGGCTCTGTGTTCATTTTGAAATACCCGCCTCACACATTCCCATTAAATTTTGAAGAATAAAACCATGTCCCACCTGAGTAGCCCATTTCACTTGGACATATGTCACACTAAGGAAGAAAATTTCAGATTCATGTTTACTTTAAATAACATTAACCCTAAAATTACAGAGAATCAACAATACACTCGTTATTGGCCCAAAAGCAGGTAAACTAGTGGATTTAAAGTGTGACTGCAATGCAACTGCAAACATTTCCTGATTTTTCTCATAAATGTATAAATAAGAAGGTTTAGTGTCTTCCATGATTCGTTATTGTCTACTAAAGTCCTTTTACCTCTTTACAGCCAGTTTGATTGCTCATGTAATTTACAGTGACAGCCCTAACATGTGTCATTACTAGGGTGTATGCACTACTGTAAGGCCAGTGACAAAATAATGATTGTTATGTTGTTATCTCCTAAGGGTGGTATACATTAGGGTTACTTATAGGAAGCACCATCTCCTGTGACATGCTTTTCCTGTCTCTGGGGTTCCCAATCACCTCTGTGTGTGTCTGTGTGTTAGCGTGTGCTCACGACAGGGACTCCCAACAAACAGAGCATTGTTTAAGCGCAGAGGTGTAAAGACACCAGAAGCACCCATGTGTCCTACGACACACACCAAGGGCGACACAGGAAAGGCACTTTACAGCAGTGTTACGCTAAATGATCCCTCAATCCAGTAATTACACGCATTCAAATCACTGTTATAATGGAGCTAATTAGTGCATAGAGATTAAAGCAAAACAAAACCGGAGCACGTCATGAACACACATACTGCAGAGGAAAACTAGCCTATGTCTACATAAGTAGAGGTAGGTGATGCTAATATCTTTTTGGTCTGTTCTGCAAAGCACAATGATTTACGACAATGGAAATTATGACCGATAGCTGCACTAATTATCACTATCAATTATATGTATGAATAGTCTGGCACTTTTGGACTGGTCTTTTGTCCACACTAGTCACCAGGGTCAAATTCATTTGCATATTATCAAAACAGTCAAGTTAGAAAGGCATTTTAGGAAATAATAAACTGATTTATCTCAGATATCTTATCTTATATCTTTATCTGGCAAATAATCAAATAATAATCAAAGCTTGGTTCAGTATAGCCTACATATAGGTTACTGTACACATCAATGCTTGCAATTAACATCAAGTATTTCTCACATGATTGACACAGTCCAATCTGGACTACAGAGGAGACGAACCCATGAACCCGCTTAATAAAACATTAGCGGAGCTTTAAAGAAGGAACCGAGTAAAGGGGTGGGACAAGTTGTGATGATAAAATATTACCATCACTCGCTCTCTCTCTCTCTGAGGCCCCAGGGCTACCACCCTCTTCTATGACTCCCAGTCACATCATAGAGGGTCTTGGCAGTCTCATTAAAATCAAGCAGATTTAATGTTAAGACCAGAGGAAGAGGTTCATTCCCTCAGTCAAAGCCCAGCAGGCTCAAGGGGGACCCTTCTTCGAGTGTTCACTGGAGAGCACATGGTTTAACATCTTTAGATCGTCAAAATAATGAGCGTTTAATATTGTCATGTTCGTACATCACAGTGCAACTCTTGTTTTACACAGACTCCGAATCATAAAGATGATATGAGTTTACTACATGCTGTATTTAGCATCACAAGCTACTGGAATTGCCATATCTGTGCAGCAGTGTTAACAAAATTGAATGCGCCATTGATTTGGGAGCTAAAAATCGAAGTTCATCCGGTTTGATAACTGTGATGTCCTCATTTAGTGGCTGACAAGAGATTAACACACTTCTGTTTAATGAGGACCACGCACACTGCAGGTTGGATTATCAAGGATTCACATCCAGTAATTGCTTTCCGAGGCATTCCAGCACATTCATACATCCCTCTTTTTCCTCTCTCAGCTCCAGAAAAAAAAACAACAAATTCTCTTTTATCCCAGGGCAGAGAATAAATGCACTGAAGATATGCAGCTAAAATGCATAATTGGAGCTTGGCAAAGCATTTATTTATCGAACAATTTATTTTTGATGATGTTTTAATTATTCACATGATAGACTGTTTAAAGAGTGGAGGAAAAGAGAGCTCTTAGGCACATATTCTAAGCTGTTGCGTTTGCTCAGCTGTCTGCCTGTTTGTTGCGTGCATTTCATCTTTTCTCAGTCTTATTTACATTGGGTTTTGGCCGCCTTCCTAGTCATGTAGCAACGTGTCTGTGGCTTTGCAGGGACAGAAGAGCTGTCAGTGTGGGGGTGTTGCAGCGTATCTCCAGCACATGTGTGAGGAAACATCAGCCTGTGACAACCTCACACTAAGAAGCAGGCCCACTGGCTGGAATAGGTGGCAAACGTGTAGAAAGAATGGAAGCTCTGTCCTTAAGTTCCACTAACCAAGCAGTGAAAATAAACACCGACCACACAAACAATCCATTTGATAATAATCCATGTGACTGATCACTGTTACAAGACACAAGCATTAAAAAAGACCATCTGAAAAAGAGCAACCCGAAGTAAAGAGATTTGTTTACCTTCCGCGCTTGAAAGCCGCCTCCCAAAAGGGTGCAAACACAGAACAGGACTGAGAGAGGGCAATTAAGCTGCACTCCACCTGCTGGTCCATGGCTGCAGTTCAAATAGGCCTGTGACACCAGAGAACACACATGCCAGGTAAGCAGAAGAAGGACCAGACAGAAGAACAGCCAGTCATGACAGGAGGAGCATTCAAGCATTACAGCATCCTCCGCTCGCTTGGCCAGGCCCGATCACACATGCCCCAGGATGGAAACACCACCAGCCACTCAAACTGCCTGCCACGGAGGGATAATTAGGCATAGGCCCACTCTCAGGACTCTCACCTGTTCAGTGTGTCTAGCCCTCCAACCAGCTAACTCACCAGCCCTCGTTTTCTATCTGTCACCAATTCCCACTCATGATGAAAAGAGGAAACAGATTGAGAATAACCAGAAAACCATGAGTGTGTCCAACCAGTTGCAGCTCTAATGTCAGAGCAAGACAACAGCAAACTCAAACTGTATGTATTTGGGATTACTTCAATCACGAGAAGCAGAAAGTGCAATCAACATCTCAGACTTCTTTTAAAAACTGAAATTATGTCCCTGAAAATAAAAGCTGTAATAAAAGCAAAGTATTAACACACTAAATACTGTATTTTATTTAGTTGTTGAGGTTTCTGTAAAATTATCTGTTAAAGCCATGTTTCTACTTTGATAAGTAATTACCAAATGGCCATTTAGACTGGAAATAAATGAAGGGTGGTCTTTTATTTTTGCACAGTACTGTAAGTCACCATCTTTTCAACGTTGAACAATCATCCTACAGGGACAATCTCTGTTCTTTAGCCAAAGGTCTGTAATGTCATTACAGGATTTACCACAGAGTAGGTGATAGATATAATAAGAAATACTGTTATTACTGTGAGGACTCATACATTAGGATAGCACAGGACAGGTGGCTGTGATGTTGCATTTTGAGATAACAAGACAATATTGTTTAAGAATGAACTGGATAGTTTACAATTATTATCCTAAAATTATTATTAGTTTGTGTTTTTTAAAAGAATGAAAATACAATATAGCATACAAATACAAACAAATACAGATTTGTTTTTTTGGTTTTGATAACTTTATTAGTATCATTGTTAGAAGAATACAGTGATAAAACATATGGAAATATAGCAGTTCTACAAGTAGTGCAGATATTGTCATCTCTTTGAGAAAGCCTTGAGATCATTTCCTCTTAATTACTGTTGACTGTTCCCGAGTAAATAGCATTTGCAATACATGTGCATGATCTGTGATATATGAATGCAAATGAGCGCATTATTTCGTTACCTGTATGTGTCTTTCAGTACAAACAATGTTATCATATTTCCATATGCACCCTCATAAGCCTATAATGTTAAATGCAGGTAATTGTATGTAAATAAGCAAGCACATTCATTTTCATTTAATGAACAGCTGCAGATTAAACCCTTCCTGAAGTCAAGATATCAGGACCAGATGTGCAGTGTCAGAAAGTCATTATCATAGATGATAAAAAGTCCATTAATATTCAGAAAACAATATGCCCAACATAAATGAGTCATCACCCTGGTTTTTTTTTTGCGGGTCTCCTTTTCATTTTATTTTAAGCATCATGTCTCGTTCTCCTCAGAAACTTGCCTTAGTGTTATATTTCACTTTTTGGGGCTTTATTGCCTCCTATTTTAGTCTGAAATATTTCAACATTATTATGCACACGTTGTACAAGCAGGGGGGGACCTGGCTCTTCGCTGGTTTAAATTACGCCAATACATATGCTTGTTGCAGTGATATGGTATGAATAAAACATTGAGGACTTTCTCTGTGCTCTGGCAGTGCAGCACGGCAGTAATATACGCTGTATGGCAGAATCAGTGGAGGGCTATGGCACAACAAGAGGGCGTTTTGGCAGATTTACAGATCATCATCTATAATACATTGCCAGTTTTTCAACTATGCACAAAAGCCAGCTGTTCTTTTTATCAGTCAGGCTCCGCGTTGTAAACATGTTGGAAAGCGAGAGGGAGAGGGAGATGGGGGGGAAAATGGAAAAACAAAAAAACATTTTCTGTTATCAACACAATTTTGGAACCAACAACAAAAGGACTTCTTGAGTTTCCGAATCACTTGAGCCGAGAAAATGGAGCTTCCGTGAGGGCGGATCTATCGTTTCGCAGAGCCGCAGTGGGCTGGATCTTTCCAAGGCCCGGCCCCACAGACTTCATCCATCTCCCACATAATGCACCCCTGCAAACAGTGGGTCAACAAGGGAATCCACTGCGGCTGTGTGTGCGCGCAGACGTGCCGTTTCAGAGGTGTGTTTGAACACAGTCTTGGCGAGGTGACAGTGTGCACTCCCAAAGCAAAGAGAAACAGCTGTGGACATATGGATAGGAGGTGGAGGACGCTCCTGCCACAGACTGCTCTGGGAAAAAGAGCCAGAGTTAGGAGAGGCAGGCTTGGGCTGTACCACTGATAGTCTGGATGGCTTTTGCAAGCCCAGTTGGAGAGTTCAACATTTTATGACTTCGAATGTTTAAAAGCCGGACTGATGAAAGCCAACACTAGGTGCCAGCTCTGATGCTACAGCACCATGGGTGAATGTGTGAGTGAGTGTGTGTGTGTGTGTGTGTGCGTGTGTGTGGTGGGGGGTGTGTAGGCACCAAGCCATGCTGATCTACCCCTGGGCATCGTTCACACAGGAGTCAAGAAAGAGAGACATTGAGACCTGATAAATAAATCAACTTAAAGGCCTGCTGAGGGTTTGAGGCCTATTCCTCTTCATGAACTCCAGTTTGAGATGGGCTGGGGGCGGGGGGGCTGTGTGTTGGGGGAGCCGAGGGTGGAGCGGAGCTCAGAGAAAAAACGGACTCCTTCACGGCTTCAGTCCCAGTAGGCATCAAGGACCAAAGACACCAAGTCTGCGATTCTTTCAAAAAATTAAATTTATTCACTTATCCAAAAGGCCTTGGCTCAAGATCCTCGTCATTTTCTTTAACATCCGAGATAAAAGTGCGAGGACTCTCCCATTGGCTTTCAATCAGCGGCTCTTTGAAAACTCATACTTAATGATTTGAAGGTCTTTTAGAACTTACTTTGAGACAACACATTCTGAACTGCCCTTTTTTCATGTGGAGATGAGTAGAAAGGGGATATCTGAAAACATCAGGGCGCTTTCAATTACCCCCGACTTTAGAGGCAGCAGCGATTACTTGGACTTAATTGAATGAGACTGACTTTGCTCCAAAAGGTCCCTTTTCTATCTAATGCGCTCTGAAAACTTGCACTTCTGTTGATAGCTAATCAATACAGATAAAGCATAATAAAAAGAAACGTTTTGATTACAGGAATTGTAGACAATTGCAACATCGCATTTACTGTGCTTAGGCTGGAAAGTCAGGATGGTGCAATTCTGTGTTGACTCGGGAAGTCTTGGTCTACTTGTTTATCTCCATCTGATCACACTTAATCCTAAAAATGGCAAACACTTCAAGGGCAGGTTAAAAATCTGTCATGATCAAAACACCAAGCTGAAAACAATACAACAGAGCACCAAACATGGGAAAAGCCAAATTATAACAAGTTATGATTTTTTTCAACCCTCTTTTTGCTGTTAACTGCCTAATTATATAAGGTAATGCACAGAATATACTTGATTCTGGTGTGCGCATTCAACTTATAATAATAAAAAACTTATGAATTTAAATTATACTAACTCAACACAATTTTGTGTTTCTGATTACTTGCTTCATTATATTCTATTTGAATTAAACGCATTAGAATTAAATCGATTTCAATCAAGTCAATAACATTGACTTTCATAAAGCTTACTTATGCTGTCTGTTCTCTGCTGGTGGCTAAGTTTGCTACAGTTTGACAAGCGCAACAACTGTATGTAAAATATCACTAAGCTGTTCTCTGTTATAAACAGTGCTTGGGACGTCAAGGTGGCGATGTTAAAATATAAATTCTTTTTGGCTTTGTGTGTACTGATGCTTCTGTGATTAATACCTACTTCTGATATTCCTAACAAGAGCGTTATTAAGCGACAGACGAGCATAACAGCACTTGCGGCAGCCCAGCAAGCAGAGGTGAGCAAACCCCTTACAAGTGCAGTTCTGTCCAAAATAATGGAGGATGCTTAAAATATTTACACCAAGCTGTTCCTGCTGGGCTCCTGGTAATACCTTACGAGACTTGTCTGGTTATTATGTTATATTGGAGGCACACTGTGTCTTGCTTTGCATTCTCGAGGTGATGACGCCACAAATTTAACTGCACGACTTCTATAAAAACATTTCCTGTTGCTGTATGTAAGAGGGGAGTAAATATAAAACAGACCCAGCATCTCTGCAGCACACTCACTGGCTGCATTCGTAATACTGCAACAACGGCTAGGAGGTAGCTTTGGATCTCTTCAACAGCTGCTAATGTAGTTTCCTTTATGCAGGCATCCTGTAGCAAGGCCTGAAACATTGTTCCTGTCTTTCTCCTAACCGTTTTTCTTTTCTTTTTTTTCCTTTCTTTTACATTAATTTACTTGTGTTTGCCACAAAAGTCATTTACATCTGCCTACACATACAGTGGACAGGGGTGGGGATGGTTGAAGGCTCCTCTACTCGCAACCTTACTCTCGTTCTTTGTCTCTTCTCTTCTATCTCTCTGCAACAAAGCTTATTTAACCCCAGGTTAGATGAAGGTTAGTGAAGTTCTATATCTGTGGCGGCCTTACAAACGTCTATTATCAGAGGAGCTGCTACCTAATGCACAGGAGCACTTCTTCATCAATGTATTATTAACAAGCAAGCTACATTGTAATGCAGGCAAATGGCCTTCCTCTGGGGATGAGCCTAAAAGAGCAGGCCAGTACAGAAAATGAGGGTATGCAGATCTAAACTCCAGTGGTCGGAATGAGGAGGATGGGGGGGTCTGCATCTATTAGATGAATAGGATGATTAGTGGTCCTTTAAATAAACAGCTTGATAGCTTGTGTGTATGTTAGACTGTATGTTAGGTATGTTTTGGCAAAGGTCCCCTTTACTTTTATTTGATCCTTTATTAGTTTTAGCATTTATGCAATTCCGAATACCATTCAAAGTGGCCATAGATGAAAGCACAGTAACTAGGTTACCAGTTAAATGTTTTGCAAATGTTAATACATTTCCAATAGTCAGCAGTAAAATGCAAATTAATTAATGTTTTTATCAATTATGGCTGAGCAAATTCCTGAAAATGCTTGTGATGGGCGGCAGGAGACAGGAGTCCCATTCACCATGTATGCATACATACCAAATGACCAAATGACCAAATGACCAAAAAGAGTTTAGGTGTTCCAGCCACATCCATTGCTAATTGTTAAATTTCAGCCTGCTAGATCTGCCCCAGTTAACTCTGAACCTTCAGGAGCAACTCCAGCTCAGGAATGAAGCAGAATACCTGTCTTGACCAGAAAACATTCTGTGAAATTTTGTCCCAATCTTCCAAAGGTGGAACTTTATGGAAGAAATGGGCGCCATTACATTCAACATAATGCTAACACCAATAGACGAACATGGTGGTGGCAGCGTTATGGTCTGGGGCTGCTTTGCTTCTGCAGGACCTGGATTACTTGTCATAATTAGTGGAACCATGAATTTTGCTCGCTATTAGAAAATCCTAAAGGAGATTGTTCACCCATCAGTTCATGGCCTAAAGCTCAAGTGTGGTGAGTTTATGTGGCTGAGAGCAAAATCCTTTTTCATTGCAGTAATGGGATTGTGCTTACACATTTTAAGGATTGTTTTTACAGTCCTATCTATATGTTTTACATAGTTTTTTTTCAAATAGACTTAAAATAATAGTACTGCAGTCTATTCTGAAAACTGCGAACATGTTTAGACAAGTAAAATTAGTGCTGCTCCAAAACTGATAATGTATCGATATTGGCCTGTTATATGGCTCTTAAATAAAACATCAGTATCAGTAATAGAACTGATACCATAAAGCAATTTCTGGCCCAAAAGCAAGCCAATAGAAGGAGCTTAACTGAAGCAAGCCATGTTTCAGCAGTGCTGGATTATTTCACTCTCAAAAATGTTCACCGCAAAATCTGTAATGTCTGTATTTTGAGGGGAGTCACGCAAGATTTTCATTAAGAATTGAAAGATAAACTGTACCGGATAGTATACCTTATTTTATTAGCTCTGAAAGTGTAAAAGTTGTGCAACAAGAAAACATCATTCATTTAAGAATAGAAGCATATGTCTATATGTCTAAGAAAACGTAAGATCTACTATAGAATTTCCAAAAGAGAAATAGGACAACATTGTATTAATGTAGAAGAAGATAATACAAGTGTCAGAATTAACAAACATTTAGGAAGCTGTCACTTTTTTATGATCTATTTTGTCTAAACTGGCATTCTCCACTTAACAGGCTGCAATTCATCCTCATACACACATCATCCCTTTCTGAATAGATTCACACTTCCCTGCTCGTCCCTGCCCTGAGCTTGTGGCAGCATTTTCATTCTCTGTCTTGTTTTGATTTTCTTCTCTGACCTCCATTTTAGCGTGGACCTCCAGACCCGCCTGACGCCCCTGCTCTGTCCCCTTTACGTATATGCTTTTCTTCTCTCCTCACACATCTAATTGACTTCATGTCTGATCATGTAAAGGATGCTGTTCTCCACCTGCTCACACTGAATCCTCTAGTGCTCTCACTCCATTAACGAAGAACAGCACCAAAGTTCTGCTCCCTGCTATTATACCAGGGACTGCTAAAATCTCATTTTCAACTCAATTTAACCTGCTATCCCTCAAGGGTGGTGTGATTACAGCAAAACTCTCCTCTAAAACACAAATTAAGATAATTTTAGTAATATAAGCAGCTTGCATCCCAGAGATGGAGACAGATATAGAGCAAGCCAAAGAGATGTCAATAGTCTGTAAAAAAAAAATAAATACTGCCCAAGAGAAAACTCTCAATAGCCTGGATATTTATGATTGTTTGGATCCAGTTTCCTTAAAACATTATGGCTTTAGATAAGCAGATATTGGACCACTGGAGGCAGTGTATAGTTTGATTAGGAGCATAAAAAACTGTTCTTGGAATAATATAAATATTAAATATTAGAAACAGGTTAGAACTTGATATTAGCAGGACCTAACAATGACTCTTATGAGAAACTCACGCCTGATAATCTCTGAAGTTTATTTTTATGCAGAGAGCTGCTTCCCATTCCCGGCAACTCCTTCATGTCCCACTTACTACAAATCCTGCAAAAGGTGTGTGGATTCAGGACTTCGATTTTTTACTTATTAATGGAGGCTTTAATTCAGGCTTTTCAAGTAGGTATCCCATTTATGTTTAATAATTCAGTAACCTTTATGCAATTAGTTCAAGTGACCTAGATAACTGGGGCTGCAATTCAGTTTTTATAATGAATTGGTTTCTTTTCCTCTTCTGTGCTCCAGTTCAAGAAATTAAAAATATCTTGTGACAGAATGCCAACCGCTTTCCTATGCTCTCTCATTCACACCGTCAGCTTTCGTAAATGTCCTTCCAGTGACAAAGGCCAAATGTTATTTGATTAGAGCTTACAACTCTTTCATGATACATTGTATTATATGAAAAATGTTGTACTTTCTTCACGCACAGTACATGTCAAATTCATATCCACCACTATATCAGCACAGCTCTATGACAATATGAAACTGCTGGTCCAATGGTGGGCTTAAAACTCCTAAACCCACCACCAATTTTGTAGACATTTGTGATGCACAATGGTGCTGGCTGGCAGTGTTTGCAGTGTTTCTTTTAAGCTTGCTCGGTTCCATCATCCACACTGAAACGGCTCATTCATCTGCCATCCAAGCTGATCTTGTCTCTGGCTCTTGCTGTGGGCTCCCCTGAAGCAGATATATAGATCCTCTACAGAAACACTCCGGCTCGGTGTAATGATGCACCAGTGCCAAGTTCAGTGTTACACTGACAGCCACGTCTGCAGATCTAGCTTATGTAACATAACACTGCTATAGGACCCGGTATGTCCAAGTCCCGTACATTAGCACTCACGTCAGTAACTTAGACTTGGGCAACTAAAAGTACAAATGAGCTCAGCTTAACTGGATATCACAGAGCAAGCCCATAGCTGACACTACAGGAGGATTTAAAGATGCTGCCCAGCAGTGTATATGCATAATTAAATGAATACTAATTGTTGTAAGCAGGCATGCATACTGTGACTCCCCTCAACTAGTTAATCAGCAGATGCTCTTCATTAAATAAGGACCCAAAGCAGGCTATTTGAATCTTGGCCTACGTACACAATCACATCCTTCAGAGACACGCTTACACACAAGGTGGGGTAGGGGTGGGGCGGAGTGGGGTGTTGGCTAGCGGGTGCTGTGGTTCCTGGGTCTCAGCAGGTCTCTGGGCCTGTTCATTCTCACCTCATTCACAGCTCATTCACACCTGCTGAAGCATCTGATTCCCATTAACACTGGGTCATGGTCTCCCTCCGAGCAAGCCGCATCACACCGATGCCCTCAATCTGCATGCAGGATAGCATCTCTGGCACAGTAACGCCAGCCGTCACACTCAACAACAGTCCACTTGCTGTCTTTACAGTCCGTGCAAGCTACAGCATTACTGAAGTCAGAGGCTTTAGGCAAAGCTGAAACAAAAATGTGAAGGGTATCTAAAAATAAATAGATCTACTTAATGTACTCCATTCAATGTGCTTGGTTTGTATGGGTTCTTATTTTGTGCATTTAGCAGCACTTACATGCAAAAAGGTTTAATACACGTCAGTAATGGAGCCACAGTGGGCAGTGACAAAAATGTATTGGGTTTTGATGCATGCTGCACTGACAATAGTTTATTTTTGCCCTCCTGTCAAATATCAAAAACATTCAGCCACTAAGTTTGCTTGCTCATAAAATAATCAGTTAAAAACTTGTGTTTAGAGTGCTTGTTGGAACTCCTCCAATAGGTGGTTTGCCTTTAAGTGCTAGGGAAGTTCAGATGGAATAAAGAGTACAATGTTAACATACCCTCAAAGGTACAACACAGTTCATAATGTCCAATTGTGTACCATAAAGGTGCAAAATGTAAGATAATATTTATTTTAAAACATTTCAACATGAACTAAAACTAACTATTTTGATCTATGTATAGTGTTGCAAAGGGATCTACTGAAGTTAGCATTCTAACCAGATAGCCCTGGACAGTACAAAATACCATTTTGGGCCTGCAAAGGCAACAGTCATGCCTTTTCTCAGCAAGAACAATGCTCAAAAACAAAGTGATAAAAGCATGACATCAACAGATTATGTAGTTACATACTGTAGCTGTAAACTTTAGGAAATAGGAAAATTAAGGAAAATAAAATAAAAAGGCTGTACAGGAGTCAATGCACAATTGGCACAATTATATTCTGTAATTAAAGGTACCGAAAACGTACCACTATGAATGTCATAACTGTGACCACATTCACACCCTGAAGGGTACAGGTATATTTTTTGAGAGTACAACGGCGGCACAGGCAGAATCTTGCATTTGCCATGGTAGTGCGAATACTGCTTAAGACTGCAAAGCATCACAGTCATATTAAAATCTCATAGCTTCATTTTTACACTGTTTAAAAAACACCAGCTGCTCTTTACATTGTGTGAACATTTCAAGTAAAAAAGATCAACATAAAATGAGAAATTGCCCAAACTTGAATCTTGTTACATTGACTTACAACACATTTAAGAAGGTATTTAAGAAGGTATCAACATATTTTTCAGACATACAACATTTTCTTATTACAACCATTATATACACTTGGACCCCTAAATATTTGAATGTTGATAGTTATTGTTATTTTAGCTGTCTAGCACAGCGTTCTGGAGTTAAACTTAGTGCATCCATTTAGCTTACATCAAAATCAGACAAACAGTGTAGGAATTATTATGATACTCATACCTTTCATTTTTTTGCATTAAGCAGATAAAATGTGGTTTCAAGTTTGAAGTTCAAAAAGCTTGACTGCAAGTGAAAAATCAAAACAACCTGTCAGGATTCCTCAGGAGGCTTCCTCTCAGGACACTGCTCATTCCGGACACCAGAGGTCTGCGTCATTTCCCTGCCATTACCTTCCCTTAAAAAACCCTTCCTTTCCCCTCACGCTCGTGTAGCATTTACTGTTTGGATCTCTAGTTCTTGCTCACACCCTGCTCAGGTAATCTCGTGGACTTTAAAAGCTTTGTTGACTGCTTTGTGTTTTGGACTTTTCCTGTGGCTCAATGAATCCTCGGGACCTTCGGGATTTGAGTTTTTCATTGTTTGATGGGACTTTGATGGGACATCCTTCATGAACTGTATGGATACTTTCAAGGCAGCTTTTTGAGTTAGTGTTTTTTTAATTATCCTCTGAGCGTTCTGGTTTTTGCTCTTTTGATTTTCTTTTTGAACGTTCTTCTTTTTTTTTTTTTTTGTTGGACTACAAGAGTTTTTGCTGGTTCAGTTTTTGAACGCTTTTGAGTTTTTACAGCTTTCTCTGATTGCTCGTGTTTATGTGAATAAACCTGCCTAATGGAACCTCTTCCTGTGTCTGAGCCTCTTACATCACACAAACCCATTAGAGAGAAGGCGAAAACCTAAGCTGTGCCCAACTAAGTATTTGGTAGTATGGTAGTATTATTCAAAAGAAAGAAAGCACTAGTAAGGTTCCAAACATAAATATGATGGAAAGCACCTGTGGTGGATGAAAGAACGTCTTATGGACAGATGAGATGAAGATCAACTTGTACCTGAATGATGGGAATGTATGAAAAGAAAGGAAAAGGGAGCCAAAGCATGCCACCTCAATCAGAGGTAGTGTTATGGTATGGATATGGTTTGCTGCCAGTGGAACATAGCAGGATGAATTCTGAAATGTATATGGCTGCATAGATACAGAGAAATTAAACTTCACAGTGTAGATGGACAATAACCTGAAGCATACTGTGAAGGGAACCTTTTGCAAGAGGAAGACGAGGAATGCATTTTACTTACAACATACAAAGAACAAGCAGAAAATGAAGACAGCTGTCTGCACTTATAACAGCAATACGTTTGTTAATGTCCGAATATTTACAAACCCAACTGTATGCTATTTATTTAGCCAAAAATTGACTAGGATCTTTGAAATTAGCCTGGACTGACTTTAATAATGAGCAGTTTATCTCATGTCATGGAAAACAGCACTAAGCAATAGGTCAAGTTACATCTGTTTCAAGTATTATATAAAACAATATGTGTGCCATCTCAGCTTAGCTTTAAATTTAGTCTGGCATTCTCTGCCACTTGAGAGACTTTAGCTGCGCTTTGCGTACAGTCAGTGGGCATGTCAAAAAGAGCCCCACATCTCCTCGGTAAACTGCAACAATGATGTAAAACAATCCCCAGTAATAAATGCATCCATCAATATTTTGCCAGCTCTAAAAATGCCTCAGAGAATCTACGGGGTCCCCCATGGGTTTAGGCGAACACATTCTTCAGTGAATGAATGTGCCACAAATTTCACAGCCGTTCAGCTTGTGCTTGCACAGAAACCCATCATAACAGTGTGGCTGAGAGTGATAATCGCTAAGCGCCATTAGTTGAGAGGTTAAGCAGACAAGAGCGGTCCCTCTCTTCCCAAAGCTATCCCCAAAGGCAACGGCATGTCCCAGGCTTCCCTTTGCCTCCTCCGTCTGCAGACTTCAACAGGAGACATCAGAACGCGGCACATCTTTGTGGCATCATCAGTGCAACTCCTCACAATATGTAAATACTGTATATAAGCACAAGCTGAGATCCGTGCCTTCATCTATTATACATGAAGAAAGAAAAGAGCATGGAAATGGCTCCCTTTAACTATCAGGGCTGGGGTCTTTGTGCCTGTGACTTCAGATTCTACCCCACCACTTACAGCAACTCAGTGAACCTCAGTGATGGGTTATTCATGCCAGTTGGTGCTGTGTCAGTGCGCTGGTATCGAGTAGAACAACCAGTTAAGCAGCCATTCGTTCATTCATTCACTGATTCTTTGACTGTTTAAAAATATTTTAAATGAACAAATACACTCAGCTGCAACTTAATATATACAGCTACATTATATGTCCAAAATCATGCAGATCCCCCTTCTAATTAGTGAATTCAGCATTCAATTACTCATACATAGTTCGTACAATCTCCATAGAAAAGCACTGGGACACTGGAGCAGCCGCAGATGATCAAAATGTCACCTAAGTTTCAACAAGAGGTGCAAAAAGCTCTTTAGCAAAGGGTGAACTACAGGTTCCTTCCAACCGAGACACTCTGCTCAGAATGCTACATAATCCAAGGTTTATTATCTGTCTGAGAAACTGACCTATAGTCCCACAGTATGTGTTAAATGCCCACATATACAACTTCAACAGCTATTCAACATCATTACTTTAGAAATTAAATGGTTTATTACAACTGATAAATAAAAATACATCATGTCATTTAGAGTACATAACCTTTTCTCTCTTGCTTCAGTATGTTATGTAGTTTTTTTGTGCATGTAAACAGGCTGCACAGTTATGTAGCGCATAGTGCACACCAGAGGGAGAAAGACTTTTCCACAGAAACCACTTTTCTCAGCTGCCTGAAATGCCTTGTTGGAATTCTCTGTTACAAGGTGACATCATCTCGAAAAACAATCCTTACCGTCCGGCTAGTTTGGCACATCTTTACACCACAAACAGAAAGCTAAACAAAGTAAAAACTTACTTCACTGAAGTGTGCTGCTCCAGTCCAGCTTGTGAAAGCGAATCGGGTCTACCAACTTTGAGGATCGGACTCAAACTGAAACAGCAAAACACAGATGGTTGACCAGTTAGAACAGAGAGCGTTTCCGACAGTGGGATACAGATGTTCAGCATGAAAAGTGACTGTATTTTGGAAAAACTGAAGCATGTAAATCTATTCTAGTAGACCCCAATAATAAAAGTATGCACACTGAAAATGAGCATAATGGGTCCCCTTTCAGAATAGAGCTTTTATTGTAAAAAGCTATTACAAATCAAACATGGAGCACTTTAAAGAGCTGTCATTGAGTTTCAGTGGCTTTGTGAATAGGGAATAAAATCAAATCAGATCATTCACTGAATATTAACAGCTGAAACAACAAAAATACTCTTATACTTTCATTATAGTCCATGTGATGCAGGTTATGCAGAAATCTAACGGCAGCAGAGGATAATTGAGATGCTGGTATTTGATGTTCTAACATTCTGTGACAAAAGAATGGCTGTCACCATGTAGTCACTATCAAAGGTTTTTCATGTAGATGCAGCTTTGTCTAGAGCTGTGAGATCAATGACAGCTCAATTACCTTTAGACGATGACTGCTGGTGATGTTAATTATCAAGGGTTAACACACATTCACGGGCTCATTGCGACATACTGTGATGCCTCAAACTTTCTGTAAATCATATAGATACAAACTGTTTCCTCTTGTTCACAAGTGCTTGAGCTACACAGTGTAAAAAACCAAAAGCATTTTTTAGTTTTTTATGGTGTGCAAGGCTACGCTCATGTTCACACAGTGGGAATGCCCTAAATCTGCTTTACCTACCAAAACCGATTTTCTTGTTAGACTGTTCACAATATCTTTTAGATGGGAATTATATCTAACATTAGTCTGAACAGATTGCTAACTAATGTGAAAGGATGCTGCTAAACTGATCCGTATTCAACAGAATTCTGCCCAAATCCAAAGTGCATCCTAAAATTTGGAGTTTAAAGGCCTAGTTACTTATACACACACCTACACCACCAACACTGTGCTACTTTAGCTGCTAAAAGTTACCAAACAAAGACAGATTAACAGATAAATTAGCAGTTACAAAAGCCAAAGCAGACTACTTCCATCTCATTGCAGGCATTCAATCCACTAAGGTTAGCATTAAGTAACAAGTAACTAATGTGAACTGTATCTATGAACGTATTACAGCATTGCAAATGTTTCTTGCACTTTTACATAATTCTATAATTTTGGATTTAAAAAAAATAAGAACATGCATTCAAGTAGCCTAATACATTTTCCAGTTCATGCAGCAGAAGGTGATTATCGCTCTTCTAATGTTGGTGAAATTGTTTTTCGGCTACTAATGTTCAAGAATACAAACCCAGTAGATGCATCACCATAAGTATTAGTAAGCCTATTTCTAGGTCTGTAATGCTTTTAGAACCACTACACTTATAGATTTGATATTATTAAATGCATCTGTTTGTTAAGATGGATTTTTAGTCACTCTCTTATACAACACTTATACTGAAAGCAATAAAAAATGATGCATTATAGAAAAACCTGACAATTCTTTTTTTTTTACAGCGGTAGTGATGGCTTCCAAGGGTTGTGATGTCTACAGTACAAATAAAGCCATTCTTTGTAAAAAAAAAAAAAAAAAAAAGGTAAACCAACATGTTTCATTTTTATATATATGTAAATATGATCATATAAAACACTGGTACATATATGATGCAATTTTTTACGAGGCACTGCATAGCTCTCTGCCATGATTACAAAATAAATATATTTTAATCCAAAACTTTATTTTAGGCCTGAACTATCATGAAAACAATTTCTTAACCAACAGCCAGCCATGAATACATAATTACCTCACTAGGAGACATTTCTACCAACCTTACTAAGGAACTCTTAAGTCTTAGTAAAATGTAATAAACGTACTGAACATAGAATGATGAACTGAAAGTTGCACTACTTGTCTATTTACTTATTTCAGGGAGTAAAATGGGATAATACAGGATGAAGGCACCCAGAATTTCTAGCAGGTCAGTTGATTTCTCTAGATCTCTAGCTCTTATTTCTCCTTTAGATTTTAACCTGTAGCAAAATAAATCACATTGCTATGAAGTAGTTTTAGAATGAAGTTGTTTGAGTAAACTGAACTAAACAGGATTGGAGAATTCCAGTCCTGGAAGGCCAAAATTTTTACAAAGATTTATGATTTTCCTGCTCAAACTTATCTGATTCAGCTAATTTGTTAATTGCCAGGTTTAGCATATCGTCACTATCCAATAAAAACATGTATCGCCATTTTTGTCAATGTTTATTTTTCTTCATCATTTAAACATGAGAGCTGCCGTTTACATTGTGTGAAAATTTGCTCCAAAATAGCTCTGGTTTCAAAAAAACCTGGTTTCATTGACATACACTAAAAGTGAAGGTAAGGTTGCCATTTTGGAGATACTTATTTTTCTTTGAACAGTGACAATATGGGAAATCACGAAACTGGGAATGATCTTCCTTTGCATAGTTATAATGTCGTTTTTGCTATTATATACCATTTCTGTTTCTTATTTTGTATTGGCTTCAGCAAGCAGTGGGAACAAAATAGCAGTGGGTAAGCAAAAAAAAAAGAAAAAGAAAAAGCAAAATGCCATCCCAAAACAAGTGGTCCAAACTATATCCATACCTTTAACTAGCCCTATGTAAAATATATAGGTTCTTTGGACCAGTTGTGCAATCTTATAATGTTATACTAACTGAGGCTATTACGAAAAGCACCTGCATTCAAGCTATATCATATAACTTACAGAGCGCAGTTAAAATGCAGTCTGACATTCTTCCTGTGCTGCAGGCCTTGTATAAGCAGCAGACACGTTTCTTAGTATGGTTAGTATAATATCAGTAAGCAGAAGACTGTATGAGATTTTGTTCGGAGCCTTCGTTCCAGTGAGGAGAATCGTCGGGCTGTGTGTGAATGACAGGGTCGCGCACTCAGCCTTTTGCTGAATTAAGAGAGGATCGTCGCTGACGAGGTGCAATATTGGAATGCCCATTTGCATATGTGCGGTGATATTAAGAGGGATCAGCTTTCGCCAGCAAGACACAACAAACGGAGCGAACGGAGCAGCATGGTTTAATATCACAAATTACTCCCAGGGAGTGACCCCTTCACTTGGAGCTTGATTAGAGAGCCTTAATTAGGAAGGATTCCCAACTCTCTCACCCATCACTGGGCTGTTCTCCCTCTGTCTCTCTCTCCCTCGCACTCTCTCACTCTCGCAGAGCTGGGAGTTTAGTCGCTGATTCAATATTTACCCTGCACTCGTGTGCTTGTACGAGTCGGGGAGGAGGGCAGCAGGAGGGGGTGGGTCGAAAAATAAAATTAATCATAAAACCTGGTCTTTGCATGCAGGTGCAATCCAATTAACAAGCTGGCATTTAGAGCCGCTTTAATTAATATTTTGTCACAGATGAAATCGGATGTCTGATGTGTTTAAACGTCTTCTCAAAGAATAATCAAACACGGAATTCTGTTCACTGTCCACGCGAGGCCTCCTTTCCTGTTCCTCATGTAAAAACGGTAAAGGGGCCATGTCATGAGAAAAATGTCTTTTCATTTTTAATTGAAGAGTTTGGTATTCAAAACGTAAACCTGATTGCCCATCCCATACAATCTTACAATATAAATAAAAACAGCTATCCATGTAGTCATCACGGTTGTGGTGTCACAAAATATTTCCATGTTACTGCCATTTCAGCCAACAGCCCACGCATTCAGTGATAAGAAGTGTTGTTCCTGCAGACAATCTGTAGCAGGTGTGTTGGCGTGGAAGAAGTGGGGGAAACAATGAAACGCTGCACTGTTCCTCTCTCTCAGGATGCAAATGGATCATTGTAGCCTTTCAGCAACTTCCCAGAAAGGTGTGTTTTTTTCCTGACATTCCTAAGCATTTCAGTCCCATAAGCTGCATTTTAGCCCAGCCAGCATGTTGAACAAGGCACATTACAGAGCAATAAAAACACAGATGATTCATTATTATTATAGTTGGGTATTATTATTGTGACTTTTTTATTATGAACTTTTTATTGTGACTTTTGGAAGTATACAGTGCTTAGGTGTTTCTCTGTCCTTTCTTTTCTAAAACGTATACAGAATCCCTATATTTAGTCAACAAAATATAAACCAAACAACATACCTCTATATGTATTATTAATTTTTAAAAAAAGTAATAAAAATAATATTATTATCTACCTCCATGAAAAGTAGAATTTTGAAACTAATAAACGAACAAACGATGCTCCAGGTAAACCTTAATGGACTGAATCATTAGATCTTCAACCAGCAGTGAACAGATTTTATTTATACAAGCACAGAAACTTTAATTCTGTCTGAATATGTTGAATTGATATTAAAAAACGATTCAAAAAGGTTTAGGAGGCACTGCACTTGAGTCCCCCTTACCCCTACGGTGAGACAACAGGATGCTTAGACCAAGACAAGACAGAGTGTCAGACCACTCCTGAGCACAACATCACGTAAAACCACACAAACATTAGTTGTGGCCTTCGGGAATAAAAGAATACCTGAGGAATGTATGTTATAGCTTCTTTATTTGGTTCACATCACCTAAAAGCCACTTCACTCTTCTCTTGTGTTGCCACACTGAGCTGCTTTGCACTAGATGCTCAGGTTGGTCAAATGATTTTGTAGGCCCCTCTGCTCATTCAAGCCCTCAGCAGCCAAAGAGAAATCATACGCAGGCATATGACCTGAAAGGAGGATGGCCTGCACCGTGCCTTCTTTTCACCTGCTGCATCTCTCTGGGGTCAAAGGTCAACTGTCACAGGGCCCAAGCAAGCTCCCCCAGGGCCATGCTGCCTGGAGAACTTCTCTTGAAGCCGAGACGCCTCTGCCCGGTTTCACAGCACAGCCCCAAACTGCCCCGGGGCATGAATGCATTTCTGTATTTATGGGGCCGCAGTTCCTGCGCTGGACACACAAGCTGCATTCCCCATCTCGGTAAGCCTCACTACTCCCTTTAGAAAGGAAACCAGTGGGGTGCGCCCTCACAAGCCAGCGCATTATCAACATCCTGACCATCCGTGATAAACCCACCCTAAATATTGATAGGCGAGAAAAATATTCCTTCTGTGAGCCGATCTCTTTCTATGCTTCATTATTTAGTAATGGGAGAAGCTATAGGACAGCTATCTGCTGCTCATTGAGTCTTTTGGGGTTGCTGGGCGAGCGAGGTTCGCCACAGAAAAGCCACAAACGCTTCTCCCCCACCGTTAACCAGGAGTTCCGCAAGAGGCCGCAGTGTGCAGTCATCCGAAGAGAAGCTTAAGGCCCTATGATAAAGTCTCTTCTGCTGTCCCACCGCCGACTCGGATCCATGCCTTAGTGTTTACATTCAGTGAGCAGGTAGGCCAGCCCTAGCATGAATAATGGACTAATTTTGCAATCTACTTACTTGAAACTAAGACTGTTTGCTCCATCCATGCTTGAAAACACAACAAAAAAAAGATAAATAAAAAATTAGCAAAAATAAATGTCAGTAAGCGCTACCAAAGGCTGGCTAGGTATGTTTCAGGCAAATTGGTGGTAATGAATCAAGAGCCAGTGCTGGTTCACATATATTAAAACAGCAATCATTAGAGCGTTTGGGCTCAGGCTAATCCCGGTAATGACACGCTGGCGCCGCTGGGAATAAGAGAGGCAGCCCCAGATGTCAGGCTGTGGCTCGGCTCGCTCTTCCTCTCTTTCTCCCTCGTCTCCTCCACTCACCCCCCCCCTCCTTCTCTCTCCGTTCCTCTCCCATGCAGCAGGGATTCTCCTGCACGGAGCAGCCACTTCAAATGCAAACGAGGGGACGCAATCACAGCAGACTACTAATGAGAATCACATGAGAGAGAGAGTGAGAAAGAGGGTGAGAGAAGGAGGGAGGGGAGAGAGAGGGAGAGAGATGAATAAATAAAAAAAGAGGAGAGATCTGAACTGTAGATAAGAAACGGCAGCAGGAGCCCTGATGTCCCCAATTAGAAGGGATGTCACCCCCTGTCTGCCGTGCTGTACGAAAACCCTCGCTCCGTATTCGCCATCACACGGCTCCAACACTGTTAACATTTTAATGTCCTGGGCGTGCATGGGAACACTAATTACTTGGCCATTTGGCTGACTCCTGAATCCTCCAAATGGAAATCTGATCTCAGGCTTAGGAGAGTTACGTTAAAAAATAATAAGTCATATTTACTGAACTAGCCAATAGTCATCGTTACGATTCCCACAATTCACTCGCCTTATTGACTGTTAGGATCTGGCGCCGTAAAAGGAAATGATTGTGTGAATTTTAACAAGGACATGATCCCCGGATTGTTTCCCTTTCTCCTCTGCTCACTCTTTTCTTCCAGCCTGCCCATCTAAAACCCACTGTTTGAGAGAGGCCATGGCACATTTAGATTTCATTACAGGTGCTTTAAATCTATGCAAATCCTCCCATTCCAGTCTTAACAGGCGAATCCAATCATTTACAGCAATCTCCCAAAACCATTTCAGCCAACATTAAAATTTATGGTCACTTCCTTTTTTTAAAACCATATTGAAAAAGCATGGCTGTGTCTGATAAAATCCCATCATCCTTAGCCATTTGCTTTCTCGCTCCCTTTCTTTCCCTCTCTCCCCTCTTGTTCTTTGTGACTCCTAGCCGGGAATAAAACATTATGTTCTTCAGGAGGCCACCTCGGCTGTGGCTCATAGGAAATTGCACAGAAATGAACATTCTTTAGTTTCACTGACTCCAAATTGACAACTTTCATCTCACGGACACCTCAGGCCGGTGTACTGTTCTGAGGGAGAAGTGAACCCAAATAGGAAAGGGTAAACCCATTTTGTTGTGCCTCTGTGTGCGAGCGGCAGAGATGTGGTAGCTTTTGGTAGCAATAACAGAAGAGGAAGCCTCAGATAAAGAGGAGAGATTATATTTTTTCTCTCCCCCCTTGCGTGTGGAGGCCGGAGCTGTGTGCGAGACGGAGGAGAAAGGGAGCGAATGTAATGGTTGTATTACCGTGTTCGGCCATGTATTATTAATGTTAACGTGATCAAGGCAGGTGGACGAGCCCAGGAGAGATATTGCTGCCTAATGAACACGGTGCGCTCTTCCTCGGCGGATGAGGCCTTGGCAGCTGTTACTGTTTCAGTGCGAGGTGTTAGCCGCTGCGCCCCACTACCCCCCTATTTAATTTACAAATAATCTACAGCCGCTCATAATTGACACTGTTCTTCCAGGGCCAGTGTCAGCGCAGTGGTCATGCCTGCCTGCATTTTAAATTAAGAGGTAAAGGTGTTTGGTGGCCCCAAGATAATTGGCATGGTTTAAAATACCCATGAGACTCCCTTCTATAATAAACAACATGGCCTAATATTTTGATGCCGTGTTTTTGTTTATTTTAACACAAAATTAGCTGTGTTTTGTCTAAAAGTTGTAGTTTACAGTCAGGAAAAGGAAAAAAAAAGATAATGATATGTTTCTGTTTGTATTGTTTATGTATTTGTCTGTATATCTGTCTGACTTTCTACCTTTGTATATATGTGTGTGTGTCTATGTTAGTATGTATGTACATCTATCTATCTATTTCTGTCTGTTTTTCTGTCTGTCTACCTTTGTATCTATCTGTCTGTATATATATATATATATATATATATACATACATATACTATATACTATATATAGTATATATATATATACACTATTTATATATATATATATATATATATATATATATATATATATATATATATATATAGTTTCTATCTATCTGTCTATATATATAGATGTCTGTCTATCTTTTTATTTATCGATCTGTCTGTTATTTTGTCTGTCTGTTTATCTATATCTGTTTCTATCTGTTTATATATATAGATGTGTATATATATGACTGTCTACTGTCTATGTTTATATATTTATCTGTCTATCTATCTATAAGGTGTCATTAAACAGTACAGGGTCATGGCCGAACAAAAAATGTAACAGATTTTGCCGCTATCAGCACCAGATGATTGATTTTTGTATATTGTTTAGCTAACCGCCACCCTGCTGCAAAGCTAAGTTTCATTTATAACAAACAATTAATTCCTCTCCAGAGCAGGCCACCTTTCTGTTGCAAGTCCAAAAGATAAAGCATTTAGCCGGCACACAGAATATGCGTCAGCAACCTTATAAAGTGCTTGCATCTGTACTAAAGTATGAGATCAAGTCAAACAGTGTCAAAGACACAGGCCCCTTTTGAACCAAAGGATTCCTCTGGAGCTGTGGCATTCTGCATTTTAGATGATGCCATCACTAAAAGGCTGGACCTCACACAGGGCGGGAGCGGTAAACATGAGCCTCGAAGTTTACTCCGTCCCGTTAAGAAGCTGAAGACGCGAGAACTTTGGCCTGCTCAATAATTGATGCGTGGGCCGTGCACTATTTATAAAGCGTAAAAGGTATCTGTGAAAAAGTGCAGCACAGCATCCTTTGTCAAGGCTGTGCACAAATGTTTAATATGAGCCTCCTCACACTACCTGCAGCAACTTACAGCAGCTTACATCATTGTTTTGGTTGGGGTTAGAAGCACACACACACACACACAAAGCCAAGAGAGAAAGGAAAAGGAGTGTGTGTCCAGCACACTTCCATCTAGACTACATTTAGCCTA
Source organism: Megaleporinus macrocephalus (assembly GCA_021613375.1). Lineage (NCBI taxonomy): Eukaryota > Metazoa > Chordata > Actinopteri > Characiformes > Anostomidae > Megaleporinus > Megaleporinus macrocephalus. The sequence continues at coordinate 30,133,138 of CM038704.1, read as the reverse complement.
ATAATGGCTATGAACACTTGAAACTGAGTTACTCTGGCTGAGATGGGCCCTGTCTGTCTGCTTCTATGTTTCTGCCATAGGTCTGGAAGGGTGTGTTTTCAGGTCACATACTGCCCCCTAGTGCACAGGGAGGTAATTACAGGTGTAAATCTGTGCTTCTCACTGGGCCTTATGGTCGGGCTACCCTGAGGGAAATAGAGCCGTGATGGAGAGCTATCATGGCTCAAAGAAAACAAGGAAAAGAATGAGATACTGCATCCAGCAGTCCAACACAACTGAAAAAATGATAAAGGTTTAAAATGGACCGGGAATGAACTGCTAATGTTATGGGACCATTGTTAGTGCATAGAAGGGGAAGTGGGCCCAGTTTTCTGTGTGCCAGTGTGTGTGTGTATGTGTATGTCTATCCCATCATCCTATTATGCGTATCCATAGATAAAAGAAAGTATTCATCACTATTCATCAGAGAGCTTGTCTGTACTCCGAGCCTTAATTGCTTCACTTAAGTTATTAGCATTCCTCCGCTGTAAGGTAATCAAACAGCGCTTGGCACATTAAAGAAATAAAACACTCCTCAAGTGAGCTCAGTAAAATAACAGCTTTCATGTACCTTCGTCAGACTGTGTCTTTGAAATCACTTCTTTCATTCATGATTTTCGTGAAATCCCACCATGAGCAGAGCTCACAGAGGTGTGGGTGCGAGGGATATATGGAAGTTTGGCTAAAATCTCTCTCTCCTCCTCCGTTTTCTAGCAGAGCTGCCATTCATTAGCCTGCGTGTGCGGCTACTGATCCGCTGGGTGGAGAGGCGAATAGGTTGCTAGTTTAATAGGCAGCTCAGGCCATGTTTACTTGCAACATCTCCATACTGATGAGGAAGAGGCCACTGGATGTAATGTATAAGGTGAGGAGAGAGAGAGAGAGAGAGAGAGAGAGAGAAAGAGAGAGAGGAAAAAAAGGAGGAAAGAAAGAAAGACAGAACTTTACCTGCATCCTGTCAAGCACATATATACTCCCACTCATGTTGATTTTCTCAGGCAGGTTTGACTGGGGTTAATCTAATCCTCACAGCGTAGGTGAGTCTGAAAAGGTAGATTTGAGGCCTTGGCAGAGAAAAAGAAAGGAGGCCTCAACCTTATAGAGGCACATCTGCACAGATTAAAGCTGTGTAAAGCTGGACAAGGTGCTACTCCTTCACTTCTACTGAGTACTATGAATCCCCACTTACTTTTAGGCCTTCTGGACAGAGGTAAACACTGCAGAATTCTAATACACTTAGGGGAGTAGAATGTGAACCAATGGAATGCGAACAATGGTGTGTCTTCAGGGATTAGAAGCAACGTATAAAATACAAAATGTGACAAGACAAAAAAAAAAAAACAAGACTAAGCATCTTAGCAGTATGTGGTCAATAATTGCTCCATAATATAGTCTGCATTATTATGCCATGTTATATAGCAAAAGATCTAAGAGACCTAATAAATATGTGTTAGAATTATTATGATAGATTAGGAGCATACAATACAATAGCATTGAGTATTTCGTATTAGCCCAGAAACAGCTCATAACCCTCCAGCCACCAGTTTCTATCAAACATACTGTATTGCATCAGGTATAAAAACCAATTCTTCCAACTGAAGAGGAGAGCAATTACTAAATCTTAGCAAATAACAGGTCAAACCATAACAGTTGAACTGCTGTATTGCCACCCGATTGCATGCATTTTCTGATCATACATTGTTAAAAACCAAAATCAATGCCTCACCTTTGACGGGAATTAGAATGATTTGCAGTCAAGTCTCAAGCGAAGAGAGCGAGAAATCAAACAGACACCCTTGTACACACAAACACACCGAGGATGAACTTATTATCTGTTCCACATGCACACACTTTCTACCAACAAACAAAATGTCAGTTGATCCCTGTCATTATCCGTCAATAACAAAGAAAATATGAAATACTGGAGGCAGGCTATAATGAATAGATGGGAGATTCCAGTCAGATTGAAAGAAAGTGCAGCTAGCAAGAATGTGTTACACTGCATCTATTTTGTTGTTTGCAGAATATCCATGTTGATATTTACTTGCTTTTGCTCATGTTTTGTACCGACATGCCATGTAACCGCTGCATCTATTCCCCGGCTAAAGCAATTTTTCCATACTGGCTTGTGAATAAAACAGGCCTGTTTCTCCAGTCTGGTTCAGTCTATTATTCAAGGGCCTCTCCATTGCTTATGTATTGCGTGAGCGCAGTACCACAAATATCACAATATCACACATCCTTTGTCTGTTGGCCTGAGCAGATACATCCGATACTAGCAATAAAAAGGCGGCGGAATACAAAAACTCAAATCGTCTGGGCTGCTCACAGGAATGATCCGACAGACGCAATGCAATCTTGATGTGATAACCAAAAAGTTAACTTTCTCAAGCAGCAGGATTAGTGTGTCAGGGTTTGATGTGTGTGAGTATGCTGTGTGAAGCACTGTATGAGGGCTATGGAAGCGTCAGTTTCCTCGTCACTCACCTGTGGTTTGTCACGAGCCTGTTTTGATCAAACAGGTGAAGCGGCCTGCAGTGTCGATGTCAGAGCAAAACTAACACCACCAACCTGGCCGAAAAAGATAAAGCTTGAAAAATTAATTATTTCTGCCACATTGCCACAGGAATGATAAATCGGGGAGAAATATATATATAATTAAATATAGACTATTTTAGCGACAGTTCAGTAAACTGATCTTTCCTTGTCAGTGCGCATTCACAAAATTCTGCATTTATGCAAATGATTAACCAATTATTTCCTACCTACCATTTCCAGAGATAATAGTTTTTACAATAACCACCAAAGTCCCATCTCCACCCTGTTCCTCAGTCCACATCAGTCCCGCTATTAAAAAGATTGAGGTCCAGTCTTCCACCTCCAGGCAAAAGAAGACCAGAACTGCAGCCTAACTCAAGTTATCTCCCCTCCCTAGATCAGTTTCCCTTCCTACTACTACCATATGTTGAAGGCACAAACGCGCAGTACAATACACTTGGGCCTAGTTGTTTTACACCAGCAGCATCAACTTACACAGAAAAACAATCAGCCCAAAACAGAGTAAACACATATGGTATAGATTCTAGTAGACGTTTTGCTGTAAATCTATAGCCTTTGGGTTGCTGAACTGGAAAACTGGCCCACAAGATACATCAGTTCCTAACTAGGGCTTTTACACTGGACTTTACTGTGATGATGTGCTGGAGTGAATCACTACTGAACAAAAATAATTTACATTTTTAAAATTTTTATTTTACAGCAGAGGGCAAACACATTCTTATTCTTAAACTTTAATTGAAATTAAATTTAATCCATTTTTGTTGTCCATTCATCAAGAAACATTCACACAATCTAAAGGACAGCTTCTGCATGCAAGTCAGGAAGCAAAAAAGAAAAAGAAAAAAATTTAAACACATGATTTTGATATGACTGCGATTAACACGATTCCACATGGTCATGGAAAAAGTTCTCCCATTCAGTTCCAAAGAGCAGTGATGTAAAATTACAACTGTGCTAGGCTGATCTACAGGATCTTTTTTGTCCTGTAGCCTCCTGTATTAATGAGACTGTATAAAAGTGTATCATTTGTTTACAACATGCATAGAAGTTAAAGCTGTTAATATCAACATATCATCAAAGTCAGCCTATTGACAAAATTTAGTAGGAAAACAGATGCACTTTACTTTTCCAGAATATTAGTTGGGTGGTGGATCATTCTTAGCACTTCAGTGACACTGACTTGGTGGTAATGTATTAGCGTTGAAATGGTACGAGTAAATCAGACATGGCAGTGACGGTGAAGTAATTAAACACTGTGTCCACACATTTATTAGACACTTTAACCTTGTTGCACAGTTTGTGTTGGTCATCCTCTATTCCTTCCCCATTGATGCTGTTGGCTGGATAGTTTTGGTTGGTGGACTATTCTCGGTCCAGCAGTGACACTAAGGTGTTTTAAAAGTCCAGCAGCACTGCTGAATCTGATGCACTCATGCCAGCACAACACACACTATCATACCACCACCATGTCAGTGCCACTGCAGTGCTGAGCATGATACAGCAATCTAATAATACCTGCTCTATGGTGATCATGTGGCGGTCCTGACCACTAAGGATCAGGGTGAAAGAGGCTAACAAAGTATGCAGAGAAACAGAAAGACTGCAGTCTTTAAGTGTAGAACTTCAAAGTGCACCTGTATTGTAAATGGAGCTGTAAAAATAGACAAAGTGTGTAGACACAATGAGGGAGGTGGTTTTAATGTTATTGCTGATCTGTGTATATAACTGTACAGTATTAAAGGGTAGAAAGAAGAAATAGTTCAGTATGGGCACCTTTGGTGGGGTTTATATCACTTGTGGTTATTCAGCTATAACAACTCTGCTCACGCCATAGGTTACACAACCATTTTCCAACATCTCTTAATCCCTTTGAATAAAACAGTTACTGTGCCTTTAGAACGGATACAATAAAACTCAACTCTGTTCTGACTGTCTGACCTGTATTGTACTTCATTAAAAAGCAGTATGAACTGAAACACTCCTTATAACTTCATTGTTAAGAGCTTGGCTAAATACTCAACCTCAGCTTTAATCCTTGCTCCAACCATAACCTAAATCTAACTGTAAACTCAACCCAAAACTGAACTCTAACCTTAACCTCAACCCAAATCCTAACCCTAACCTTAGCCCTAATCCTAATTCTAACTTTAACCTCAACCCAAACCTAACACTATTTTAGCCCTAATATTAAATCTAACCGTAAACTCAACCCAAAACTGATCCCCAGCCTTAGCCCTAATCCTAACTTTAACCTTAACCTCAACCCCAAACCTATTCAGAACTTTAGCCGTAGTTCTAACTCTAACCTTGACCTCAACCCAAAGGTTACATGTTAAGTGATTTCTCAGGCTACCATCTACTTGGACCCTCCAAATAAAGTGAGTAAAAACAACGGCAGGTAATTAAAAGTCTCTTGATGACCTACTGAATGTATCCAGATGCATCACTGCTACTACATCACTGATATGTTACTGAGTGTCTGTTGAGTGTTTATGTAATCTTGCGTTTTTAGATCACAATAAAAAAAAGAGACAAATATTAGGGAAAAAAACCTTTTCTCACAATGAAGTCATGATCTTAAGAAACTAAGAATTGTAACTACCTTAGGCCTCTCGTGCTAGGCCTGCAAGTCGTGTTTTACAAGGCATGAGAGGTGTGCTTACAGTAAAAGAAGGAGGAAAAAGTCTCCTTAGGTCTGTGCCACTCAATGCCCAGCTCTATTATCTTTTGGCGTGAGGCGCAGTGCGAAGAAAGCTTCCACAACAGCCAGGACGTGCTTAGTAATTGGTGTTCTTATTGAGAGACAGAAACAGGTAAAGAGATCCAAAAACCCCTAAAGAGAACCCAAAGCAAGTTGTTTAGCTCGCTGTGACTGTGTATACAAACAGCACTGTGGTTCCTCCATTCAGGGGCTGGGTCGTCACCGAGACGTGGGGGCGGCGGCGTGTTGTCTCCAACAAAACAGCTAAAGAATGCATTTTCGTAAAATCCCCCTTCGATGTCTCCACACTTCCCTCCCTAATCAATATCAAGAACAACAACAGAAAAGGCAAATGTGAAGGGCTGAGGTGGGGTGCAGGAAGATGTGGGGGGGGCACGAAGGGAAAACAAACAAACTTGTGTTCTGTGGGGGGAGAGAATTAGCGCGCTATGTGGCTCCTATTCTCACCTGTCGTTATCCGCTTCAGCTCCTAATGAGCGCGCCTCTATTCCCGGTCACATCACATTTGTTTTATACGAGTCCCTTTGAACAGCTGGGAGATATTGAGCCCTCTTTGATCATGGAATCTTTCTGAATTCAAAAATAAGAAATGAGCATCTCCCTCCCTCTCTCTCTTTCTCTCTCACTCTCTCTTTCTCTCTCTCTCTTGCTTAGCAGTCGCCTTCATTTCTCTGAATACTTTGTTTGTTTGTTTACTACACAAGGCCCACTGCCAGAATTTGCTGGAAAAGACAGAGCAAGAGAGAGAGAGAGAGAGGAAATTAAATAAAAAAAGAAAGATAAAAAGGGAAATAAAGGAAGAAAGAAGGCTCAGGAGCCTTGCCGAAGCGGCAGCGTGGGTTGTATAAATTTTCTTCATTAATGCTTATAAATTTAACAAAGAAAAAGAGACAGCTGGAAGAAAAAAAGTGGAACATTGCCACAAGATGTTGTAGTTGCAGCAGCAGGGTTCTTCTTCTTTTTTTTTTTTTTGAAGGCAGTCATTTTCTAATGATGACCCTTGGCATGCTGTGGCACCTGGGACTACCCCTAGTGTGCGGGAGGCTGATGAAAATTAGCCCATTCTCATTTCAAACAGAATATCAGCCCAGCCGTGATCACAGCACCAGGGCCCTTTTCACGGGGCCCACTGAGAGTACTGGAGTCCCCAACCAAAACCTCCAGCCCATTGCAGGGCTGGGCCGCAAAGCCTCAGAATACGAACCCCCCCCCCTTCGTTCCCCCCTCGACCTCCTCCCCTGGCCACCGTTGCACCAACACACGGTGACACGAGTGAGGGACGAGAGGGGTCTGGATGTTCTCTGCTGTTATTCACTGTTTAAAGATTTAAACCATCAGGGTATGATAGGTCCCTTTGATGTTTTCTAAGCACAGAGCTTGGGTACAGGAGAGAGAGAGAGAGAGAGATGGGTAAGAGATTGAACGATGGCCCGAGTGAATGAAAGAAGCTATAGAAGGGATGGATGAATGAAAAAGAGAGAGAGTTACAGAGAGAGCGATAGAGATGAAGGGTAGATGGGGTGAACTAAGAAGTGGCTTTACGAGAAAGTAATCATCTTGCTTGGAGTCACAGTACAGGAGAGAGGGAGAGAAAAGCGGGAGAAGGAGAAAAAAGGAGGAGTGGGGGGGGCATGCGAGAGAAGCTCCATATCAGTGCAGCCACCCCAACAAAGGGAAGATAAAAGCAGAGAGGTTGAGGCAGGGGCCACGGCTGACTGTGAGCCACAGATTACTCTCTCTGAGACCACAACTTCTACTGCTTCTCCCACCACTCCTCAGTAAAAAAAACTCGTTTTTTCCTTCAATCTCTCGCTCAGGCTCTCCTTTTTTAATCCCTCTTTGACTTGGATATTCCTGAAAGAACAACAGACTAGTGTCCGAGGTCTCGGGATACAAAAAGTCATTATCGGAGAGTCTCTGATAACAAGGCAAACCTGACTTGCTGCTCAGGACAAAACACACTGAGCCACTTCGGTGCACTGAGGTCATTCAACTTGATGTTAAGACTTTTGTCTGACTGTAAATCAGACTGATGGAAGTTTGCTTCTGCTTGCTTTCTTAACAATTATTGGTGTAATAAAATTTGGTTAAATGCTTCAAGAAGCTTGGATAATGTACACTCACTGTCCAATTTATTAGAAACTCTCTTTATGAGCTTTATCTACCTTACAAACCCTCTATAATCACTGACCATTATATTAGGTACATCTTGTCATTTTAGGTTATCTGGTTTTGGGGGGGGGTTTGCATCAATTTCATCACATCCACATTCCATATACAGGTATTTTGCAGATGTACAGATTGTAGCCCATCTGTTTCTCTACATAATTTGCTAGTTCCATTGACCCTGTTCATCACTGACCAGGACCCCTGCAGCACCACCATTGAGCAGGTATTATTTGTGTGCTGGATCACTCTCCACCTTGCAGAAGTAAAGTCAGAAACAATAGTTCATCAATGGTCAGTTTCTGACCACAGGATGACAGTTTGTCGGATATATTTGGCTGGCAGACTATTCTTAGCCCAGCAGTGATAATGAGCTCATTAAAGACTTCAGCAGCACAACCACACACTAACGTGTAACTACCATGTCATGGTCACTGCGGTGCTGAGAATGATCCATCACTGGAATAATCCCAGCTCAGTGGGGGTCCTTATCATTAAAAAGAGGTAAAAAAAAGGCTAACATAGTATGCAGAGAAACTGATAGACAGCAGTATGTAATTGTAGAGCTACAAAGAGCACATAGCAAGTGGTACCTGATACAAAGTGGACAAATGTGATACCGTTCATGGCTACATCTTATAAAGTGGCCAGTGAGTGTATGTAGAGGGTAATTACAGACTATAGCTCAACAGTTGCTGCACAGTTTCTGACCACAGGATAACTGTTGGCCAGATATTACTTGGATGGCATATAATTCTCAGCACACAGCAGTTTCACTTGGTTGTGTGTGTGGTGCTGGTATAAGTTTACCAAGCACAGCAGTGTTTTAAACACATCAGTGTCACTGTCAGGTTAAGTGACCAACTATCCAAGAATATCCTGCTAAGAGCGGCTCTGTGACCAGAAACTGATTTAAGGACCAAATAGTGGTTCTTGAAACAGGGCCCCCAGACGATGTCTACTATGGGGCCTTGAGGCTGTGGTGTCAGAAACTTTAGGTTTGGCCAATACAAAAACATGGGCTACTGTCTTTAACTGTACACCAGCACGGTGGAGCGATGGATGAGGTTCAAATACAGTTGCCTTAAATGTACACTGTTAAATGCAAACTGAGAACTGAATTGCAAGTAAATTGACTTTTTTGTCCCGTATGAAAAATATACATGAAGCGTGCTCTAACAAAGGGAACTGTCCAGTACATCCAATCAAAAGTCTTTATAATGCTTTTGAATTCTAAGTCCTGCTTTCTGTAGGCAAGAAAGATGGGAACCAGCCTGAGTGAGGAGAACACAGAGGATTTGAAAGCGTTTTAGTAACAATTAAAACCTTTGATGGTTTAATCACATCAAACACAACAATCACACTGTTTGATTTTCTTTTGATGGCTACAGCATAGACAGCGATCTGCTGTCAGCATCGTGGGTAAGTGCAAAAGAACAGTAAGGGTACACATGTGGCCAGAAGTTTTTTGGAATATCACTGCCTTGTTTTTCATGTTAACCACACAAACATCTTGCATGACTGTGCTGGTTTCTTTTCAATGGAGATATTGCTTGTTATTCACATTGTTCTACAGGTCCTACAACTGCTGTGATGTCTGACGTTGTGGTTTGATTATCTCAACATTAGGCATTTTAAAAGGCCTCCGAGTGCTCAGAGGCTCCTGAGACTGCAGCAAAGACGCTCTTTTGAGTAATTACGCTAGCTGGACGGGTTGTTTTTCAAGCAAGTCTTTTAGTCAAATGTTTGTCTTATGGGAGTTCACAGAGAATATTTAATCTTCTCAACATTACAGAGGACAAAAGTGTATCAAACTGCCTAACGAGCATTTTTCTGACCCATTTTCCTGCAGCCTTTGTGCATGTTCATCAGGAAGATAATCGCAAGAGGGATTCCTACGCCATCTTTGGGATTAGTGGAGTCAGGCTTTTTGACATTCTGACAGCGCTCCATGGGGATCGATCCCCTTCAAGTGAAACCCTGCATCTCTCCCCAAACCCTGCTGTTCTGCCTTCGCTGCTTTGCTTTTCCATAGGGAGAGTTTTAATTTGCTGTCTGGTCCTTTAATTAAAAGGCCCAGGCCACAAAAGAAAAAAAAATCAGCATGGCCTCAGAAGAATGTATTTATAGATATTCAACAGGAAAGTTGATTGTTCATCGCCATGTCTCATCGCCATGTCTGCAAAAGTGCAACTGGGTAATTAGTTCAATTTTGGTTCTTGAACTCTGACAGCATTCTCAGCACGATTTCAACTTTAAAAGCCAATCAGCAAGACTAGAAGATGTTTTGAGGAGTCTTAAGAAGAGGTCCCCTTTGGTTTGGAAACTAAACAAATAGTGACGGCGCTTCGTGGACCACTTGCACTCCCGAGGCTTGACGCTTGTTTTTTTTTTCTCTCACTTGTCAGAGTGTAGATTGTTTACATTGTCTTAAAGTGGTGTAAATTGAATTCGCGTGTCTGTTCCCGTCAGTGGCTACAAGTGTAAAGTGGTGTGTACAGAGGCATGCGCTCGGCCCCTATGGACTCCAGCTCTCCACACTTGCTCTTTTAAGCTCTGGATAATGTGAGGCTCTCCAGGGGAAGGAACAATAATCAATAAGTCACACAAACCCCTGGTAGCCATGGAAACGCTGTTAAATTCATTTCAGGTAAGATCTAGTGGAGGTGGAAGAAGAGGAGAACCCCAGGCTCCTGACACTGTTCAGTGTTTCTGCTTGGCTCTACAGCCTTCTTAATATAATAAAAGACTAAAGAATATACTCTACCACTCAAAGGTTTGAAGTCAATTGGAATCAAAGTGGCACTTAAATAATAATGTATACAGTGTCGATTGAAATATTTTAAGCTAGAAACCAGTAACTATTTTAAAATGTTTTATTTAACACTTCAACAGTCAACCATATAATTATAACTTTATTCTCAATGCAGCCATCTACGTGTTCTGTGTACATCAAAAATTTCTTCATTTCTACTTGCAGCGTATGTCAGTGTAGTGTGGCCTCAAAATAGAATAATTTATATAACTTTATGCAAAAGTTTGGTCACCTTTGCTAAATTACTAAATTAATGTTTTGTTAATTTGTTAATTAGCAAAATTTACAGCCTCTGCGACTATTTAAAAAAATATATAAAAATTAAAATATACATGTTCTACACAAACTAATTCATATTAACAAAAGTAACATAAATGTGAACAGCCTTAAACAAAATCTTGGACTCATTATGCCAGGCTAAGAAAGTCAATACGATTGTCAGCTCACGGTGGAATTAAATGCAAGATTTAAAATACCAAGGTATACATAAACCATATAACATCAATAGATCTGCAAATATGTTTAGCTGACACAAGAGTGGTGGTGCATCATTGTACAGTCATTGCCATTAGTTTTGAGAATTGCACAAATTTTGATTTTCACAAAGTTCTTATGTTCTTATTTTCTCAGTTCTTCTGAAAGTAATTTGTATTAACTCTAGATTGTGAAGAGTCATCAGATGAATTCCAATTATTTGCAAAGTCATTCCCTGCCATTAAAAATGACCTTATTGCAAAAATTACTGCATTCCAGCTACTGCATTTTAGCCCTACACAACAGCCTGCAAACATCATTTCAGTGATGTTCTTGTTAGCTCAGGAGAAAAAGGTGAATGAGGACAAGGTAGCTGACATCACTCTGTCATGCTGATTAGAAGAGCAGACTGGTTGCTTTAAAAGGGTACTTTAAAGTTTTCTTCTGTTAACTATGGTTACCTCCAAGGAAACACGTGCAGTCATCAATGCACCCCAATCAACCATTTATCCAATCATCAAGAACTTCAAGGAGAGTGGTTCAGTTGCAGTGAAGAAGCTTCAGGGAGCCCAAGGAAGTCAAGCAAGCATCAGGATCATCACCAGCAGTGCACAACTTGCTCAGGAATGGCAGAGGGCAGGAGTGAGTGTATCTGAACTCACAGTGAAATGAAGGCTTTAGGAAGATGGTTTGTGTCAAGGACGGCGGAAAAGAAGCCACTTCTCTGCAAGACAAACATCAAGGACAGACTGACATTCTGCAGGAAGTATAGGGATTGGTCTGCAGAGGACAGGGGAAAGTTTTTTCTCTAATGAAGCCCTCCCCTCCCCAGATTGTTTGTGACATCTGGAAAATGTATTGTTCAGTGAAGAAAAGGTTACCATGAGTCCTGTGTCATGCCAACAGTGAAGCATTCTGAGACCATTCATGTGTGGGGTTGCTTCTCATCCACGGGAATGGGTTCGCTCAAAATTTTGCCTAAGAACACTGTCATGAATAAGGAATGGTATCAAACATCCTCCAGGAGCAACTTCTCCCAACGTTCCAGGAGCAATCTGAAGATGAACAGTGCTTTTTCCAGCATGATGGAGCACCATGTCACAAGGCAAAGGTGATAACCAAGTGGCTTGGTGAACAAAACATTCAAATTTTGGGTCTATGGCCAGGAAACTTTCCAGATCTCAATCCCATTGAGAGCCTGTGGTCAGGCCAGAAATTGTGATTAAGTCCAAGCAGTGATTAGGCAAGAATGGGTTGCCATCATTCAAGATTTTGCCTAGAAGAAGAACAGTCAACACTGTAAATATTAAGTCTTAAACTGGATGTATTTGTCAATAAAACACTAACACACATATGGAATGTTTATAATTGTACTTCATCATACCATATAAACATCTAACAAAAGGTTCTAAAACCCAAGGCATCAACATCTTAAGTAAAGAAAACTTCACAGAGTCAAGCCGTAGACAGCCATGAAACAAGTGCTGTGGACCGATGACATATAAAGAAACTCTTTGGCCACAATCAACAAAAGTATGTTTGAAGAAAACCATGAGCAACATTTGATGAAATGGATACCTATCCAACTGATTTCTAGAAGCATATAAGATTAAGCTACATGGAAATAATACACAGAATTAGAATAACTGTAACATGTCAATTTTTTTGAGGTAAGAACAACCACTAAAATATGGTTCACTTAGATTACTAAAAGCATGTTTAACTTAATTCTGTGTGTTTTGAGAACATTTGTGGTCACTTATGTTCCTAGTGAAAAACCAAACAGCTGTCTGATTTGTGACTTTCAGCAGCACAATGACCTCCAACTGTATCAGAAGACATCCTCCTGTAATTGCTTGCCTTTGTCACATCAAACATTGACTATGAAGGGACAGTCCCAGTGCAATGTAATGGAAAGCCTGAAGATGAGTGCATGGGTCACTTTATTTGCATTGAGGTCATTTGCTGTATTAGTTGAAGAAAAGCATCTTCAGAAGGGTCCATAAAGTGTGACTCTCCTGTGTGGTCAAAGGCCTTGATCAAAAAGGCACGGAAAAGGCCAGAGAGACGACGACAGCAGCGGCAGCACCAGAGGAGGCTGTTTGGCCGCTGAGCTATGACAAGTCCTCTGAGCCAGAGGAGTGGAAAGGTGCTGCATTGAGGTGAGTTAAGGATCAAATGACAGCGCAGATGTGAAATCAAAGGGAACGTGGTGTGGTTAGGCACCTTTACCCATTTAGAGGCAGGTGAGGAGGAAACGGAGGCTTTTACTGTGGATGTAATGGAGGGACTGCCGAGGTCAGGAAGCAATCATCACCTCAACACCTTCTCTCTCAGCATGAGGTACTTCTCCACAGAGGATAGACAGGAGCTCAGCGAACTGTCCCGATAATGTGTACAGACAGAAAGGTAAGTCACGGCCCCTCCACCACCACTGACAATGGGAAAAGACCCAGGAAAAGTGTTTTTACAAAAGCTTGAATGCGGCCCGTCAACAGGTTAGTGCTGATCGCAAAACTCAGGCTAGGGTTGAAGACTCAGTGGTAAATAAAAACAAACATGGGGTCTTAAAATTGTGTCATCGTTTCTGCAAGACAGGAATTGAAATGTTTAAAGGAAATAGCATGCATGCTTGGCCTGCATAACATTTTTCTCCCTAGGGGGGGTCTCCATTTACCCTAATCATGTTATTTTGCATGACAGAATAGAATTATCCTCAGCACTGCAAGTAGCTAGCTAACATAAGAATGCAGCATCCAGTGTACAGGTCAGACCTCATGATTCTGTTAATAATAATAATGCAGAATGTCGATAAAATACCAGTGGAAACCGGCTAGGGAGCAGTTTTAAAAACAGAACATCATCATTCATTTACAAAATGCAAAAATGCATGAGCAAAGAGTCCTTTGGTTAAGTCTATTACTACCTACTCAACACTGCTAACTGAAACAGGTCTGCCAAGAATCATTTAGAAAATGTATAGATTTATATATCAAATTTATAACTTATATCAAATTTATATGAACATTTTTTAAGTCCAGATAACTAGATGAACAAAGAAGGACACATTACTGGTTGAGTCCTGCAGACAGAGCCTACATTTAACTGGGCTAATGAAGAGCAGCAGTGAGATTGATGGCCTTGCTGCCTCTGCCTGAGCCACTGTGGAGCATTTGGCAACACAGGAGAGCGAATGGACCTCAACAGTGCAGAACATGTCTCCACTGCATGAACGCTGACCCTGCCCTGCCCCGCCTTGTCCTCCTTCACCACACATCTGCTGTGGAGCTGGACTAGCACCAACTCTCTGTGTGTGATGCTGACATACAGTGAGGCATGTTGGGACAAGTTTGGCCCAAGGCTTTAAAAATAAAACCATTGAATAAGAAACTATTTCTGTTTATTATAATTTCTAGCCTATATATAAAGCAAACCCGTTTTAAGATTAATCTGTTTACCTTTTTTTCTTATCTTACACAGATGGGATGATACATTATGACCACCTATCTCATAAACTGTTGGTCAGATTCAAAGAAGGAAGGAACTCTATAAGATTTCTGAAAGTGGACTGTTGTATCTGGCATTAAGACCTTGGAAGCAGATCCTTTAAGTCCTACAAATTGTGAGGTAGAGCTGCCACGGATTGGACTTGTACTTCCAGCACATCCTATGGATGCTCAATAAATGAGACCTGTGTCTTTTGGAGTTGGGGCCAGGTTAGGGGAGGCGAGACATGTCAAATTGACAACCACATGAATGCCGAGACCCAGTGTTCCCAACAGAACTTTACCCAAGCCATCACACTCCTGCCATAGGCCTGTCTTACGCTCACAGTGCATCCTGATGCCACCACTTCCTCAGATCAACAGTGCAGATGTCGTTGTGATTAAAAAAAATAACTGGACCAGGCAACCTTCTTCCATCACAGAATCAAGTTCTAATGCTTGCACGGCCATTATAAGTGCTTTCACAAGTGGACAGGGCATTGGCTGTCTGTCTGGTCGGTTGCAATGCAGGCCCAAACACAGCTGGGTGCGATGTGCTGTATGTTATGACACAGTCCTCCCATCACCATCATTAAAAGGATTGCCTTTGTTAGTCTTTGGTACTTGCCACTGCTGACTGGGAGCACTCCACAAGCACTTGATGTTCCAGAGATGCTCCAACCCAGTCGTCAGGCCATAGTAATTTGGCCCATGTCAAAGTCACTCAGGCTTTTCAGGTCTGCCCATTTCTCTCACATCCTGCACGTCAACCACAAGAACTAACTGCACACCACAGGCACAGGGAACTGAGGGCCAGAGACAAGCACGGCTTGATTTCCCCGCTCAAGTTCACCAACTAAACCTGGTAATTAGTTGAGTCAGGAGTGCTTGACCAAGAAAATCACTGACCTGTGTGTAAATCCGTTAACCCAGCAAATGATGGACTATGCATGGTAAATTTAATCTGAAGTAGATAAATAATTTATTAGATAAATAAATATATAGAGATGTATAAATATATAGGTACAATAAATGGCAGTCAAGTGGCCAGTATGTAAACAATGTTATTTAAAGTGGCCTGATGTAAAATATGCCATTATAGAGAATTATTTAGTGATAGGAACGCTTTAAGGCAGCTGGAAAAATGAGACTATTTCCGTTGTTTGTTCTTCTCCCCACCAGTAATGACACCATTAATAAGTCACACCTCAGGTATGTTTCATTATTTCTCTGATTAAACACATCAGTAAGTCTTGACTAATCTGAATAAGCTCATGTGTTTGCACAGAAAAACAGTGATAGGAACAGGGCAGCACACATAAATTACCAACTGCATACAATGCTTTTGGTGTAGACATATTTTGGAGAGGTATGGTGAGAATAAGAAAGCTTATTTAGAGCATTTTCTAGACACCATGAAATCTGAAAAATCTGAATTAGCAAGTTTTTTTTACAATAAACCATTTCACATCAACTCCCACTGAATTACTTTGTTTACATCTCAATGACAGAATTATGTATCAGAAGTAAGAAATCTGTCAAGTTTCTTTAATGCTACATAATATGCGATAAATATAGCTCCTGTGGCTCTTTGCATTACCCCAGTGGGTGAATGTATTGCTATAAAAAGGGCTTGTTTTTTGAACAGTCATTCCATATGTTTTCTATCTGCATCCATCACAAGGCAAAAGTGCATGCACACACTCTCCACAGTAATCCTTCAGGTCGGCTTCCTTTGACATTGAAGAGCCATAGTGGTGATAACATTAAATGAGGTCCTCACAGGCAGGGAGCGCATATGCAGTGAGATGATTGAGCTGGCTGTAACAAGGCCTTGTGGCAAGGTCTTGTTAGACCCCCCCACGTCCCCCCACGCCCCCCCCACCCCCACCCCCACCCCCACCGCACAGGCTTTGGGGACCTTTAAGCCTTTATATGTCATGCACTGTAAAATCAGGACCTGTGGGCAATGCCCTGAACTGTATTACATATAAAGTATGAATAGATTCACTAAACACAGCAGAGAAACGTATATGGTACCCAGCTTTTTGCATGGAAAATGTATTATTGTATAAAAGATACCTATGTACTCCAAGGAACTGCACTGAAGGGGAAGAGTGCTTGTTCCTGGGTGAGGAAGCTTCAGCTGAAACACAGCAGCAGCAGTGTAATACAGTAGCCTGGGCTTCCAGACATTTGCGCATGTCTATTTGATCACTCCTGGTCAAGAGAGAGGAAAAAGGGGGAGGAAAAAAGAGAGAAAATTAATAAATATTGGATAAATGAATTTATTGTATAATGTGAGCAATCAAGTTCATTACAGGGGTATACAACTGTAAGAAGCCAATGTGACCATGAATTTTTCAGCACGAACACTTCTTACTAAGTTTTTGCCTATAAATATTTCTGGAGGTCTTGGATGAATTTTTCATGGCCGAGCAGGGGAGATGAAAGAGGAGATGGTGGGATCAGGGGGACGAGAGCGCCGGGCTGCTGACACAAAGCAGAAAGCTGCCTCGCCTCCAATCTTTATCAATGACGTCCTCCGTGTCTTATTGCTGTAATTACCCTGCGCTTTGTCCCAGCCTGGCAGCTCATTACGCGGGGCAGGGAGCAGGAAGGGGAGTCTGCCTCCCTGGACCGGAGGTGCTGAGGATGCCACAGTTTATATATATTTATATTTTGTTTGGCTACAGTCTTATAGTCACATCCCTGGCCTCTTTTAGCAAAAAGAAAATGAAGGAAACTGAGGTCAATCAGGCTGAAATATGATCAATAGAACCAGGAAAGAGTGAATGATATTGTAATGTACTGCCACTGTAATGGTAACATTATTTATTGATTGATTTACAACATATACGGCACATGAACTGAATGTCTTTACTTTAGTAGTAGCTTTGCTTTGGGACAGATGTCTCAGTTCAAGAGCACTTCAACTATTCAAAACAGACCTAAATTTGCAACACAGAATTTCATTTTTCATGAACAGATGTAAGTTTAAGCCAGCAGCCAGCACTGAGATTTAACCCAGTATGTACATAAAGCATATTTTAAAGCATGCAACAGGGTTAACAAGCACACTCACTGGCATTTGTAATGACCATTAATCAAGACAACAGGGAAGCAAGGTCTAATGAAAGGTTAGGGGGAAGGTTAATGCTGAATACATTAAATGCAGCCAAATTAGCACACAAAAACAATTTTAGAGAATATTTTGAATTTTAAATTAGACCTGTTTTAGAGTTTACTATTTTAATACATACATTCAGGACACATGGTGGTTTGTAAACTACTTAATATACCAACTGTGTACTTTGCTGAATGCAATGCATGCAGTTAGTTAACTCTACAGTACTTTCTTAAATCTCATGCAGAAATCTTGATTAATGGTAGGAGTATAGTAATACATAATGGCATTGTGATATTGCAATGCAAAACTGTGACAATACATGGTGTAGAATAGTTATTATTCATTATGCTATCTAACACAACTATAGTGTTTGAGTACCAGTGAATAGTAGTAGTGAAGTAGTGAATAGTAGTGAATAATTAGCACCTTAAACAGCTCCGTTCTAGAAAAAATGCTATGAGTTTAGCATCAAACGTCTTCCCTGTACTTGCCATCTCCAATAGCAGAAAGCAATGCCAAATTTAACGTTTTTGCCTCTGTTTATATTTGGTCTGGCAGTGTTATTTCTTCATCCTCTTATGTTGGATAAGTCAACTCGATGCTACAGTGACCTACTAGTGTGTTTTCAGTAGATATCTCTGCAACATGATAGATATCTTTGGCCATTAATTTTTTTTTTTTCACATTCTGTTAATACTTTCAGCTAGTTTTGGAACATTAAAAACATTTGGACTTTAAAACAGATACATTCAGATATTCATTTTAAAGTTATGTTCATAAATACCAAGCAAAAAACAAAATTACATTAACAGTGTTGCAGGCTTGACAAATTAACAAAAGATACAGAAAATACTGCCCAATACTGAGATTGAGTGAATAATGAACATCCCAAACAGCGGCAAGCAGCTTAGGGTGTGACTGCTCTCACATAAAGCTGCCAACAAAACTCTTATTTTTATTGTTTTAGGTCGGGTAGTATTTCCACCACAATTCCTGAATATTTGGGCCAATCAATGGGTTCACTTCAAAGTGGTGGATAAATGCTTGAATCCAATGTGGATTGATCAGTTCTAATTCTACGCAATTAGCATACACGCTGTTAACAAGTAAGCCCTCTGTACTCAATCTCAGAATCAAGTGAGTCGTCGATGAAGGCAGTGCTTTAAAACCTCATAGCAGCTTCTTCACGCCACAGTGAGTTAAGGCACCAGAAGGAGCATGAGAATGATCTGCGCTCTCTTTCTCGCCTCCTTGCTCTTTTCCACGTTTTGTCTGGCCCTCTATCTCCGCACAGCATCATCGCTTAGCTTCTAGGCCTCAGCGAGGCATGAGAGGGCTCGCATGCTTTACTGATAATAAATTTATAAACCAAACCTGGGAGGGAGGAGTATTAAACAAGTCGGCGAATAGCCGCAGTTCACTTTACCAAGCCGGCGTATCCTTTTCATCAACAAAAATAACTCTTCAAAGGCAGTAAAAGCATGCTTAGAAAGTAAAGGGCCATTTGAGCAGGCGTGCAGAGAATTGTAGAGGTGGGGGTGGAACAGAAATGATCCAGTTAGAGAGTAAGAAACATTCCCCCCAAACCTAAAAGCTAAATCAAGCCTTTGAAAAACATACAGGGCCTTTAATAATTCAGTCTTTGGTGGGATTGAGTAGCTTCTTTAGCGTAAAAATCTGCAATCTCCTGACATAAGATCAGTCCCCATGGGGCCTCCTCTCCAGCAC
The DNA here is from genome assembly GCA_021613375.1 of Megaleporinus macrocephalus. Classification (NCBI taxonomy): domain Eukaryota; kingdom Metazoa; phylum Chordata; class Actinopteri; order Characiformes; family Anostomidae; genus Megaleporinus; species Megaleporinus macrocephalus. The sequence goes on along the minus strand of CM038704.1, from coordinate 30,114,020 downwards.
TCTCCCCGAGCTTGAACTTCACAACCGTGAGCCATGTTCTCTCAGACAGGCTACAATAGCACCTGATAAAGCCCCATTCAAAAGCTGAGCCAAAGACTACACTTTCAAATACTGATGATCTGCAGCCTTCTCTCTTTTTTGTTTATTTTTAGGTTTATAAATGGGAAGGAACAGGGTGGACACAAAAAAAAGGGTCCAAGTTACTTTATGCTAGTACCAACAAATTAAGCAGAAAATTTTCAAACTAAGCAATTATTGTAGCTGAGTAGCATCTTAACTGGGGTTGTAAACTAACATTCGGTTGTAAATATTTAACTAACTTTGCACCCTAAACACATTCATATTTCATCGCGCTTTTCATGCAGTTTATTCTCAAAGCAAAGTGTTGGACTGCATAATTATTTCAGTTTAGCATTTTCTTCCAACCTATTACTTACATAAATACAAGAATTTGAGTTATTGCTCCTCAGAGAGCTAATTTAAGAAAAACATGCATTAATTAATATAACCTAGATGGAAAAGAAGAAATCCCTAAATACGCCGCTGCCGAACATCAAGGATCATCGCCTCCTTCAAAGGAAATTGGGACAATTATTGGAGGAAGAGGTGGTTATTATTTCATGCTTCCCTAGTCTGACTCTCCTCAGACTGGCAGGTAGCCCGCTCTGGCGCTCTTCTCGGGAGAATACGCCTCCCGTTAATCAGAAACTACAGAGGATTAGGCTTCAGTGCGAAAGCAAGGTCAGGTAATACACTTGAAGCGCCCACGCATTGACTAAGATACTAATTCAAGGCCAAACTTTTTGCTCCTTATCTAAAAGAAATCACAGCCACTACAAAATGCAATACTGAAAACCATTATAAACAGCATACTGCCTAATTATACAACTACAGCTAGTCTCTGATCCTCTATTGTTTTCCTCTAACTGTGTCTGTTCATCTGTTCATTCTATGAGCTACTGTTAAAGCACTGATAGACATAGTGTTAAATATTGCAGGGACTGCTAAGTGTAAAATGGAAGTGTTTTTCCACCAGACCTTTATTTGTGTATTTATTTATTTATTTCTCGTCCTGTAACAAATGTTTTGTGCGCTCTGGCTAACCCAATCCATCACTCTTTGTCTGGCTTTGAAAAAAGCACTTTCCTACAGCGTGTGTCTTATTCCAGCTAGCACGGCTCTTCCTCCAGCACTCGAGAGACCAGACTGATGGACATTTCGGTCAGCGCAGGAGAGGAGCAGAGGGACAAAGGAACGCTACAGCATGCCCCCCCCCTCCACTTCTACACTCACAGTCACAACTTCCTCTGTGGACCACCAATCCATCCCCCATGTCTCCGAGGAGAGAGCAGTTCCTTATGATAACCTGCACACCCCCTTATTTTCCTCGGACCACAGACAGGTCATCCAACATTCTGCCGCAATGTACAATTACGATGCAGTGGGACAGAGGACTGAAATCTTTGGCCATTTCCATTTGCAGTGAAGGCTTAAAGCAAAGAAGAGGCATTAAGTACATCTCTGGGGGAAAAAATAACTCTTGATGCTGTTTACTGGATTCAAAATCATTATGTCACTATATTTATAAAGCCAGAAATTGACCAAAATTGCTCAATACATCAATTTCCATTAAAAGTTAAGAATGTTATTATTTCTAATGAGCCCCTAAGATGACATGGTTACTTATACTGAGGCCACTAGATATGTTTATAAATGGCTTTAATATATGAAATTGTTATTAAGAGAAACATAAAAAACATCACCACCTCACACATAGTCTGAATAGTATGATACAACGACACAGTAATTGGCAAAAGTAAGTAAACTCAAATGTTAAATTGTTTGTTATGAGTTGTTGTGGTTTATAATATCCACATTAGAATCGAGCAAATTCAACGTAAATACTTCAGAGGCCTCATTAGCACGTTGCGAGAATTAGCAAGAAAGCTACAGACTTAGGAAAGGAATTATACGATTATTAAAGGAGAGCAGCTAAGGTTTATGTGGAGTGTTTTGTTCACGTGGGGTTGGGGTTTAAAAAAAGAGAAGAGAAGAGAAGAAAAGCGCTACAAAAAGAAATATATGTAGCCTATAAAAATGATCTTTCGGCGAGAACGCATTAGCAGAAAGACCTCGCTTAGCCGCGCTAATGCTTATTTAACGTTATAAGCGGAGAGCGCGTGACCGCGTTAGTGTTTGGGAACAATCGCGCTGCAGTATGTTGGAAGTGAAGCATCGCTGCAGATTCCCTCTGACAAAGAGAGAGATTTGATTTCTAAAACGCTCTCTCGTCTTTCGCTACACAAAGAAGCCGCCGGGGAGAGAGGGGAGCGATCGCTGGAGAGGGAAGTGGGCTGGAAGGCAAATCTAGGTGATGTGTATGTTCTTAGAGTGCCCCTGGGTCTGTCTTGGGTAGGTAGGATCTGACAAAGATCTGTAAGGAGGAAAAAAATCCTCCACTCTGCTCAAGCATGGGAAATTAAGCCCGGCTAAAGATTCTCTCTTAAAGCACGTTCCCAACTCCCTCTCTCTCTCGCGCGCGCGCGCTCTCGCTCTCTTCTCCTTTTTCTCATCTCCTCCTCTCTCCTCGCTCCACAGTGGCAGGAGAAATTACGGATTGTACTATTAGATAAACTCCCAGTAGCAGCTCCTGTTAAAAGCTGAAGGTCCTGGCGCGGTAGTCCCAGCCTCGCCTCCCCCGAGTCTTCTTTTCAAAGGGAGAAACTCCGGCGCAGCCTCGAGGGGATGTTTAACTGATTGCAAGGACGAGTATTTAGAGAAACTTCTGTGGGAATTCAACAAGTTGGCCGCTGTCAGGAGCCGAATTTTAACTGTCAGGTAGCATTATGTTTCCGAGCTCCCCGATAGGAAGTAATGACCGAGCTTGGTGGGCTTATTTCCCGCCAACAAACACGGCGTCGCCGTTGAAATGGCGCGGGGCCGCGCGCGTGCGCTTGGGGGCCACCAGGGGTGCTCCTCGGCATCTCACAAACATAAACCAGCCGCGAGCTTCATTTGAATTTGAAACACTGCGGCTAAGTGATTTAAATGGGAAGATTATCAAAGATTATAGCTGCGATGGAAATGCGATTCCCTGTTTTTCCTCTCCCTATCAAACTGGGAGGATGGAGGGAGGAGGGCAGGCTGAGGGTGTTTTTCTTCTTCTTTTTTTTAAGGAGAGCTAATAAATTATTTAAGATTGTCAGATATGTTTAATATAGTACGTAATGAATCATTAGTATTTTTTATATTAGGGAATTAACATATAGAAAACAAGCTGGTTGGCAACTGCAATGATTTCAACTGTTTTGGGTTTTCGTTTTCAAGATCTTCATTATGAAGTAATAAGAGAGGAATCATTGACTGAAAAATGACTAATCGTGACCCCTTTAGCTTTCACCATTTTTTCCTGACAGTGCTCGATAGACTGAACACTGAAGAGTGCACGAAAAAGAGGGATCACTGAAGGCACCAGAGCGAGCAGCAAGGAAAACTGATTAGTGCCTTACAAAAGAGAGCGGTTATATGTCAGCTGGCATCAAAGGATAAAAAACATAGTTGACGTTGCAATGAAGCCTTGAATATGTTCAGACGAGCTTTCGTCTGCTGAGTGGTGCAAAGTTATACTGGGGCGCCCTCTGCTGTTCACTGCCGGTACTACGTGGTTGATCTCTAATCACCTTGATCGGGTTCAAATATTCAGTTCATTTTCCTTGTACTTACACTTTCTGCTAGTCACCGAGAAGTAAAGAGAGATCTCAGAAGCAGAGGTCAGAGCATCCTTGAGTTGTGGGTATACACTGGAGCTGATATTGGCTCCCATCTTCCACAATTCAGCAAGTTTATGCAGCGCTGAATAATTCATCGGCGAAAAAAGTGAAAGTTTAAGAAGCCGTGATGCGGCATCTGAAAGTTATTTTGCGAAAAGAAGTCATGTCTGCGGGTTGCCCTTCTGGTGTGTAATCGTGTCGTGTTGTTCTGGCCTTTTCTCGATGCAGGTTTTTAGGCTGCCGATTTTCTCTCGGCCCCTCCGCAGCGCTGACCTTCTGAGAGGCAGCTGTGTGGTTAAAGCAGCCCATTTTCAAGGCTCTTGCAGCTCAAATCAAAACTCCATTATAGATTTTACCTCAGGGGGAACCCAGGGCCTTGAGAGGCTCTTCGCAATTTTACCTGTGGAAAAAGCTAAAAGGACGGGTGGTTCTCCAGAGGGGCAGCTGGTGGTGGTGTGGAGCCGGCGAAAGTGCCAGGTGTGTACCCCAGGACTCCGGCCTCATATTCATGTGGCGGACGGCTAGCGGTGTTGAGGGGGGGGGGGGGGGGGGGGTGATCGAAAATGGAGCTTTAGAAACGCTCTGAAACCTCAAGCAACAGGGCCAGCACCTCAGGGAGACAACGCAGAGCACTCTCTGCGGCTCCAGATGCAGCTCCCGTAGCCTACTAAAGGCAGAGATTGAGTGATAGAGCATGTAAAGGAGAAAGAGGAGGAACCAAAGGGGGGCGGGTGACAGGAGGAGACCTCTGAAGAATAAATGTAACAGTTATTAAAGAACAACGGCCCCTCTCTGTAGCGGTCTTTCCTTGAACCATGTGTACTAACAAGCCAGGCGGGGGCCAGAGACACAGCCAGATCCTATCAGGACATCTGTCACTTTGTGATGACAGCCTCCTTTAATAAGTGACAAGGCCTCGATGCCCGTGGGTGCCAAAGGAGGGAGGACGGCCTGACTCGAAGCTGTAACGCGGGCCAATGCGCCTGTCAAAGTCGAGCAACGGATGCCCTTTTTTAAAACAACTTGTCCCAATTACGGCCACTCAGTGCCCGATCGGTGCCCGGGAACGCTCGAGCTGGGCCGTTGCACATCAAAGCTGCCATGATATAATGCCCGCATGAGGTTCATGTGGCAATTAGTGGACCTCATAGAGCTGCGTTTCATCACCAAATGTTTTCAAAATATGTCTTAATTTGAGGACGGGTGGGGTTTCGCACAGGAGTGCATGTGTGTGAATCTGAGAGTGAGAGAGAGCGATAGAGAGTGAGAGAAAGAGAGAGAGAGATGCCCTAAAGAAATCATTAAAGCGTAATTACTGCTCATCATCTGTGCAAGTGCTTACAAAGTGCCAATGCTGGATCTCAGCTCCTCTCCTCTGGGCAACACACATACCCTCACACACAAACACACACCAGTTAGTAGATCTCATGAAAATGCAGGCCATCTCATATTCCATGTAATGCCCTACTAAAACCAGAGCATTTGCAGCACCAGTTTCCAGAAAGGAAACACATAATTTTTTACAAAGGTTGCTTACTCAAAGAAGCGTTTTTACACAGTAACTCTAAAATAGGCCATTCTCTCACTCAGGCAGTGGCAACAGTCAGAATTAGAACTAGGCCTTCAGTTTGGGCCATAAATGTAAAAACCTGGTCAGCAAATGAAAAAAAAAAAAAAACCTAAAATAATGCTAATTACAGATAGACTCCATATTGGACTGTACTAGTATGTTAGTATAGTAAGAATTTTGGGGTTTGTTAGGAGAATTAGTATTTAATTTGAAGCTTGTAACAGACACTTTATCATATGTTTACCTTGTACCAGTTTTACAGTGAAGAGCTCTGCCACAGAGCAGCTGCTGTTTTCTAGTACTAACAACCGACTAAAACTTTCCACAGTCTTGTATGTATCTAGGCCCTCCAGATGGCGTAGAGAGACACTGTTTCTCACAAACCCACTCTTACTTATTGGAAATTAAAACTTGGATGCGCTGTCAGTTCCTCAGTATGTTACTGGCTGAAACATCAGGTTTGTTCACTTAAGGTTTTGCTGCCCTGACTGATCATCAGTAAGCTCCGTTTGGTGCATTCCAGTTTTTTTCATCTAACTTGTGTCTGTCCCAATTCTGGTGGGATAATGACATATAGGATTATAATTTCATGGGAGCAAGGCCGTTGCAGTTTTCAAAGCTTGGCAATACAGTTGCTCACCACCTGGCTGCTTGAGCTTGAAGACATATTGATAATGACCTAACTCTGCCCTCTTTGGCTAAAAGCTTAGCAGACAACAATGTGGACATAACTGTGTAAACTGTGGTGAATTCAGCATGTAGTCTATTAAAGGGAACCTATCATGCTTTTCTGTGTTTTCTTTTTCGTTAGTGTGTTATGTAGCTTCTTGTTCATATAAACAGTCTGCAAAATCACAAAGTACAAACCAGAGGGTTTAAATGCTTATTTACGTCTCATATATGCACAAAAATAAATGCGTCTGTTTTAATAGATGTACTATGACAAAGACAGAAGAAGCAGTGTCATGGATAAAGGTAGTCTGTCAGACTATTAAATATTGCACATGTGGATGAAGAAATTTTCCAGCTGCATTACCAATACAAACAACTGACTTGAAAGCGTCTAAAGGTTTTACCGATGGGAGCTCTCCCTTGGATGTAATTTCTGAGCCAACACTGAAAAAAACCTCCTGATTGGAAGATATCATAAAACAAATATTTTAATTATTTTAAGAGCATAATAACAAATAAAAACATGTTTTTTTATTTCACGGAATTGATCAGGCCTTTCTCTGAAGACCTAGAAGACGAAATAGATTGTTTCCCACTGCTTTCAAGACAAATTTCTGTGGGTTAAAATAGCATCAGAAGATCATAGGCAATTTTGGTCACACGGTTTTTACTGCATACTGCCAAATTAGCATCTGGTACACTGTGATCATGACAAAAAAATTGTACATGGTAGTGATTTTCCTAAACAAGGCCCTGCAAATTCTGACTTTAATCTATCAAATGCCAGAGGCTGAAGTCAGCATGATTTCATCACCCTGGGCTTGCATTTTAAGGCCTGTTGACTGCTGGGAACTTTGATTATTGTTCCAATGAATTCATGAGGCACGATCTTGTCCCGGAACACAGGTGCGCTGTCATTGTAAGCCTTCTGACAAGCATGTGCATTTGACATGGAGCTCCTGTCTCATTAGAGAAAGCTGCAAGAACCACAGAGATGGCAGCCGTCTCAAACAGGACACTGGATATCAGTGGGCAGGCACTGGGTAAGGGGGCATCCTGATGCAAAGGAAATAATGATGTGTTCTCTAAGATGGAGGCAACTTGACTCCCCCGTGTGATGGGATTGCCATAACGGGCCTCTACGAGGCATGATAGGCATCACCCAGAAAGCCTTTAGACAATGAGACATCTCTGACTCAGACACACTAGGTGTGTCTCATTCAAGACTGTTACCAGGTAGGACGCGTCCTTAGCAGCAACAGTCTAAGAAGTAGAGCAAAATAGGACGGGCTGTGCAAAATTTACATAATAGCATGAAATGCGAAATGCATGTTTGATAGGTGGAGCCATGCATAAACACAAACTAGGAAGGAATCTTATGCAGCCCCAGTTCAAGAAAGCATCGTGTATTATTAGCATCTTTAAAGAGGACGTTCTGCATAAAAATAAATAATGTTAAGCAAAATCATTCAGTGTTCTAATGTGAAATGAGAATTCTAAAGAATCTTAAAATGCCCTTACAGAGGTTCTTGCTAGTTTTGGCTTATTTTTTTAATATCCGCTCAAGGCAGAGAGATGAATTTAGGGCATTGTAAGCAAAAATAGTACCCATAGAAATATATATTTTTTCAGATATACAACATTTTGTATAAAACCTCAGAAGACACGTGTTAGTTCACTATTGGATTGTATATTGTAAATGGCTGCATTTGTATTGCAGGCATTGCGACCCCTGATTCCTGTCTGCATGACTGTAAAGAACGCAGAGTGGGTAAATGTTTTGTTTACAAAGCACTTACTTGTCTAACCTCTCTAAATGACATCACAACAATTTAATTATGCAGATAATTTTTTAACATAAATAATATAATTTTAATTTAAAATCTAATTTGCTGGTCGGTTATTATTCATACTAACATGTTTTACTGAATCCCTTTTGGGGAGTTTTGATAAAGACATCATCATGTGGACATCTATATATTACATCTGAAACATCCACTGTTATTTGTAAAAGAAACCACTGTGACTTCAGGGTTTCATTTCAATTGAGCAGAAGTACACATGTTCAGCTGAAGATTGAGACCAACTTCTTAAGCAAGTGAAATCAAGTGTACTCCAACTTGTTTGGAATTAAACCTAAAGCCACACCAGCTTTTTGCAGATGGACACTCCTGTGTTAAGCAGAAAGATGACAATGATGGGTAATAGCAAACACCCTGGCAGACCACAGCGTTGGGTTGTCAAGGAATATTTTAATCATAAAGACTCTGCAGAGTGCATAAGTGTAGAGACAGAAGAACAACAAACCATACTAAAGCTATAGTTTCTTAGGGCCAGAAAGCCAGTCACTTGACCTGGACACTACTGAGCCTCAAGACAAGAAAGCCAGTGTTTGGTGGATATCAGTTAAGTCACAAAAATGACCTGCAGGCAAATACTAGACATGATGACATTTTACTGAAGATGATGTTATTATATCCAATTTTCCCTTGTCTTCTGAAATATAAGATAAGAGTGCTACCCACTGTGCCTACCGTGTCACACCAAAGAAAACTAAGTACAATAGTTACTTTACAGGTTAGGGCAAAAACTTTGCAAATTTGCAATTCATTGTAAAGAAGCTTTGCTCAAAAAACATGAGACAGCCCAACGTAAAAGACAGCCCAAATGACAAACAAAAGTCAAAATGGGATGAAGATATAAAATAAAGATACATGAATTGAATATGTTTTCCCTTCTTAGATATTTCACCAACTAAGAAAGATATAGAAAAGTGGAAAAATTTAGTAACCACAGTAATACAGCTATAAAGTGGCAGACCATTACAGTTACAGAGTCACTAAGTGTTGAGGCAGACAGTGAATGAAAGTCACAAATGCTCTGCTGATGCTCTGAGTTTCAAACCTTCTCTGCATTAATATCAGCACAAAAAACGTGTGCTGGGAGCTTCATGGCATGGGTTTCTGATGGAGTGGTGTAAAGCCTGTCGCCACTGGACTTGAGTCTGGGTTTGGCAAATGTCAGGATAACATTACCTGCCCGAATGCATTGTGTCAACTACAGGATTTGGTTGAGAAAGGATAATGCTGTGGCATTATTTTTTATGGGCTGGCCTCAGACCCTTAGTTCCAGTAAAGGAAAATCCTAACTTTGTGGGAACAGTTTAGGGAAGACCCAGTTCTCTTCCAGCATGACTGTGTCTTGGTGCTCAAAGGTATGTTTGGTGAGTAAGAACATGACTGCAAATTGGGAACCAACTGTAGGTATGATGTGCATGGGTCACAATACTTCCATATAGTGATAGTGTGTGTAGTCCATGTGATGCACTGCCTACATTGTTTATCCCCATTGGTTTTTTTTTTTTTTTTTTGTCGTCGGGACCCCCACATGACTATCAGGAAGATGGCTTATTCTCAGCACTGCAGTTACAATGACATGGTGTAAGTGTAGTGTTAGTGTGTTTTGCACTTGTATGAGTGGACCAGACACAGCAGCACTGCAGGACTGTTTAAAAACCCCAGGGTAACTGCTGGACAGCGAACAGTTTACCAACCAGCAACATCCTGTGATCACTGATGAGGGACTAAAGAATGACCAACACAAACAGCAGCAACGGCTGAGCTATTATCTCTGACTATACATCTACAAGGTGCACCAGCAAGGTTGGCATGTCTAATAAAGCGGACTGTGAGTGGACATAGTGTTTTAAACAGCACAACATACACCAACACGTCAGTATCACTGCAGCGCTGATAATGACCTACCACCCAAATATCTGCTCTGTGGTGGTGGTCGTCATTGAAGAACAGAGAGAAAGGGGGCTAACAAAGCATGCAGAGAAACAGATGGACTACAGTCTGTAAGTGTGAAACTAAAGTAAACATATACTGTAATTGGAGCTGCTAAAATGGACAATGTGCATACACTGTATACACACACACAGATTAGCTATAACATTAAAGCCATTTTGTTTAACAATGTATTCATTTGCAGTTCCAGGAGCCCCTGGTAGTTCAGTTACAGACCAGACATGGGACCAAGCCACTAAGTTGCAAGTAACAAGTAAGTATTGACAATCAAGTCTCGAGTCATGTCTCAAGTCAAGTCCCAAGTCTTAAACTTGAGTCCCTAGTCAAGTCACCAGATGTAACATCATTTCAGTATTTAACACAGTAGTATATTAAACTAACATTAATATAACATTCACATGTTTAAAGTTTGCATTATAACAAAAATAACTTGCATACAAAATTAGATCATTTCAAGCAGTTCTAATCACTAATCACCTCATTACCAGTCCATTACCGAGTTAAAATAGGTGTTGAAGCAGGAAAAACACTAAAATGTGAGGCAGTGGGCCTCGAAGGCCAAGGTTGAGAAACACTGCAGTATATGAAAGTATTAGTAGACATTACACCTACAGGAATTTTAATGGCATCACATTCTATACCCATAAGCATTATATAATATACCCATAATATCTGGTCTTTCAGTTCTAACAGCATGTCTGCAGTAGCTCTGCATGTACTGATCAGTGTTTGGCACTTTTCTGCACTACTTGAACACTTCCTGTCTGAGATGCTGAGCTTCCTAAACGCTTTACAGTGGACGGTGGAACATCTGGGAGGTATGAACAGAGGGAGAGAGCTTCATTCACATTAGCTGTTGTTTATCATTATGTCGCTAAGTTTGCTAGCTTATTAGCCAGCTAGCTAGCTAACTGCTATATGTGAAATATACATTGCAGAGACTTACCTTTCTTTGTGCCCCTCAAAAGTCGAACAAAGTGAAGTAGTTGCAGCTCCATCTGTGATCTCGACTCCACGGGTCCTGCATGCTGCAGTGTTTTTTTTAGTACAGCATAATCTTTGTAGTTGAGTCGTCTCAGCACAAATTCAACACTGGCGCCCCCAAAGGCTGCAGAACGTCACTTGTTGCTAGGTTACGGATAAACTAAGTGGCGCGGCACAGCTGCCTAGCGTGACGGCACCATTTAATACAAAATGATCCAGTTATTTGATTTAGTTTTTTGATTACGTTGATTAGGTTTTATTTATTATGTAAAAATAGGGGGACGAGTTCTTTAAGTCTTAAAGCTCAAGTCCGATTCCAATTCCAAGTCAGTAAAGGTAAAGTCTAAGTCAAGTCACAAGTCATCAGTTTAGTAACTCAAGTTGGACTCTAGTCCTAGTCATGTCACACGGAGTCCACACGTCTGTTACAGACTGTAGTCCAGTTGATTCATTGCATACTTTGTGAGTCCATTGTTCCCTGTTCTTCAGGGGTTATGACCCCCACAGACCAGATATTTGGCTAGAAGACACTGACACACTTTTGTGTTTTGTCTTTTTTAAATACCCTGTCCACTTGCTTGGACATGTCTATCGTAAAGTCAGAGATGATAGCTAATCTGTTGCTGTACATTCTGTCGGTCATTCTCTGCTCCCTGGACTGTTGGCTGGTGGACTTCCCTTAGCCCAGCCGCAAGACACCACGCTGTTTAGGGGGACCCACACTAGGCTCTGTGATCCGGGATTAACCGGGCCCCAGCACGGTACGAGCAAACCAGGCCTAGTGTGAGTACACTCTAAAACTCTAGTAGCATTGCAGTACCTCTTCTGCTCGCACCAGCACAACATACACAAACATCACCACCACATCACTGTTCCTGAAGTGCCAAGTCAGATACACGACCCCAATTTATACCTGCAATGTGGTAGCCTTAAGCTTTGAAGGTTAAAGCTGGGATAAAGTATACAGATGGACTACAGTCTAATTGTAGAACTACAAAGTGCACATATTGTAAAAAAAAAAAACAGAGATTCAGACTTGAATACTGTCGAACAAGGAATAGTACAAATCAAATGGCAGACTAAAGTAGGAGTCTCAAAGTTAGTCAAGTACAATATCATTTTTGTACATAATTTAATTGCAGACATTACCTTACAATAGCCACATAGTGATCCAATCTCAGACACTATAGTTAACATAGAAACCATCTGTATCCCTTAATCACTATGAACTATAACCCTGCCAACACACTGTAAACAAACATTCCATTTAGAGAGGCACCATCACCTCTGAACACAAAAAGTACAAACAAAACCAAGAAAAGCTGTACTAAGAAAACAAACTTACAGCTTTCAAGACCAGCATGCAGGCTCCTTTAGAACATTACATCATAGCATAGGGACAGACAGCAGCACATCTACAGCCAACTTTGGTTTCTTATTTTCAGTCACTATTTTCCACCTCGTCTTCCTCAGGCCTCTCTTGTTCAGATGAATCTGAACTTGTGTCTTCTTTGATATCATTTACAAACGGGTCTTCTCCCTACAAGTGATGAAAAACAGACACTTAGAAACCATGGGTTCAGAGAGTTCAGTTACCAATTTAAACTCTAATGAATTAAGCACATTTACCTTTATATATTTCTCATAGCAAACCCTAACCCTGTCGTTATTTATGATCGCTTTGGCAGTAAGAACACTCTCCCTTTTCAGCTGCTCCTTGTACACCTTCGGAGGAGACACAAACTAACTCATCTAACAGATTCCATCAAGCTTTTTTAAAAATCAGCCATTTTTATAGAACAGTGAACAGGGTCTATACCACTTTGCTTTTTAAGTGTACAGGAGAACTTAGATGCTGCTGTACAGAAGTGAAGAACGCAGGAATGTGTGTCTCACAGGCCATACAGTGCACCACCTCAACCTTCCTCATGTAGTCATCCTCTGTCACTCCTGTCAAAAAACAGGCAATGAAATTAAATCAGTAAACACAAGGAGACATGTCCAAACTCCATCTGTATTCAGCCCTGAAGAAAGCTCAATATATCCATTCTGGTCATGCCTGCATGTTATGCAAAGTTCTTTAATACTAAATCTAGTGCAGCTAATAAGTAACTGGAGTAGTTATTTGGTGGCTTGGGTATACATATATTCTAGTACATTGGCTGCAAAGCAAGGCAAATACTGACACCACCACCACCACACAGCCCCTGCACCCCCACATGCTGAATATATTTGAAGTCAGTCAGTCAGTCAGTCAGTCAACCAACCAACTTCTACCCTACTGACGGCATTTTACTTAAGACAAAACCAAAGGCAAAGAAACCTGGTGATTGGGTGGATACCGTGAGAAATTAACAGCGATGAAAAGAAATCGTACCTGCCATAACTTTTTGGTTGGTTTTCTGGTCAGAGAAGGTGCGCAACTTGCATAAAGCAGACACTGTTTTACGAAACTTGTGCACCATACAGTCCTTAAATACAATAGCAGGGGACATTATGACTTCACACCAATGATCATGATTTAAAAAATAAATAATTTAAATAAAACCACTTTAAAGCGACTTACATGGAGAAAGCTGATGACCTGGTCATCAAACTTTGCTTGCCGTCGAATGTAGTCAAGAGTTTCACGGTGATATGTGCCTCTGAAGTGCTTCTTGATGTCTTGGTCTTCAAATGTGCGAAATTTACAAAATGCACATGTAAAAGCCAGTCTAACAAGAAAGACAGAATAATGGCCCACTATAAACAGAGGGAGACACTGTACAAATTCTAATGCTAAACTACACTGCCAATGTATAGTTTCTCCTCTGGCACCTTGTGTCTGAGGTCATAGAAAAAGTTTATAATCTCCTCAGTCTCATGGTAAGACCATAAAAAGATGAAGCCATTACGTTTAACTCATCTAACATTGGTTATTTAGAAGACACTTGTCAAGAGCAACTTTATTAGCCTACAGGGTCAGACCCCAGGAGCAGCTTTGATTTGCTCTCAAGGGGCTCAAAGGCCATATTTAGACTTGAGGCATTGATTTGTTTCTCAAATCAGATCTTTTGAGATTACTGGCTACACTGTTCTTTCCAAGTGGAAGGTTTAACTTGTGTGTTCAGACATCAGCAACCTACCTACGTGTTACTGTGATATAGGTACCAGTAACTATGAAGTGAATACCAGCGCCTCTGTCTCTCTGGATTTGACATAGTTCTTTGTCTTATTGTAGGCTTCCCAAAAATCACTTAGAAATTAGATTTGAGCAGCCAGAGTATCCAGACTGTGAGGCATCAGGCAAAGTCTGATAGAAATCTTATTTCAAAACACAGTTGTGGTCTGGATCTGATTTGTAAAAATGGATTTCAGGTGTTTTTTTCTCACCATGCTGTCAAATCAATCTGGATACACCAAAAAACAGATTTGGGTTGGCAGTCTGAACAAAATGCTAAAATAAGCTTTTACTAACTAGCAAACACAGAAACCATTCCACAACTGAAAGTGTCCTGTTGAGATCCATGCAACATTACCTGTGTTTGTCCCCATACTTCTCACGATTCTTCTCTCGCCTCCGTCTTCGCTTCTCTCTGACTCTAACCTTCTTGTCCTTTACTGAGGAAAAAACAACGTGGGGGGGCTTAACTTTTCTAAAAGAAGGTCACACCATCCATGACATCATACTAAATCTACCATTTCATTAGCCGCAACACTTAACACTTGGAGGTGTACAAAAATTAAGTGCATTGTTTAAAGAGGAAAAACTTAAAGGTGGCAGCATCCCAGAAAGCTTTTACTCAACATCAACTGCTACTCTAAACATAATTAGAACCCAGCAGTAAGTACATACCACATTCCGTGCTCAGTTCCATCCCATCAGAAAACATCTGGAAGTGCTTCTAAAGAAACAGGGAATAATGTTTTGTCTTTTTGTAACTAAACAATAAAATGTGTAAAAACAGACATTTGCAGTCATTCTCTCTCACCTGTGTGAAATTCAGTGCTGGGAATGACAAAAAACATTTTAATTAAAACAAACTATAATAAAAATAACCCATACTCCAAAATTTAAAAGACATAGCGCTAAAATAGAGAGAATCAATGCACATTTGTTCCTTGCAGACACACCTGCACCAATTCCCATTTTAGGTGTTGTTCGGACAATCCTCGGCTTCTTCACAAACTTGCTTGAATACACTGGAGCCATCATCTTTCGCTTGGTCCCACAGAACACTGGTACTATGTTGGAGTGGACATTCTGTACGCTGACAGCACCTCTCAGCCCACAAAACTGATACAGATTAAAAAAAAAAAAAGTTTTTTTCTAATTGTCTTCGCACATGCTGTAAATTAAGTGTCTCAATCTGCTTGTTCGGCTGTGACGTCTCGACCTTCACATCCAGATCCTAGCATATCTGAGGCTCTTGCTGTTTGGATAGATCCAAATCCTGAATAAATACTCAATCATTCCAGCGCTTTCCTTTTGATGAGGAAAAAAGAGGAATTGGCTCCAGTTGATAAAGGTGAGTTACAATTCTTAAGATAATAAAGAAAAACAAAGCTAGACAGCTAACAGTAGCACCCAGTGGGAAAAGTGAAAATGCCTGTTTGTGGAAAAACATAAGCCTTGACAGACTGTAGGTTTTATAGATTGTTTCTTGCTAGGAAGCCACATCTTCAAGTTTTAGTTGTCATACTCATCAGTCAGACAAGGGCTGACTAAGACAGCTAGCTATGGTGGAGATAGCTAGCCAAGACCACCCATCTCTGCACAACAAATGGCTAACAACTCTAACATGTGTTCATAGCAAGAAACACACTATAACCCAGTCTACACCAAAGAGATCCGCAAAAGGCCAGTTTGGCTTTTCCCAGAGGGTGCTAATGTTAACCACAGTATCTACCTGAAAATGGAGCTCAGTGATACCAATATCAGCCTTTCCTTATTCATTCAAGAATTGCTAATTTTCTCTTTAACTGCTGTCACTTTCTCATAAGGAAAGTGGTAGAATGGCAACTGAGTATTTTTTTAACCCCCCATTGACTGATTCAAACAACAAGTAAACCATTATGTAAAAGACGAGGGCCTCAGCCGGATCCGTAGAGGCCTGGATATCATAAGTGGGATAGAGTGGAAAGAATGTAACCCTTTTTAATCCACAATGGTGGGCTATCACATCAGACTTAATCAGATAGCAATTTCCTTTATACTTACACCTCTGCTTTTAGCTCTGCATTCCACTGTATCTCCTCCTCTTGCTTCACTTAGAGGTTTAATATACACAGACATAGCTCTGCCACGAGAGCCAATAGGTGCAGGCCTTATGTATGTGGTAGAAAAGGACGTTGAAGGGGCAGAGGGGTCATCAAAGGAGGAATATTGATTTCTTATGCCACTATCTGATAGCGGTGACCTGGACCTTCCAGAAGGCTTTCCAAAAGGCATGCGCAGCATGTCATCATATCTGCCATTTGTGTGTTCCTCATGTGGGGTCACACCATCAAAAGATTCATAAGCACTGTATCTGGAAGACAAGATTGCAATGGACAGTCTTCAAATTGCATTCTTACCAGAACTCAATCACAAAAAACCAAGCCCATCTCACCCGTTAGAGCTGCCCGATTCAAAGGTATCTGAAGATGTGGATGGAAACAGCTTAAATTCTTGCCAACTGCAGTACGTCTCTAACACAAAGACAAGACATATGGACAACTGGCCAGCGCAGGTGACTACAATAGTTAGTGTGTGGAACAGGTAGGGTTGTGGACAGAGGAAGATAAAGGTTTTTACCTGCATTCTCAGATGCTGACATTAATGACTGATCTCCATCTGCAAACCTTAAAAAGATATTGACTACAATCACTGAATATTCAGACTAAAGCAACCTCATGAAAATGCCACAAATCAGCCATTATCTCCCAAGCCACCCTTAAAACATGAAGGGAAAAAAATAACGTACTCCTCAAAAAGACCACACGGTCTTGGAGCATATTCAGAGAACCTTCCTCTTGAATCTCCAGAAGTCATCATCTTAAAACCTCAGGCTGAAAGAGAGTAACTGCCTGGCTGGGGTGATTCCAGCTAGCACCCTCAATAAATACGGTTTCTTCCCCAGCAGCCTGCAGGCTAAGAGGGTTCAGAAGTCACAGTTAACTTATAACTGATCAGATGACGTTAATGAAACTAGCAAACACAACAAAAACGAAGGATCAGGAATCGCTAAACGCTAAAAGATGAAGGCCGCGGTCAGTGCGTCTTCCAATAGGGAGAACTGAAAGAAGCGGACAGCGTCCCTTTCAGTTCATTTCAGTTCACAGCTGCCACAGTAGCTCTCTTCTGATTAGTTGAGTGAAATCAGGTGTGAGAGACACACAGAGAACCGGAGGCCATGATTGACCCTCGATCGCGTCCCAGCAAAGAAACAACGTTGTCTAAAGCTGGTGCAATTTACGTTGTCTCAACAAAGTTGCCACAACGTCACTACTAGGAAACGTTATTTATGGTATTATGCCTGTTAACAACTTCGCGTCCTATGTAGTAATAATGGAACGCATAAAGATTGTGACACCCTAGAACGTATTGACAACGTAACCACTACGTTCTCACAACGTTGTCATAAACGTCACATCTTTCTGAGGAATTACGAAGTGGGCACCAAAACAATAAGCTGTCACAACGTAACTGTTTTCAGAGGTGACGTTTATAACGAACAACAAAGGTTTGAGGACGAGAAGGAGGAGTAGAAGAAAAAAATCAGTAAATATGTGGAACTTAAGCGTCTTATAAAAAAATATTTAGGATTCAAAATTAACGCTGTCACCACGGTCACACAAATGGGGGAGGTGTTTCCAGCAAACACAACGTTGTCACAGGTCGTCTGCTTTTTTACAACGTTGCTACAAAATTGTCAAAAGGTGGTGCTTTATACGTGGTCTAAATATGGTTGTCACAATGTCACTTCTAAACACGAATAAATATGTTTTATGGTATTATATAACTATCTGCTGGCTATGGAGGATGAAAAATTACCTAAGTGTAAATAAATAAATGTACAAACGAATAATTTAATAGATAATAGAAACAACTGCATTTTTGTTATGAAAAAGGATTTAATTCAATTAATATTATGAATCAATTTCTATATTTCTATGCATCATCTCTTATTTGGGCTGTTTCTGTATTTCTACATTTATTTATTCATATTTTTTCTTTGATTCCTTTATCCCCACATTTATTTTTGTGTGTTTCTGTGTCTCTATGGTAATGAGGTAGGCGGTCCTATCCTCACTCTAAAGCAGGATTGGTTAACGAGCTCCGGTCGTTCCGGCACAACACCGGGTCTGTTACTATTGCCTTAACCTTCAGCAGGTACGTTCGTTGTTACTTATTGTAATTTTTAAGAGCCACTGCAAACGATTTAAGATAATCAGTCCAAAATCAAAGTGTTATCAACTTAATGTACTCATGGTATGATAATGGAGTGATATAACAGTAGTAATTTGGAATTCCTATTGTAATATCACCTGTTCCTAATACCATGAGTACATGAGAGAGTGTTCGTGAGGAATATGGTGGTCTATGATAATTTGCCAAATAATAACAAATAATATTTGTTTTATTGGACTTCAAATTGTGGCCTGTTTAATAAGAAAATGTCTTAATTTCTAACGTGTTTGACTGCTCCACATATGGGTTTTAACATGTGTTTTATTTCTGGTTTACGCGTGTGTGTGTTAAACTTAGTTAAGTGATGTTTATTAGGCTGTAAGACGTGTAGCTAGCTAGGTTATATAAATTTAGCTATTTAGCATGTAAAGTCGGTGGAGGTGTGCTTCGGGAAATTTGATTATGTAAGATCTGATTCCTGCTCTCTTCTGCTACGGTAAGAAAGCAAGATGTTTAATAGTTTAATGGAATGTGTATCATACAATATATGGCTGTCCTTTACCGAGGAAAAAGTCAAAATAACACTGTCAACCTGTTAACTGTCAGCTTATATAGCTAGATTGTATCTCTTGCTGCTCTGCTAGGGTGGCGCGTCGTTTGGCTCGTTCCTTGCGGCTCACAGCTACTGCTTTCCTTGAACCCTGAGTCGGACGGTATGTACATCCCAGCCGGTAAGAGGAAAAGTTAAAAACGGAGGGAACAGCCTCGGACTTCAGCTTGTTTGTGCAGCGGACTACTAATACTCCAGACTCAAAAACCCTCTCGTCCACGTAGTCCTCGTCTAAAAAGTGCTTGCTACATACCCTAGCATTGCGGCTAAGCGGAGGATTCTCGCGCTTCAGCGCCGCAAGCCAACGCCGAAGAACCGCTGTCCGCTTAAGAGGCAAAGTATGTAAGTGAACAATCTTTCTCTCATTATTCACCCTCTTAAATTCATTGTTGCACCCAGGGGCAATACAAAAGTGGCCCCCTATGCATCGATTTTTGGTTTGACTTTTATTATCCATTAAGAAACTAATGTACGCTAGTAGTTAATATGAACTAGGTGTTCCTGAACCAACCTCGAGACGTCACACCCAGCACTAGGAAAATATGGCGCTACACTTGTTTGGAAAATGACATTTAGATTGCTTGTTATGTTAATTCAGTTTCACTGACAAGTGTTCAACCTATAAGATTTGTTAGAGTCTAGAGAAAATACATCTTGTGAATTATACCAAACACGTTCAGTGTTTCATGTCCACTTTAAAAACAGCACTATGTAACACAGTGCTGATTTAAACCAATGGGCGTCAACAACTTGGAGCATGTTGCTAGCTGTGCAGCTATCTACGCTTCAGAACGTACCTTTACCTTACAGTTAAGGTTAGGGTTAATGTTAGGTTTAAGAGGTTAGAGTTAAAAGGTTAAGGCAAAGGTTTGGGTTAAAGACCAATACAGAGGTGCTGGAATCATTGGAGGAATATGCTGGACAAACCTCCAGCACCCCTCTGGGTGAATAGAAGAAACTTATAAACATCATTATAGTTCTAAATTAACAGGATAAGTGCTGATATTATTCATATATGAATATTAAAGCAGGAGAACAGCAGAGCAAAACTCCCATCATAAGTGAGCTCCTGGAGATCCTGCTGAGGGACGTTGCTGGAGGAGCAGTGGTGGACCAGCCTCTGGGTGAGTAAAAGAATTAAACATTGGTTATTGTGATAATGAACCAGCTAGATCGCTGTTGATATTTATTAATATTCAAACAGAAAACCAGATGCTGACGACTGAGCAAATTGAAGATGCCATGATAGAAACGCTGCTGGATGAGACATCTAACAGCAACACATCTCTGAGTGAGCAGCACAAATTTTTGTGTTAACTCTGAATTGTACAACATTACCAGAACAAACTGGCTGGTATTGGTCAACTCCAGCAAACAGTCCTGTTGATGTAATAAATGAATAAGTTGATGATGGCCACCCAAACTAGTTAAGATGTGGTGATGTTATAATTTTCTGACTTGATGATGGGCAATCAGAACTGACCAAACGTTACTGAACATCTGCTGATCTTCTTAAAATCTGAATCAGGAGCTCAGGAGATGGAGAAGGTGGAGGACACAGGAGCTGAGATGATCTGTGCAAATATATCAAGTATGGACGACTGACAGTGTTTATTAATATGAAAGACGAGCACCAGATGATGACAATAGTGAAGGTGATCTCGGCTGCTGAGTCATTCAGATACCTCAAAAACAACTTGGAGGCATCTGAGCTGGATGAGCTAGAGTAAAAGAAGGACTCACAACAAAATCTACATTCAGGCAAAACCCGAAATATTAATATCTTTATATCTCAATATTACTGAATATATTCTAAATAAATTAGTCAACAACACTGTGGCCGTCAAAGAAATCACCTGCGAGTTTGTGTACATCCTGCTACAAAGACTTGTCATCACCTGACCAGCGTAAAAGTAAGTTAAGCAAATGCACACCAAATATTACAGATAATACTAAAGACATGGTATCAGACCAATACCAGCAGAAGGAGCTGCTTTTAGATGATCATCCTAAAAGCTTTAATTAAATAAAGTGACTTTTTAAGCTCCATAGCCAACATGTCCATGTGGGCCCCATATGGTTTTATCTGGCCTATATAGGTTTTATATGGGCTTGTAGTGGCTTTATGATTGGTGATACATGGACCCCAATTGGGTTATAACCTTTGTTATACCCAACCTTTGTTATACCCATACCATACCTCTGTTACCCAGGTATGGGACTGGTGTGGGCCCTTGTTGGGTTATCATTGTAGGCCCCAGGTGGGTAACCATGGTGGGCATCAGGTGGGTCGCCACTGTGGTTCCCAGGTGGTGCCCAAAGGGGAACCTGTCGGCAGCCCATTTTATGTGGGACCCACGTGGACATGCTGGCTGGGTTAGTAGAATTAAAAGAAAAATTATCAGGTCTGCTGATACTCAGTGCTTCAATATCAGTATCACCATCTTTACCAGGTTCTGTGATAATGTAGTGGTTGGACAACTGCTAATATTAATTTCTATTAAATCAGTTAACAAGGTGCTGACGGTGAGTTTCTGCATATGCAGATGTTGAAATGCTGTTGAAGAAACATCTAAACAGCATTAGAGGACTCAACGGCACAACTAGGCTGGTGTTGGTTAATTATGGTCAGTTAACATTGACCACTCAACTCAGTCAGGCACGAGTTGGTGATGTGACTTGATAATCAGAACCCACCATAATATGACTGAATTGCTGCTGATCCTTTCAGAAACTAAGGTACAGCCAGGGATGAAGGTGGACACAGAGGCTTAGAGCCTTTATAACATCATGTCCCCTCACCTGGACATGACCTATAAACACATTGGTAAGTACCAGAAATAGTCAGTGCAAATACATAAAGAATGAAAATGATGCAGCTAGAAAACTGATGGTGTGGATCAATGGAAATCCAGTGGATGAGATGCTGACGGGATTGTTGGTGCAATTGGCTGCTGATGCCCTGCGATTCCTTTAGAATCTGGAAAGACTAAACTCTATGATGCAACCTCCAGGTAAATCATAATAATAACATTCAGGTAAAAGTAGGAGTAATGTTTAATATTAACGTGAATGTGTCTTAATTAATTCTCTCAAAATGAACTAAAGTGAGCATCATTGAGTCCAAGACCGCCGTCATCGCAGAGTCTTTGGAGATTCCCCTGGAGGAACTCGTCACTGAGAGGGACCAGCATCTGAGTGAGTAAAGAAAATGATGACCCGAAACTGAAGATGGTGTCTTTGTGGTAACAGACTTATATCAGCAGAAAGTGCTGATCATCTTCAGATGATCATCTTAAGGGCCTTAATTAAAAACAGTGCATGTAGTAACATCAGATCAGCTGATACTCAGGTCTTCAATATAACCGTCTTTCACCGTCATTACTATTACATTCTAAGACGATGACACAACTGCTAACATTTATTTCTACTACATCAGTAAATGACATTCTTAATTACCAGGACATTGTAGAGCTGCTGCAGTCACAGCTGGATGACGCTAGAAGATCTTACAGTGAATTTCTGAGTGAGTTAAAGAAACTAGTAGCTTAATTATCATCATAATAACTGTGAAGGCTAAAAAACTGCTAATGTTTAATCAGGATTTATTAAGTTATTTTACGGGGTCATTTTACGATGTGACACTGAGACCAATTTGTACGTAAGCAACACAAACACGATAGTCAAATCCAACCACAGTGATGGATTTGGACAGCTGTTGATGTTTCTTCATGTTACAGCAGGAGACGTGAAACAGAAGGTGGAAGACGCTGGAGGTCTAGCTGAATCCACTGAAGATCATGTGGACCTGAAATAGACGCATACAAATACGCAGCCTCAGGGTGAGTAAAGAAAACCAGTTTCAGAAAAGTTACCAGCTACAAAACATCAAATTCCGTAATCAGTCCCCACATTTCTAAAAAAGATTCACACTCTCGCTTTATAGTAAGTGTGTGTAATAACTGTGTAGTTACACATGAACGACATATGCAAAACTTATGTAACTACTAGTGGTGTAGCCACTGTTACACAAGGATTACAGCAATACAGCTTATGTAATTACACATGAATATCAATTAGTTCTTGCCTCATGTAATTACATAACAGTATCTTGATAGTTTCCATTGTGTATTTACACTTTGATAATACCATGAGTGTAATTGCATTTGTAGTTCACAGAGACACAGTGACCCAAGACTGTCCTGAAGTAGAGCCTCCTCCTTCACGGACAGAGAGCCACCACAGACCCAGATCACGTTCCAGAGTAAAGGCCACTGATCAGTGGACATAGCGGCACCAAGGACCAAGAAATCATCTGAGTGCAGTCTACTGATCAGTGGACAAAGAGACATGGAGGACCAAGAGACTAGTCCAGAGAAGAGTCCACAGCTCGTTATTCTTTATTAGTGTAATACAGTGTTCAGGCATTTTACTGAACTGTCCGTTGAGAGTCCACAGGCTTTATTATTGTTCCTGTTTCTCTGATAATTAAAGACTTTCATGTTTATATGCCATCACACGAACAGATCTTTGTAGGAATCAGCTGAACACTAATGTAGTCAATGCTGAACACTGCTGTCTGTACTAGACTGGTAAAGCTTTCTGCTACAGAACAATGCGTTCTAGCTAACCAGGTGAGTGTGAAGTACAAACTCAGAAACACCAAAAATACCTCCAAGTAGCTCCAAGTACCTCCAAACAAGAACAGACAGATTTGTCCCACCCAAAAATTAAACCACAGAAAAGCAGAAACTGTTTAAAAACACTTTATATTAAAAGCGCATTTTGGCAGCCTACGCAATTCATGCGCTGTGTTTGTTGTTAGCAACGGGCTTTGGTTGTTAGGTGGTCTTTCACGTTGTTAAGGCTTGTGTTGAGACGTCTGTTCAGAAATATCTTGCAGTCGGCAGCTTCACTGAGCCAGCTCTCGCCTGGTTGGAGCGTCAGGTAGCTCGTGCCAGCTTTAAATGCAAAGTTAGTGATGAAAGCAATGAAAAGCAAAATTTACTGCAATAAAAATGGCTTTAGTATAACGTGTTGTTATGGTAACAGACTAAAAGGGTTTAGGATAGCTAAAGTTTATATTAACTTTTGTCAGAAAGTACTCTGAAACATAAAGTTACCTTACTCTGGCCACATCCCAAACTGCAGGCTGCTACTACATTAAGTAATAAAATTTATTAATTCATTAATTAAGGAAGGACACCATCGTTAGAAGTGCTTTCAGTAGTGCAGTATGTAATGTTCCAGAGGGTGCTGTTTGGGACACAGCCTTACTGTCTAACACAAATGTTAGTCTTGTCTAGTCAGGAAACCTTAACATACATTGTTTTGTTATTTCATGTTAGCATTATGCCACCAAAGATAGTAATGATTGTTTTGGTTATATGTGTATATAATCCAGACATTGCATGTATAATTTTAATGTTTTCTGCAGTACCATGTAATGTGGAGTATCTTGTTTAGTTCGTAAAGTGACCTTTAACCAGATTCATCTAATAATAAACAGAAGTACAGCTAATGTATTTAATGTATTTAATTTCAATTTACTGTAATTCCACAAATGGTGTTCTACGTCACTGTACGTACAGTGATTTACTACCGTACCTACAGTGGAATCAGCTTACAGGTAATATTTTAGGGGGTGGGCTCTGATTCATGTTAGCAATGTCAAACCCGCTCCTGCGCCCTTGCTTGTGACAACATTGTGGGCACCAAAGCAGTACGTAGTCGCAACATCACAATATAACTGTTTGCAGGGTTTCGAGTGAGCATCACCTCCTCACTAGCAGAGCAAAGTGTTTCTCAATACCAAGAATACGACGAACGTTTTTAATATTTAAATCTGAAGTTAATTCACTCTAGACACAGACGTTATTGTGACAACCTGTTCTGGTGACCACAACGTAATTCCTCAGAAAGTTATATTATCTGATCTTATCTGACAATGTTGTGGTAACGTTGTCAGTATATTGTCAAAACCTCCTTCACAATATCCTTCATACGTTCAAGTATATCGGCACGGGACTCAGCTTTGTTGAAATGCCAGTGAGGCTGTGTTGTATTCTGAAAAAAAAAACTATATATATATATATATATATATATATATATATATATATATATATATATATATATATATATATATATATATATATATATAAACCCAAACCAAAATTCGTCGAGGGTTTATATGGAGTTTTGTTTTTGTTGTAAAATATACAGTTCTAGTTGGTTTTGACACTATTTCACCACAAGATGGCGCACAAGAATTATGTTAGAAGGACTAAAGCTGTGACGCTGTAAATGCAAAGGAGGTCTAATGGCTGCCCCATACAAAAAGGACAACAGTCAGTTATTAACTTCAGGAAAAGAAACTACACTTTATTTCTTAAATAGGGTACTTAGTACTTAATTAAATACTTATTACCTCAAGAGTTAAGGTACAATTATCTGTAAATAATTTGCAGTTATCTGTAAATATATTATTCAGAGTTTTGACTTTTATTATTTACAATATTTTATTGTTTTATACTGTACTGTTAATTTATCTATTTTTTGTTGTACCACTGTTGTACCACTGTGGGACAAATAAAAGATTATCCTATATTATCTTACCTCAAGATTGTTGGTGAAAGAATAAAAAAAAATCATTAAATGTCTGGGGTGTCCAGAAGAAATATGGAACTAAATTTTGTGTGTGTTTGCTACCCTTCCTCTTGCCCATGAAGACTGATAATGAATGTAAGCTAACTGTAATCAAAATTAATTAATTAATTTTTTTTTTATATGTCCCAACAAAAACGGATAGGAACACTGACAGATCCTAACATAACATAAAACTAGTGGAATATATTTATATATTTTTACATTAGTATATTTTTGAGGAGTGGACATTTTTGAGCATATCTGAATATTGAAGGGGGCGTGTCCATTAGCAAGAAGTGTCTTCTAAGTGAGCAGTTTCTGTCATTTCTAAGTGGGGGGCTGCAGGAGTTGGGGGTGGGGGTGTATTTTGTTGCTTAATATCGGCCCAAAACTGAAGGCAGCTGTCTCTATGCCTGGCTGCTTGCACTGTCTCATAAGTCCTTAGAAGGCAGTGTCATCCTTCTAGGACACACTTCTATTTTTTCTTAACCACAGTGGCACTGACACAGAGTATTACGAGATATGTAAGGCAATTGAGGATACATTTAAGCTGCCAGCTAAAAAAACAAATACTATGATGTAATCAGAAGAAGTATTTGAGGTGGACAAAGTGACAAAATTCACTTCACACCAGAGAGTGGGAAATCAAGATTTCTTTATTTTAAATGACTGGATAAGATGAAATTTTAAGTCAGAACAGTTCAGTTCAGTGGTGGTGGTGATGGGAACCAATCATCTGAAGAATTTAGTAAACCAGCTACCTCGCTGAATTCAAGAAAAGAAATGTGACAGATACACATATTGTTGCTGGAGCTTAACTGGTGGGTTTGGACAGTAAAACGGCTGTATTTGTGATGTATACCCCTTGACTCTGTAGTTCTAATCACCACCACTGTGATAAAGTTAGCAGGTTTCTCTAGACCATTCAGAGTCTTTCAGAATAGTGGGATTAACAGTAGTAGACACGTGTAGAATCAGGATCCCTCGTTCTCAGTCCAATATGGAAAATGTTGGATTTCCAGTGCTTATACTGTTGTTATGGCAGCAGCTTTGCTGACCGGCTCTGTCAAAAAAACTGAAGCCACATGTTTCTGACCACTGCTTTTACTGACCACTGATTATTGATTACACTGAGTACCGATTATGATTTTTTAATGCAGTCAACTGTGGTCTGCCCATCTTTCTTGAATGTCTTTTTCTTGTGGATTTGTCTGAGATTAACACGTCACTGAAGACACAAACTCAGGTCCATATGCTTTTAGGCCCATATGCCATCAACGGCAAAACCTTTCAGCATTTGTTTTTTTCCCCCCTGAGGAACTTTCATCTTTTTATAACCAAAACAGCTCTTGGGAAACTTGTAGCTACACTGACGTGGTACTGGTGTGAGTGTATCAGACACAGCAGTGCTGCAGTGTGTTTTTAAACACTGTGTCCACTCACTGCCCACTCTATTAAACACTCCTACCTTGTTGATGTAAAGTCAGAGATGATAGTTCACCCATTGCTGCAGTTTGTGTTGATCATCTTGTAGTCGTTCATCAGTGTTCACAGGG
Organism: Megaleporinus macrocephalus; assembly: GCA_021613375.1. Taxonomy (NCBI): domain Eukaryota; kingdom Metazoa; phylum Chordata; class Actinopteri; order Characiformes; family Anostomidae; genus Megaleporinus; species Megaleporinus macrocephalus. The sequence continues at coordinate 30,087,032 of CM038704.1, read as the reverse complement.
CACCGCCCACAGGATGTTGTTGGCTGGATAGTTTCGGGTGGTGGACTAGTCTCAGTCTAGCAGCGACACTGTGGTGTTTAAAAAGTCAGATTCACTTATATCACAAAACACTACTACACCACCACCATGTCAGTGTCACGGCTGAGATGTGTCACAATGCTGAGAATGATCTTCTGTGTTGCTCCTGACCATTAAAGAAGTAAAACAGGGGCTAATTAAACTGATATGAACAACAGTCTATAATTGTACAACTACAAAGTTCTCCTAAGTTCTCTAATGTGCAGCTGATAAAATAAACAATGAAGGTGTTCCCACTCAAGAGCTTGGTGAATATGTAAGTCTATGTGTTTATATGGCAAATCCAGTCATATATTTCCTATTAATATTTAATTTTAAGATAAATATATGCCATTACTGGTTACATTACATTGTTTTTTTTTTGAGTAATTACTCAAAGTCTGGAGCAATCTATACTAATGTTAGTATTATGTCTAAGCATGACTAAGTGGTAAAGCTGCATTAAAATAATTGCAGTCACAAATATCAGCTATTTTAAAATGTATACATATTGGCTCATGGGGGTCCTAGGCAGCTGCCTACCTTTGCCTAGTACAAAGTCCACCCCTTACCACAATCTGATGTAATGCCAATTAGTTACTCATTTCACTATGATAGATTTTTTTTTTAAATCTCCAAGTAGAGCCAAGTAGAGAATTCATTCTTGGAAATGAAAACAGGGCCTTCTACACAACAGGATTTGATTGCTTAATTCAGCATCAAGAGTATTAGTGAGGTCAGCGACTGATGTTGAACGATCAGTTCTGGATCACAAGCATCACTCCAAACCATCCCAAAGGTCTTCTAATGATAAAGAAGCATAACAGGTTAATTTTGAAACTCTACACTACATAAATAACAATAAGATATACCCTCTTTTAGGAATGTGCAGTTTTATTAGACCAAAAACAGTGAAACTACAGGAACAGTTTCTAAAAAAAAAAAAGTCTGACTGGATTTGGGCAACTATTTATGAAAATATCAATTTTGAGACAGTTTTGCATAATTGTCATAATTGTTCAAGTGCATTTATATAAAAACTTAAGATTGTTCTCTGATCACCATGGATTCACAGTTGTGATAACGTCAGTGTTTTCACATGGAAAAATCTAAGCCATTGCAGTTCTCCTGAAACACATCATGATGGCATACGAATACAAACTGGCCTTTACAATGCATAGAGAGGAGCTGAATGATTAGTCACATGCAATTTAGAGTAATAAGTTGTGATACAAAGTGGTACTCCAACAGCTGACAATCAGTTTGGAGGTCTTCCCCTGACTGTATATCCTTTGTTGGAGGTGGCTAGTTTTGCACAGTGCTGGGCAAATATTGTCTATACAGGTGTACCACGATATTGACATAACAGGCTATTTATGTCTTTTTTCTGCACCTGTTTATGCTTACATTTTACACAATTAGGTTTCTGGTATTAAACGGCAAGAACACTGTTCTTTATTTGAGTTAGTAAACAGTAAATCCATGCAGGAGCCTATAGATAGAAGCATAAATAGATTCAGGAAATACGTTGAGAGCCCCTTAAAAAGTAAATATACCTGGTAATTACCACTTTTTTAGTTCTTTTGTTATTTAGTAATAATCTCACACCTGTTGTGAAAGTGGCATGACTCCTGAAATTAGTAAATTATGTACTACTAGCTTGAAGCAGAATGTACTGTTCAGGAACAAGCTGATCAAATAAAAACAGAAAACAGAAAAATCACTTAAAATTTGTGAAAAAAGCCTTGAGTCAGTAATAAGGGGAAATAAGGAATATATATTTTCTAGTTTTAGTGCCATAACACTTAAAAATAGCCTTAATCTTGTTAGATCTTCCCTCAAAATCTGACTGCATAGGACCCCTATGCATTGGAATCTCCTCATGTAGTGTTCCTAAAACACCTGTGGTTTTTTTCAGCAGATTTTCAGATTTTATAAATATCTACTGACTAACATTTTGACTGTAGAAGAATAAATAACAGGACAATAAAATGTTTTGAAAGCTTTAGGGTTTTCAAAGCAGCAAAGACCTTAGAACTTGGTGTTATACACAAATAACTCTTGAATCAGGTTAACAAGCATCAGTTCCCTGGTTTGTGAATTGAGGTCCATGAATCAATACAATCGGTAACTGCACCACAATGTGGGTTGTACTGTGCGGACACCAGCTAGCTAAAATACAAAACGTGAATACAAAGAAATGACAGACTACTGAGGGGTGCCCAAGTCTGTACAGCATGTTACTGAGAAACAAGAAAACATAAAAATGTTAGCACTGTATCAGGAAAACCACAGTACCTACTGGAATATAACAAAAAAAGTGTAAGAACAAAAACAGCTGTGTATGGAAATATTGGAAACTGTACTTCCAAATTCCCTGGCTTCTTACACGTTTTTTTTTTTTTTAATAACCAACATAAGTACAGTCAGTCAATCAAATATTTTGTACTGGCCTTCGTGTTCAGCTGACGGCAGAATCAACTCTCAGCAAATATTCTTGTTAATTGTAACGGAAACCTCTTAGTACTGAGCTAAACTTTTACCAGCTGAGTGGAAAGCTTTGCGCCCTCTTGTGTAGTCCCATTCCAAATTAATTACAAGATCTTGGACAAAAGAGGACTAGGGTAAAGAGGAGGTCTCGCTAAATCAAACTCTATGCCACTCTTACATTCCATTAGCAAAGGTAACATTGGTTTCTTGATTTATGCTCTCTTTGACCTCAGTGGGCAGGGAATCAAACAGGTGGTCTTCTACGACGAGACAGTTTCGACGCAGGAGTCGGCACTGGCCGAGTTGGGCCGGGAGGCGGTCCAGGCAGTTTCCCTTCAGTTCCAGATGTGTCAGCTGCACCAAATTGCCAATTTTCTCCGGCAGGGCAGAGATACAGTTGTGCCCGAGACAAAGGGTACGCAGCTTTGTGCATTTGAACAGCTGTTTGGGCACCACCTCCACTTTGTTTCCTGTGATGGCAAAATGCTGGAGGTTCTGGAGGAATCCTATCTCTAGTGGGATCACGACAATGGAATTGTGACTTAAGTCCAAATACCTCAGCTTAAGCAGATTAAACAACGGGACAGGCAAGGACTCCAGTTTGTTGTGTGAAAGATAGAGGGACTCGAGGTTCTTTACATGGCTTATCGACAGTGGAATGGTGATTATCTTATTGTGCCACAGTTTGAGGCACGTAAGCCTTTTGAGGTGTTGGAAGCTGATGACCTCCTCAATGGTACGAATATTGTTCGATTTCAGATCCAACTCCTGTAGATTGGTCAGGCTAAAAATGGCATGCGGTATCCTTTCCAGTTCACAATTATGCAACTCCAGATCAGAAATGTTCATCATCTTTTTCAAGCTATTTAAAACCAGGAGTTTCGTTCCATCATTGTGTACCACAAGTTTGACCAGATGAGGAGCCAAGTCTGTTATGTTTGTCGGGATCTTGGTAAGGTTGCTCTTCAGGTGCAAGACTTTGAGATGCCTCAGATCCCTGAGGGATTCCAAACCAATCATTTTGTTATTCTCTGAGTTCAGGTTTCCCACCAAGTAGAGCTCCCTCAGGTTCTTTAACAAGTATACCCACGTGGGGATCTCTGCAACATCCGTAAACTTGACGTGAAGGCACCGTAGGTGATCTCGGAGAAAACTGAAAGCCGTCTGCTCGACTTTGGCAGGGCAGTGATAAAAATGCAGCTCCTGAAGGTTGATCATCTGTGAGATTTTTGCCGTTATCCGCGCTTCAGGGATTAGCTCCAGCTTCAATATCTCCAGGTCAGTGAGCTCAAACACTGCATCAGGAACACCTGAGAGCATAAACAGATGGAGCTCTAGCTTGTCCTGCAAATTGCGGGTCACATGCTGCCGGAGTTTCTCAAACGTCCACTCATGATTCAAACTAATTTCTCGCAGCTTGTTCTCGCTCACCTCGGAGAGAAAGACACCAAAGCGTTTGGAGTACAACTGGTCGTACTGATCAACCATGTGCAAAAGGAAAGCAAAGTCATTCTTTACATCTGGAATGTCACTAAAGCTGCTCTCTTCTCTTACTTTCTCAAACGAGTACTCCTTGAGGGGCCGCCTGAACAGCCAGAAAAGCGTGTGAATGCATACCAATCCATAAACGCAAATGAGAGCAATATAGCTAATAAGCAGCTTTTTCAACATGAAAGCCATGTTGTGAGTGCATGTGAAATTGGTGTAGCCGGTTAAATGTTTTATATTGGGTACACAGTTATGGTCAAACTGAATGGAGGCAACAAATGTCGAGGTGTAACACAGAATCAGAATGAACTTGAACGTCTTTATTACTGTTTGTGCAACATAGAGCTTGTAGATCAGGTCGCTGTCCTCAACATGTGCACGGAACTTCCTCACTTTCTCAAAAAGGGCCTTGGCCTGCTCACCGTCTTTCTTGTCCAGTATCGTCATGCTAGGGACTTCAATCACAGGCTTTTCTGTAGAAAACTTAACGCTAGATTTTGCAAGCATTGGTGTGGATTGGTTTGGACTTCCCTCTTCACTGCTGGTGGAGAAATGCTTTGGTAATGAAGGCGCTCCAGTCAGTCTTTGTTTATTCTCCTCAGAGTCTTCACAAGCTGTCTCAGATAATGCTTTAGTGGTCCAAGGGGACTCAAAACATTTCCCCAAAATAGACACAAAATGTTCAATTTTGGAACTTGTCTTTGGATACTTGAACCAGAAGTTGCTGCTGACCATGAGCACAATAGTGTGAATAAGGGCAAGATATGGAAAGTACTTTGAATACCAGGGAAGGGCAACATGATAGCACATCTGGTTGACAAAGACATACTGCTGAAAGTCCAAGTTTGTTTTCACACCAATACCAGCTTGGTGAGGACAGGGGACACCTGTTTCAGACTGGTCTTTGCTTGAAGGTGCAGCTGTTAATGTCACTTGGTTTCCTCCTGTCCCGATGCCAGGAGCCTCTTCTGGTGGCCTTTGTGTTGTACGAGAGTCCTGACATGAATCCAGAACAGGCAAGCAAACTACCTGATCTTTGGTTAACTGCATCGTCCCCGCAAATATTGCCACCATGAGCATAACAATGCCCAAATAATCCATAAATACATCCCACCATGGTTTCAGTATTCGATAGGTCGGCTGGATGTCGTTCAGAGAGGCAACTTCTGTGAGGGTAAACATTCCTGTGGGACAGAATAAAAACATAATTGATTAGCATAATCAGTTATCATAATCACTGATTAGCTTCCTAAATAATACAACTCCTAGTATTTTTTGTTCTTTAGGCAAGGGAAGTCAGCTCAAGGTGTATATCTTTTTTATACGGCCCATATACGACCCAGAAAATATCATTTCCAGAAAACACACTGGACTTGGTGTTTGTGTATAGAATTTATTTCCTCTCGGACCAGAATTTTAGAGGTACCTAGTGAATACCACTCTACCTACAAAGTCTACTAAAGATCTTGGTCTCACTACCACACTAAAAGTGCTTATTAATTCCTGTGGCTGAAATATGGAAGCAAGTAACTGCTACAAGCAATAATGACTAAGGTCAGAACCACAACACATACAGAAAAAACATGTACATTATTTCCAGCTAAATATATCAACACGAAATTGTCTTTCTCTTGACATACTTTTGCCAGTGATGTTTGGCCTTTTATTCATGCCAAATTCAGGTACACATCATGTACACAAGTAAATTTAATGCATCGTTTATTTCTAGAATAGTTTTTTGCCTAGAAAGAAGAACTCAGACTGCACATTTAGGACTGAATTTCCCGGGCCAGTTTTAAGTATGCAATGCTTCTGTATTAACTCTCCATTACCATAGCTGCTCAGCACCCTGGTCTTTTTTCCCTCTAATGATAACAAATGGTTATGATAAAATGGTTATGAAGGAGACAGCAGACCATAAGGTCTCTGGCAAGTTCCATGACCGGGTTTCCCATCCTCCAGGTGCCTAACCATTTCCCCATCAGTAAGCATACCATATACATCTTCTTGATTACATTTCAATAACACAAAAGGTAAAGAACAATGTTTTTCTGTAATACTGTATTACAGGAATTACTGTGATTTTTTTGGCCTTTTATGTTCTGCAAAGGCAAAAATGTGTGAATAATGTCCGACCATGTGTAAAATCAAAGAGTCAGTTACTGTTATTTATAATTTTATAAGTTTTATTTTATAAGTTTTTTGTTTATCATTATTAAAGGAGTAATATGTACTATTTTTCGTTTAAAACACTTTAAAATTAATTATCATCTACCAAATTACACATCTAATAAAGTTAGTATGGTTGTTTGTTTCTTACAAAAGGGTTGGACACCACAACATTTTGGTAATACATTAATCTCTATTGTTCAAAAGTATTTTTTTTTTTAAGTTTTTTTTTTTTAAAGTCTTTTAAAGAAAAAAAGTAAAAGTTACAAAAAAGTTCCTGTAAAAGCTAGTATTAAGTAGAGTAGTCCGTTAATTTAAAAAAATTAATAAAACTGGTCCAGACTCATAACTCATAATTATGTTACATAAAATTGTATCCTGGAAACCCAGACAGCTTTAAACAGACTGATAAATAAGATTTGTGTTCTTATTAAACTCATTGTAGAGCTGAGCATACCACGAGCTCAGCACTGGGGTCTCGCATATTTTCTACTCACTACGGTCTACTGAAGTATATGTTTAGGCTTGTTGTACCCTCAGAGGCCACATTCTTTACCCTCATTGCACTAACTATTCAAGTCAGAACTTTGTTCCTCTCTTTTTTCATGACTTATCCTTTCTTGAAAAGACTGTTCAATTGGCTTTGATGTTAGCACATCAGCCGTAAAGACAGGAAGCGCTATCTAAGATAATGGGCAGTTGGAGCGGAATTACATCACATTTAAATAGTGTAACTTGGAAGACGTCAAATAAGCCTCACGCACAACTGAAGTAAAAGCAAAAAGATAAGACAGAAAGTAGCAGAACATATGAGCTCAAATCATATAATTAAGCCTGTGCCATGGGAGAACTTTGATAGAGAGGGGTTTAGCCACTGCTTCTCCCCCAGCGTTGCATTAACTAATCTGTAATTAAATGAAATTGTGTTAATTACAACATGCAAATGCATGTTTGGCCTAGTAACTAACAACAGAATCACCATCAATGTGTCATTATCCTCATTGTGATTTCCATACCATTTTGTTAATTACTGTAACTAAATGATCAAGAGAGGGAAGAGCTCGCTCTTCAAGACTAAGCTGAAGGATATTTGTGTTTGAACAAGATCCTCCAAATTTAACACAAAGGAAAAGTGACTCAATTCGGAAACAAACACCAGCCTGTCTCATATTCGTCTGTAGAACTCATCACATCTCTGTTACTAGCCTACTAATAAAAACCAAAGCCTGTAAGGTTCATGCAAAACAATGGCTATCATAAAACCCTTGATAGAAACGCAGAGTCTGGCTAGTGCTCAGGTCAGTCACATCACTGTTGTTGCTTCGAGACAATTAAGGCAGGGCTTGGGAATGTGACTTTAGAGACGCGTCTGATTTTCTCCATTGTTTACACAACACTGCCGGCTCAATATCGTTCCCATCGACTGTGAGACACATTTAGTGGGTATAAACTGACCGCGGAGAAAGGTCAAATAGCCTGTTAAACAGGAAGGAATACGCTAAAATGAATAGAATACAGTGCTAAACCTGGCTGCACTAAAGGACCTTACCAATAGCGGGAATGTGAGTGCATAACAGCAAACCTAAAATATTGTAATCTGAATAAATACTAAACACTTTAATGGAATTGGAACAACTTTTAAAAGGTATTTCAGCCTAAACCTATGGGTTAGTATGTTATTTGTTGATTTATGCAGTATTGTGGTATCCCTCAGCTTCACAGATTTCACAGAACACATGATTGTGTGTTGTTTCTATGTTTTTGTCCATTAGTGTTGTCTCACTACAGTACTCAGCATGCATTATGCAGATACATTAAACATCCACTGGGAATTCCTGTGAGCCAGAGCACAGCTGCAGGTTTTTAAAAGTTCTTCCAGATACATCATCAGATTACGCTGACTAAACTGGAAAATCTCGGTCTAGAGAACGCTGCAGCACCAATCTAGAACACAAGCAAACATGTTTACAAAGGACGTACCAAAGGTTACATCTTTCATTTTGGCCAGAGTGTTAAAGGGTGTAAAGAGAGCAATTATTCTTAAAAAGAACACATCCTCTTTAGTGAGATACAGTATGACTGTGTAACAGATCACCTAGGACAGACGTCACTAAGAGGCGGACCGTGGTTTTAAAGATTTAATTACAACACTGTTTATTTTAAGCGGCAGAACTTTTTTTGTTTTTACGGTATACGGGCGAGGCACGAAGCAAGAAGCAACAGTCAGAGAACAAAGTGAGTCGTAGAATAAAGTGAGTCGTAGAATAAAGTGAGTCGGAGAATAAAGTGAGTTGGAGAATAAAGTGAGTTGGAGAACAAAGTGAGTTGTAGAATAAAGTGAGTTGGAGAATAAAGTGAGTCGTAGAATAAAGTGAGTCATACAATAAAGTAAGTCGTAGAATAAAGTGAGTTGGAGAATAAAGTAAGTCGTAGAATAAAGTGAGTCGGAGAATAAAGTGAGTTGGAGAATAAAGTGAGTTAGAGAATAAAGTGAGTTAGAGAATAAAGTAAGTCGTAGAATAAAGTTAGTCGGAGAATAAAGTGAGTTGGAGAATAAAGTGAGTCGTAAAATAAAGTTAGTCGAAGAATAAAGTGAGTTGGAGAATAAAGTGAGTTGGAGAATAAAGTGAGTCGTAGAATAAAGTGAGTTGGAGAATAAAGTGAGTTGGAGAATAAAGTGAGTTGGAGAATAAAGTGAGTTGGAGAATAAAGTGAGTCGTAGAATAAAGTGAGTCGGAGAATAAAGTGAGTCGTAGAAAAAAGTGTGTTGGAGAATAAAGTGAGTTAGAGAATAAAGTGAGTTGGAGAATAAAGTGAGTTGGAGAATAAAGTGAGTCGTAGAATAAAGTTAGCCAGAGAATTAAGTGAGTCGTAGAAAAAAGTGAGTTGGAGAATAAAGTGAGTTGGAGAATAAAGTGAGTCGGAGAATAAAGTGAGTTGTAAAATAAAGTTAGTCGAAGAATAAAGTGAGTTGGAGAATAAAGTGAGTCGTAGAGTAAAGTGAGTCGTAGAATAAAGTGAGTTGGAGAATAAAGTGAGTTGGAGAATAAATTGAGTCAGAGAATAAAGTGAGTCGTAAAATAAAGTTAGTCGGAGAATAAAGTGAGTTGGAGAATAAAGTGAGTCAGAGAATAAAGTGAGTCGTAAAATAAAGTTAGTCGGAGAATAAAGTGAGTTGGAGAATAAAGTGAGTTGGAGAATAAAGTGAGTCGGAGAATAAAGTGAGTCGGAGAATAAAGTGAGTCGTAGAAAAAAGTGAGTTGGAGAATAAAGTGAGTTGGAGAATAAAGTGAGTCTGAGAATAAAGTGAGTCGGAGAATAAAGTGAGTCAGAGAATAAAGTGAGTTGGAGAATAAAGTGAGTCGGAAAATAAAGTGAGTCGTAGAATAAAGTTAGTCAGAGAATAAAGTGAGTCGGAGAATAAAGTGAGTCGTAGAAAAAAGTGAGTCGTAGAATAAAGTGAGTCGGAGAATAAAGTGAGTCGGAGAATAAAGTGAGTTGGAGAATAAAGTGAGTCGGAGAATAAAGTGAGTTGGAGAATAAAGTGAGTCGTAGAATAAAGTGAGTCGGAGAATAAAGTGAGTCGTAGAAAAAAGTGTGTTGGAGAATAAAGTGAGTTAGAGAATAAAGTGAGTTGGAGAATAAAGTGAGTCGGAGAATAAAGTGAGTTGTAAAATAAAGTTAGTCGAAGAATAAAGTGAGTTGGAGAATAAAGTGAGTCGTAGAGTAAAGTGAGTCGTAGAATAAAGTGAGTTGGAGAATAAAGTGAGTTGGAGAATAAATTGAGTCAGAGAATAAAGTGAGTCGTAAAATAAAGTTAGTCGGAGAATAAAGTGAGTTGGAGAATAAAGTGAGTCAGAGAATAAAGTGAGTCGTAAAATAAAGTTAGTCGGAGAATAAAGTGAGTTGGAGAATAAAGTGAGTTGGAGAATAAAGTGAGTTGGAGAATAAAGTGAGTCGGAGAATAAAGTGAGTCGGAGAATAAAGTGAGTCGTAGAAAAAAGTGAGTTGGAGAATAAAGTGAGTTGGAGAATAAAGTGAGTCTGAGAATAAAGTGAGTCGGAGAATAAAGTGAGTCAGAGAATAAAGTGAGTTGGAGAATAAAGTGAGTCGGAAAATAAAGTGAGTCGTAGAATAAAGTTAGTCAGAGAATAAAGTGAGTCGGAGAATAAAGTGAGTCGTAGAAAAAAGTGAGTCGTAGAATAAAGTGAGTCGGAGAATAAAGTGAGTCGGAGAATAAAGTGAGTCGGAGAATAAAGTGAGTCGGAGAATAAAGTATCAGAGAGTCAGAGAAAGGCAAATTTGCACGGCGTGCTTTAAAAAGTTTTATGTACTTTTTCTAGAAATAAGCACTTTATGATGCACTTCTTTTCAAAAGCATTTTTATGTAGCCCTTGTTTTTACTTCAAGTGAGGAAAAAAGTATTTATTTGAAGTTTTATAAATAATTCATTCAGTTTATCACTTAAAACAATAAAAATACAAACAATACAAACAATACAAACAGTCTCAAAAATGCAGGATGATTATATCATCGCTACCCAAAGAAAAACAAGAATCTCCGAAATAACAACTTTACAGGAAAGGCCAAAAACATACATCACTCTTACTGTACATCAATGGAATCAGATTTTTTTTAAAGGTATTTTGGAGCAATTCTATTGGTTTATTCATCATGAAGTTCTCACACAACATAAACGGCAGCTCATACTCTTTTCTTTCCCCACAGAAATGTGTGTATTAATGCTCACAGATTTTTTTACACACAGCTCCATCCATAAAACACTATTTATTGCCCTGCCGCTGCTCAAATGAGTTGAACATCCACACACATTTTCAGCTGAATGAGAACATTCAAATGCCTCGTCCCACCGCACAAGCGTCACTTACTTTCAGCATTGTTCTGCACTCACCAATCCCAGATTGCATTCACATGCAAACACAGAAGGCCCTAATGTGAATGTGGCTAATGCACCCAGATTAGTCATGTGAGACATGACGACACTCTTTCCAACTCTCGCCGTTTCAGAAGTAAATGGCTTAACACAAAGAGAAGCAAACGACAGCATGCATTTGTTTTCAGGAAGTGAACTTTTAAAATGGCCTCTTTCCTTAAGTGTCCCCATATGACCAGATTTACCAAGTTTAGAAACAGCCCCTCCAGGCGTCTGAGAAAAAACCTCAGGAGTTTGTAAGATGCTCACTCTAGCTCACATGCGAAAGTTTGTTTTCTAGATGAAAATAAGTTAATGCATTTTCTACAGGGAACTTAATTACTTATTTCCTTCAAATCTAAGGGCATATTTTCTATAGTTTTGATGAGTTTTATATGTTGAAAAAAATGTGTTTTCTATACAACATGTGTTAATGTACTTTCAGAAAATAACTGTACCAGACTAGGGCTGCCCAAGGCTTTGCACGCACACAATAGCAGCAGCTCTATTCAACAGCTCCTCTACATTTCAAGACAACATGCTTTCATAAATAATGCTAACATAAAAACAGACCTTTTTCCGGTTCATACATGCTACTTCAAAGTGTTTCCTGAACATTTGATTGAAACAGGTAGAAATGCTGTAATCATGGCCATTATAGCTTTGTTCTCCTGACTTGTGATGACCATCTATACCATATTCTAAAACATTCTTAACATTCTGCACGTTTAGGCCCTTTTAAGATAATCATCTAATTGTGCAATATAGTTTTTATGATTATGTATTATGTAAGCTAATATAACGTACACGTTTTATTAATGTAATTAATTAGCAAGAGCTGAGATTAGATAATAGATAAGATATGATAATCCACCTGCATAAGGAAAATAAAACTGGAATTCTGTTTCTGTCCCTCCCTCCACTATGAAAAGTAAGTTTTTTTTCTGATTGACTGAGTTCTTTTAAAAATAAAGACTAAATAGAAGCTGGTATTACATTTCTTAGCCTTCACAACATTTTCTGTTCAATATATCTTTAAGTTCTTTTTCCTATATCACACCTGCTTAGAAATAAACTGCACTTAGCTTAGTTAATGATTTAACATACGCCTTTTTGACCTCAAATTAAAGCTGCACTATGCAAGTATTGTGGTTTTGGGGACCTCTCTGGTGGAAATGCATAATTGCACACAATGTGCAGAAGAACATTTAACATTGGTCGTTTTCAGACCCCTACTAGTGGATGAGTGCTGAAGGAGTACTTAAATATTTAAATATTTAGAACTCAGAAACTCAAACTTGGCTAAGGATGCGTCTTTATGTTAATTGTTTTTAATTATTTGGGACCAAAAACAAGCCAGACCTTCTTTATGAGCCTGTGCATTCAACATTAACACACAAGACTTATGGCAACTGAAAAACTCAACTGAAAAACTCCTGTGAGGAGTTAACGCTACGCTAATGCTACTTCTTTCAATAAAAAACAACTAGTGCTTTATTTAAATAAATGAAGAGTAAAAGACTTTTGCACAGCATTGTCATTTTTTACTTCATTCTAATGTAGCTATTGTCAATTGCCTCCTACTACCTAGATCCCTCCCCCCCATTTCACATAATACTATCAATCTGAGAGGTTCCTACAACAGATACAAGGCCAGTCACTACATATTTTTCGGTCTGTTGCAAATCCAGCCTTATTGAAAAGCTCTACATACTTAGAGAACTCTGTCAATTCTGCTACACTAATGATTCTTTATTCGCTATTGAGAAACATTAAACAGACATTCCTGATCACTTTTATGTATCTGAGAAAATCACAGGAGTTTATGCAGTCCGATAAATGACAACTGCAAATCACAACATTATGTCTTCATCATGCATCCATAGTTACTAAGGATGCTGATCCTGCCTGCATACATGTGACTACATGGACATAACTGGGATGACAGACAATCTATCCCTAATAATTGAAACAACTGAAATCACCCCTTACTACATCTATCACAAACATCAAGTGGACTGCAGCCTGTAATCAGTATTCGCCTCATCTCACTAGTGCAGGGATGACTGATAAGACTCAAGTACATCAAGCAAAGTCTTATCTCATCTAGCAGCCTCGTGTAATGCCTTTAACCAGCTGATGGTTTTGGGCCTTTCAACGTTGCAACCACACTTGAGTAATGCAGCACCCACGCAGAAGTAGTTACCTTCACGTCAGCCTTGCTTAACCTCTGTTTTTCCCCCCTCTCTCACTCTTTCTATCTTAACTAGGTCACAGGCTACACCGGGCATTCTGATTTGCTGGGAGCTGTAAGTGGCACATACGATAGCCAATCGCAGCTCTTCGTGTACACACAAGCCGATTAAATCAGCGTTGGGCCCACCGTAAGTGTCCCAATAGATGGCAGACATACTAGGAGGTGGAAGCTGATTTGTCGGGACAGTCCCAAGCGCAAGACTCCTGGCACAGGTCAGATGAACGTGGTGTCTGAGCAGAATGATTCCAACTGCCAATATGCATACTTGCCAATGGCAAGGAATCATCCAGTAATTGTGGACGTAAATCCTGGTAGTTACACCTAGAAACAAGGTTTTTTTTGTAACTGAATGTGACAGATGGATAAATCTCTATAGGTCAAGTAAAATGTATATAAGCAGCCCTAAAGGAATATTAGCTGTCTAACAATACCAAGAAGCAGGTATCATCACAAGAAATCTATATATTAACCCCACTGCACGTAATCCTTATGCTCATATCTGCCTGTATACTGTGCCATAGTCCAGACATCCAAAGAGACGCAGCAGGACTCAAACAAGCTGGAACTGGAAAGTTTTACATAGTGCCGCATACTGCTGAGAAGGAAAAAAAATGCTTTCTGGAACTATTAAAACCAGATTTTTTAGAATGACAACCCAGCAATTTCTAAATATATAATGGGCTGAATCCTTGCTCCTCAGACTACCCTATCAGGCTGACCACCTATCAAAATTGTGTAGGAGCCATGTTGAGAGGCATCCAGGTGCTCTGTACCAAAGTCCAACCTTACTACACATCCACTGCGTGGCTTTAGGACCACAGCCACGTTTGAAAGATGATGAACTGCAGGATATTACATAGTAAACATGGAAGGAGAATCACATATGATTAATTAGGGGGGTTTTCTTAAGTGCTATAAAATGCCATACTTACTGCATCATATGCTATTACCATCCACTATCTCATTATTGTCCAGAGCCAAGCAAGGCTCCCCACAAAGAAGAGGTTACAGAAATGCATCCAGCTGCTCTGGACAGCCTGCTGATCACCCAGCGCTTCATTGCGGGCTTCCAGGACTGCTCATTTCAGCCGGTGGCACGCCATGTCTCTGTAGTGGGCTGACAGGCGAACCTGAAGACTACAGTAGGCGACATAAGTGACTAACGAAGAAAACGCGTAGTGATCGACCTCCTTTCCCAGCGAGGACAATCTGAACGCCGTCTCGGAGAAATGATTCAACACGCAGCAGATTAAGTGTTCGACACAGTCCGCCGCGCTGTCCTTCCTCCAGAGAAGTCCTTATTTTTTTTTATTAAGGCCCAAGACACGGCTGGAAATCGACGACTGCTCGTTCGGATTAAAACGACAACAGGCTCATTTATATTTAGCTGCACTCTGAGTCCTCCAGTCCCCCCCTGTCTTCCTCCTGTGCTCTCGGTATCGTGTGCATGGCAGCACTAACCAGTCTGCACCAGTTTTTCTCAGCACCTCGTCTCATCCAGCCCCCCGTTTAATAACGCCACATTCCTAACAGAAGATACGTACCTTAATCCAGTGTGGCCATTTTTAACAAGACTGATTCTTCCACATCGCCTCGACCACCAGACAGCCGGAGAACAGAGAGCACAGCCTGAAACAAATATCAGTTTTTATTGTCAGAAGCAGGAAGTGTGTGAAGGGCGGTTCTTAAGTTTCTCCCTCACCGGCATGATCACATATAAACCCTGATACAGTTTACTAAAGTCTTCATACCATTTTACTGCTTAGAGATTACCATTACAAGTGGTCATTTACTGATTTTTCTTTACTATAAAATACAGAACATTTACCTGCTTAGAGTAAAAAGGATAGGCTAGCTTATAAAAAGCCCAGCCACCTGATACAGAGGGAGTGAGAGGACTTACCTTAGTGGACCAGTAATAAATAAACACATCTGCAGATTTCCATCCACTGAGGTTAGCAAGGTTTCTTCAGCCTGGAACCCTGTTAGTATAAAACATCCCTACTTCGGGCATGTCAGCCATATGGCTTCAAGAGGATTAAGGACAGTTTTTCCCACCCTGTTGGCCAAGCAGGCTCAACTGTGCAACACAAATATATGTGACAGCAGCGCTGCCATCTTCTCGTGCATCACAAGCAAATACCCAGAGTAAAGAAATATTTATTCATTAAATATAGGAGTAAAGATCCAAAAATGTATTCATATACACAAGTCAATAAAGGTATATATATATATATATATATATATATATATATATATATATATATATATATATATATATATATATATCATTAAGAATGAGGACAGTTTCTGTTTTTGGTTGTAATTCTGTAATTGGTAGCTGCAGCAGTGTTGCTCGTCTCCAGATATTCTGATTCTGATTGATATGGAGTCAATTTCGTTGATTCCAAGAGTTCATTCATTCAGTCTATTTACACTCACGACTAAACCTAACAAACACATAACGTTGTCACACGTCTCACTACTTTCAGCGTTACTACAACGTTGTTAGGTGCTACGTTGTCTGGTTGTTACAACGTCACTACTAAATATCGTTGTTTTATGGTTTTACCTGTTAACAACTTTACCGACTTCCATGGAGTTCAGATATTATGGAATTTATGAAGGATTCTAAAAGGTTGTGACAACATACTGTCAACGTTGCCACTACGTTCGCACAACGTTGTCAGGTAACATTGTCACAACTTTCTGAGGAATTACATTTCCACGTTGTGACAATATCGTGGCCCCAAAACTTATAATTGTACTCAAGTAAAAATATAAAACGTTCTTCAAATTAATTTCTATTTTTTTCCGACATATGGATGTCTCTTGGTCTAGACAGACCCCCCCCCCCATTCAGCTGGCCGCATGAGGGCGTAACAAGGGTGTTCCCTGCGTCGTCCAATGAAACCAGGTATGTGCGTTTCCAGGGGTGACGGGGCAGCGGTGATTAATGTTCGTGTTCAACATCGGCTTTTTCATACCATATTTACATCATTTTATATTTTTGAATCAGATGTAAATATAAAAGAGGGTGTTTTAATTTAGTTCTGAATATGGAACGAACATTTCATAGGTTAAGGAAACTCACCGCGCGACCACCCGTGGATAGACGCTTTGCCTTTGCCGGATTAATTTGCATAAAGTTAAATCTCGGCTGAACTTTTCGTCGCATTGTGCCCCCCGAACTCGACGCGCCGGACCCATGATGCACCGCGCGGCTGCGTCTGACGAAACAAATGCTCCCCATTGAAAATGTATGGATGCATCACAGCGCGTCCACGCGACGGAGCAGCGTAAATGCAGCGTAACTGACATTTTACGGAGGTGCGATAAAGTATTATTTCGACAACCTCTGCTCTCTCAAAGTAAACACTTAAGAATCGGTACAAAGAACAAAAAAAACCGAAAAAACATGTTTTTCACAAAACGTTGAGGGGAGCACGATTAATTTGTTAGGCAATCAACAGTCTGGTGTATTATTAAAATACCTGCTGCAGCAGAAAAAGAAGCTGCAAATGTGAATTTATGACTGTTCAAGAAGATTAATTTATAAGAACTTATTTTTCGTTATTTGCCACTTCTGCTCACAGACACACACATATATATATATATGAGAGAGAGAGGGAGATAGTTAGGTATTCAAACATTGTCTGCTAACTCACTTTCTGCAGCAACATGCCTGGGATCAGAGAACCTATTCTTTTTGGGACTCGCAGCCTTAATACCAACACTTACAAAAGTTAGCATGTCTCATCAGGAAACTGTCAATAATACTTGAGTAAAGTACACTACTTAAAGTTCAAACAGTAAAGTATATTTAAACTCTTGGTAAGGACAGGCTGCAGAACCCTCACAGTTTAGAGGTGGTCAGCTTGGTGGAAGTTTTGTGTGACCATAGAATTTAAAGATGCACAAAAGACAGCGGGCAAACAAAGCCCCCCAGGCTTATGGTCCAAGGGGTTTGAGTAGAATACAGTCTGACAAGGTGGATCTCACATTCCAGCTCCAAATCTGCACTGCCTGCAAAACTCTGGGTGCATAGGGAGACGTCTTGGCATTTGAGTGCACGCCTGTTCAGTAAGAACGGGCAGGTTTGAGCCAGTTCTAACTAGATGAAATAAAAGTGGTGTAGCTGTAGTGTCAGGCCCCTGGGGAACTGAGACGCGCGAGAGTCTGTGTTTTCAAAGACAACACAAAGGAGGTTTGGCAAGAGTGTGGAGAGCATCTTTTAAGTACACTGTGTGCAGTGCAGCTTAACTGTGAGGACTTGCTTTGCAGTACATTTTGTAATCTTCACCAGCACACGCTTGGATGTGTATTAAACACTGAAATAGACTGTGATTCTAATAGCTATATTCTCCCCACAGTTCAGCTGGAAACAAAACTGTTATCTGATATGAACCACCTCTACCATTTATTTTAGCTTAACAATGATAAGTGCTGATAAAGATTGTTTGACCACATGATAAACTTTATCTTTGTTTTCATGATCATGTGTAAATAGTAGTCACAAGCTAAAGAAAAAAATAGAAATATACAGTTACTGCCATCTGTTAAATGTCATGTGAGCCATGTAAAGCAATGTTTTTTTCCTGTCCTATTTAATGAAGCATGACTAACGCTGGCCTGTAGAGTATGCAGACCTCAGAGCCCAGAGCTAAAGCACTTCTCTGACTTTCTGAAGGTTAAGTGGTGGGTCAACCCTCACACTTCAGTGAAAGACACATCCTCAAGTTCAACTGCACCATCCTTCAAGGCCATCTGTCCAGGTCAAAAGAGAATCATGAAGCTTGTACTGGGAAGTACTGATCAAATTCTGTATCACAGTGTTTTCTGAATATAGCATGGTATCAGATGATGCTTATATTAGCATTAATAAAGTTGATCAACGCTTCCTGAGTGCTGGTAATCGATGCTGAAAGTTTTATAAACCTGGCATAGCTTCTTTTGACAGGACTGTTTTCATTTCATCTTCTTTTAAAATTAATAGTG
Organism: Megaleporinus macrocephalus; assembly: GCA_021613375.1. Taxonomy (NCBI): domain Eukaryota; kingdom Metazoa; phylum Chordata; class Actinopteri; order Characiformes; family Anostomidae; genus Megaleporinus; species Megaleporinus macrocephalus. Next base: position 30,068,640 of record CM038704.1, on the reverse strand, counting down.
TTGTTAAGAAAGTTAACCAAAGCGTAAGGCACATTTCCAGAAGCCATGTACAAGCCTTAGTTCCATAAAAGTTAAAGGACAGTATGTTAAATGCAAATAAAAACAGAAGGTAAAGTCAATTCACTTTGGCTTTGATTTCTGACAAAATATTTACATCACCTTATTATTTTAAATGTTTTTTGCAAATATACAGATCACCCAGAACTTGATGCCTGCAACAGGTTCCAAAAAAGTTGGGACAGGGACAATTTATGACTATGAATTGCGCAATCTTGTGTATAAAAGGAACAGCCAGAAAAGATCTAATCTATTATGAGCAAGAATTGGTCAAGTCCCACTACCAGAGCAACATTATCTAATGAGCAGCTGCAAGAGTTTTGTTTAGGCATCATCAAAAGCAACTTAAGACTGCTTTTGTACTATGCACAGCAGATAAACATTTTCTAGAAAGATACGTGTGAAGACACCATTAACGCTGAAGGTTATATACACATGTTGGAGTAACATATGCTGGCTTCAAGACATCGACTTTTTCATAGGCATCTGCCAAGCACTTGCCAACAGCAGGGCTAGTACAGAGTGCAGCTGCTAGACTGACTGCCTGCAGCTCAGAGCTGATTCCTATATGCATCTAAAACTGGATGCCTTGAAGTTAGTATTTCCCCTGAAGTGTTGTTAAAAAGAAGTGGTGATGTGCCACAATGGTAAACATGCTCCTGTCTCAACTTTGGGAATTAAAATTTGGAATTTGAGGCATAAAAGTTAAAAATGAAACATGATTTTTTTAACATTTTAAATTATTTTTGTTTTGTGTTTGCTTACCAGTATCAGAGCTTAATTAGCTTGCTGGGTTATGGCTTGTTTTGCATATTTTTTTTCCCAAATCGTAAAACAATATATCAAATATCGAGTTCTTTCCCAAAATTTTTGGAACAGAGATTTTGTATTTTTTGTAAGTGGTCTTTCAGTAGGAATGGACTAAAGCACAAGCTGATGGGTATGCCATGGCCCCCTGACCTAACATCTTCAAATTTATAGAAAACGATAAGAGAGAAGTGCATCAAGGCAGCAGAAGAATTCCACAGAACTAGGAGCCTTTTGCAAGAAGGAATCCCCAAATAAGAACCTTAAATCTTAACCTTATTAAAGAGCTGTGCCACCTATAACTTTGTCTTTTTAAATGTTTTCAATTTTGTTTTTATGTATATTTGACTGAGATCTAAACAACGTAATAAATTACACACACTGCAGATAACAGCTAAAAACCAATACAATACAATACAATACAATACAATACAATACAAAAGACATATCGGCCAGTGCTGGAGTCCACTGCAGAATGGTTTAGAGCCAGTAGACCTCTAAATAATGCACAGGCTGAAGCCTTTTTCCTCAGCTGCACCCATAGCCATCATGGACATTCTCATAAAAAACCTTGCAAGAAATTTCTAATAGGAAGTGAGGCTATGCTGTTTTATTATGAGGAGCCTCTTTCCAAAAAAGAAATAGAAAACGTCACTTCCATCAAGATAAAACCATCATCAGACAAAACATTCAAATACAGCATAATTCAGTCATTTAAATATTACAGTCATTCAGAATGGTTCACCCTAAAAAGGGTGTGTTAAAGAGTGCCTTTAGTTGTTAATATAGGTAAAACATTAGGTATTGGATCGTAAATCTAATAAAAAAACAAAAACTTCACTGCATCCTATAAGTACCCCTGTTGCATGAAAAGACGGTCGTTGTAGGTGTTATGATGTTCTGTGAGGCAGCTTTAATAGGCTCATTTAGTTCCTATCACTATGATAACTGAGCATTTTCCATCAAACCAGAGCTAGGCGATACAGCAATGAGTTAATAACACAGTACTTCACTTTTTCACATGAAAAATTTAAACAAGGTGTTGCAACATTTAAAACCATCAAAAACCACAAACTAAATACTACCAAAAACTACATATCCAGTCATTTTAACATTTTACATACCATTGCATAAAATCCAGTTAAACAGGGTTCATTGTGGTTTGGTTGTAATTAAACATACAGTTTGAAAGTGTATAAGTTCTGATATGCTCAAGTGTTTATATATGATCTGCTCAGAAAAGTGTGTCACATAATTTATCATGCTTTCATTTCAAAATCATTTCAAAATCATTAAGAATAATTAATTATACCAATTTATTGTTGATACACTTTTAAGCATACATCATTCTACTAAACAATCCTGATTCCCAGGTGTGCTTACAGCTAAGCATGTACATAATGGTAGTTATTTTGGTGGGAATGTGCAGCTGTCAATAACTGGAATCTTTATGTGTTCACAAGTCAAACAGGCATGTAAAGTACAAATACAGTATGTGTCCTGGAGACCTGGAGACCAAAAATAGACTAGTAAGTATTAAAAATAACTAGTAAGCGTAGGTTCTCTTTATTCATCTCTGGTTTGCCCACACTCACAAATAAATGTGTATACATAATACATTTTATACCAGAGAGTGAAGCAATATGAGGATATCTTGATCGTCTGAATAAGAACTGTGCTGTGGTTCAGGGCGTTTTATTAAATCTCAGCATGACTGCAAAATATTAATCAGAATAAGAGCCATAATTAATCAATGTTAAGAGATCAAATAACATCTTCTGGTGAATGTAACTGATGTTCAGAGAACAGAGGGGAAATTTGCCTTAATATATTAACAATGCATCCACTGAAAAGCACAGGGCAGGCAAAAAGCATTTTCTTTTCAATCTAACATCAATACGTATACTAAAAAAGTAGCTGAAACATGGCCGTCCACCCACAAAAAAAAATCCTTTTTTTGCAAAAGCACTAAAGTAATCCACTAAAATTGAACCAAAAAAAGTTTATATTCGGTTTTCATACGCAACATCCTTCAGAAGCATTCAAATATTGAATGGAACATAACTACTGGTACTGTAGATAACAAAACTGTTTTATTTTAGGACATATTATTTAAAGAAGGCATCAACAAAGTAACAAAGATGCTTTGGGTGCTTCGGTCCTATAGCACTGTGTTTCATCTCAGTCAGAACAAAACTTCATATCTTCAAAACAGTAACTTACAGTAGAAGGAAAAATTAACATTATTAACTTTTCATGACTAGGTCCAAGTCATTTTGGGTAACTGTTATTAGTTTGTTCATCATAAAATGTTGACACAACATACAAGCCAATTGCAATTTTTCAAAATGGTACTGAAGACACAGGGTTTTGTATTTGCATCACTGTGTATGAGAAACATATGGGCCCTGCCAGAGCTGGTACCAATATGGACACTGGGCTGATATCAGCAGAAAATGCTGGAATAGATGTTGTAGATTCTGTTACTAATTTATCCTGAAAGATCACATTCACATGTGGGATGGTCAGCCTAGTAGCTTATCAAGGTATCATGGTGTCAATATATGTATAAAGAAAAAGTGCTATTGTGCCAGCTTACTATCCTACACAATTATTTACTGCCAATCTTACCCCATTTAAAACACACGCCCTTGCACAGAAAACCGAGATGATAATTAATGCTAACATGAAGCACTCGTTATTGATATTTTTTGTGAGAAACAGACATATCGATATTTCGGAATCAATCCACCCCATGTGCTGCAAGGTTGCAAGTTGAGTTGTGCTGATAAAATTGATCAGCATATACGCCTTGAAACAGATAAAGGCAGCCATGATCACACATGTGGCCGCAGATGTCTGCTTGCTGTGTTATTCTGGGGAAATGTGTCACAAGAGTTAAAAAGAGGCGGCTAGCGCTCTCCAGTGGCACCACTTCTTACATCAGCAAGGCAGAAAAACACTGACGACAAGCATCAGAGGCCCATGCAGACTCTTATCCTCCATACAACTCTTTATACACCTTACAGCTGCTTCCTGTACTGTTAAACCCACTGGGACCCTCCACTGACTCCCATGCGCTACTGGGCTTTCAGAGTATGTGGTGTGGCATGGTGTGGAGAGGTGAAGACGGGGCGTTGAAGTGAGAACAGACTTTCAATCACACCCCTCACATAGTTGCCACCATCATGCTTTCTTCCTAGAAAACAAATCTCTGACCTCACACCAGCCTGATTTGACCACAGCTCTTTGTGGAAAGCTGCAATATGTCAGAAAATGTCAAATTTCAACTTGATCTGGTTCAATCTGATTATAAATTAACTATTTGTAAATTAAAAATGCCATCATCAGGAAAAACAGCATTTATCTTTAAGAGGCAGGAGAAAATTAAACTCCACTCTTGATTCAGAGCTGAAAATAATGCACAGTTCTATCCAAGATGAAGAGACAACTCAACACTACAAGTGTTGAAAACACTTGAAAAGAATATAGACACAAAAGTATATTTATTAATCAAACAAAAGAGGCTGCTGATGTTACTAGTATAATGCACTGACCGCTACAGAGTCCAAAACTCAACATCAAATATCCCTGCATTATTTTGAGAATGAAAAGGAGAAAGTAAAACCAACTTCTGAGACTGAACTGGTGAGGTGTGGAAAGAATAATGCAGTTGATGTAAATTAGTGGAATATGTTAAATAGTAGAATCAAGAAACACACAATCTATTTGTTGGACTTAAAACTAAGCTTCAATATTATTACTATCAGTTTTATTATTTATTACATGTTATAGTCTAAAATCTAATCATGATTCTGTACATGAATGCATTTTAACATTTCTAATAATCAGTAACATTTCAACAATCCAAAATTGTAGTTTAGAAATAACACCAACATTTAGGTGACCAAATAATAAGCATGATTCCCCCCCCCCCCACCCACTCTCAAGTGCCCTAAAAAATCAATATGTCACATGATAAAGGAAGCCTAAAATAACAGGTTACAGCTACAATAACTTGTACGCCAAAACCTGTTTCTGAACTAGTACTTGTAAGGTTCATTCTGAGAGGAAAGCTCATTTTAAGCTCAGTATATTCTGCACAGTCAATTCTTTATCAACTGATTTTTTTTTCAAGCCTGTGGTTTGTTTGATTGCAAATAAACTGCCCGAGTATTCTCATGAACTGCCATGCCTTCTAAGTTACTGCACGCCACAAACATAGAGAAATACCAGCCTGATTAAGCCATTACAGGACTGCTGTCAGACACCATTACTGACACTCCATACTCCCAGGAGCCCTTATGCAGAATTTTTTTTGCCAGCACAAAAATAGCCTCTTGATTTCAGCAGCTGATACTGTCAGTCCTGACCTTCTAAAAGCGTTGCAGGATGTGTTAAAATCTCATGACACCAGTACAGCACTGGCTTTGACGCACTTGATGTAAATGTTTCTTATTTGATGTGACAGGAGAGGTCAAGAAACGGCCTGTGTGGAAAGGGCACCTGCCTGATCATTGTTTGTTTGAGGAGAAATTACCCACCAGTTACGAAGTCACACCACAGAAAAAATAAGTGACTGTAAGAGAAATGTGCATTGAACACACTTACTGGAAATGACATAACACCACCATTTCTTTTTTCTGTACTGACACTGGAACCCTCAGCTCAGCCAATATCAGCACATTTTATTAACCTTCAAAAACTACAAAGTTTTGTTTAACTTTCTGATTCTTTAGTGTGAAGCATTTCACCAAAGCTGACAAAGTAAAATCATGTGCTTTACCTAATAGCTAGTTTTGCTGATTGTTATTTTTGGTCAGTTGTTTTGGGACCCACTTCAACTCAATATACCCTACAGTTTTATGCAAAAGTCTCAACACTCCCACTTAAGTTTATTTTCGCTTAGAAAAACAATAAAACACATCATTTGATTCTCCAAAGAGAACACAAATGTGGAAGCTTTCTGCACATTTTTGTGTACAATATTTATTGATAATCTATATGAATTTCTATTAAATTTCTATGTATTAGGTTTAATATAATGAAAAAAAAACATCAGAATTAAAAGTGCCATAAATTGTAAACAGGCCACTATTTATGTTTTCTTTTGCCCTGGATTGTTAAATTCAGTAAATAAACAGAAATTGTGAATTAATATATACAAGAGTGTGTTTCCTGCAGAATGTGGGTACATGTCATTAGACCAGTGGTGCCCAAACTTTTGCAAGTAAAGTTATCCTGCAGATTTCAGACTAGGTTTCTAACAGAACACAAACTGATTCTTTTTTTTTCATCTTCAATTCAACATTTCTCCTCTACATCTCTTGCCCAACAAACACACAGAATTATACGTCATGAAGCAGCATTAGTCGACACAGACAGAAAAAGAAGACAAAGTAAATGCAGGTTGAAGTCAATCAGAATATTCTTCAGTATGTTACTTTTATTCTTTTTATCAGGTCGTTTCTGCACAGAGAGTTAAAATGGCTTATAGAAAATGTACAGCATAAATGTTTCTAAGGCAAGAAAGTCCAAGTTTAATGCTTCATATTTTGTAGGCACAGTTTCTGCTTCACTCCTTAGTTTTCAGAAACAAATCCACAAACAGCAGCAGTGTACAAAGCATCTATCTAAACAGAAAGCATATAGATTAAAACAAACAAAAAAAAGCTTCAAGATCATGCTATATATAAAACAATTTGTTCTTTGGCTATAGCTGGATGGCCTTGTACTGGCCGAGACATAGATGTGAGAGCAAAGTGACTGAACAAGATGTTTTCCTGTCTACAGAAGAGAGTTTTTAAATCTGAAACAGCAAAAATGCTTTGTTAAATCTGTAATTGAAGAAGAAAAAAAAGCTTACAGCAGCTTAAAGTAGCACTTGTGTAGTGTTTATAAGAGGTATATTGATGCATTTGCCCTTCAGCTTGCGAAGACCCACCAACACCTGCTTCAACATCAGTACAACACTTCACTTCTACAACAGTGAAGCTGAAAGAAACGACAAGACAGAGATTACCTGAGAACAACTACTCGCTCTTTCTTTTAACACCTTTATAATCTCCAAAGACCTCATGTACGAGCTAACAAGCAGACTACGTAGAAAGCGATTTAATAAACCACTACTATATATGAATACTATTACAATTCCAATAGGGTTTCAGCACTCCATATAACACACCATTGCTAAACATGCTAAACATGATGCACATGTAGATGGAATGTTACAAGTTTCCAGTGAAAACTGTGTTGTAGTAGCCTGGCATGTCAGACCACAGCTTAGATCTTACAGTCACTCAGAACTTTTTCACTAAACTTAATCACTCACTGAAAAGGACAACCAGCTTGGCTTCAACAACTAAGAGAATTAGACACTTAAACAAAACAGCATTGATTTAGACATGATATACAACCACTATACAGAAAAAAAGCCTTTCTTTATCTGTGGCCACTGACTGCGATCTTAAAGAGAGTGTCAAGATCAGTTTTTTGCACTGGCTTTCCAATGACTAAATACTGTAGTTTGGCAAAATGGCACTGTAGTTGTACTTGACCTGTAAAACCTTCACAAACAATAAAATCTACACATTTATTAGAAATCTTACATATGCAATATATGGATGGCTGCCATTGATGACACATTAACACTGCTGCTAATCTAATCTTTGGAAATTTGGAGAACACTACAAAAAAATAAGGTGCTAATATACATGAACAAGGTTTGTATTTTGTCATGAAGGCTTGTAATATCTTTGAATCATCTACATTATTTTAAAAGTATGATACAAGGCTTCACTCTACATTTATTCTAGAAGCCCTACTCTAAGGCAACTTATTATTAAGATACATATTTCCCTTCAATCAAATACCTAAGTATTTAAATGGAGGTACTCACCCGTCAGTGTCAACAATGAGTGTGGGGTGGGACACTCGAGTTCAATTTAAAAGCATTAACAATGCTGACTTTTACATGTTAGGCATTTTACCAAAGCCGATATGCATCACTCAGCTTTCATCTGATCTCTGACGTCTGAAGGCAAAGTGTCAAACAGTGCATCCTCTACCACAAGGCCACCGCGCTTCAAGGCACGACAAGAGCCCAGCTCAGCTGGCAAAACCTCAAAATGATTGCCCTTTAACTCCAAATGCGTCAGCGAGACCAGGAAGGAAATCTTCGGTGAGAGCACAGAAAGCGTGTTCCTCCCTAACTTGAGGGTCTTTAGTTTCTTGCAGAAGAACAGTTCATCTGGGATGTTCTCAAGTTTGTTACAAGACACTGAGAAGTACTGAAGGCTCTGGAGAACTCCTACCTCAGGGGGAATGAAGCGTATGTCGTTGTAGGACAGATCCAGATAGCGCAGTTTGTTGCAGAGAAACAGGTGAGAGGGCAAAATCTCAATCTTGTTGTGGCTGAAGTAGAGGCGCTCCAGACTGCCCAGCTTCTTGATGTGCTCAGGGATGTGAGTGATCCCGTTGTGCCACAGCTTGAGGCACGTGAGTTTACGGAGATGTTGAAAACTGATGATCTCCTCAATGGAGCGCAGGTTGTTCTCTTTAAGATCCAGCTCTTGCAGGTGAGTAAGACTGAAGATGGCATGTGGGATGCGTTCCAGATCACAGTGCACCAGCTCGAGCTCTGTAAGATGCACCATTTTCTTAAGGTTGTTCAGCATGACCAACTTGGTGCCGTCGTTGTGTACGTATAGGCGCTGCAGGTGGCTCGACACGTCCACAACAGATTGGGGGATCTTGGTCAGGTTGCTTTTAAGAGTCAAGGTCTTGAGGGACTTTAGTTCCCTCAATGAGTCCAGAGTTATATTCTTTGATGCATCAGGGCTCAAAGGGCCAGTTAAATGGAGCTCCTCCAAGTTCCGAAGACTGTACAGCCACAAAGGTAGCTCCCGGCTGTCATCAAACTTCACCCGCAAAACTTTAAGGTTCTCCTTCAGGAAAGCGAGGGCTGCTGTGTGGATTTTGAGGGAGCACTGGTACAAAGTAAGTTCCTGAAGATCTTCCAGCTGGGAAATGGCTGCAGGGATAGTGATATTATTGATAATCTCTAGTTTCAAGGACTGTAGCTCAGTTACCTCAAAGACTGTATCTGGAAGCCCTGAGAGCATGAAAAGCTGAAGCTCCATACGGTCATTAGCATTGGTTTGCAATCTCTGGCGAAGCTTATCCACCGTCCACTCGTGGTTCAGATTGAGCTGCTTCAGCTTGTTTTCGCTTACCTCTGAGAGAAATACTGCAAACCTCTTGGAATACAGAGGATCGTACTGATCAATCATGTGCAACATGAAGGCAAAGTCATTTTTTACGTCCGGGATGTCATCAATTCCAGTCTCCTGTCTCACATATTCAAAGGAGTACTCCTTCAGGGAACGGTAGAAAAGCCAGTAGGATGTGTAAAGGCATGTTAATCCATAGACTACTACAAAACACAAATAACAGTAGCAGAGCTTGGAGAAGAGATGGGCCATTGTGTGATTGCAAGAAAACCTTCCGTAGCCTATCATATCCTTCACATCCACCTCACACTTCACTGTAATTTTAACCTTGGACACCAAGATACTGTTGTACACAACGATGAGAATAAACTTAAACACCTTGAGGACAGTCTGGCGAACATACATTAGATACAACAGATCCCCTTCCTCCACATGAAGCCGGAACTTTTTGACTTTCTCAAACAATGCTTTAGCCTGCTCTCCTTCCTTCTTATCGAGTACACTGGCTGTTGGTTTATCCACTACGATCTTTTCAGGAATAGATCTGAGCGACTGGGTCCTTTCCAGGTTGCCTTCACCGGTGGTGGTATCAAGGTTTAACCGACTGACACTGTTCTTTTTGTGGTCCTTCTCCTCTGGGTTCTCTCCTGATACCTCGGACAAGGCCCTTGTAGTCCATGGAGAATCAAAACATTTGCCCAGTATGGAAATGAAGTGCTCAATTTTTGAGCTTGAGCCTGGGAACTTAAACCAGAAGTTGCTGCACACCATGAACACAAGAGTGTGTATGAGCACCAGGTAAGGGAAGTACTTGGCATACCAGTGCAAAGCCTTTTCATAGCACATTTGGTTTACAAAGCTGTACTGTTGCAGATCCAAGTTGGTTTTCAGTCCCCTCATCTCATGAGCCACTGGCACTGGAGAAACAGGACTGCCCGACTCTGTCTGATTAGGAAAAGGCACCGTTTGGTTTGGGGAAGGCGTCCTTAGAGGAAGACAAATGATTTTGTCCTGCATTACCTGAAAGGGTAAAGGAGAAAGCACATCAATATTAAGACAAGACAAGCCAGACTTTATTTCAATCAGTAACGCAGTCATACCTATAACTAACAGTCATTAGGCAGAAATTATTTGTTAAAGCTGTATGAGTTGAAGACCTTTCTGATTAATATGTTTAATAGTACACAACTTGCAGAAGAATACTCCTTAAACCCCTTTGCAAGTGGGTTTAAGATTGTGATGTTTGTGAGCATTAATAAAAAGATTATATAAAGGGAGTCAAAACCTGGTGGAAACCTGGTCTTTTAAGGCAATTATCTACCATTGTCATATCTTTATCAACACCTCTGCCTTTTAAGTAAACTTTTTAAGACTCAGCAATGCTGCTACTTTTAATTTTAGGAAAATAAGATTTTACAAGGTTTGTAGTTTTAACAAAAAAGCCTAAAATCAGGCTGACAACCCATCAAAAAATCACTTATAAAACAGAAACTTCCACATTTTACATCAACTCAAACACACAAGAGTATAGCCATACTTATGAGAGAAACCACAGTAAAAATGCCCTACCTCGGCCAATGCTGCCTAGTACACTCTTCTGTGCAATGGTGAATTCCATCATGTGATTTACTCACACCGCCAAGCACCATAGAATATTGAACCAATAGCGGCTTATCACTAGCAGATGTTTGCTCTTTGTCTCTTTCTCATTTGGATTCAATCCTGTCTCGGCCTCGGGGTAAGGTGGACTTGGAATATGTTGCAGAGACCAGCCAGGTGTGATACCTCTGTCTGAGGTAACTGAAAACTAAATTATTACAAAACCAGAATAAACAGGATAAAACAACTCGTGGCCACACGAACGTCCACTTCCGGATTTAACCTACTGTTTTTTCCTAACTGAAGGCTGATTAATCAGCTATCAAATGCTGGATGTCAGACTAAAGAGAGGAAGTAAAGCTAAAGCTTCTAAAAAATTTGAGGTGATCGGCCTTAAAAAACACTTATCAGTTCATCTTTAATTGAAATAAAACCAATTTTTTTTTCATGTGTTGGTACATCAGGATCAGATACAGCTCTGACCACTCAATTAGACAGTCCTTGCTGGCCCATCTTGTAGGCATAATGTCATAAGATGTAGATGTAAAGTAGTAAGAGAAGACAGTTCAGCTGTTGCTGCATAGTTTGTGTTGGTCATTCTCTTTGCTTCATCAGTGGTCACAGGGCGCTGCCCACAGGGTGCAGTTCGCTGGATAGTTTTAGTTGGTGGCAGTGACATTAAGTGCATTTACAAGCACATAATCTCATCATGATCAGATTTCTTCAGTTCTGATTATTCAAGTGGCTATGTAAACAGCATACTCCTCGATATCCTAGATCAAATTAAGGTCTAGAAATATGATCAAGAGAGCTCAGTAATTAGATTTCTCAGTGCATGTGTGCTCTTACTCCAATTTCATTTAGATTTCTTAGTCGGTTCAGGTGCGAAAGCAGAACGTGTTGAGAATGATCTACCACCCAAATAATACCTGCTCAGCGGCGGTCCTGACCATTGATGAAAAGGGTGAAAGGGGATTAGCAAAATATACAGAGAACTAGATGGACTACGTTTTCCAACTATAGAACTACAAAGTGCATACACACATACATACATATATATATATATATATACACACACATGCATACACACACATACTAGAAGGTCTATATATGATCTCTCTCGTTTTGTTGAACTGGACGTATCTCAGGCCTCAGACTTGAATCTACTGCTTTATTGTCAGTTAATAGGTCATCAGTTTTGCACCTCTAATTTCAGCGTATGGATTTTCTAATGTGACTCCGTCACTAGCAACCCAAAAATGGGTGTAATTGAGTGTCATGATAAAAACAGCACATCAGATAGCAGAATTCAATAGGAATCATGTTACTGTAAACAGGATAGGATGGTAGAATTCTATTTCTGTGCACTGACATCAGTGTGACTCAGACAGGAAATGAGAGATTATTGTTCCGACTGCAGCAGACTCCAGAGGGAGACATGCTCCCCTTAATCCATTTGAAGAAACATGCGCTGTGAAAACGTTAACTTGCTTTCCATGAATAACAGCTCATTTAGATCTACTGTATAATTCCTCTACAGGAATTTTAATACAGATAAATCACTAGGCCTACCACTGTCTATGTAACTCATGCCACAAATACTGAAGGGCCTCTTTTCCCCATTCTGAGTAAAGTCTTGTGTCTGGTAGTTTAATTATTCTCTGGTTTGTGTGGGAGACGAGGTCCTGTCTGGGGTTTGTTCCAAACTGGAGGGCAGCATCGGCTGGAGGACAAAGAAAGCCACCCAGCATCACAGCACAAGAAAATAAGCTGTCAGACTGCGGAGTAAAGCCTCAGAGGAAAGATCAGCAGTATTGTACACAGCTTGCTTCTGTTCTACACATATTAGAGCATCAGCCCTAAAGGACCAATAAAATCTGCATTATACAACCCAGTCTCACGCAATCAGTCTCCCTCTAGCCAAACACACCCATTTGGCATAGCAGCATGTTTATCTCCTCTCTATTCATAACAAGGAAAATAATTAATTAGAGCGGTAATGACTAACTTCACTGGTTCTAGCTTAATGACGTAAGCATATCATGAAGACGAAGATTTCGAGTCATTGTTTATAAGCTACAGTGGACGGATTTTAAAACACTTCCACACTTCAATCGCACTCCTCCAGGGAGTTGGGGTGGGGGGTGGGCATGTATTCCCAACCAAATGCTCCAGATCCTGTCACTGCTGCTTGTTTAATCAAAAATAATTAGGATTATCTACATGAATTTAGACAGAGGAAGTCCTCCCACCGCAGCTGGAATGGGGGGTGAGGAGGCACACTGCAGAAGTCGCTTAGGCTTTATAGGGAAGGCAGGGTCTAATGGGGTGCAGGAGGGGCTGCTTTGTGGTTGAATGGGTCTGCTGGAATTTTTACACTTTTCCGTAAGCAAACTAACACTCTACTATTAAGCTTGCGCTTGGCTACAGTAGGCCATCTGTATGTGGCTGGAGCCGTCATGATCAAACTGCAGTGAAGATTATTATTATTTATTTTCCACTGTTTATTCATTAGCAATGGCGTACAGTTCCATCCACCATGATTTAAAAAAAATATTTCTTGAATTTTCTGCATTCCTAACATAAATGCATGCAATACAAAGCAAGGACATAACATGGTACGGCCCTTAGATTAACTGTAGGGCTGGGCAATATGGTTTTATATTCTATATAATCATTTTCCTAGTATAGATTGATAGCTTTTTCAGCCTGTTGGCAATAAACAACAAACCTAGAAATTCATGCACTCTTCCCAAAATGTCTTTAAAGAGTAATTTTGATGTTCATAATTTGGACTAAACAAACTTAAATAAAAGCAATAGAATTAAAAAAAAATATGTTGCCAAACAGAATCATATTTAAAAAAAATTGTTGTGACTTTCTAAATTAGATGTTCTAAGTGATTATAAGTTCACAATGTAAGTGCCTCTTCATCCTCAATTCGGGTATATTGTGCAAATGCTAACAAACGTACCGCATATGCAAATTACATTCAAATTCTGAGGTGAACTGTACAGAAGAACACCAACCTGAAGGGTACATCCAAACACGCCAATCATAAGCATGACCACAGAGAGATATTCTGCAAAGACATCCCACCATGGCTTAAGAACTCTGAAAGCTGGCTGCTGTTCCGAGAACTGACGGAATTCTGTCACTGGAATCATATTCCTGCAAAGACACAATGAAGAAACATGAGCTCCACTGGCTAGAATGTGAACTTGTACATCAGTGCTTGTAGTCTGACTCCGCAAGCTGCCCACTTGACCAGAGCAAATGGTGCACAAGAAGCTATTGGGCATATCTAAGGCGTATCACGTTTCACCATAATTACAACAGGAAGGGTGCACGGAATAGCAATGCCCTGAGAATAACTGTCCTTCAGCTGTCCTTGTGACATTGTAAAATCCATTGTACTGAAACATTCCCTTTGTGATGTACATTTTACAGTCTTTTCTACTGACCAACTGTCACAGTGTCATAAAACTGTGGTTTCTGCACCATTTACTTTAATTACAACTCATCTGTGCACATCCAGTGCAATGCAACTTGTTGATTTTGTGGAGCATGTGTACTCGTCAAGACAAAATTGGCTGTAAATTATTACAACAAAAATCTTACACTTAAATATATGCTCTGGGAAGAAAAAAAAAACATTAGTTTACAGGATTGAGCAGAAACAGAGACTATTTATGGAATGGCCTGTTAAAATGGCAGTAAGTTATCAATTTTTATTTACTTCAATTTATATTATTATCTATTGGTGAATGGAGGAACAGCAAAGTAAGAATTTCATTGTACAGTGTAACTGTCTATTCTGCTGGGCATATGACAATAAAACTCTTGAATCTTGACTTTGTCAGATGATATTCATGAGAAGACTAGCCATAAAATAATCCACTTGCATAACGTACAAGAAGCTGTAACTGAGAAAAGTAAATATTGAAAAAATTTAATTTGCATAGCGGCAGGTATTCTCATACCAACGGATTGACCGTGCTAGTGTCCAGACCTCAAGAGAACTGAAGGTGTATGTAATTATTATGCAGAAAATGCAGCAGACTTCTAGGACTGAATGAGAAAATATCCCTGCAGATTTGTTTAAATATCTGAAAGCAAGTGTCTCAAAAATAATTAAAGCTGCAAAGAAGGCAAAGCGTGGACACATCATATCACATGCTGAAACTTTTGATATTACATTAAGTTGCTGAGGCTTCTGTGTAGCTTTCTAAACATGCTTTGTACTTTCCTTCCTACAAAATGAATTACTTGTACATAATGGCCACTTTGACTGAACATTAAATATCTAAGGGGTGTCTCGCGACTGCACAGTACTTTACACTTGAGCTGCAATTCTACTTTGCAATACTCAGTAACATCAGTGGGTTTATTGTAACATTGACTCTACTTGTAAATGTCTGATAAAAAACATTGATAGCTGAAACAAGCTCGATACAATCTAAAGCAATTCTACTCAGTAGCACGTAGCTAGGCATGTTAGACCCATCCTACTATAAGTGCTTCTCGGAAGTGCAAGTTCAGATACATTACGGAAACGTTCTATCTGATCATAGCAATACATATCCCCTTTGCTTTGATTAATTATTGAAGCTTATACTATCCAGCACTCAGGTCTTGGCAGGTGATCCAGAAAAGCATTTCATGGTTGACAACCCTTACAACTGCCTAACACAACATACCAAAGCAGACAGACTCCAAGACAAAAAAATTGTGATGGATCACTGCACACATCTGAGAGAAAGACCATGTTAGTGTTCACAAGACCACAACGACTCATCAATTACTCATTACTTCCTACTTTCACCAACTTCAGGAGTGCCAAGCACTCTTTAACATAATGCTGACTACTCTACACGTGTAAGCTGCAGCTTAATGATGGAATTCTCCTCTACTGTCTTTAAACTCATACTGGAAAAGACAGACAGCTGTTTCACCCCAGCTGGCTATTTAAAGGAACTACACATTTCTATTTTTACAAGATTTCAACTCTAGCCATCTGTAAGGTGCCATTGCTGTTTAACCATGAAGTTCGCATTCAAGTTCGCTGTTTGATTTATTACTAACAACTGAAGCCAAACAGCACCACACAGGCATCTTTAAAACGTAACCCTCCCTTCATATATTTAGCCCACAAATCTGACAGCCTTGACCTCTGCTTACTTCAAGTCTCCAAGTCATGGACCTTCTGTGGAAAAGTTTTGTTTTTTGTGCTGCTTCTAGCATAAACAGAGTCTGTCTTAATAAACACATGGACAAACAACTAATCCTATTTACATCCTGTTTGCTCAAATAAAATGCTGAACAACTCAATACAGAGCAACAAGTGAAGCAATTACAGTGAACGATGTACAGCGTAATATACAGTAAAAGGCTCTGAATGCATCCATTCATCCCATAATTAGTCTAGAGTGGCGCATCCTGGGCAAAAGCCACTGTGTATTCTTCTTCCAAACATGATTCCAAAGTGCTTGACAAAAATATTTGGACATTTGAGCGCACCATCTGCATCAGATCAAGTATCAAGTGCCAGAGAACGGGTTTTTTTTTAACATGCATTCCACAATGAGCACTGCGCGACAATAAAGGATGTTCGTGTATGTGATGTTATTTAAGCATGCATGCACACGTTTTATTTAGGTACATGCTCCATGCATGCAAATCAAGACTACATGTTTGTGTAAGTCTAGCCAACAGCATTAATAACAGTATTCACACGTGGGACTTAATACTGGACCTCTTTCCACATTGCTCATTGTGCCATAATTGCAGGGAAGAGCAGCGATGCCATACTGGCGTGAGAGCATTAGACAAACGAAAACACTGGCTGGCCTAATGAGGGGGGGAGAAGACACTGGACACAGATAAGAAGGGTGGGGTGATGGCTGTTTACGGATTTTTGATGAGCAAAAACTTTGTCACTGCTGACCTGCTGGGCTGGTTCTGATCCGGAGTCTAAAGGGAAAAAGTGACAGATCTGGTCTGAGCCTATAAGATCAGGCCTTGCTTGAGCATGTGGGACCTTGGAAAGCTTTATACTCCTTTATACTTCTCCTGGCTCCTTCCTGTCAGGAAATGGGGCTATTCTCGCACATGGTGTTGAAAAAAAAAGCGAAAGAAAGACAATGTGAGCCTGAATCACCTTCAGTCTCCAGGATGCAGAGCTCTGTTTAAAGATGGACCTTTAAAAACAATGGAAAAAAAACAAAACGGGGCTCAAGTGATAGAGAACAGACTCTCTTAAGGTACGTAGTGTGTACAATCGCCATACACAGTTCAAAAAGGGAAAACTTTACTCACTTTACTCAGGAGAGGTTTCAAATTAAACAAAGGCCTGAAAGTGTCTCACAGAAAAGAGAGAAGCGAGAATAGCGCTCTCTCTCTCTCTCTCTCTCTCTCTCTCTCTCTCCATTAGGGTCCACAGCTCCAGCACTGCAGTCTGTCTTGAGTCAGGATAATGCCCGAGTGCCTCCAGCCCAGTAAGCACTAATTACACTCTGGCGCACTATAAAAACGCTCCACGACACCAGCCTGGGCATGGTTTCTTCCTAAAACACACTCCCACTTTAAATATATCGCTTACTTTCAGGAAAAAGCGTGAATACGTGGCGAAAACGGATTTAAACCGGACGCGAGAACAAGCAAGTCGGCAGTTTTCAATAACAGCGCGAGCACGTTTTCTTATGAATGAGCTGCACTTTACGCATGAAGGAGGGAGGAAAGTAACATATTCAAACAGTTTGTCAGACTGTTAAACAGTAGAAGCTGCGCAGACTGAGGTAAAGTTGAACTTACGTATTAAAAACGAGGTTGGGAACCTCAGCAGAGAGAGATCAGCGGCGGGTTGTGGGTACTAAGCGAGGAAGGCGGGCTGCATGTCCTTACCGCTGCTGCTGCTGCTGCGCTCGGTTACCTCCGCTATCTCTCTATCTCTCTCTCTCTCTCTCTCTCTCTCTCTCTCTCTCTCTCTCTCTTCACTCACTCCCTCACTCACTCACTGCTTATTCCTCCTCCTGCTGCTGCTGCTGCTGCTTCCACTGCCGCTAGAGCACAAAGGCTGCTCTGAGTGACGCTGCCGGCAGGGCGGGGGCTTCTGTCCCACCAACACACTGCACTCCCCGCGGGTCGGAGCTGCGGGTTATTTTTAAGCTCGAAGTTAAGGGCAGTCCGGCTCGGACGCTCCCAGTCTCTCCGAGCAAGACCAGTTGTTTGCCTGCGTCACTCGCGGGCATTATGGGTATTTGCGTCTTTCATTAGGGGGTTAATGTGGGCTACGGGAAGAGAGCACGTGGGGGAAATAGGGCTCTGGTGGCTGTAGAAAAGGAAGGAGTTTTATTGCAGGCAAGATTTTTCAAAAACTACACAACAATAGGGTTATCTAAGGGCACGATGGACTGGCCCTGAACACGAGATTGTTCAAACTGCAAGAAAAACGAAATGAAATGGGACCACCCAACACATGCTGCCCTGTGATAAACACCAACATGACTGGTCAGCAGCAGGATTGTGTTTTCAATCCCAGCAAAAGCCTCGTTGAGAAACGTTGACAGCAATATATAAATCATGCGCGCACACACGCATATAGATATATATATCTAGGTGATTTTGGAGTATTTCCATTCTTCATGACGCTTTCATACAATAACTCTGGAAATAAGACAATTGACAAGAAAGCACCATTATTTATTTGTTTAGATAAAATAGAAAGCATAAAATATGAAATAGAAAAACAAAAAAAAAACAAAAGATAAATTGTTCTTAACTAATCTGGGTTGCAGGTGTTGCCTCCACTGCCAGATGTTACAGGGGCACGGTTAAGGTGGTCCACCATGCCACCCTCTTTTTGTTAGCAGCTTCAACAACAAATAAAAACATTTGAATTCATCTTCATTTTATCTTGATTACAGAATACAATCAACAAATGAAAACGTGGCGATAAGCTGTGACATCAGGGACAGCAGGTATTTTCCACCCATGTAGAAAAATATAGAATATAGAAAAATATATAGAATATCCAGCCTCTTAAGATGGAACATAGCCTCACCGGCCCTTCACGTTCACCATGCTTTTGCACAGTGGCAGCGGACTGTGCACCATGTCTTATGACAGACATGTTACACTTCAGTTACACTTCCTGAACAATGGCAGCTGTACATACGTGATATAAAGAGATGAGCAGTAAAACCTTACCTACTGTTGGTAACCTTCTTACTATGTGATGTCCAGCTGTAGGAAATAAGAGAGATGAATGTAGGTTTATCACATTACGCTACTCAAGAGATACTGTCACTTTTTAAATAATTAAAACTACATTTTGATTTGTTTAATAGCCCAGATTGTATATAATAGCATAAATACTGCATCACTTTACTGTTTCTGCTCAGAAAGTACATGCAAGCCATGCAGTCAGTGTGAAAAACAAGTTTATGGAACAAATTTGTAAGTTTGTAAACAAAGGGCTTCAGTACACTTTTGAGTGAGTACCCAGCAAACACACAGCGTTGTCAAAAGGTCACTACTAAATAATGTTGTCATGCAGTATTATGACTACCCGATGTCAATTTGACAAAATTACATGGAGTTCCATGCAGATATAAATAAATGTATAAAGGATTGTAGGAGGTTTTGACATTATAAAGTTCTCATTGCATTGTCAGACAACACTGCCACAACTTTCTGTGGAATTACATTTTACAGTTTTGACAACATTGCAGACACCAAAACAATACATTGTCACAACAAAACTGTGCAGGGTATCTTAAAATGAAATGTTATAATTTACAATAAATTCACACAAAACTGATACAATATTTGATAATAACAGTAAAAGTATGTTGTCTTTGTGTGTGTAATGTGATCGTTACATGAGTACAGTACTGTACATGAGTACAGTACTGAGTACAGTTACTGTTTCTGCTGTAATGTAACGCTGGTTTGTCCTGTATGATCGTACTGAGTGCAGTTACTGTGTCTGCTGTAATGTAACGCTGGTTTGTCCTGTATGATCGTACTGAGTACAGTTACTGTTTCTGCTGTAATGTAACGCTGGTTTGTCCTGTATGATCGTACTGAGTGCAGTTACTGTTTCTGCTGTAATGTAACGCTGGTTTGTCCTGTATAATCGTACTGAGTACAGTTACTGTTTCTGCTGTAATGTAACGCTGGTTTGTCCTGTATGATCGTACTGAGTACAGTTACTGTTTCTGCTGTAATGTAACGCTGGTTTGTCCTGTATAATCGTACTGAGTACAGTTACTGTGTCTGCTGTAATGTAACGCTGGTTTGTCCTGTATGATCGTACTGAGTACAGTTACTGTTTCTGCTGTAATGTAACGCTGGTTTGTCTTGTATAATCGTACTGAGAACAGTTACTGTGTCTGCTGTAATGTAACGCTGGTTTGTCCTGTATGTTCATACTGAGTGTGCTGTGCCTTGTGTGTATGCAGTGTGTTCTGGGCAGAGTTGTGATGATACCTGCTAATGTTCTGGGTCATTGTGAAACAAATTGCAGTTTCAACACTTTGGTTCTTTGGTAATTTTATTTGGCTCCAACTCATTCCATAGTTTTCCACTCAGAGTTTGTTATGAAGTAAGATGTGTTTACTGTTGACTCTTATGACTGAAGCACACATTGCTCTCAGGCTAAATGTCACACTGATTTCAGCTTGGTGTAGCTGAATGTAGTTTGTACACATGTATGTTTTTTAGTTGTACTTGTCTAGATGCAGTAAGTTGAACACAGTGCCCTTCACGTCCTTACTTGGCATCTCAAAGGACAGAACCTTAACTGAAATTCATGCAGAGGTGACCAGATCAGTAAATAATTTACTACCACCAGAAATCAAGGGTATTCTGAGCAGAGGAGCTACAGAGGAGTTCTCTTTTTAGATTTGGATGACTCACTGAAGCAGGTTAGACACAATGGCTTCTCATTCCCCTGAATGAGAATTGAGTCAATGTGCCTCACTGACAACATAAACACATTATAATTCACTTAGTTATTTTTCCATTTTTTTCATTGTTACATTAGATGAAGTCTTCTCTGATGGAGATGTACTGTCATGGCTCTTGTCAAGATTTTCTTCTGATGAGTAGCCTCAGCATGAAGCCTGCCAGAAAACTGCTTTTTGCAACTGTAATGAAGATAGAGGATTTCCCGCGAATGTGCACAGTGTCTAGCTGGTTGAGCATCTCTCGAGGACCTTCAGTCAATGTAAACGGAGAGGTGGACAATATGCTGCCGTTTGTAATGGCGAAAGCTGCGGGAGCTGTTTTTCAAACAATGTTTTGTTTCTGCTCAGAAGGAACTTTGAAGGCTTTGACAAGCTTGACGAGATTCAAGTACGCCACTGTACAACTTTGTTTAGGCTGTGGGTGACAATATCGCTTCTGAGATTTTGCCCAATGGATACACACCAACACTATCAGTGAAAGTTGTTCCGTTGGGGTTCAAGGACAGGTTTTTGCTTCACTGACCCTAAGAAAGACTGACACAGTGGAGACAGAGAGCCAGATAAGACCTCACTTTGAAAGCATCATCTTTAACTGTGCCATCTTGGAAAATGGCAAAGACTCCACTGAGAGGTTCTTCATGCTATCTTCTGAGGCTTTCATGGTTGAGGCCTCCAAGATGATCAGCAATATCATTACTAATGAGATTCTGAGCACTCCTCCTGCCTTCAACTTTACGTTGGAAAGCAGCACATTAGCCGCAGGCTCAGGAGTGGTAAGTGCTCTGACATCCGTATTAATCAGCACTGTTGAGGAGGGCTTTGTATTAGCAGACCCTACCATCGATCCAACACTGTATGCAGCACAAGTCCAGATAGTGTCCAAAAAAGACCTAAAAACACACTGGGTGCATTAAGGATGTTTTCTCAAGAATCGCATCATGAAAGTCAAAGGAAACATGACTGACAAGGACAAGGAATTTCTTTTTGGACTCTAAATGGATCATAAGGATAATCATTGGGAGCCTTACAGCCATTCTGCCTCTCTCTGAAGGCAACGACTCTGCAGAGCTTCTAACAAAACCACTTTTGCAGTGTTTGGACATTCTGGATCTTTACATGTGGGAGCTCTCAAAATCCTTTGAAGCATATCTAGATTCTTGTGGTAATCCAATTATTACAAATGAGGTGTTGGACCTTGTGGAAGAATAAGCAAGATGCTGTGTCACACAGGAGTCAGCCAGGAAGTTGACCACAAGGAGCTTATTCCTGTGATTCTGGAACTTTATGCCCTGCTGTAGTATCAGCCAAGTTCTGCCTGTTTCACCATTAAGGATGCCTGAGCTGCAGAATGACACGACATGCCAAACACTGACGTCCCCTCAGAGCAGTGACAGCATACATGTTAAAATGCTCAATAATGTAATCATTGATTTAGCCTGGAGTCTGAGAGTTACGATCAGCCAGAGGCTATTTTAGTATTTCTCTCGAACCTCGGTTCAAGGCACAAAAACAACTAGAAAGACTAATGTTACCAATATAGCACATAACACTTCTATTTTCCATTCTGTAATATGAAACACAGCAAATTGTTATAGACTTAGTTGAGATGATTTAACAATTAGGCAAAAATGCATCAATCTAATGCAGTAGGTATTATTAAATGTATTTTCCAAACAACGGATGTCTGTTGCACAAAACTATGTTCCATGTTTTAACACCTGCCTTGAAAGTCAGTTTTACACACTAAGTTGATTCTCCTTTCCTTTCACGTAGTGTGTAGGAAGAAGCCTGTCTTCTCCAGGGTGGCTGCAACTTTCACCAAATCTTTTTGTAAATGAGGATAATTGTGGGATAATTTGCTAGGTGTACAAGACGTCGCTTAACACATCTGCAATATGCAGTGTGCCGTGAACAACATCTGTTGGCGTCTCAGCTGCTTCTACACTTGGACTTTCTATGTGAGATTTTAGCGGAATTTGCCAAAGATTAAGGTCACTGATTACTATATTTACGTACAAAAACATCTTGTGACAGATGTTTCGCACTCGCAAAAACCTCAGTGTCATGGGAGAGTATTCTGTACATAATTCTATGATAAACTGGTAGAGAGAAAGGGCATGTGTGCTGCTGTGTAAAAGTAACACTATCACTGCTAGTCAAGTAGAACTAATCTGGTATTTTTGTTTTTAAGGTGGATTATCCAGTTGTTTGAAGGAAAACCATGGCTGCAGTGTACTTTGTATATGATCACGAAGTGAAGGAGTTATTGGCCATTTATATATGCAAATGTTACAGACTGTTAAAACAGATTTTCATGGTAGATGTGTCTGTCAGCATCTCGGTAAGATTAAGGCATTTAAAGGCCCCAGGTTTTACATAAAATTAGCAGTGATGTTTGGTAATGTTCAGGGATTTTTGTGTGGGAACGCTATATTATTGGTTTCATTTAACACTGAAAGGCAGCTAAATGTCAGTGATAGAACTTTCTCTCTGATTATCTGTAAAAATCAACTACATTCTGAAAGTCTGGTTTCTTTTACTTATCACTGCTGATGATATGCTATAATGATAAGTAAGTAAACACCAAAATTAAAACAAATCTAAAGCATCACTCGAGTCAGAGTATATCTGTGGTCAAGATACCATCCTGCACTAAAACTTCTCACAGTTTGTCTAAATGGGCAATCTAGATAACTACTTAAAATTGGCTGGGGTGGGCTTTCCGTATTTACAAAGGGAGCAGCAGAACTGGAGGATGTTGTCCCTGAAATTTATGGAGGAAGCTAATTGCAGTGATGCTTTGCTCAGTGCTTTCAAGCTGAAAGATTTATAACATTTACAGTAAACAGTTACTTCACAGAGAGAGAATTAGTGTATCATATGCTATAATACTAGAAAATATTATACAGCAAAGGGGAAATATTTACATAACACATGTATATGGATTTCATAATACCATCATGCTTAAACATGTAAATTCCCAGTGTCGGTGAGGTATAACACAGGGAGAAATTTAAATCATGCTTTAATATGGTATACAGAATGACATTAAAAACCAAAATCATTCATTGTGTGGTCTCTGTAGCAGCCCCTGTTGATATCAGTTCAGTAGTTCACCTAGAAAAAATGCTAACAATAAAAACTAAGAATTTTTCATATTCCCAAACTGATAACAACAAAGCATCCTATGAAGAGTATATGGATAATGTAGTAAAAATGATCTTTGTTTGGGGCAAGTTCCTGTTTTTTTATCATTTATAAACATGACCTTGGATCAGACTTAAACTTGGTTCAAACCTTCTTCATCAAGATTATAGTTTATTGAAATCTGTTTGATTTCCGGTAATATGAACATAGCCATAAAACATTAAACAAAACCAAGACTCCTTTAGTTCAGAATTACAGTCTTTGGAAGGCGGTATGCACAGTTTTATTATTCCCTTATTTAGCACACCTGGATCAACAACTCATAAACTAATTAACAATAAACAAACATTCCAGAGCATCTGGAGGCCCAAGACTGACTTTGGAAGCAACAACTGTACAAATAACATACACAATAAAATCTTTACAGCTATGTATAAGTCTCTGCGATATATAGCTAATGGATCTATTTCAGCTGTTCAATTATAATAGTGTAAGAATTTATTAACCACCCACTCACAGTTAAAGGTTGTGTTGGGGTTAGATTTAGGGTTAGGAGAACAGAAGTGGGTGTTTTTCAACCATTTGGGCTTTTAGTCAGTAACCCTAAACTTAACCCCAACCTTAACTGTGATTGGGTGATGTAAAAGCTCCCACATCCTCATAATTGGATAGTTGAAATACACCCACTGGGGATGTACTGCAGAGACTTCTGCTTGGTTAGTGTTACTGATAAATATTCAAACGGTTGAAAAACATTTACTTCAGGTCTGTGGGGCTGCTGCTCCATTTAAGGTGGAACAGAACCTTCAGAAAATATCCTGACATACAGACTTAACTAAACTAATGGACTAAATGGAAGATCTAACGGAGATGATATTAGAGTGGTCTGGTATGGGGAGATAGAAAATGTTTAATAAAAAACCCTGATTATATGGAATGGGTTAATGTTACTTCATTTCCCTTCATAATCGCTATTACACATACCAAACCTAACAACAACCACTGCCACGCGTAAAACTGTCTGTGCAAACTTGCTATATAGAGTCGTAAGAAAGTGTTATGAGACTGTAATGAAGTTGAAATTTGAAGTAGCACTCTTTTTCTACCTCTCTCTGTGTACACACACACACACACACACACACACAAACATGTAAAGGATCATGAAAAAAAAAACCCTGGGAACATTACTGGAATGTAGTTTATACACTTAAAACAATAAAACTTCTGGCTAATGTTCTTCGTTAGTTCTTATAAAGCCATAAGAAACCGTTAGGATTTTTCTTTCCCAGAGCGTTCAGGGAGCAGCGCTCGTGTTTGTAATGAAAAATAGAACATTGTTAGTGATCTGGGACGTTAACTTTTTTCTCAGCAGGGTAAGTGCACAGTATTTGCATAGTCTGTTGCACAGATTCAGGTTGGAAGCCGGAGAGTTGACTGTGCCATCTGGCTCGTGTTGGGTCACGTGTTCCCTCTCTGTTCTCTGGTAGCATTCTTTGATGCTGGGAGGCGGAGAGTTTAGGAGCCCCTGTCTCCAGCTGAACAAAGGAGTACGGTCTGTTAACTCTGTTGGAACTGTTCTCAGGATGTTGTAGTTCAGGATCGGATATGACTCTTGGATCACATTTGCAGGTTCTACCGGAGAAAACACTTGTCTGTGAGGAACTGTTTAAAAAGGCAAGCTTGTCACTGAAAGGACGAGGGATGGAGTAAAGGATGAAGCATGAAAGAAAATAATTTGAATCATCTTTTGTTCATTATTTACCAAAAAATGTACAAAAAGTGTAAATGTGTGATTTTACTTCGTTGTAAATTGTTTTACATATGAGAGATGATTAACATATCATGTCATAATTGTCTGATTACTTTATTCTAGCTGTATCCTGTTTGCTAAATCACAAAAAAAATAAATAAATACATAAATAATATTTGGGTTGGGCTAGAACTGCGCTGCTTGTCTATGATTCTCTGACAGTCTCATGGACTGTGTTGTCCTTTTTTTTGGTTGTTTGTTTTATATTTTAGCACTCACACCATCTCTATATAATACTGTTGTTCTTTCTGGAATTTGAGGACGGCAGATAACTTGTTACGACGTCCGGATGACACTGTTTACAGCACAGGAAAAGTTGAGTAAACTCCTGATAAAGTTATAGACAGGGTGAAACAGCTCCGGTTTTGTAAATCGGTATGTGTGCAATACTGTTGTGTTTGAGTTTTAGAAGAAAAAACACAAAGATGTTGTAATTATTTACTTCTTCTTGCAGTGTTTAGAAGCATATCCTGAGAGCTGGGAATTCTTTGCAGGGCACAATAAAAAAAACAAAACGTGAGGCTGTGGGTTCCTTTATGGCTTCTGAAAAGAGGGCATTGAATTTTTGATCACCTTGGGTATGGAACTGATACGGCACCCTCAGTTTTTTTTTTCTTTGATAAATGTTTACTCTGACAAAAGGTCCTGTGCAAGTAGAACTTACTCAGCTTACAGGTACTACAGGCTGAAGAGCGGCTTTATAAATTTCAGTTTCTCTGGATCACAAAACCCCAGTGTCATAGGGTCCACTACTGCTGGAGAACTGACCAACCATGGTTGTTCTTTGAGGTTTTGCAGTAGCGTGAGTCCTGGGATCTGCGCTGTTTCATAGTTTTAGGAGTTTTCAGTTTTCCTGGCTCAAAAACGGAGTCTCACTTAATAGCATTGTGTAGAATTCTGGTCCAGAGCATTCTCATCCAGGGGACGCTGCAACGTTCCAAAATCGTTTGGAGAACAAATAGATTGTACTGATCTACTAGGTAAAGAATAAATGCATAGTCTTTTTTGACAGGAACATCATTGTAGCTGCTCTCTTCATGTATAGGGTCAAATAACTCCTGATCATATGAAAGCCTTTCTTTTTTTATTTGATGATTCAGTGTCATATAGATTTTGCAAATTCAAGCTTTGTCTCATTAATACTGAAACATTTCACCCAGTTCTGTCAGTGGATCATGCCCGAGCTTCCTCACTAAATCATCTTCTCACATTGCTCCTCATTGTTAATCTGGAAATGGTCCGAGCAGTTTAAGCCCGCCTCAGTCTCCACTGACCCTCTGTGCTAACAGAACAAGGCGTGTAACAGGGCTCCGCTGGCCTCGGTCCATCTTTATGTGGATCATGAGCCTTGCTCTAACTCTTTACATGTAAATTACTGCATTCAAATTCATAGCAGTAACTCATAAGCCTTCCTATTCATGATGAGCTGTGAAGTTTGTCTTGTTATATTTGGAGATCAGTTGAATTTTTTACTTTGCCTCTGGCCTGAATATAAACAAATGAGAGCTATGATACATAATAGCAGAGTAATTATTTCATTTTGTGTGTGGATTCTCACATATTAAGTTCAGCAAACGCAAACACTTTTGATAAACTGTTTTTGGTGGTTATGTAAAACCAGCTTTCAGAAATGCCAAATCTGCTATAAAACAATTCAGCAAATAGGTCTTAAAGATCTCAAAGACAGGCAATATGTTGCATGGCTATTTTCATCTCTGGTCTTAAAGGCCCAATATCACAGAAAAATGAATGTGATGTGACACAACAACCAGTGCATTCACATATATCTGCATATCTAGCCTATGGCGGTATATATCTGCCCAGTCACACTGACGTTCTAAAGAGTATTTGAGCCTAGACTGCTTTTTGAATCAAGCACAATACAGGGTAGCCAATCAGAACAGAGACCATTTACATATATCAGTCTTGAAGGCATACTCACAAGGCCTGTTTAATTCTAAGGGGTGAAGCCAACACAAATATAATAAGCTCAAGAAATATATATAAATATAATAACACAAAGATAAAAATATAGGATATGGGCTGTTTAACCACCACTGCTCTTGGGGTCATCCAACATCAGAAGGCCAAAGTCTGGATATCACAATGGAAACGTACACTAACTGAAAAGTACACCTGCAACTACAACTAACAGCATTAACAGAACATCAACACATATTATGTCATGCGCTGTTTGATGCATATTCTGTATATCAGTTTCTTGCCTTTTGGAGCAACAGGTTTTGTTTCATTGTTTGCAACTGAAATAAACTGTTTCTCTGATCTAAATGGTGCAATATATATATTTAAAAAAATGCTCTGTTGATGAATGTGACAAGATAAATGATTGAAAGTAGTGGCAGAAGTGGCAATGATTGCTGTGCAGTAAATAAATGTTGCAAACAGTATGCTTATAGCAAGAAGGATAGGTCAGTGCATCTTTTCTGGATTCTGTTGGATTTACTGCATATAAAATCTTTAACTAGATAGTAGTGCCACAAAGTTCTCAAACCTCCAGAAAAGTCATCATCCTCCAAAAGCATAGATTGGGCCCCTGACCCCTGACAGTCCCCCTTCTGTAATAATGTATTATTGTTTATTGTTTGAATCCCAAATGAATGTGAATGTAAAATTAGGGGTTAACAAGAGGAAAGAAAACTAAACCATTTTCTAGTGTGTCCTTTTCAGCTGCCCAATTAAACGACAAGTTAAGATTAGAAGTTGCAGACTGTTCTGCGTCATGCAGCTTAAGTGCAATTATGTTCCAAGCAACCAAGGTTGCATGAAAGTTTCACTGTGTAAAGTCAGTCTTAGGCTATCTGAGCATTGCTGCACAGAGAGAAAATCTCTATTTTAGTTTATCCTGTCAATTCAATATCACCAGCAACCAACTTTTAAGAAAAAGTGACTTTAAAAAATATGTAAACCCAAAGAAAATGTGAAATTTTGCTCCTCTTATTTTGTACTGGTGGGTACAGGGCAAATACAGTATGTGTAGCACCTTGAGTGATCAGCAGTTGTTTTTTGTGGCAGAACTTTCTCTCTTCACTTTAGAAAATAAAGGTGTTTAAGCTGTTTAGTAATTTACAGTTGCAAAATCAGGATGTTACAGCAGTTTTTGTAACAGCACTCCACGCAGAAGGGTTCTGCTTCCATTCACCGCAGTAGATGTGTGACTCGTGTAGACTGACAGTCAAGTTCAAACATTTTTGAATAGCAGTGCACCTGAAATCTGCGGTGTTTGAATGGCATTGCGTTTACGACTAATTCAGCAATACGCAGTAAATTTTAGAGATAGGGATCAAACACACAGTGTCTTAGTAAAGCACTGGGCCACCAGGACAGTTTCGGTACCTTTTGCTGATAGATTGTACAAGTCTCTGGAATAGTACTGGAGGTAAGAAACAGCATTCTTCCAGAAGATATTCCCACAAAGTTCCTTTTGATAAAATGGTGGTGGACAGCAGTGTCTAACACGTTGGTCTAAAATGCCCAACAGGTGTTCCACTGGTTTGAAATCTGGTGACTGGGAAGGTCACAGTATATGATTAATTTTCATGATCTCACCATTCAGTGGAGACTTGTGCCTTAGAGATGGGTTATTGTTATTCTACAGGAGACGCTACTCCCATCAGTTCAGAAATGTTTCATCCAGTTTTGGTGAGCCGGTGCGAATTGTAGCCTTAGTTGCCGGTTCTCAGCTGACAGGTGTGGCACCCGTTGTGGTCTTCTGCTGCTGTAGCCCATCTGCTTCAAGGGTCGAAATGTATTACGAATGTGTGTTTAGAGTTGCTCATACCTTGGTTGAAGCTTATTTGAGTTACTGCTGCCAGCTCGATCCCGTCTGGCCATTCTCCACTGACCTCTGGCATAACCTGGAGAACTGCCGCTCACTGGATGTTTTTTCTTTTATGGACCATTTTCTGTAAACCCTGTAGATAGTTTTATGTGACAGTCCTAGATTCTGCAGCAGGTCAGCCAGTCTAGCACCAACAACCATGCCACATTAAAAGTCACTTAAATCACCTTTCCTCCACATTCTGATGCTTGTTTGGAACTTCGACAGGTCATCTTGACCATGTCTGCATGCCTAAATGCATTGGGTTTTTGATTGGCTAATTAGATATTTGCGTTAATGAGCAGTTAAACAGGTGTACCTAATGAAGTGGCGGGTATAAACTATCCGCTTCTTTCCTCTTGCTAAAAAATGATTAGCTTGTACTTAATAGCAGTTTTGGAAAAGAGTAACTTTTAAAAATGTCACCTTATAAAGGCACTGGAGGATATTTGAGATCATGTTCTTTGATAGACATGAATTAGAGAAGAAAAGTAACCTTTCCCACACCTTGGGCATTCTCTCCACCTGACACTTCATAGGTGGGTGATGCATTTGCTCAGGCTCCTCTCTTTCAGCTTACAGCATGTATGTCTCCATCATCGTAGTTTTGTTGGAATCATTTTTGATAGCTTCTGTGGTCTTTTTCTGTCAGTCTTTTTCTACCCTCTGTTTATGGCAGCAGGTCAAAACTCAGTATCTCAAAATAATGACTTTCTTAAAGTAATGCCTTCCTTTCTCTAGCTTTTGAGCTCCTAAGATGAAAATCTACTTTACTACATTTAAATAATGATTTATAATGATTAATATAATGATGATGTACACAATGATGATGTACATAATGATGTACATAAGTGTTCAACGCTATTGCTCAATACTTTGTTGAAGCACCTATGGCAGCAATTACATGATGCTACAAGCTTGGCACACCTATTTTTGGGCAGTTTCTCAAATTCGTCTTTGCAGAACCCCTCAAGCTCCATCAGGATGGATAAGGAGCGTTGGTGCACAGCCACTTTCAGATCTTTCCAGAGATCAGGTTCAAGTCTGGGCTCTGGCTGGGCCACCCCAGAACATTCACAGAGTAGTCCCTTTGACCCAGTCTGAGGTCCAGAGTGCTCTGGGTCAGATTTTCTTCAAGGATGTCTCTGTACATTTCTGCATTCATCTTTTCCTAGACCCTGACTAGTCTCCCAGTTTCTGCTGCCGAAAAACAACCCCACAGCATGATGCTGCCATCACCATGCTTCACTGTAGGGATGGTATTCACCAGGTGATGAGTGGTGCCTGGCTTCCTCCAGACATGACGCTTAGCATTCAGACCACAGAGTTTAATCTTTGTTTCATCAAACCAGATCATTTTGTTTTTTCTGATCTGAGAGTCCTTCATGTGAGTTTTGGCAAACTCGCAAGGACTAGTGAGTGGCTTCTGTCTGGCCACTCTAACATACAGGGCTGATTGGTGGAGTGCTGCAGAAATGGTGGTTCTTTTGGAGCAATGCTGAAGCTCTGTCAGAGTGACCCTTGGGTTCTTGATCACCTCCCTGACTAAGGCCCTTCTACCCAATCATTCAGATTAGCCGGGCAGCCGGCTCTAGGAAGATTCCTGGTGATTCCAAACTTCTTCCATTTACAGATGCAACAACTAAAAGATGATGAGTGGAAACAGGAGCACCTGAGCTCAATTTTGAGTGTCATGGTAAAGGCTTTGAATACTTGACCAATTTGTCTTTGTTGAAAATTTGTCTTTGTTGTCATTCCTCAAACTCTGACCACATAGTTAGCAGCATTTAATTGTAAAAAAAACATGTTTGTATGCTGTAGCATTATGATTACCCTACTCTGGAGCTAAGAGGAACATTGACAATTTGTACACACTGCAGGACCACTGTCCCTCATACCTAGACGCTTCCATTTCACTGTAACAGCACTGACAATTGACCGGGGAAAGTGTAGCATGACAGAAATGTCACTGATCTGTGGCAATTTGGCATCCTTTAAAAGCACCACTGAGCTCTTCAGTACAGCCCATTCTACTGTCAGTGTTTGTCTGTGGAGATTGCAGGACTATGTGCATGATTTATACAACCATTAGCAATGGGTGTGATAGAAACCTGTGAACTCAATAATTAGGAGGGGTGTCCACATACTTAAGGCCATACAGTGTAATAGTCATATTGCTGCAGGTCAAACTTGTAGAAGCCAAAAGCTGGCTGGTTGTCGATTCTGTATTGTTGTTTACATAACTACCATAAGAGTTCTCCACGGCTTTCCTGAAATAATCTGACATGGCATGCATATGATTTTCTGCAGAAAACCTGCAGCATCCCTCCAAGCATGGCCATCATGAACATCATAATGGAGAGACCATGGCAGAAGACATCCCACGAGGACTGGAGAACACAGTGGAGAGACAGCTTGCTGGAAAAGCTCTTCTGCAAGCACTTTAAGCAGCCTGAAGGAGGATGACACTTTTAGGTTAACAGCAGCACAGGCATGTACATTCAAGCACCTTAAATATGAAAGACAAATATGAAGCAAAAGTACAGAATGTTAACATTTCCTCTGTGGTTATTTACAGGCATGTACTGTGAGAGGAAACAAGTATACGCTTTAAATATTTCCTGTGCATATATTTATGTCAGATGTGGATACATAATGTCTTCTGACTTTTGTTATTTGAGAAAGTTATTCATAAGTATAAAAATATGTTATAAAACAAAGTGCAGATTCATTCACATTCACCTACTTCAAATTAATATTAGTACAGTTGTTACATATCTACAGAAAGAAGCTTTGCAGTACCTAGGTTCAATTTTGGGCCATTCTGGCAAAATGTCTTCAATTTCCCAAAGTCATGAGGGGAATTGACTCACAATTTCAAAATGGATAATTTTTCAAAGAGGTTTAAGTCAGGAGATAGGCCATGCAAGCACCTTCAACCTTTAGAAACATGTTGGCTGAATGTTTGGAACTGTTATTTAGCTGAATGTCAATATGATTTTCTTTTCTTGGCCAATGAGATTAAATTCTTCTTTAATATGACCTGGAACATTGCTTATTCTGGTTTGTTTCCTATGCTGATGTGTAATGTCCCCGTGCCACTTGCAGAAAAGCAGCACCATATTACGATGCTTCCACCTTCATACTTCAATGTGGGTATGATGATCTTGAAATCATACACACAATCTGTTTTTCTTTAGAAAAGAAGAGTTGTAGTTTCATTCTTACTGGAAAACCCTTTGCCAAAAGAGTTCTGATGTGCTTAAATGGTTGAGTGGAAATTTCTGACACTCATGTCTGTACTTATTTTTAGCGGAGGAGTTTTGCATGGAGGAAAGAAGATGATTTCAGTGCAGTTCATTGCTTATTGGTCTATGTTGTTCCTGCTGCTTTCAGCTCATCCTTTTCTCTCTTTTTCGAGCAACTCATGGGTTCACTCGACATTTGGGTTCACTCGACTGGGCACATTGTGTTTCCATAAACTTTATAATTTCAAAAGCAGAAAAACATATGTACTGCTAGTGTTGTTTAATAATGCTGTACCTTATAACCTCTGAAAGCTCCAGTGCCCTTTAATATGAGAGCATGTGCAACTTGTACAAGGATCATTTTTTGCTGCATTTAAAATGCAGATTTGAATTAGTTTTTTTTATGTTTTAACCTTTACATACACTCATAAGCCACTTTATTAAGTGTGCCTACCTTGTATCTGTGTCCATTTTATCAGGTCTTACAGACTATAGCCCCTGTTTTACACCAGCAGCACTGCAGAGCTAGGAAAGACCCACCAACCAAATAACACTTGTTCTATGGTGGTCCTGAGAGGGTTCTGATCACTAAAGAACAAGGTGAAAGAGGGCTAACAATGTATACAGAGAATCAGATGGACTTCAGTCTGTACTGTAATTGTAGGACTTTAAAATTGGCACAGGAGTGTAGATACACTGTTTGATTACTTTCTCCCAATACAGCTCACAAGCATAACATCTCTTTGTTTAAGTTTATAAATACATCTGGTTTAAGCTAAAAGTGTGTATAGTCTGAAGCGGGTATGTGCACTAGCTGGTGTCTAGAAGCATTTAACTCAAATCCAAATTCAACTCAAATACTTTGAATGAAACAATGCAAAGCAAATAATTAAGTCAGGTGAAAAAAAGCAATATTTTACACCAACTTAAACACAAAAATGTTAGTCCTAGTTTTACAATGTGTTTTAGATTATTATTAAAGCCATATCAACTTAGCTTATATATTGTGCACATATGAAAGTGGATGAAGCTCCTTTGATGTTCAGCTGAATTATTTAGACTGTGTCGCATTTGCATTGTGTAATTGCCTAAATTGTTAAATGCCACCCAAATAAGCCTGGAGGCAGTTTAAGTAAATATGTAAACATATGTTTCTGTACACGTTTGAAGTCCCTGTAGCATGACACCCTTGTTTAAATAATTAATTATGATGAGGCTGTTGACATAGCATGCTTTACAATGACTGAAAGTAATTTAGAGTAATGTAGGTTTCTTTGTACATGTTATCATGTTATCAGGCAGTGTACTATTACAGCAGGCAGTGTGGGTCTAATAAGGTTACTACACTGTAGTCATTTCAGCAAAGATTTGGGTTTTTTTCTTGACTGCTATGGTACTTTCCCCAGCCTTTCTGTTATAGTTGCTCCCATCAGTTACAACATGCCACCACAACCTTTTTCCTCCAAAATATTCATATATTGTTTTGAATAAGCCTGAATTCTGTACAAGAATCACAAAAGGAGGAACGTAATGTAGTATCTACAAGACAGGGTGGTACATTTAACACAGGACAATTACTGCAAAAGAGTTCATCTATACAATCATTACGCATTATGTCAAAAATTATTATCATTATATCATCATTATATTATCATTATGTCAAAAATTATTATTTTTTTTAATTGATCATATTTTAGCAACAGCAATAAAATGTGTTATTGTTAATAGGGATCATTAACAGTAGTATTTATTAATGGAACCACAAAGATGAACAAGACTGGACACAATGCACGGTAACTGTGCATATAAATGGAGTGCAGAAAATATCAGTTAAAGACAGTAGTCAGGCAGGAGGCTCCGTTTAGAAGTCTACAGAACTTGGTCTGAATGCTATATACTGTTATACGTATGTCAACTGTTTGCCTCTGGTTTAATTACAATTACAATTATTTTGTAAATTTGTTTTAAAGAAAAAATTATTTACTTATTCTCTAAAGGGAAAACACTTCCACACACACTTCAACACAGTTAGGGCTGAACATGTTTAACACAACATGTCATTCGAACTTATCCACACAAGTCTACATGCACTTCTAGCCGACCTACACTGCTTTCATACTGGTTCATGCAAATCTCATATCTTCATGTTGATTTATGCAAACTGATGTCAAAAACTGCATAAAGTGGTAGCAGAAGGTGGTGATGGCTGTGGGTTGCAGTCTCAGAGGAGGTATTGCATGCAAGAGATATGCAAGTTTTACACTAATTTACTTCACGGGATCAGGGGACTATCTAAACCCATTTAATCTTCATGAAATAAAAGGGATAAATATGGCAGAGAAAGCTTTTCCCCTTCACTGCAGACTGTCAAATGTGCTCTGAGTGGCCTCAGCTCAACAGAGAGCAATTTTTTACAATTCAGCGCTGACTGGAAGCCAATTAAAAATTAAACGCCACAGAGAAAATGAAAATATAATATCGGGCATTAAAAATTCCTTTTAATTTCGATAATTAGACCCAAAAGGCCAATGCAGCTGAGATAATCAATGAAATGAAATCTCGTCCTTCAGGATTTCTGTGTATTACAGCCATAAATAAGTCAGTGCTGTAATGAACCCCTTACGTTTATTAAAAGTAGGCAATTTAACTTGGTAATAACTTTAAACAGGGTAAAACATTCGAATTAAGGGAGTGGAGTGAAATTATTGAATGAGGGGAGTGTAACTGTAAAGCTGTACAGAGTGCTGCTGTTGTAAATGTAAAGGAACATGAATACATTTGCCTAAAGGTAAAACATGTAAATGTTTTTTTAACAGCTGATTAATAAAATAATTAATAATAAAAGAGCCGCCCTGCATTGCCTTACATGTGCTAATTCAGCTAAATTATATAGCTAAGATAAACAAAGTCATTCAGCGCAGTTTAGTGTGAAATGTTCCACTCTAGGGAAACTCATTGAGTCAAAGATGTCTGAAGTACTGAATGCATCAAAAAGTTAGCTCACAGAAATCATTACATGAAATACACTGCCGAAAAATCTTTAATAACATTAAAGCCCCCTGTGTTTAATTTCCTTCTTATGTTTTTTTATAATATGTATCTTTTTAGAACTTCATGTATTAGTTGTACTGCCTTTCACTCTTAAACACTACCTTTTCATTTTTTTAAGCAAATTGAATCATATTAAGCAGATTAAACTATGAAATGTGGCAAATACATTAACTTGCCCTGCTTTGATGCCCGAGACATTGATTTACAACAGTTATGCTAAAATATTTTTGTCTAAAACATTGAAATCCACTGATGGCAGAGAGGGTACATGCAGGGCAAAATAGACCTCTGAGAAGACTGATTTTTTTTCAGATTAAGTACTATTTTACCATCATTGACACTGAATATAAAATTTAGGAAAATGGCAGGATTTGTGTTGTAGATATGGTGACCCCTGGTTCCTATCAACACCACTGTATGTTTCTGTAAGTTTCTCCATTTCACATCAAACCACTCTGAATGAATTTGTTTACATGTAAAGGAATGAATTATTCAGAAACTTTAGAACTACACAAATGACTTTAGAACTACAGAAAAAACTATAGAAGCTTTATTGTTTTTGTGTGCATCTTAGTTCATTTTATTCCAGGTAAAAAAAACCTTATAGCTTATAGCTATAACCACAGGCCTACTTGAAAGGGGTCTGCTGTGAATGAGACGTCTGTCTCAGTAAGCCTGAGGCCTAACCAGTGTGTAGGTGTCTGTATGTTAATTATACACAGTCTCGGGGGTGTGCTGCCCAGCAATTCCCTGCACCAAAATAACTAATTCAGTTCCTCGCCTGGTTTATCAGGTATGTTATGAATGGAACAGGTGTTGGAAAACACAACACTGTTCAGAGCAAGGATCACCCAGGACATAGTCTGAATACCACTCTTTAAAGCAGGGTTTCTTAGTCTTGCTCTGTAGCCCCTCCTCTAACACACTATGAATAACTTAATGAACACTTTTGTGACATCAAATTGGGCAATTAACAGTAAATATGTTGGGGCAGGAAAACACAAAATGTAAAGACAGTACTAGCAGGATTTAAACCCATTGATTTTATTAAAAATATTGACTTTGATTCCCCTTTCAAGCTGCACTGACCATGACAAGTATCATATTTATACATTAACATTTATACATATTTAAACAAAACTGTTTTAAAGGTTTAAGAACTTAGTCAGTGTTTTGTATTAATAGGCCACACAGATTTAAAATTTAAATATAATTATATTTAATTATTTTAATTAACTCATTGTCACTGTATCATGAAAGGCATGATAACCAGCTGAGAAGCTGGATCAGCTGTGTTGGCAATAGTTGAATAGTTGAAAGGCAGGCCACTAATAAATAATAAGTTGATTGTGTGAATCCTGCTAAACAGCAGTGACCACTGAAGACCACTGGTTGAAATAAATTGTGTATTTACAAAATTCATTTAAAAGTGATTTTATACATGGCTTAAAATTAGGAAAGTAGGGAAACAGTTATATAGAAATACTGTTCACGTCTTAGAATATGTTCCACAGCAAATCTTGCTATGATATGGTCCATGAAGATTTAGAAACATATGCTAAAGAAATTAACTGTTTCCTTTTTGTTTGACTCCACATGACAACATTCAGACAAGAGTACACATATCGGCCAAGTTAACAGCCAAGTGCAGTTTTTCTTCCTTTCTTCCTACATTTACTTTCTAGCAACTATTTGACACATTTGACACTTGGAACTGACATTCAGGTAACAAGAAATGTACATGTTGTGCGTGTCAGTCTGTCTCTGAATATGACTGTCTGTTAGCCTTTCACTGAGATTACAGAGTACAGACTAATAACCTGTTAACAGCGTTAAACACGTTCCATCTGAGAAGCGAAACGATACAAACTACAAACAACAACTCTGCATGGACAAGGTGGGCCTTATGTAAGGTTAGTGTTGTAATACAGTAAACTATTTGGGTACTCGCTGGTCATTACGTTTTGTTTTACTTTTTAAGTGAAAATAATGATCACATCCTCTACAGAGAACACACATTTTGATGCAAAGCCATTTTTTATTTACTAATTCAGTAAATAAAAAATGGCTTTGCATCAAAATGTGTGTTCTCTGTAGAGGATGTGATCATCAAACGGCGAATTATGCGGCGAATAAAAGGAAAAACAAAATGTGCCATGTATGAACAGCTATTTTTTTTATTCTTTTTTTTCAATATGTTAAACTCAAGTACAGACAGACAGACCTGAACTGAACTACAAAGTTATTCTCGCTAGAAACTAACAAACAAACATATACAATGGTGAGCAGCTACACCAGAACCAGCACCAGTATAAACCAGCAGAGGCTAATTAAGCTCGGTTTAATCTGTAAAATGTTGGTCTGCGCTGTTTACCATGCGGGATATGAACAGTTAATACTTCACTGAATGATGGTCTGGGGTCAGTAGACCCTTTTTAGCCAGTTCACAGCAGCAACTCCTGCAGCAAACCGTGAGTAGATTCTAACCCGCTTATACAATAATACAATAATGTGTAACAGTGTGTAATTTGTAGAGTTACGAGACTGTTGTGTAATGTTCTGTGCTGAGTTGTTCCTCTTTATGTAGTTTAACACGACCAGCAAGCCAGATATACCTTTGTTTTAAAACAGTACTTCTGGCAGCTTCCAGACTAGATTTTATTCTGACAGGTTTAAAAACGAGTCTTTGTGTGAAGAAGTTATTTTTTGGCTGTTTGTTTCATTTTTTAACTAAACTGATTCAGTACGGCGCTGCAGCAACGCGGAGTTTGCGCAAACTGTGGCGTCGTTTTTCTGCCTTGTTTCACGTGAAAATATTTTTTCTCAAGACTGCGCAAATAGCGCGCAGAACGAACGCCTCTCGGGTGCACAGACGCGATTCGTCAGCTCGGGGGCGGTGACAAATACGTCATGTAGAATCTGCTCATCAGAAACGTTAAATATATTTTTGTTTCTGTAAATGCAGAATTTAAAATATTTTCAGTAACTGTTCAGGAGTTTAACACTTACAGTTTAACAGTTTATGGTTTAGCTTCTAAAACCTGCCCTGCAAACGGCACAGCTGCTGGAAAAGGTAACGAGAAAGTTTTTAATACGTTAACGAGGACGTCAAGCCTGCAAGCATGTACAACTTTGCAGTCAAACAGTCTCAGTGTTAACGTCTGAGTGACTTTACACACCTGAGACGCTCCTGTACACATACAGGTGATGTGTAAATCAGGAGACTCATTGCAGAGGGGCTAGAAAGTGACCACCGTCTCATGGAGCTGCTGTCAGACTCCAGTGAATGAACAAACAGAGGTCGGAGTGTCAGGGACCGGGACCGGCGTGTTAGCTTCGAATTGGCCGTTCCACCTTAAATGGGCAGCAGCTACAGGCAAGAGAATGTAACTGCTGAAGCATTTAAAGTGGGACGGCCTAAGTCGAATAAAAAGCCAAGTTTAGAAAACAAGCAGTCGAACCTTTCAAGCCATGTGATAGCGAGTCTTGAGTTTTACAGTAAAACCGAAGTGTCAGACCAGCGGACTGAAATCTGACTAAATCTAAACCTCACTGAATCCGACCACTGTCTTATAGTTTTGTATCATTGTCTATATGTCTCATGAAGGCGGGTTAGAGGCTTTCAGAAGAAATGTTTTCATATCATGAAAGATAATGTGTTAATGTGAGAGTTAACGTTAAATCTATTAAACACGGTTTAAAGTGCTAGTAAATAGTTAAATGACAGTAAGCGTCATAGAAAGCTAAAGTTTTACCACTAAATATTAGAAGTGACACAGTGTTACAATCCGAATGAGGTTTTGTAGATGGAGATGGGCAACATGGCAAAGTGCATTATCACAATATGTAATAACATTTTTATAGCAATACAGATCCATGATATATAGTAGTTAGTCATTTAGAATTTTTAAATTAAAAGCCTGCTTAAAACTATAAATACAGTACACTTAACCTATATACATATGTTTATAAATATCTTAATAGATAATGTATGTAGAAAAAGAAACAATAAAAATAGCAGATACAGTCTGTAGTGTGTATATACATGCGAAGCTTTCATGCGTTGAAGTTACTTGGATTCTGTGTTGAGAGTCAGAACTGGGCTGCCACTGCGTCCAGCAGATAAGTTTTATTTATTTCTTGTAGTTCACAGTAAGTTCACAGTTTTGGAGGAGAATTTACAGAAAAGATTAGGGTGATCAATGATTTGTAGTGTATGTTTGCAAGATTGGCCTTGTAGCTCCAGAGCTAAACTAAAAAAGTATAGTCTTTGTTGATCGGTTGCATCTGAAGCAAGTTACGTTTTTCCCAAATCATTCTTATAAGTATTGATAATATCCATTATGCATAGAAAGGCATATTGTGAGTTATTATGATATAAATTGGTCAAATTGTCTAATTCTAGTGTCAAAATATTAGAATAAGTAATTTAAGTACAATTAGTGTAAGTTTTATTAGTTTTAATTCATGTTTTTATTTTTAAAAACTATTTAAATGGTCTTGCCTGTATGGGAAGCAGAAACATTATCTTAGATAAGTGTAGATAAATTATTTGATTTACAAATAATATGCTTGTATATCATTTCTGTTACTTCTTTTACAGATATGAATATCGCACATGTGCTCCGTAGCTGCAGATCTGTTTGTAACTTGTTAGAAACTAATCCAACAAGAAAATTCTTCTCCACACAAGTAAGAGTAATGGTCTCTGATTAGCCCACCACATTAATTGTTCCTTTATTCTAATCTGCCAATTTTATGTGTTCCTCTAGTTCAATATGACATCAGCCAAACACAAGAATGCTAAAAGAATTGAAGGGCTGGACAAGAACGTCTGGTAAGAATGCAGTGAATTAAACGAATGGCTGCATTTGTTACAACAAGACAAAGTGGTTTCCTGGTTTGACTTTGTATGCTCTAACAGGGTCGCGTTCACTTCAGTGGCTGCAGATCCAACCATCGTTAACCTCGGTCAGGGTTTCCCAGATATTCCTCCCCCATTTTATGTGAAAGAGGGGCTTGCTCAGGCTGTAATGGTGGACCGGCTGAACCAGTACACACGCGGCTTCGTAAGTTTATTGTTATTCATGCTGAGTGTAGAGTGTAGAGTTTTATTATGTTTCCTAAATTGCAATTTTATTTGTGGTTGTTTCCAGCAATAATACCTACTTATATAGTATATTCAGTAGTATCACACCTCTATAACATGGAGAATCAAACTCTAATAACAACTTTACCATCAATATTCATCAGCTTTTTCCTCTTAATTGGTTAATGTCTAAATAAGGAATAAGAAAAACTGAAAACTCTTGAGAACTTTTGTATTACATGGAATGTAAGTAGTTTTGCATCTGCAAAGCCATCAGCATTGTGGACGACCCCTTCCATCCCTCACACAGACTTATTTCACTGCTGCCATCTGGCAGCAGGTCCCGGAGCATCCGTGCCACCACTGCTAGGCTCTGCAACAGCTTTGTTCCTCAAGCTATCAGGTTTTTAAACTCACAGGAATGGATTTGAATACCCCTTCACACACGTACTCTATACTTACACATACGTTTCTTTTAATGCTCTTCGTACACAGTCTGAAACATTGCTGCTGTCTCTGTGTTTACACTGTTTACGTCTACCTCTACCCAGAACTACTTCAGTAACTGCTGTGTGTATGAATGTTATCTGACTGCATAACTCACAAATCACATTATGTTAAATATCTTAGTACTCATACTACCTCATGTTCAGAAATGAGTGCTGTTTCAGTGCTGCACTGTCCTGTCTGTTTACTGTCCTGTCTGTTTACTGTCCTGTCTGTTTACTGTCCTGTCTGTTTACTGACCTGTCTGTTTACTGTCCTGTCTGTTTACTGTCCTGTCTGTTTACTGTCCTGTCTGTTTACTGTCCTGTCTGTTTACTGACCTGTCTGTTTACTGAGCTGTCTGTTTACTGACCTGTCTGTTTACTGACCTGTCTGTTTACTGTCCTGTCTGTTTACTGTCCTGTCTGTTTACTGTCCTGTCTGTTTACTGACCTGTCTGTTTACTGAGCTGTCTGTTTACTGACCTGTCTGTTTACTGTCCTGTCTGTTTACTGACTTGTCTGTTTACTGTGTCTAATGTCAGTTAATGTATCGCATTTATTGTTTCTAGTTAGAAATTGTGTCTGCACGTTTGCACTTTGTACTCTTTGTTCCATGTTGCACCGAGTTGTTCCTGGAAAAATGAAATTTTGACTTATATGTTGAATATGTTGTATTCAAGCCCAGAACTAGGGTTTGTTTGCTGTGTTGTGCAGTATTCTGTTGCACAGCAGTGCATCCTCAGATGCTTTAGTTTGAGAAA
The DNA here is from genome assembly GCA_021613375.1 of Megaleporinus macrocephalus. NCBI lineage: Eukaryota > Metazoa > Chordata > Actinopteri > Characiformes > Anostomidae > Megaleporinus > Megaleporinus macrocephalus. The sequence continues at coordinate 30,026,543 of CM038704.1, read as the reverse complement.
ATTCTAAAGTTTATATAGTGATTGTAATTTTATCACAGTTCACTCACACTAAGCTTGCATTTAAATACAGCCGTAGGGAATCCCTGTGGTGGCGACCAATGATGCTAGCACACTCACAAATCCATAGACTAATACATACAACTAAGCTAGCATTACTGTAACCATATTCAGCACAATGTGGACACCAGAGACCAACATTATTAACCCTTGTAGCCAGGAAACAGAAGTCAGACTAATGAAGGGTATCTAGGTAGCCTGGTAGTTAATTTGATAAGTTTTAGATTATTATTCTCGTCTGTTCGCTCCATTGCAATGATGATATGTCACCACAGCTGTGACTGCAACCAAGTTAGCTTTTTAGTGGAGATGTCCCTCCCATCTTAAAAATTATTAGAAGTTTTTTTTATAGACTTTAAATCAGAAGATCTCAGTGTAAAGTGGTTTTATTTTGGCTGAAACTCATTTCTAACCATAAAGCCAACACATGAATGGGTTAAAGAACTACACAAATAAAGGTACAGCAGTTTTCAGTTATTCTCAATCGCAGGTCTCTCATTTGCAGTTTAACAAGTTTTAGGAATTTCTTTTTTTAATGGATATATTGTGATAACTTGTGCATATATTTTTTTTAAACACATCCACCATGAGTCTTGGACTTCAGTCCTAAACAGACAGTAATTTACTTTTGAATCATGACGCAAAGGGAAAAAGTTAAACTGGAAAACCCTGCTGTTCTGTGCCTGTACCAGTTTTGTGAGGCTGATATTTTCAACAGGGACACCCAACGCTGGTGAAAGCCCTCTCTCAGGTGTATGGGAAAGTTTATAATCGTCAAATTGACCCCTTCAAAGAGATCCTGGTAACAGTAGGAGGCTATGGGTCATTACTCTGCACCATGCAGGGGCTGGTGGAAGAAGGAGATGAGGTAAACAAGAAGCAGCAATGTCTGGATTTGAGAAAGATACATTACTCCCTCTAGTGGATTGACTGTATAGTGCAACTGGTTTTCTTGTGTCTCTCTCTTTATTCAGGTTATCATAATTGAACCCTTTTTTGACTGCTATGTTCCCATGGTTAAAATGGCAGGAGCCAAGCCGGTCTTAATACCACTTCGACTTGTGAGTCTTCTTTTTTTATACAATCTTTTTTAATCTAATAAGTCTTTGAAGATGCTACATTTCTTATCATGTGTTGTAGAAGTCCAGTAAAAAAACAGACATCAGTGGTGCAGACTGGGTCCTGGACCAGGATGAACTTGCCAGTAAATTTAATTCTAAGACAAAGGCCATCATTATTAATACCCCCAACAACCCCATTGGGAAAGTAAGACCAACTTCCATTTTAAATGTTTCACTGGTTGGAAACGTTTCTGTCACTTTTGCTAACAGTGTTTTATCTTGCTTGGTTGAACAGGTCTTCACCAGGAGTGAGCTGCAAGCTATTGCAGACCTTTGCATTAAGCATGACACACTGTGCTTCAGTGACGAGGTTTATGAATGGCTTGTATACAAAGGACATGAGCATGTGAAGATAGGTATGGCAGTACATCTTGTATAAAAGTGAATTTAAAAAAGGAGTTGAGTCAAAACATGATGCTGAGAATGAATGAAAGTGAATAGCCACCAGTAGGCAGTGTGCAAATACAGCATGGGGATGTGATATCAAATGCAGTCTACCAGCATTACTTACTTGGCTTAGGCTTTTCCTACCTGCTTTCCTTGATTTGGACTGATCGACTAAATATGTTTGCAGAGCTCACGAGCATGTGGATCTGCATGCCTACCAGATCATAGCAAAATCAAAAGAAGCAGTAACTACTTGGAGACAGCTCTAGTTGAATAGCACATAGAAAGTATCACAGTAAAAGTGGGAATAAACATCAAGCCTAAACTCGTTGTTTATTCTAATTATATAGATTTTAATGGAAAAACACTTTTAATATTGTTTAGTGAATGTATCACGTTTAGCATCAGCTAACTATTATGAACTCCAACTAAAAGGTACACTGTGAAATAATGTATGCTGTACATTTATGCTGATATAGTACAGTTAACTGAGGTGCCAATTAGCCTTTGTCTGTTTTGACTTTATATTGACTGCATTGTAAACTGAAATGACTTGGGAGTTTTTTGTATCCAAAGCCAGCTCTGAGCCAGTGGTCGTAGTGCAGCGGATGACTGCATAGCTGACAATCAAACTAACATTCTTTATTACACTGATCAGCCATAACATTTAAACCTTATAGCTACACATTATCCATTTTATATTATTGGCTCCACTTACCATATAGGAGCACTTTGTACCTCAGCAATTACAAACTGTAGTCCATCTGATTTACTGCATGCAGTGTTTACCCTCTTTGACCCTGTTCTTTGATGGTCAGGACCCCCAGAGGACCAACAAAGAGCAGGTATTATTTGGGTGATGGATCATTCTTAGCACTGGAGTGACACTGACATGGTAGTGGTGTGTTGCGCTGGTCTGAGTGGATCAGACACAGCAGTGCTGCTGCAGTTGTTAAACACCTTAGTGTCACTGCTAGACTGAGATTAGACCACTAGCCAGTAACATCCTGTGACCACTGATGAAGGATGACCAACACAAACTGTGCAGCACTGACTTTACATCCATCTACAAGGTGGACCAGCAAGGTAGGAGTGTCTAATAGACGGGACAGTGAGTGGACGGAGTGTTTAAACACTCCATCCGTGTCTGATCCACTCGCACCAGCACAACACACACTAAGTCACTGTCACTGCAGTGCTGAGAATGACTCACTACCGAAATAATACCTGCTCTGTGGGGGTCCCATGGGGGGTCCTGATCAGTAAAGAACAAGGTAAAAGGGTCTACAGTTAGTAAGTGTAGAACTACAAGGCGCACCTGTATTACAAATAAAGCTGATTAAATGGACAATGAGTGCAGATATAAGGAGGTGGTTTTGATGTTATGGCTGATCGCTGTATGTGTTTTATAAATTGTTGTTCTGTACTAGCTTGTTGACCTGTTTGGTTGAGGTGTTGCTAAACTGTTAGCTCCATCTCAGTGGAATTCAGTTCCAGGCCTATGGCATTCTGTTCTGCTCTAAAGCACTCAGTATGTCTGATCACAGAGCTGAGGGAATCCCAGTTCTCACTGATGACCAACCGCATATCAAGCAGCAGGCTTGTTTTTTATTCCATGGGCTTTAAAATAGTTTATTCTGATATTGCTCTAAATTGTTATCCACAGGCTTTTTATTCAGTCAATAAGCCTATTTTAGAATTATTACTCAAAAACTATAATAAATATTCATAATAAGTATTATGAAATGTATATTTAGGTTATGAGGTTGAAAGTAAAGAAATAAATGGTTGGTCCTTTATAGTTGAAGGGATTGATATATTTTTAAAATAGCCATATTATAGAAAACCACATTTCACTCACTATTTTAAATAAAGAAGTTTGAAGCAGTATTGAAGTAGCAATGTTATAGTACTGTAAATCCAGTCAACTGTTCACTGCTTTGTCCTTTCAAGAGCATGTATGCTTTGTGCAATAGTTGTGTTTCTACTATAGATAAATTCTTTAGCCACTCCGCAGATGGAGCAATGATCGGTATGTAGGTGATATTGCAAACTGTAGTGACTTTGTCCTGTTCTTTGTATAGCGACTCTTCCTGGCATGTGGGACCGAACCATCACGATTGGCAGCGCAGGGAAAACCTTTAGTGTGACTGGGTGGAAGGTAACTGCTTTAAATGAACTGGCTTATTGCCATTGCCTGTTTATAAATTTTATTTATATGTATGCAATTATATACATACATAATATACAAATGTCTGATGTCCTTTGGATGGTGACAAAATATATTTTTGTTTGTAATTATATTTCCCTTGTTTGTTTGTTTGTTTTTTGCAGCTGGGCTGGTCAATAGGGCCCGAACACTTGATGAAACACCTGCAGACTGTTATGCAGAACACGCTGTATACCTGTGCAACCCCTCTGCAAGCACGTACTGCTTACGCTCAGATGCAAACACTTACTAACAGTAATTCACTAATCAGTGTGGTACTGAGGACCTCTGCCCTGTATATTTTTAATCTTTCCCCTTGCTTTAATAAAGGCCCTATTCATATCTAATGGGCTCTAAAGGCTGCAACACAGGGCACTGGCCACCAGAGGGGGCCCTACAAGAATGATTATGAGTGAAATATTGATAATAGAATTTGGAGATGGAGATATGTTCATAGTTTTGTAGGGAGTTTTGTTGCACTGTATCACTTTTATGAGGTACACACAATGACAGCGCAGTGCCAGTAACAACTACATAAATCACTCGGGGCCCCTTGAGCATCAAACCCACTCAGCTGCTTTACTGGATTGGATCAATATGTTATGGTTGCGTTGATGTGACTGTTGGTTTATGTAGTTTTATTCTAATGTTCTTGAACATTAAATAGTCTTATGTTAATTCATCACCTAATTAAGTACTGAATTAAAGTAGACATGTGCAGGCCAGGGCTGCTCCAGCCACCTGTTCCTGTTCCAACAGGCATCTCAACATCCATTAATAACAGAGTTAAGAAGATAAAGGGATCGACCACTTTAGTAATCAATGGTGTGCATGTAGTAAAGATGATTTTCTTAATTCTGTCTTGTGTTCATTGGCTGGTAGGAGGCGGTTGCACGGGGGCTTCTGCGGGATTATGAGCTGATGGGGAAGCCGGACTGCTACTTTTCTTCACTAGCCGAAGAGTTAGAAAGCAAAAGAGACCGCATGGCATCCATTTTGAAGCAGGCTGGAATGAATCCAGTGGTCCCTGAAGGGGGCTACTTCATGATTGCTGATGTTACAGCTCTCAGTGAGACATTTGATCAGATTCTATATCTAATAGTTTCACTGAAAGCCAGAAAGATTGTGGAATATTATGGAGTTGTTTTAAGCATTACACACACAGATGTTATCGTTGTGGGTTTTTCTTGCGTGCTTACTGAGTTTTCTTCTCCTCCATAGATCAGGATCTTTCACACATGCAAGAAGACGAGCCATATGACTACAAGTTTATCATGTGGATGATAAAGGAGAAGGTATGATGGATCCGTCTTGTTTCCACTGGAACTCTGAATCATTTCCACTGTCTCTCCATGTCGACAAACAAAGTAGACGGTGCTGATTCCGATCTCTTCTGAAGTAGCAAATCTGTCTCCTCTAGAAATTGGCTGCCATTCCTGTGACAGCCTTCTGTGGGGAGGAATCCATAAAACACTTTGAGAAATACATACGACTGTGTTTCATCAAGGTAGGGAGTGATGGATTATGGAACATAGTGGTGAAGAAATGAGAAAGAAGCAGCGACGTTATTGGCTGGGTTAAATTAATGACTTACGTAACCTTTATTCGGCCTAATCAGTTAAGAATAAATGTTTATTCACGCTGATATTCAGTTGAGAAAGCATGCGCAACTTAAAGTGAACAACAAATAGAAGTAAGATGTGTGCGTGGGATTTACTCTTCTATTATATGTTTATAAATGTATTTTTTTCTCCACTGCAGCAAGACAGCACACTGGATGCAGCAGAGGCCATTCTGAAGAACTGGAACAAAGCTTGATGTTGGAAGTTGCAGTATAGCCCTTCACTGATCACTCCTCTAACTACTTCCTCCTCCAACTCATTCAGATCATTTCTGATGAAGAACATTTGGCATCACACGTTGCTCCTGCAGCGGCCTTCTCCAATTATTAGCTAACAGTTTCAGAGGTGGTATAGTTTTTTGTTTTTGCATGGTGCTGATGGAACAAAATCTTCAAAAGGGTAACTTTACAGGAGGAATAAAAGGAATAACTAATAATGGGTAGTTAAAAAGTTTATGCAAGAAGTTAACGAGCTGTTCTGTTGATCCATTCCTTTAGAGTTTTCTGATTGAAAGTCAAAAAGGGCTAAATGAAAACAGGGTTTTTGCACCGACTGTTTACTGACATACTGGAGGTATGGGTTTCTGGGTGTCTGGGTTTGGCAACTAAGTTTAGCTTAAATTAATAAAATCTTGTACCAATAGACATTAACGTTTTTAAATCTTTTTTTCTCAGCTTTCACAAACATTCTACTGAAAACATGATTCAGGACCTTGAAGATCCTTCAGCACAGCATAGCAAAGCATGCAGAAGTTAGAAAAAAAGTTCAAATCCTTGCACATTTATACACTACACGCTTCTTAAACAAAGTGGTTTGTGTGTGTTATTTCAGTATACATTTGTTACTTTTGTTATTTACATGTGATGTTTGTTTTCACCACTAGATGGAACCATTTAACACAATTTGCGCAGAGTACATGACCATTGTCTGTACACACAGACAGAAATGCACAAAAGTCATGTTTCAGTGGCTCTGAATGACCCCCACCAGTAACCAGGACCTGCAAAAAGATAGACAGAACTTAGGCACAGACTTTAAAGTTAATCTGACTCTGAACTAAATCTCGACAGAACTCTAACACCATTATGACAGGATAAATGGACTCTCTGGTTTCTTGAAGTTGCTCAAGTATATAATTTGTGTGCTGTTAACTAATAGCTCTTAATTGACTGTTGGCAACACCACTGTTTCTTATCAAACTGTTCCTTTAGGGCCCTTAGGTCAGGTCTTAGAAGGCCAGTGTCCAGCACAGTGGTATTTCCCTGCGCAAACACAGGGCATTTAACAGGACACAGTCGTCGTCTCAGCCCCCCACCACCACCACCACCCTCGCCATCTCACCCCCCCCCACACACCCCCCACACACCTCCAAAAAAACCCAAAAAAACTTAATACTAAGATCATCTTAGTATTGGTAGAGAAAGTCCAGACAGATGCTCGCTCTACCGTTTAAGAACCGTGTTGCTTAGGTGCTTCTGGGAAATGCTGTCCAGCTGAGTTAGGTGTGGTGTGGAAAATCACCAAACTGTGCTAGACACTGGCCCTACAGGCCCGGAGTGTAACATCCTAGAATATAATATATCTCTGCTTGAAAGCACATGTTGGTTTGTGGAAACACAGAGGTACGGCCTCTTGAGTCACAGCCATAGATAAGCACCAGACTCATCTAATTCCAGTTTCTTTTTATATCACCATCGTCCCAGACCACGCTATTCCTCCACTTCCTGTGGCAGGATAGAAGATGGAGTCAGCGCTGCTCCCTGAAGGCCCAGCTCTGTGGGGCGCAGCCGCTCCTCTCCGGCCTATTTCCCAGCTTCCCTTTCCCTTTCCTGTCCGTAAATCTGTCCTATGTCCTGCCATTCCCCTGGAGAACACACAGCACAGGGACCATTCCCACAGGGTCCCATCTGCTCACTCAGTACTGGGGGTCAAGTCAGACAAATTCAGAAACAGATTGAAAACTCACTAAGCCTGTATGCGGAAGCCTGTGGGTGGGCTGGATGTGTGTCACTCTGGATGAAACATTTAATAGCACCAAAAAGCATGGAAAAAAAGTCTATTAGGTATACTTTGTAAAACAAAAAAAACATTTAAATAGGTGTATATATATATATATATATATATATATATATATATATATATACACACACACACACACACACACACCCACACTCTATGTTTTGGTTTTGATGGTGGAAGAGAGCATTTTCATATAATGATTTCTGTAAATGGGGGATTCTAGATGATCAGTCAACAACTTTGTATTGTTTACAGTGACCTTTCATGCTAAGGGGACAAATGCCTCCCACAGCAGAAGCCACTGAGGGGCGAAGCATTCAGGCCTGTAACATTTTCTTGGTGTACACCACACACGCTCCCTTGTACAGAATGTGTAGGATGACTAATCTCACCACATTTTTCAACAGTACGGTAGCTGGGTGTTTTTTTATACTCTGGACGTCTGCATTGAGAATCTTTGTAGTGAGTTGTTAATGTACTGTAATCGTACTGTAATGTGCCTGTCCATGCAGTTGCGGGTGGATTGCTCTCGACATTGTGTGATCATGTCGTGCATTGAGATTCATAGAACACAGGGAAAAGGGGTGTGGGGCCACATACTTAGGTTCGGAACGATTCTCATTCACCGCCTACGCCATGATCGATTCCTGTTCCTACTTTATAAAACACCCTCTCACAAGACCAGTCCAACCAGTTGAGCGAGCTTTTTACAGCCTCTTCAAAAGAAGTTAGGAAAGAACTCACTAGTGATCCTTTACTATATAAAGCACATCCATGGGCAGAATAACACTGTAAATCATTTACTATGATCTTATTGATAAAAATAATCTGTCTTTAATTACCAAATACCTTTTAAATTTCCCCCTTTGATGTGTGTCAAAGGGATCAGCAGCATAACGCAAACAATAAAAGCTTTAGACAGGTTTTTAATCCGTTAGTGTTTCAAAAACTAAGTGTAAACTTTTAGTTGCCAAACTAGACAGTCCGGTCTTACCAGGCAGAGTACTTTTTAACGAAAAATCTACAACTCTTGCCAAGTCAGCCCCAAGCTACCAGCCACCTTCACAAATCAAATGCAGCCCACAATAAACTCTCATTCAAGCCTAGAAACTGCGCCGAACAGAGAGATTTGAAGAAAGCATGGGCTGAGCAGCCGTCGGCATCAGTTTATTTGGTGCATACATTCCTCTGTGAAGCCCTGAACGGGAGGAAAAGAGAAACAGACCAGACCTCGCTGTGTGTACAGAGTGTATTTGAAAGAAGTTTGGTGATACACTGAGTGAAGTTGTTGGCAAGAGTCCATAAGAGCTCCTTTGGAGGGGGTGGGTGGGTTGGTGGGGTGCAGGAAAGAGCAGGATTTTTCCATGGGATTCATCCATGTCAAAGCATTAGGAATGCAGACAGTGCCACCAATTCCCAAATGTCAACTTCCCAATTCTGTATACATGATTACTCCACATTATTGCTTGCTGTTGGCGCACAGAGCCACAAAATGGCTTAACTGTGTGAAAGACCGACAAGATCCTGGAAGAGTCACACTACGAACACCTTTTAAAAAATGACTATTAAAAATACAGCCTGCTTTGGCATATCCACGTGCCAAAAATATACATTTTAGGTTTTTTTTTTGAATATACATTTTTACATTCCATTTGAGAAGTTTACGATTGCTCTCAAGTTTGAGCTGCCCTCTCCTTAATGATTACCATACTTTTACAATTCATATATTAAAAAAACAAATCACACATATGCATACCATACAGCAGATCCAAGATGCTAATATCCTAAAAATATGGTATAAAACTATAACTTACATTTTTTCAATGACAGGAGTACACGTGTAAGCAGAAATTAAAAGTCTGAAAACCACCAAAGACGAAAAAAAAAGCAATGTTTCTTTCACCTTGTGTCTGCCTCTGTAAAGTTCAAGTTCACCCGACTATGTTCTTGGCCAAGGGCTCTGCAAATCCAAAGACAGGATAAGTGAAAGCCAGTTTGGCAGCCTATTTTGGTAGGTTTTCAGTACCTGACAGTTACTGTCTGGAAGCCCGTTATCTGTTAAGAACTTAAGGCATCACGGGGAGAAAAGACTAAATAAATACATGGATCAAAAGATAGTGTTCTTAAGTGGGACAAGTTCTCTGGAAGGATTGTCTAAGCTTCAAGCGAAAGCCACCTCTTGTATGGTAATTTAACAATGTCTTACTTGGATGGGTCCATCAACTCTTTTTCTGTTCGTCTCAGATAAACACAGTTTAGGCTTAAAAACCAGAATTGTGAAAAAAGAAAAATTGTGTTCCTCACTGAAAAAACAGTGACAACGAAAGGAAAGACTTCATCGAACCTGTTCCAGAGGTGAGCTTGTAAAAGTAGAGTCCACTTACCAAAAATCCCAGTGCTCTGACAAAAGAAACAAGCCATAGTGGGCTTCACTGACTTTGTCTTAATCAGAGTTGGTTTTACACGATCATTTGAGAGAGAGAAAAAAAAATACTATGCCAGTTCCTTCCATGGCACATGTTAGAGCAGAGAAAGGAAAAGCACATTTCTTTGTAGTAAGTCCTCAAGGGAGAGAGTTGCTTGCTCTGGCAGTGGGTGTTGTGGTTGTTTGGTTTGGTTCACAGTATTGAACATGTATGGGCAAGGGCTGTGGTGGTCAGTGGAAAGGACTAACACCAGTCAGCTATGTAGTCAAAGTCTGTAAAAAACTCTTGTTCACTGGCTGTTAGAACCCTGGGCTCACGGGGTGGGGTCAGTATTGGCGCCTCTGAGGTGAACTCGTCATCGAAGTTACTGACGTCCTCGCGGCCTTTGATAGTTGGGACAAATGGAGGCTGAGTCTTCTTGGCCAACAGGGCCCCCCAGTCCACGTTCTGAAAAAGAATAATGGAAGTCGTAAGGGGCACATACGAATGACAACAACTACAGAAGGTAGAAACAATAACAGAAACACCAGACAAGGTAAACGTGACTTATTAACTAGAGAACACAAGTCTATGACCATTTCTACTAGTCTGTTCATTATGAAATGATAAAGAGAAGCAGCATACTCTGAAAAACGGATGCTTCTTCACTTCTTCTGCGTCTCTTTCCCCTGCGCCAAGACGCCGCTCTGGATTTCTCCTTAACAGCTGCAGAGAGTGAACACAATCAGAATGAACGTTAAAATGCACAGACCACCTCTTTTTCTAAGAGAAGTAAACAGGATTTATGTAATCCGGAACATACCCGTCTCATGATGGATATGGCTTCTGTGGAGAGGAATCTTGGATAACGAACTTCATCATTCACAATACTATCGAACACCTCCTCTTCATCATCACCTGGAAATGGAGACTGCAAGCACACAGAAGCAGGTTTCATGACCATGCTGTCAGAAAAGTCGTTTGACCAAAATGTGTTTATATCCGTAGCATAGCTGCTTAACTTTGCCCTGCTAAACAGTATCATGATGAATGTTCAACTTAAAAGTTACCTCTCCAACCAGCATCTCAAAGATGAGGACACCCAAACCCCACCAGTCAACTGCCCGTGTGTATGAGGTTTCTGTCAGAACTTCAGGGGCCAGAAACTCAGGAGTTCCACAAAAGGTACTAGTGCGATCTCTGAAACCCATTCCTAAAACACAAATATAAACAGAAACACAACATGTAAAACATAACAGGAGATAGATAGCTGTTTACTCAGCGTTTGTTCTTTAAATGCACTTAGCAAAGAACATTGAGAACATACTATTCAAAAGATTAACCTGAATTCAATCAAACATTCACATTCAGGTAAAATTCAGTATAAATGGGTCATAATTCCCAGGTTGTGGAAAGTAAGTTACTTGACACCTAGGTGTAAAAAAAAAAAAAAAAAAAGTATCTGAAAAGCTAAAAAAAAAGACGTTACAAAGTATTATTTAAGAGTACGTAGAAACCACTATCACTCTCACCATGGGCTGCCTAGAACAATTCATTTTTCCAAACTGAATCACCAAGCAAGGAGGGGACTAATCAGAGAGGCCATCAGGAAATTGAAAACAACTGAAGTTGCTAGAGGCCTTAACGCCCAGTTTTTCTCAGTATAAAAACTGAGACTCCTGATAACGAAGAATGCAAAACCGCAGTAGCACACAGAGGTACAGAAAGTATTAAGTAGGAATAAAAAAAAAAAAACCAAAATAGGACAAAAAACAATCGCAAAGAAATTTACTTCTCAGCATGACAAAAGTCACAGCCATGGAATATACACATCACTGAGTAACTCTTAGTTGCAGCCCAGAATAGAGTGAACTGAGTGAAATGGATGCCAAGTTATCATATATAAAATTATATAACAAAGGTGGATAATAAAAGTATAATCTGGGGCTGTGTATGGGCAAGTAACTAATACTGGGTTACAATTCAATATACTGCAATATTATAAGAAAGGTGATTTATTGTGATTTTTTTTTAACATTCTAAAAAAATAAACTGTCAAAGTATTAAAGAACACACCACTATATGCATAGGTATGCTAATGCTAACATTAGCACTGCTCCCTTATGCTAGTTATGTGGGCGTAAAAGGGTCTAATGGCGAAGAATTGCTATCAAGTGGTTAGAGGTTTGACCCACAATGAACAATTGCAATAAATCTTTAATTATAAACTACTGCCTTAAACTTCTGATTAAAAATCAATTCTGCTCTTAAGATCTGATACAGTATCACAAAACATTATATGATAAAATTCATTATTATCTACAGCTTCGATACTCAGTAACTATTAGTCTACTATGGAAAAGTGAGGTGCTAATTAACCACAGGACATCTTCACTGTGTATGACCAGATAAGAAATCTCAGTGTAGATGACAAGCGATGGAGGAGGCTACATGATTTAGGCACTGCCTTTACTTGAGAAATTAGCAGATAGCATACCTGAACACTTAATTTATCTATTATTGTTTATCATAATCATCTTTCTTGCTATCTTATGTGACTTACTAAGTCATTAGCATTGTCATTAGTTTGGAAATTTACAGCCAACAGTCAACTTTTTCTGTAATTCCTTACATGTTTTAATGTTCTGAGTGCACAACAACTTTTAGCTACAATAAACAACAAATAAACGCTACCTCCAACACCTCCATTCTTTCATGCTCCTTTTTCACAAAACACGATAAAGTTTTCACTAATATGTCCGTTCGCACAGCATTAATAGAACTTTGGGTTATTTCTACAGCTTGTTTTATTGCAGGTAAAAGGTGCTGGAAATCAGTGTAAAAAAAAAGACATGCCACATTTGGACAGGATCACTGACAAACAGCAAAAATCCACATTACCTTACTTCCTCATGCAAAACCAAAACTCTATGAACACTGCTTTAGTGCCTAAAATCATACACAGCATCAACAGTTAAAGCAATAAGCAAGGAGCAGATCACTTACCTTCTTTGCAAAGGCCAAAGTCGGCAATCTTTACATATCCTTCAGTATCCAGCAACAGGTTATCTAGTTTCAAGTCCCTGCAAGGGTTAAATATATTTTAAATCCATATTAAATACATCATAATTACTTGGGATGTTTATGAAACTCACTATGAGGTTAAACACAAAGACTTTGTTTTTCTTTCTTTTCTAAAACTGAAACGTACCTGTATACTATTTTATGCTCATGCAGAAACTGCAAGCCCAAAACCACGCAGGCGGCATAGAAGCTGCAGTGAGGAGAAAAATGAATGTGTGCATTAGCAGAGACTATTTGCTTGGTCGTTACAGGTAACTGAAATAGGACTGAGAGTAAATGCGGTCACTCACACGGCTCGTGGCTCGGTGAACACATCGGCGTGGATGTGCATCATCAGATCACCTCCAGCAGCATATTCCATCACAAAGCACACATGCTCCTTGGTCTGGAAGCAGGCGAAAAGATTGACCAAAAACGGGTGTCGGACACTGTTTACCGTCTCGAAGATCCTCTTCTCACACATAAGACTGTGGGGGTCAGCAGGAAAAGCACAGAGACTCGTTAAAAGAAAAAACAGAGGAACTCTAACAGTGTTTTAGAGAGTGGATACAGATACAGTGGATACAACACTAAAGCATGTACATCTATTCTAGCCGACCCATAAACTACAATTATAAACACTGAAAATCAGCATCTGTCCCCTTTAAATGATTAGTTTAGCCTTTACAGGGTCACTTGCAGCTTTGTCTTTATTCTTAATTATATGTATTCTTTACATTTAAAATTCCTGTTTTAGAATGCTATCAAAATATAAGACTGGACTGAATCTCTGTTGAACTGACCATGAATAAAATGGATGTGTATCTGTTCTGTCAGAAAAAATGACTTAAATAATTCAAATATTGTTTTTAAGAGTGATTTTAAAACAAGTATTCAATTACTTGTCAACTAGTAGTCAAAGTCTACAGAATGCTGTTTGGCCAAACCCTACTTTATACTTTAAAAAGATTTAATTAATAAGTATATCATATAAAAAATACAACAAACAAGGCTCTGCTTTTCATCATAAGACAAAGGAGTAGGAGAATCATCACACAAACATCTAATCCTTGCCAATAAATCAAGGTCATCAATGATAATACTAAATCAAGTAATCAGGTTTAATCAATTAATCATGACAGGTCAAGAATATACAGAAGATATTAGGTGGCATTTCGTCCTTGCCAAGAGAATGCAGTCAAGTGGGTTCTGGAAGACATCTGGCCAAAAAAGGCCCAGCGATGTTGAGAAGAGTTTTTTTCTCAGGAGCACTTGCTGGCAGGGACCTTTTTGGGAGTATACAAGATCTGTCTCAAGGACAGTTAGGCACAAGTAGCTGTGAGAACGTTTTACCTGTCGACTTCGTCCCGAGCGACAATATCCCCTTTTTTCAAAGCTTTGATGGCAAACATTTCTCCAGTGCTCTTGTATTCAGCTAGTAAGACCTGTTGAATTATAGAAGATACTAGATTGAGGAAATGAAACCATAGCTAACCTGACATTAAAACCCACAGTCAAAACATGCAAAGGAACAAGACCAGCTGAACAGTGGTTCTGTCTGAATACTTTTTTGACATAATACACTCGGTCAAACAATGTTCAACCCTTTTACCAGTTTGTAAGCACATGTAAACTGAGCACACCTTTCCAAAGTGTCCACGACCCAGAACTGCCACACACTTAAAGTCTTTGAGACTGAACTGGACCTCCTGCTCTTCCCTAAAAATAGATAAACATTAGATAAGCCAACAGATAAACATTTTTGTAATGGATAATGTCTACTGTCTTCAGTGACCACACAATAAAAGTAGTTGAAAAGAGCTATTATTTCATGAAAGTTACTTCATTTGACTAGGCCTCTTTTAACTGTTTTACTTCACTTTTTGGTGTAAGAAATGCCCATTATAACGATAAAACATAGTTGAAACAACATTCAGGGCTTTCTTGCTTGACTTTTTTTTGTCTTACTTTGCAAAACTGTTGCAGAAATGCAAACACCTGAGGTTGTGCATTACTGCAAATAACATAGCTGTTAACATCACAGTTGTGTTATTTGTAATTACACACTCCCTCTTGCACTCTCCCTTTTGTGTATGTGTATAAAAAAAACTGATGATGTTTAGTCCACCTTGTTTCAGTTTTTTGGATTTGGGTGAGCTCCAGATCAGGCTTCTGAATTTCATCTTCAACCAGACTGTCATAATCCGATTTGGCTGCCGTACTGTTCCGACTGTCGTTCAGGAAGTCAAAGGTGGCTAACGCATCCTGAGGATTAGAGGTACTTGAGAACAGGCCTAAAGACTGTGCATCTCATTTGACCCCTTCACCCCGCCCACCCCCACCCCCAAATATAGCAACTAACAAATGAAACACATAAATACAGTAATACAGTAACACTGTTTTTATACTTTACAAGCAGTGCAATAGCATAAGATGGTATAATTCAGTGCTGAGCAATACTGATAAGATCCAGTATCATTTTTTTCCAAATATCTTGGTATCTGGTGATATTGAAGTTTGCATTAATAGAGTTAAACGAACTTAAGCACCAGCAAATGACAAACTTTATTTCAGCTAACACTGAAAAACAATATCATTGTGTGACACTTTTATACCTTTATATCGCCCAGCACTAGTATATTCTCCTTTTATTTGCCTAAATGACTTTATCACCTGCACTTCTTTTCCATCAGGGATTTTGTTCTGTGACGGTGGTTCCTCTTCTAGTTCCACAGCATTAGAATGTCGGTTCAAAGGAGGAGTGGCTCCTTTGTCAAAGTCTAATTTGGTCACAGTCAGGTCTCTAAAGGAAAGGGTCAAATCACAACACTGTTGACAACATTCCAATTTCCGTTTTAGTCCTGGCCTATAGCCATGTTTGGGCCTGGACTCTTTCTAGTCAAACCAGACTCCTCACTGAAGGACATCTCATTAGAGCATTCATGTACAAATAACGTACGTCACATGTACTTCCAAACAACCAAAAAGTGGGTACTACATTTAAATCAATACTAATTACAAAGATAGCTGGTTAGTCACTCTGTATGTTCAGGAGTGTAATTACTGGGACTCAAACGTGAGTTATACTCTAAACAGTAGGAGTGCGTTTGGCTCCTGAGTGAATCTGTAGGTCTTCGAGAGAATGTCACAGTTGGAACTGTTTCATTCGGGTACAGGCAAGAGAAAAGCATGTGTGTTATTGTGTATGTTTGAAGTCTGAATTTCTTTGTTCTACAAACATGTTATTATGCAGTAGCAAAAAAATGAGGACAAAACTGCAAATCAGATCATTCCCAAAAGAAAACTTACTACTTGAACTTGTAATGAGATATTATTAAATAAGTAATCGGAGGTGGGGACCAGCAAAAATGCTTGTGTAAATTAGTGAAGGATGGTGCCGGCATGTAGCATGTTTAGTGGTCAAACACTTTCTGGGAACTGATCTGTATATGTTCCACCCACAAATGGGCTCTTTCGTAGCAAATGTTGCTACATGGCCAAAAAACTCATTCAACCTAATGAGAATCTTTCTTAAATAATTAAACCAGTGTTGCCACACAACTTAAATACCTTAATACAGTAAAAACCCACAGAATAGTGCACACTTACTGAAACCAAACAACTAAAAAAGGACATAATACTTGCTCAGTGCTCTCAGTGTGTTAAGACGTCTCTGCTATCAGATTTACTGCCCTTCATCAGTGTAAATGTAAATGCATCCAATAGTCAAAATAAGACTTTTTTCCAGATGTTTTATAGATTTGCTGCATAACACAGTCTGTTTTTGTGTGCTATTAATTTGCATTCATTTTGTGCACAACTGCATGTTGTTCCTTTTTGTGTGATCATTTAAATGCATACAGAATAATTAATTCAAATAAATAATGTATTATAAATGTAACTGTTCTGACAAAAAATTCGCATTAGGTTGAGTGGCAATTTTGCCCGCTATGAGTAAAGCTTTGTAAATGCTAGGAGCTACAAAAGAACATACTTGTCAGTGAAGCATGGATAGGTCAGATGTAGCTATGTAATTATGGCTGCAGGCAATATGATTAGATGGTATGCTGCATTGTGTGTGTACCTGGACATAGAGGGTGAGTCTGGGTGAGCCCCTGGTTCAGGGGTCAGTGCTGACCCCAACTCTGCCACCGGAGGACTGAAGGAGTTGTTGACGGATGGGATGGCTCTTCTTACCAAACGACCCCACGTGGCAATGTTGATGTTCATCTGAGGGGCACGTAGAAATGTTTTGCCTGGAAAGAACAGATGAGCACATCTGACATCAATAGATCAAAGTCTGTCCAGCCTGAGACCTTTTCACATATGCCTCTAGTCTATTAAACTGCAGGTCATCAATCAAACTATTGGCTGCTTAAACTAATATATTAAGCACATATTAAAAGCACAGTCACTTTCTTAATCCCTACAAGTGAATTTACTAAGCCAAAGGACAGGTCATTACCAAAGTCAGCTCTCTAAATAGAAAAAGGCTTTTAATTCAGAGCCCATTTTAAACTTACCCTGCTGTTTCGAGAAGATTTTCTTTTGCCTTTGCAGTTTTGGCCGTCTCTCAATAACTGGGTTAAAAAACGTGACCTGAATAAAAGTGATATCAACAGTAATAATTAGATAAGAATGAATAAGAAGAAAAAAATAAAAACATTGTCAAACTCAGCATGTTATGCCCTGTTTCCCACATATAAGGAGAGTTAGTGTGTGTGTGGATTAGAAGCGTTATGATGTTCCTCCCTATACAAATGTTTTGATCATAAAATAAAAAAACTATACTAAATCGTTTACAACAGTTAATGCTATGAAGTGAACAGATTATGATTTATTAAAATAAATTACAAATTACTTGTTTTTGCACAATACACAGTGTTCAAGCTACACTGTACTACACTGTACTATCATTACTCTTAGGGACTGGAAATATTTTCTTAAAAAATCTCTCTCAGAAATATAGGCCTCCCTACTAAAAGAACACCCTGCAACTCTTATCTTGTGAGCTCCTGGTTAGGAACCACTGACTTCAATAACACACTTGCAGTGTGTAGATATTGTAGACATGGTCGAATCACTTTAACCATTATTCTGTCAGAAGCTGCTGAACTGAAATCACCAACTGTACTTGTGTGTTTGTTGATGTAAAATTTGTTTTGTATTTACAAATTTTGCTTTTATATCAATTAATAAAATAACCTTTTGGGCCCTGAAAGTATTTATTGCCAGCTTAACTATTCACACCCTTATGGTGAATGCATATGTGTGTGCGTGTGAGAAGACAAATGGGACTATACCTCTGCAAACAGGGTTCCTTGTGGCTCCAGGTACAGGCACATGCCATGGCGCTGGTTGTCCAGGAAGTCCTCTAGCCGCAGGAACTTCACTGCACACAAAGAACGCCAGTCTCTCCAATATACGGATATCTCCAACTCGCGTGACTACAAACACAAAATAGAAATCTTCTGTTAAACACAACAAAAATGAATGCAGCTGATAGAAAGAGCGATATGGAATGCAACTGATCGCAAATAACATAGCATGAGGGGGAAAAAGACATCAAAGTTAGGCAAGATTATCTGAGAAAAGCTATTACATTTTGAAGTTCACTATGAAATACATACTTGAGGATCAGGAAAGCAGTCCAACACAGCTATTACTAACAACAAATCTGCTAATCCACACATAAGCCTGACTTTCACAGGCAGGGTGAACTAACAGCAGCCTTAGTGCTCTCTGGCTGTTACTTTTAGCTCTTTATTGCTTAACTACAGATTACTGACCTCATGTTGCCTGCATGACATAACAGTTATATCAGCCAAAAATGTAATGAAACACACAAACTCATGTCAGAGAAGCATCAATAATCACACAGATGCCCCTGAAAATCACCGTAAAAGCCATCAAGGCGAGCTCTGATTATGTGTACGATGTCAGTACAGGAAACATTTGAGTGAACTCACTCAACTTGGCCTGTATTGTTCTCAAGCGGTCATTAATAAATACACAAACAGAGGGTCAGTCACCTTGCAATTGTTGAAATTCCATTCAGGCTGATTTATGCAAGTGTCACTAAACCATCAACACTACTAACAAACAAGGAGAAAAAAACATATCACAGAGCACAAAGGAGATTAAGGAGGAAGACTGAAGAGCCTAGCACAGGTTTTCATTAAAACTGGGCCAAGTCTGGGATTAACATTCTTACGCTTAATTGTGGTAGTTCTTGAGGTGGTGGGGGTGACGCAGGGAGGAGTGCATGCAAGCGTCAGTGTGAAGGTGTGCGTTTACTCGTGTTAAAGGGATTATGGGCTTTAAGCCTAAGAGTGTGTGTGTGTGTGTGTGTGTGTGTGTCTGTGTGTGTAATATCTCTCCGATTACCCGATCAAGCTCCAGTGTGAACTTCTGGTCCCAGGACTGATTGCTGACTGGCCTCCAGGTAGTCTGCCCTACCACTGTGTTGTCCAGTTTCAAAACAGCGCTGATCTCATCTGATGATGCAACACACAAACACTATACCTTTCAGTCCCAGCCATGAATACAAATACACAGTGACGTGTCATTTTAACAAACTGCTGAGCAGTACTTAACAGCTAGATGTGAAACTCTGGCTACAGATACCTTAGGCATGCAGGAATACTGAAGATCATATTCCAAAATGCCTTCATTTAAATTCAGTACCACGTCTGAACAGAGACATGAATGGCAACAATTCAAAGTTCTCAGAAGAAGATTGTGCAAAGGCTTTTGGAATGTGCCCAGGTCAGTAAACTATCCCACATACATTTCAAACCAACAATTCAGCATCTTATTTTGAGGCGGAGAAAAGCTGAAAAGCACTCAACTGGACAACTCGTCTGCTTTGGAGGGATTTTTGCTGCTGCCCGGTCTGTTCTTGTTTGTTCGGCTCATGAAGGAGGAGCGTGTTTCGCTGGGGCTCCAGCCAGGAAGAGACACAGACGCTGCTTTAGACCGGCCAGGAACATTTTCCAGCAGGTCCTGACAGCCCATGAGTCTTACCTCTAACGTCCCTGAACGCCATACATACACATTGGAAAAGACTCCATCAGAAAACAATGTAGCAAAAAGGTTTAAGCAAGTGATTTAACTCAGAATGATAAAACCTGGACTGTATGTGATGATCAAGGCAGCATTAAAGATTTAAAAAAAAAATAACAACAACAACAACAAATAACAATGCCCAGCAGATTGGCAGTAGTGTAGCATGAATCAAAAGGATAAGTCAAATTTCATGTTTACCAGTGAGTGCGGCAGGTTTGGCCACAGTGCTGTACTGGTTTTGTGAGGAGATGATGCTTTGCCGTGGACTTTGAGGAGGAGAGGCCACCATTGCTAGCTCTTCAGAAATTACACTGGCCTTCGGATGGTTTTTCGGCAGCTCGCTTAGCCTCTGCTCCAGGGAGAACCTCAGCAGGTCCAGCTTCTGGCTAGATTCATTAAAGCGTGCCTGCGCCTAAATAGAGAGAGTTATACCACCATCAACGTCAGACAGTACTAAGAATCACATGTATAGATGCAACCCAGTGTTAATTTTGACAACAAATTTTGATTTAGTTTTAGTCGTAGTCTTTTGACTAAAATGTCACTTAGTTTTAGTCATAATTTAGTCATCTGAATTGTTTTTAGTTTTAGTCTAGTCTTATTTAGTCTTTAGTCGACTAATTATCATAAGAATATAGTCTAGACTAAATCTACAGTTGATTTAGTCGACTGGAATATAAAGGGTGTAAAATGTAATGCGTTTTCTTCAGTTCCCTTTAATTATTTAGGTCATTATATATACTTACACAAAATGAAACATTTATTAATCAGTTATGGAATATTATTTATGTTTGAAAGACCAATAAACACAAACAGATTTAACAAACATCTGAGCTCTTCTGTAACTGCAAAGTGAAGAAGAGAAAACTGTTATTTTATCCTTGTTTCACTGTTTTATTTATTTTCTCTTATTTATTTGATTGTTACTAGTGCTGTCAATCTAATTAAATGACATGCTCTGAGGTTAACTAATCTACATTAATTGCATTTATCCCTTTTTGCTATGAAAATATTTTTAATTGTGCAATTCAAATAAATTTTAGCATAGCAGTAAATCAATGAATGAAAAACTGCCACATCTTCAGGTCACAGTGTTTATTGGAGACATACACTGCACATTACGTGCACTAATAGATTGTAAATAAAACTAGCTAATCTGTTTTGTGCCCTTTCTAGTGTGTACTGAGAGATCTGGGACATGATCATTAAACGCAGATGGTTGGAGTTAGCTAGCTAGTCTCCCGACTCTGGCTCTGCACATATAGCGTTTTACCTGCTTCTCACATACCTGATCAATTAATCTGATCATTAACACCACCTCACTGAGTTAATACAGCGCTTCACCTGCTTCCCACATACCTGATCAACTAATCTGACCATTAACACCACCTTACTGAGTTAATACAGCGTTTACAGCAGGACACGCTCTAAACTGTACAGGGCAGTGTGCTTTCAGGACTAGGATTAAGAAAGGCTAAACTAGCATTAGCAGCGGTAAAGCTAGCTGACGGTGGTGCTGGAGGGCTGATGTCCAGCGCGGTGTGGTGATTTTCTCTAAACACAAACGCTAAACACTCTTTCTCTCTGCTCACACTGTATAGATAACTTAGTTCCATCATGAGTAACCACAGTTCACAGGCTTCTATAGTCTTCCCGGGTTTAGACCACATTTGTGCAAGTGTGCGTTTGATTGACGGCTACTCGGCTCTCCATATACGCCGAAGTAGTTCTGATTGGATGTTTTCCCTAACTTGTCCCGCCTCTCCACATAGGAAGTAGTTATGATTGGATGTTTTCCTAACTTGTCCCCGCCTTTCACAAAACTAAATCAGCTCTGATTGGATGTCGTCCCTGCCAAACAGCTTTTGAGACAAAACTTTGTTAAAAACCCAAGAGACTGAATGAGACATTGCATGCTATATAAACAAGACATAAGCCAGAGATGGCAAAATGTCTGAAAAACATTCCACACACAGCTGTGACACTGCTGTCAGCATCGCTAGACCATCAGTAACAATTCACACTGCCCCGTTACCAAACATGTTCTTTCATTCCTCCAGGCCTGGACAACAGTTCCTGGGCCCCAAGCACTTGAATTAGATTTAAATACCTCATTTAGCAGAGTTCCATGAAGGCTTTGTTTCCCTCCTCGCATAAATAAAGTGAAGCACATGCTGGACTGTCATAAGAAATATCGCTGGTGAATGGAACGCACCTCTGAATGGGCTTTCTTCTCAGTCACCTTCCCCGAACCCAGCAGCTTCATCACATTCTTGGCTCCCTCAGCCACAGCCGATTCAATCCTAAAGTGATGACGCAGCTCCTCCAGCCGCAAGTCCAGGGGACTGATAATGGACTTGTTTGTAGACACTGAAGGGTCAAAGTTTCATTGTGTTAACAACAGCTGTGTGCAATATGCAATTTAAAAGATGTCTCTGTACTTCCAATAAAACAAAACGTATAAATGCACAGTAGACACTAATGACAAACACTTAACAGATCTCTAAAATTTTAAGCAACTTCTTTGAAATGCACTGTAATTAAAGTACTGAGTATTAATGAGTCTTGGGTATACATTAATTCATTGTTCTTGTATGCCAAATAAGTATTTGCCAGGATATCAGAGTCAAAGTAACACACACACACACACACACAAAAAAGAGCAAACTCAAGTGGACACATTAGGGTGCCCCTACCATCGTTGTTCTCATATGTCATCTCACTGGTCTGGCTAGCTTTAAGGATCTGCATTCTGATGAACTCTATTTTGGTCTTACTGTCCTGGAGCATTTGCTGGGCCATGGCAAGCAACTTGCGATCCTGCACACAGTAGAACAAGTGGAAAGAACAGCATCATAAAACATTCTGACAGACTGCATGAACGTCTCCGATTGTATGTTTACATGCTAGAACACAAGCAATTAATTTTCTGAGGCCAGTGTCTGTGAAACTGTAGACTACAATAGACCCATCCTGTTTCAAACTGACTGTTCAGAGCAAGGCTATGTTCTTTGAACAACGCGCAGTGTTTCCTTTTGGGTCAGATGTTTGACTGGTTCTTATTTTGTTGCTCAGTTGTAAATGATCACAGTGTTAACTGTTTACTTCACACAATATACAAGTCTAGAGTACATAAATATGTCAGAGGCCTTCGAAGGGCTGGACTTCCTCTAAACAGCCATTAAATGCTGATGTCACTTTGGAAGCCTTTCCTGCAGGAAGTGCTTTCCACTTCCACAGGAAGTTTACAGCAGTTGGGAACCTGCATGCAGGCTCCAGGCCCTGATTTCAACACAAAACTTTAAGCAAAGAGTTACTTTAACTCATTGAAGTATGTTTTGTACACAGAACATAGACAAAGGCAGTCACAGTTCATTGGAATATCAAATATCTTTTTTTTCCCCCTTGCCATTTTTCATGCGAGGGAATTCCTACATACTATTCAGCAGATAATATTATATTAAGCATGACAATTTAAATTTTTTTGGCTTAGGGTGCCACATGGCAGTGTTTGTAGTAAGCTGAAGGTAAAAACAAACAAACAAAACAAAAAAAAAACACATCATCATACAAGATATAAATAATAATAAGTAGGCTTTAAAAAACATTTACTTATTTACTTATATTTTATTTATTAAATAAAGCATTACAATATAGCAGTAACACTATAGTTATAAAAGTTTTTTTTTTAAAAAGAGCGATATATACTGAAATTAGCAAGCAACTGGCCATTTACTTACAAATGAGCTGTGCACGATAATGCTATAACATTGTTATACTGCTGTGAAGCAGTATACTTGGCTCATGTTATTTTCTGGAATGCATGACCAGAATCAGTAGATGTTTGCATAAAACATGAAATGAGCAGTCATTCAATTTATTGTTTTCATTTTGGGAGATCTATGTTCCAATTTTGTGACACAAATAATGAGTCAGGAGTTCACTCCCACTGTATCTGAAAGCTGCTGCTACACTTTTACTAAAATGTCATAACATAATTATGCATGATTCATTCTGCCAAACAGCCAGCTGCTGCTCACTTTTGATTTGTAGCACTTAACTTTATATATAAAGGCAGCAGATTTAAAATTAAAATAGCAGTTTTAAAGAGTTTTGAACAGTATCACCAACTGCTTTTCGAGCAAAAAAAGGAAAATGTATTAGAATGCTATTGCTTTTCACAAAAACGTTCAAAGCCCAATACACTGCACCAGGTGGTGGGTGTGTTCTTGCTTGAGTTGGCATGTGAAGGCCCAGTACACCAGAGAAAGCAGCATCTTCATGTAGGTGAACCCTCAGTCTACACAAAACATAGAATTTAGAATAGCCCAAATAACACACAGCAATAATAACGCAGCAAAGCCCACTAATACTGAAACCTGAACACTGCTTCACTTTAAATCTTTAAAGCCAGCTGCTCCTATGAAATGACCTCTGTAGTGCACGTGTCCATGAGCTGGTCCAGTGAGTTTCTAAACATCTTAGTTTTTAAAGTTATTTCACCCACCATTATTGGGTATTTTTTCGCACATCTGTTTTTACTTCATAAAATGAAACTTACACACAGCCTCTTTCAAAGATCAAAGGCTTCATCATCTCTGAGACAGCACTAGAGCAAGAAGGATTCTTACCAATTTAGTTTCCCCACTTTCAACAATGTCCTGTGGCTTCAGGGGTTTGGCATCAAATGGCAGTTAGGTGATACTTCACACTCACAACTTTTAGACACGTGCACGTTGACATGCAGACTGAGAGAGATTCAGAAGCACACTACCTTGTACGAGCCATTGGAGTACATCTGTATCATGTTCTCCGCTCCCTGTTTGACTTTGAGCTCGATGTCATTCTGTTTCTTCAGGGCAGCCAGGCGGCTGCTGTTGGTGCATGCCCGAGCCTCGCTGCTGGGGGTGTCTGGGGTCAGAGGGCACTCGGAAACTAAAACACAAGCAAAACAAACTCTTACCACATCATTAAACTAAAGACAATCCTGTAAAAGCTTAATGTCTATGTCTTTTAAAGGCTTGCAATTTCTTGCAAGCTAATGATTAGGAGAATCATTTAATTACAGCCCTAAACATGTTATGCAGCACCATGCATTTTATTACACGAGATGACACTGAAAAAAAAACCCAATGGGAAATATATAAGGATTTCCAGACACCAGTGAACTGTTAAACTACATTAAACTACAAACAATAAATGAAAAATCCCCAAAGACATCATTTTGGTACATGACAAGGCTTAACTAAAGAACTGGTTGATGTAGAGTTTATCATGCTAGACAGATGGCTAGAATATACAAAAACAATACTCCTGTGAGGAGATTACAGAACTTAGTGAAGTGCATGAGTGCTACAGAGCAACTAAGGTAACCAAGACTATTGGAGGGATAGACCATGCTAAATAATTTATTTTTGATGTTAACTGCTAATTCTTGTTTAGGGTGTCCCATGGCTGTGTGTTGCCCACAACTACAGGAAAGGCAAACGAGATGGCTCAAAACGTTTATTCTAAAGCTTTCTCTTCTCCAGTTAAAAAAAAAAAATGTATCAGGATCAGGAATATCACAAATAATTCAATAGTTAGTTCAGCGTAAGGATGTCAAACTGCTGGCAGGCGATGTTTCTAAAGTGTTTTCATTAATCTAAGACCAATTTCATAACACATTACACACAGAATCTGAGGTTCCAAACAAAACTGTGAATTATATTTTTATTGCCATTTTCAAATAAATCATTAACTCAACCTTTCATGCTACATACACATTTTTTAAATAACCTGCAGAGAGTACAAACTGTGCTTTTAATGAATCATTATAAATAGCACACACACACACACACACACACACACACACACACACACACACACACACACACACACACCTGTAAAACTAAATGCTTTACACACAAATGGCCATTGCGTGTCAGCTGTAGCAGTCACACTGCTGCATCAGTCATGGCATGCAGCGGTAACGTGCGTAAGCCAGGCCTTACACTGAATCAAACTTATAAAGGCCTTACTAATCGCCTGACGAGAACAATCAGGTGTGTTTTATGAAGCAGAATGCTAAACTCGCAAGTGTTGTGGTCTGTCAGGCCCGATGTCTGACATGTGGTTTAGTGCATCTCATTTATACAGACCAATTTGTGAGCTGTCCTTCACCCTCAAGCACGAGAGAAACACTTAGGTTTCACTAAAGCACTGAAGTTTCACCTAAAGAAGTGTCACTCATATTTTAATTGGATTCACTTGCAATGGGGTTTTCCTTCTGACTCATACAGACCACTATTTTGAAACGTCATAGAATAAACAGAACCACTCGTGATACGGAAGACAGACAGGACTTGTGTAGACATGTAAACACTCTCAGGTAGTAAAGTGAGCTGGGATGTAGAAAAAAAGGCCTCTCTATGAGACTAGCCTGGCTTCAACTGGGCTGGTAAATAACAGCAACAGAACACCACAGGGGACAAAATAAACTAAAGGGATGACAGGTTCTAGCAGTTTTTCCTTGGGTTTCCTGAAAACACCTTGCCTTTTACTGAGGATAGACTGGAAAATATGAGATGGAAGTAAATACAAATAACCTATGCCTCACACACAGGTGAGCGCATGGGACAAAATGACTAGTTAATTTTCTCACTGGATTCCAGCGCAAAAACAACCACACACACACACACACACACACACACACACACACACACACACACACACACACACACACACACACACACACACACACACACACACACACACTCTAACTAAACCGAAGTTCAGAGTGATGAGATCATACTCTCATGCCAAGACACGAGTGCATAACCATGTATACACCTGCAAAGGAAGCAGGAAACTTCTAAATATGCATGCCTTTCTATTGCATGCATGCACACAAACACAGAACCAAAAATACAGAGGATTTACCACAGAGGCTCTCAAACAGTTTAACTCCTCTAAAAACTACATGTTGGAGTTCAGTCATTGGATTTTATGAACAAGTAATTCTCAAAGCCTAATGCAAAGTAAAAGACTTATATGTATGTGAATGTGTGCTTCTCACATCCATCATCCTCTGCAAGTTGTCACTGCAGTTGGTCGGATAATTCTTGAGACACACCATGACAACCATGAAAGCAACATCATCATAGGTTTTACCCCCATGAGTCAAATAGAATGCACAACTAACAATCAACCTGCTGTCTACCGCAACACTGATTTGAAGCACATGAACACCTCACACCGGACATGCTAGGATACAGTACGACCTCCACATAGCGGGACTAGTTTAAACACACAAATAACGCACACAATAAACCACAAGAGCAATCCACATTCATATCATATACATTTAAAAAATGTAATGGTAAAAAACGGTACAGATGTTACATCAACAGTAACAGATTATTTCTAAATCATTAACCTGCAAGGTCTAAATCAAAACACCCGTTTATCTATCAATTACAAAATATATAGTTCATGTTCTGCAATCTAACTGGCCGCATTAATTGTCTAAACGCTTGTAGACATATGCATCTAACATAGATGCAGCACATCATTGTAGTTGTGCTAATATCTGCTCAGAAAATAGTTCTGAGCACTATTTTTATCTGCACACATTAGGTATATCGAGCGGAACTGACAGCCTACTGCACCTTCGTCCATACAATTTTAACACAGTTTCTCAGGTTGCCCATTTAAATGGAAGTTATAGGCAATTAAATTGATGTCTTTAACCAGAATCATTAGATAAACTATTGTTTATTTGTTGGTAAATGGGCGATCATTTATGTCCCTAAAGTCAAGGAAACAAATTAGAATTTTTAATCACGGTGATATTTGCTGCTGTTTTTTCACTTTACATATCTTTTCTTTTATCTTTATGTTTTAAACAAAATAAAACTGTATTAAATTAACTGACCTGTCACAGTTGGCCACTCAGGGTGGTACAATCCACATTGTCTGTGAAGTCAGCTGTATGATTTCCACTTACTACCTTTCCAGCAAATACCATTTTTTTAAACAAATGTAAGGTGCCAAATTCTCTCACTGGTCTAGCAGTGCAAATTAAAGAACAAGTACAACATTCAACAACCTTGGTAGCCAATGCGAGAGGGGAACTATTACTGTTGTGCAAAGCAGTTGTGTGTGCCAACTAATTTAGACATTCTTGTTTGAGAGTCTTGAAGAGCATCAGAAACCACAGATACTCACAGCCTGACAAATCAAATGTGTTTGGCCCTGTGGTTTATGAGCAGTTCATGATGTGGAGTGCAGCTGTACCAGGGACTGACTAGCGCTTACTTTCTTGAATCTCTCTTATTTAAAAATGACATCAGCATATCAACTGTGAACTGACTGAAATCCTAGAAACAGCACCACTCAAGCCAGGAATATACTACACGATTTTTAACCTGATTTTCACCCTAATTTGTCCAGTTCGACAACTCTTTACAACTTGAATGGATTTTCCTGTCTGAGAGCTCGATCAGAGGTGAGTGACAGCACAGATGACCTGGTGCTGTAAGAAGGGAAAGGAGTCCATATTTAGTGTGTGCTAATCGAGCTTTAGAGTGACTGGAAGCTTTTCGATATGTTCAAATGTGTTCTGACTTTATGTATCTGGAACACGGTTAGAACACATCAACTGGGATAGTAAATAAGACTTATCCTTACTTCCAAAGGGAATACATAAATCAAATATAGAATGTTTACAAAGTGTAAACAGTTGTTTGAGTGTTAAAGACTAGACGTAGTACAGATTTATCTTCAAGAACCATCTTAAATCTAAATCAAATCTAAATCAAATTTCCTTCTTGTAATCTCCAGAGCACTTAAAAGAAAAAAAGGAAAATTAAACCAACAACAAAACTATGGGATGTTTGAAATCCCTTTCATGAGCTTACAGGCTCAAGGTTCAACAGGTACAAGCGATTAAAGGCTTGTTTCCGGAGCCAAAAAAGAGCTATTTATTCTCATATAAGAGGACCATGTTATTAAATGGGTGAGAGCCATAAAGTTAAACATGAATAAACAGAAGGCAACAGAAATGTAACACTGCTTCACACGTTAGGATGTCAGCTAATGTGCATATTTCCATCATTACCCAACAAGTTCCGTTGGTAAATATTATGCAAGTAGTGATACTGCTACACCAACTCAACTGAATGAAAAGACAAAAGGTTTCCGATGTGATGGGTAAGTCCTTAAAATTAAAATTTTTAAAATTTTTAAGAGTGTCCAATGGTCAGTTTCACACAAAATGTTTGTTGTCTGGATTTTTTCACATTCCACAGGACACCAGAATGACTGCTTACAGAACAGGGCAAACAGGCTACAGATAACAGTTTATCCATTAGTTTACACTAGCTACACCTTGCATAAATGGGCAAAAAAAACAAAAACAAAAAAACAAATCTGTTGCAAAGTGAGCGCAAAGAGGTTGATTCTCAGGTCAGTGCCCTCTGATTCTGGTGGCCCAAACATGTACAGCTGAACAGTTTTAATA
Organism: Megaleporinus macrocephalus; assembly: GCA_021613375.1. NCBI lineage: Eukaryota > Metazoa > Chordata > Actinopteri > Characiformes > Anostomidae > Megaleporinus > Megaleporinus macrocephalus. The sequence goes on along the minus strand of CM038704.1, from coordinate 29,997,090 downwards.
AAGCTGATTGACACAGCATCCATTTTTCAGATCATGGATGTATTGGGTCACTTCAGAGAGTGTTTAGGAGTCTGTAAGGACGTCAAGAGTTATCACATTTGTATCTACATGTAAGCAAACAAAAGAAATAGTTTTGAGCTGTCCACTTTTTAAAGCTGTGTTTTGTAACTGGCCATTTAGCTATTATGTTCTTTTAGCTCTTTATACATGCACACATGCACGCTTTGTGCCTTGCAAAATAACTACATCAGTCAGGTGCTGTACATCTGAGGTAATTTGATCTATATTGTCACCACAGTCCTTATTGATGTGTCTATTCCTGGTTGCAATTATTTGAGCTGACAGTAATTAATTAAAGCTCTCTGGGCTTGAACTTATTAGCAGCACACAATTTTTTGTTATAAATTATCAATAACACACATGTTTAAAAAGGACAAACTTTGTACAACTAAACACATTGAGAGAATTGTGCACAACTCTAGAAAAATGTATATGTGATGATAACCCAACCACAGGGTTCAGCTAATTACCATCATCACCCCATTTATTGTGTACTTCATTTTTTTTGCCGGCAAAAGTTGATTCACCATCATTAATCATGTTTGACACCAGTTTACTACTTCACTAACAGCTCTCTGCTAGTGAGCTGCAGAAGACTAAGCTGTAATGTTAGCTTTAAGACTGACTGCATTTATCTCTGTACATTTAAAACCACATGTTATCTACCATGGCTTTCTGTGGTCTTGATGTAGCTGAAACATCACATGTGCATCTCCAAATTTGCTTGCCAAGCATCTTTTAAAATGAATGAATTTGAAGGGAGATTAGCTTATTAGCCTCTACATGCGAATACTGCAAAGACAGAAGCGCTAAATATATAAACGCTAACATGTTCGCAGGAAGATTGGGTTAAGAGGCACTGGGGGTGTTGGATTGGTGTTCGGATGATAGCAGTAAACCGCCAAACCCAGGGGTATGCTACTTTTTCATGCCGGTAAGAAACAAATCCATAAAAATCAATCTTTTGTCCTTTAACTTCTACCATAACAGCACAATAGACTTTCTGTTGCCATATTACCAAATAACAGCATCTGGGGAGTAAAAAGTTCAATTGGTGCATCCATAGTGGCATATTTGCAAAACACAGCCTGCAACACAATATTTCGCCAAAACAAACATACACACACATTATGTGAACCTATCAGCTTAAGTTAACCACATGGAGGAGGGCAGGATGCACCAGAAATTAATGAGAATGTGCAGACAGAGCCTTCACTCTTTTGGATACTCTCATCATAATAATGAACCTCTCCCTCAAATACACTAATCACACTCAGTCACTGCCTAAATCTACTTAAGCAACATTTCAGGATCTCATGTTACAACATCACTATCCTCATCATCATAATTAAAAGAACTGCAACCGGAGTCTTGCGCAATGCTGAAATTCAGTTTTCGAATAAACATTGCCAGGAGAAAGTATTTTCAAGCAAAGAAGAATATTTTGTATATATTCTAAATGCTGTTATTGTATTTTAGTATCACAAAATGCAATGAAAACATTTACAGTTTTTTCACGACCGCTTTTTAGAGATACACGTTCAGAAACGCTTAATATTTTGAATGGAAGCTAATCATAATTCGGAGAATTCGTCTCTGCAATAACTTAAGACATTATACGGCTTTGAATTCAAAACCCTTTTTCTCCGTATAGTCCTTTAGGGATAAGCAGAGAAAACAGACACCCTTCTGCCCTTCAAAGCACAAACTTAAGAACAAATATTGGAACTGAAAGATGTTACAGTGGGCCACAACTCTGGGTATTTCATGGCAGATCACCAACATCCACTTACACACCAAGTGGTTTAAGCTAAACCAGAAGGAGAAGCACTGAAGAAACTAAAGAAGAGAGTGAGTTGTACCTAGAAGCTCCTCTGGATCCTTCACTACTATGTGGGCATTCAGTTCCTGTAGCTCCTGGTGCAGCTCCTCCACCTTCTTGCTGGACTTTTTTAGCATGTTGTCCACATAGGCCAGGCTCTTCTTGTCTGTGGTAACTTTACGCAGGTTCTCTGCTCCTTCCTTAATCTTCAGCTCTTTACGGATTTCACGTTTGATCTGGTCCTTGATCTCGTCTAGCTTCTGCTGGACCATGGTGTCTGACAAGTCCAGGTTGTGGCCCAGGCCTAGACGGTCTGACACCATATGGGCTCGAGCATCACCCTGAATGACGACCAAGAGAGAGAAAGTTAGGTATTGTTAAAACTAGCACTATGTAATATATTGTCTCTACTAGCGTAATGATATTTGCATCACACAACTATAATGAGGTATTGGAAAAAAGAACACACACACACACACACACACACACACAGCCATAGCATTTGTCTCAGTCTTTAATACCCTCTTAGAAGGGCACATTTCACTCTCTACATAGCCGTTTGTGGCGCCCAACTTTGTTTATTACGTAATGTCATGAAGTACAAGCTAAGCTGTTCATGGTGTTTACTGACAAAGCACAGAGGCCTCGAAATGGAACCACCACACATTAGCCAGAGACAGGTAACAAACACAACAAAACCCAAATGGATGGAGGCTGCATCGCAACATGACATGAAATACACAACTTGAGGAATTACAAAGCAGCGAAACAACACAATAAATCCACCTAACACAAAAACAATAATAACAGTTCAACAACAACTGTGTTATTATGCAACCCTTATCGGCAGTTTTTGAGTGAGGCCAAAGCATATTTAAATAACTAGCTCACTAACTGCTCCAGTATCCAGCTAGGTGAAGTCAAGCACAGAAGTTTCACAATACTGCCAGGATAACATACTGTATATGCATGTATGTATACAGCCTACTTTCCACCATGCGGCATAACCTCAGCATCTTTCATGATTTGACTGTTTTGAGCACAGGAAATTATTATAATCACAAATTTTTGTGAGAGCCATGTGACGGTATGAGACTGTATGCCACAGATGTGGCAAAGGAAAATTATGTTGTATAATTAAGCCGAAAATTAAGAAAACTATCGCAATTGCTGGGTGAATGCATATTTGCTAAACCAGATTTGCAGATTTAACAGACGCTGCTAATGATGCATAATTAAAATCCAGCTCTTTAAAATACTGATTCTGACACAATTTAATGCTTCTGCTCAAGACTACGACAAATACGAACAAGAAACATTTTGTAAACCTGGTGAAACCCTGGCTTTTCCAGAAGTAAAGATTTGCTAGACTACACTGCTTACTGTTTTTGTGAGGCACAGATCACACAAACATATGGTTTCCTTGAACTGAAAGTACCCCACCGGCCTAACATACGAGGAGACCCTTTTAAAGCCTCTCTGGTGCTGATTTATATCCAAACTGCAAACACTGGGCCTTGCATTCATCGACTATGCTTTCAGCAGGGTGGGGTGAGCACACACAGGCCGCCAACTGAGGAGCGTAACTGCTACAAATCAGCCAGTCAGAGCCACACAAAGCCTAAAACCCCAAGCCAAGCCATATCATTTAAACTGAAAGCGACTTAAAATAGTGTCATGTAAAGATTGTGGCGAGAGACAAATTCTGGATGTTGCCATTTCTTTTTAACCATCCTTTAGATTAGTAGAAAGTAAAGCTAGAGTTTATCCCCCCTTCCAATCATACTCAATATGAAAACCCAAGAACAGAACGTAGTAAGTGAAAAGAGCTATAATATAGTAATGACTATAATAACTATAATACACACACAAAAAGTGAGTTTTCAACTATAAAACAGGGAAATATCTTACCAGGACTTCCACTACTCCCTCTGCACACAAGGATCCCAGCATTTTCAACGGTTTTTCTAAGTTCCACACAAACAGCTTATCATATGAGTCTTAAAGAGCTGGAGACAGAGCAAAACACACAGACATCCCAACTCAAACAGTAGGAGTCCTGCTCTAATCTGTGCACTACTCTGACTGAGGCTGGACCATGGAAATCAGAATAGAATCTAATCTAGCCTTGGCAGAAACAGGTCCTGTTAAGCCTGGTGTGGGATAATCTTGTGGTTAAGTGCAGCTGACGGCCACTCTGGTTGGGAGATCCTAAAATAACAAAGGGGCAGCAATGTCTTAGACAGACTGCAATCCACACTATCAAGTCACCTCTGCTAATCCAAACACAGCACACAATGATCACTGAACAACAACAGAAACACACCAAAGACAAGAACAGTAGTTAGGCTGTATACTATGCTTCCATTTCCACTAATAGCTTAGAGATGAGGTCATTTTTAATGAAGCCGCTTCCTCTTGGTAGACGAATACAATTCATTCTGAAGGGTGTTAAAATACAGTGATGCAGTAGTACATCTATTCTGGAATGTTTGACTTGTAATAATAAACAATGTATATAAGAAATGTAAAAATTACCATTTAAAGTTTAGAGTAACGACTTGCATTATTTGTATTCCATGACTAGTTAAACAGTTCTAATTATAAAAATATTTGAAATCATGAGAAAATGTGAGATTGCACAAAGTACTAAATAGTGTCCTGAAGAATCGCAAACAAATTGAATCAGCAGCCAAGTGTCGAATTAAATTCTGAGAAATATGGAGTGAGTCTATAAAATAACCTTTATTGCTGAGCAGCTTCTCTTCGCTGTTTTGTTTAATTTTGTAGCTATATTTTACACTGTAGGAGTGCTGGAACAGAACTAAAGCACTGGCAAATACAACAGTCTAAAGTTAAAAGCACAAAGCTGTGGGAGACAAATTATGCTGGTTTACTATTTAATATCAGATCTTTTTGCTTTGACAAGAGAAACTCACTTGTCATTTCTTTATTAGTACTGGCACATGCTGTCTTCTGTCATGTTTTGTATATAAACAGAAATGTTTAATTAAACAACCATTTGTACATTGCTTTATATTTTATGTTAACTATTCAGCGAGTATGTTTTCTTAATTAATCATCATTTTTTATGTATCTACCTCAAGCAGGAATACAAATTTTATTCATCAGCGTTTTACAGGCAAACCACTCTTAAAAACAGTAATATTCCTGGATTGTCATCCATCCAACGGAACAGACACCCTTCCATTTAAATCACTGTTTTAACTTCAAGTCCATTTAGCAGTGTTGTGCCTGCAACAAAGCTATAACAATCCAGTAAAAGAAAATACATTTTTAGAACACCTTATAACGCTATTTTTTTACAGCGCTGTCCTATATATTTGGCCATTTTTTATTACATTTTTGCTATACAGATAACAAGTAAAAACTGAAATCTAGATGGTTGAGATGTCCTAGCGCATTACAGGTTCCCCATCCCAAACTGCATACTATGTAAAACAGAGTGCTTAACTATTTAAAGAGCACACTTGGTGAAAGTAGGTAATGCACAGAATTATGCACAGAGTTTGTTGTTTGGGATGCACCATTAAGCTTTTTTTCCAAAGCTGTTCAACGTTTAAAGCACCTTAATGGAACTGCAGCGCCATTTTAAATTTGCACGAGAAGCTGGTGAGCTAGACGTTAACTTAAGGTTTATATTTTTATATGAGTTTACAATTTTATAAATGTGGCAGTTCTAGCAGCCATTTTTGTTTTTGTAAAACCTCATGCAGGGGAACTGTGCATGGTATTCAAACCCTGTCCACAAAAAGCTGCATCTCAACTGTCCGTCCACATATTGTATAATTTTTGTCTACTTGATATGGTCGAAGTTAGAGTTTGCTGAATGGGGTTTTCTTAACAATGTAATGCAATATTGTAAATTGATGGATTTCATATAGATACTGTGTAAAATGCAATAATTTTAATGTCTTTAAGTAAACTTATTTAGTGATAGCTCAGTTTTGTCATATTGAAAGTAGATTGAAGTGTTTTCTTCATAACCTTCAGTTTTTGTGTGTTCAGTATGTTCATTCAACTGCACAAATAAAATGCTTTCAGTTTTTAAGCAAGATTTATTTTTAAAAAAAATTTCATTCCAGCGCATCACTAGCTTCTAACAAGCCTCTTTTTTTATCTGACATGTCAAAATAGTCCACGAATACATGGATGAAAGGTTAGCTGCTGTGGAGATATAGATTACAAATATGATTTTTTTAATATTCTTATGAGAAAGTGCATCTGGCTATTGGCAAAGCTGTCATACTCTTGTAATATGGAAAGAAGGAGAGACAGTGTACAAAGTAGTAGGGCGTGAAACTCTTGAAGGAAGATGAGTCACAGACAGGTGAATTGGCAGGTGCTTCAAGCGCAAAAAAGAAAAAGCCCATATTGAAACCTTCCCGTGTCCAAAAGAATCAGGAACTTAATAGAAATCCTTGCCTCACTTGGGCCTCCCTCCTGCTGTTTCTCAATGCTCCACCCAGCAACAAGAAACTGGCTCAGAAACAAATCTACTCACAGGGGCACACAGCCGCCACATTGCATAACAAACTAATTCCCACACAGCGGATAACAGGTGGCCACGTGCCCTATAAAACGTACAGGTTAAAAGACCTTTACACCACTGCTACACCTGCTAGCGGCACAGAGAGACACTGTTACTATCAAGAGTTGAGGAAAGTACAAAATATATACAGCAACATTTTAAATTACTATACAGGAAAGCTTGCCAGTTGTCAGCCATCTTGCAGTGAAGGCCCATGAATGAAGCAGTGTGGATTAGGACCTCTAATGCTTACATACTCTACAGGCTCTGAGGACAAGCACAACAAACAGTACATAGACTGGACACATACATGGGTGAATGAGCTTGGAGGTGAAAGAGATTTTGGTGTTACAAGAGGATTTGTCCTACAACTTTTACTATGAACTGCCTAACCCAAGATTACAAAATAAGCACTCCTCGTTATTCATTAATAGCTTCTCATTCAAAACACTAAAGTCAAGTCAAAACACTATAGATGTGTTGGATCAATTTACCAATTAGATTCCTCCTTGAAAAGCTGTTACAAATAGGTGTTTTTAATTGAAGCACTTTGTTTAAAATCTAAAAATACACTGTCATACTCAAAGTACTCTATACTCTTCTACCCCACAAAATAAACATGCAAAAAGCGTGGATGCCACTGTAATTCCAGGCAAGAGATTACTGTCTGCAAAAAATTCAGTTACTGCATGTGAGCATAGTACAGAGCCTTACCCTACAGTTTTTATTTTCGCTAATGGTCAGAACATTACAGTGTAATTTATTTACAGCTGGACCACTTTTAAATATTTATTAATCTACAATTATATCTATATTCTGCAAACAAGACATGTCCCCTCTATTCTTTTGTTTGGAATCAACCTTCTTTTTGATCTACCTTGCCCATTTTAATCTTATAGTGTAAAAAAAAGAAAAAAAAAAAAAAACTCAGGAACCAGAGATCTTTGCTTCATTTATATATGTCCCAGCAAAAAAATGGCAAGTGAAGGAGAACAAAGCAATTGTATTATCTGCATTTTTTTAAACTGCCAATTCAATAATGTCAATCATCAGCTCAAGGCTAAAACAACAGCATGACATCACATAATGCAAGTGTGTGGCATTTCAGGTTGATCTGTTACTATAGACTGACTCTGAACCACACTCCCATGCCGCTACCTTTTTTCTGCTAATTTAAGCACAATATCTGGTATTGGATCTGTGCCATGTCTACTTTTAATAAAAAGGTTTAATTAAAAAGTCAAATTAATTAAAGGTCAAATATGTTTATACTTAATTACTGAAACCTTTTTTTCTGTATTACAATTTTACTACCAATTATAGCATTTACCATACAACACATATTCAAATAACTTTCTGATGACTTTTGTAAAAACTAAGAAGCCCATGCTGGCTTAAGTGCATGCTGTTATTAAAGCAAAAGGAAGACATACCAAATGCTAAAAAAGTTTAAAATCCATGTAGACAGTCTACTTTTCACTCAAACGGTTATGCTGGCATAATTTATAAATAAATCTTTAGGGAATTAAAGAGGAATATAAAATAGAATACACATTTGTAATCTTCTTGAGAAACATTTCATTAGCACTTCAAAGCACTTTTTGCCTTTGTTTCAATCCCTTTGCCCTTCCATGACTATAATCCATGAGCACTATGCTAACTTCCCACCCTGAGGCTGAGGTCACTCTGATCTAATGAGCCTTTCCCCTTTCGTAACTCAAGTGATTCGGACCCAGATAAGGGCACTAAGGAGTATACCTGTCCCACACTGTATTCAGAGCCAAGGTGCCTGTATGCCCCTGAACACTCAGGACCGGAGTATCAGTTAACCTGCTGGGTTTCAGTCGTGCCACACTACAATTAGGCAGAGGAGGAGTCTGAGCCCAAACATGGCCATTACTGCCGCCCAAACCAACAAAATGACAGGAGCTTTTGAATTCATCACAGTCTGAAGTGCTTGTAAGTTGTTAATGACCAGTTTAGGCTCCACTTTTAGACATAGTTAACAATTCGCAAAGCTTTTGATCTAAGCCAAGCAGGATCAGCTATGGTGACATTAAAAAAAACACAGAAAAAAATAAAATCATCAAAGCAACCTAATAAATGACCCTTTAAAAAAACAGACCAAACTTGAAAATGAACATGAACATTTTAAAGGATCACTACAGTTTACAGTTTCCCCACCTTAACAACAAACTTAGGGTCACATTATAACCCCCACCCCAAGCCATATTTCCTGAATGGCACCTGCAAGGCCTGAGCAACCAGGCCTGAGCAACCAAGCTTTGTTTAAGAGTCTTGCACATTTTCTAAATTAACCTTACACGGAGTGAACATCCTTTGAACTCTATGCATTTGAAGACACCAAAACAGTCAAAAGTGGAACAAGTCAAACAAATGACTCAGTTTTCCATGGAACCGATTCCCTCCTCATCCGAACACTGTCCAGCAGCAAGTTGGTTTACAAGGGAGTTGCCAGTCTGGTATGGTACAGGATATGTTGCTAATAATAGCTTTTGACTCGAGTTTTCCCCCCTGCCCCTGGCCTTCTGGAGGCTAAACGTTTACAACAAACAGTGCCAACACATAAGATCCCTGTATTTTCAGTCCCACTCTCCATTAAGCCATGTTTCAATCCTCCAAAACAGCATGAAAGTCCAAGTCTGCAGCTCAGCCATGCTATTTGGCAGACACCACAGGGGGGGGGGGGTACGTTACAAAATGTTATGGGGTTGAAATGAGTCCCAAATTACATTATTATTATTTTGTTTTTGTAAAAGATGAACATTTGAGGGCTAGCGTGAATAAGCAACAAGGCTGCCTATGTGTTGTGGAAGCCTGGGCTGGTTTACTTGTTACTAACATTACCTCAGACCTAAAGAATCAGCCAGTAAGCCTATGGGTGTGACAGTATTGGAGCCCTGACTGTCAAAAAAAATACAAAGCTGAAAAACACATTCCCAAAGAGACATCACAGCTGTGATATTCACTATATAGCCAAAAGTGTTCTTAAAGAAATACGAACATAAACTAAACATATTAATAATAACTTTATATATCAGTGTCAACTATGCTGCTCATTTCAGATTTTTTTACACAAACGTCGCCGATATTTCAGCCGCAGTGTCTACTTTCAGTGTTAATAACTTTTAAAAAATCTACCGGAGAGAAGATCCCCATTTTGACAACATATGCTGCCGTTAGTGAAGCAACAGTTGTGCTGGATAATGATTTCCTAGGCCTTGGCTCCTCTGGGCCAGTTAACCCTTTAGGGGCGAGCTGGAAACTCGACATTTGGCGTCCAAACTATCCTGATTCAATGACGCCTCAAATAGCTTCGTGAAAATTAAATACGTTTAAACGTATGCTTTTTTTTAGGTAAAGCAAAGAATGGATGTAGAAACGGGAATTGAATATTTTTACCTGCACGGAATCGGCCGCCATCTTGCCCCCTCAACTTTTGAATCAAACTCGGGAGAGCAAACGGGAGCCAAACTCCAGCCCTTGTCCTCGCGATTAGTCGCTTTATCCACCGAAATAAGTCAGTAAAACATCGGGAGAGCCAACAGGAGCCCCCCTATACCGCTTTTCCGCACGATTCCTTATACTGTATCCTGAAGTAAATCAGTAAAACATCAGGAAAGCGAGCGGGAGGCGAAGAGGAGTCGAGCTCCGGCACTTCTCCCAGTTCTCCTCCTCACGAGTTGTTCTCTCTTTTTTCCAGAAATAGTCCAGCAAAGCACCAGGAGAGCAAACGAGGGTCGAACCGTGACCACGTCTCCTCACGGTTTCTCCTATTTTTTTGCTGACAAGAAGTCATAAAAAAATCGGCTCTAAGACTTTTCCATCGCTCGGTCTGAACTCCCCGATCTCCATGACGGCGCCTTGGTTGAACTTTCTTTCTAAATTCTTCCAGTCTGAAGGAAAGAATCTCACAGAAAAAGAACAAAGTCCAGTCAGAGTTTCGGAGACGCGGCCGTTATTTTATTAGCTAGATATTTTAAACGGCTCTCCTGCGCTCGCGCTGCTGCTCAGCTCCGGCTCACTCAGTCACGTGACGCTGGGGGTGCAGTTGTTCACGGAGCAGGACGAAAATAGTGACCCCCTCTCACACTGCTGTCCCAGCGACCTTCAGCAGCCCTGCCCTGTCCCACCACACAGCACTGGTGTATACTCCATCACAATTACATTCCTCCACTTATAATAATAATAATAAAAATAATAATTATAATAATAATAATAATAATAATAATAATAATAATAATAATAATAATTATTATTATTATTAGTAGTAGTAGTAGTAGTAGTAGTAGTAGTGGTAGTATTGTCCTAATTTGTTAATATTACTGTCTTAATAGAGTATAATAACTGTTATTATTGTTACAGTTGTGATGCTCTTGCTTTTACAGTAAACCTGAAATAAAGAAAAAAAAACTTTTACAATTTACTGCATTACTTGAAAAAAGAAAATTCTCTTCCATGTGCAATAATGCCACCATTTCTATATGTATGTATTTTACAGAGTTGTTACATCATTGTGCACCACATTTTTTTTATAATGTGAACCCAAAAAAGTCACATATGGAAGGAAAATGTCTTATGATACTTTTATTTAAATATTTTGTTTGTTCTGATGTTTCATTTGTTTATGAACTTTGTTCTTTTTACAAATATTTGTTGTACTAAATTTCACTTATTTATTTATAATTATTAGTATTTATATTACATTTAATCAATGTTTTTTCTGAATATTCTTTTCTATTCATGAATATTCTATTCATTAGTTTATTTGTAGCATTAGTTTATTTTTGTCATTTTGTAGTTTTTCCATCTGTAAAAGACTATGTGTTCCTTGAAAACTCCTTTGTGTGAAATGCAGTCTTAAGAAAATATTACTTTGTTTAAGGTTTTTTTAATTCGTTGTGGTGTTTGTTGTTGTATTGGGTATAAATCTAGATTCTTATGTTAAATACTTTATGCCAAACAACATACTTTGTTTGTATGCCATATAGAAGTGTGTTGTTCTTTAGGGTAATGGAGACCCTGTGTAATATACAGTCATTTATGCCACCAAAACATTTACAAGCTGGTCCTTGTGCTTTCTGAAGGATTCTAGACCACCACAGAGGCAAAGACCTGCCCCCACTCCCTCACTCTCTAAAGCTTCCTGGTAATTTGATAGCATCTGTAAATGAACTATTTTGACCATGACATATGAGAAGGCCATAACGAGTCATGGCTGGAGCAATCCAGCACCTATTCTTTTTGTTCATCCACTTTAAATCTACTTGGAACTGTTGACGAGGAAGGTTTTCATTGTTGTAAGTGCACGAGCCTGTAATCCAATACTTCAGCAAGAAATAAATAGCCTAGTTAAATAAATCAATTTACATGTGTTACTTTATATAAAACTAACAGACAGAGGTTCTTGATGCAGGAGGTGACAACACCACCTTTGTTCACAGCACGATACAGAAACACAAAGTGGGTGTATGTGTGTGTTGAAAATTTGCATGTACAGTATCAGCAGTCACTTCGTTCTGCTTGACAGACACTGAATTAGTGGCCCTGCACTCTGCACGCCAAGTGCCTGTCTGACAACAAGCAAGTAAAATACAAGAACTCTCCATGACAAGCAGTGGAACAGCCTTGGAGGTGTACAGTTGTTTGGGCGGCTTGGTCAGTTTTACATGTTTTCTGTACATTTGTTTGTTGGCTGAATTTAACATGTTGGTGACAATGTGGCCTGTGAAAAATTGATGGTACATTTTCTATTTTATGTTTCCTTTTTTTCAACATGTTAAACTCAGCAAATATACAAATATATAAAAACAAATATACAACACAAATTAGAAGAAAATGCTAAATTCAAGTTTGTTTCCTGTGCTGTATGTGTTAACCAAATCTAAATAGAAACATGTAATTTGACCAAAGGTCTTCCAACTTTTACACATGAATATGTGTCTGTGTTATATGTAATATGTATAGCATCAAAACTGGAAAAGAGTTTCCTCATTACCTGTATTACTTTAAGACTGTGCAACAGGAACTGTCCCTTCCTAGTTTTCCAGCCAGGTGACATGACTTGCATTTAAACTTACATGTAATCAGATATGAGATGCAATTTATAACATCTACTATCTTTGGAGAACATGTCCTTTTGACCTAAACAAGATGTACAAATGTAGAACCCTTCCATAATGGTTATTTAAAGACTGTCTAGGCAAATGTAGTCGTAAATGAGTTTGCAAACCTGTTATATGTTTTAATGCATTGAAACTTTATCTGGTAAAATTTTAATTCCAGTTAAATGTTCTTTTGTTCACATTCAAAGCAAACACCATTTATGAATCTTTAATTTTGAGAAAAGTTCTGTAAGCAAAGATTTCACTTCAGACTCTAGACTTCAGATGCTAAAAGATCTTGTTTTGTGAAATTTGCTCAAATCAAAAAATAAGAAGAAGATATGAGCTGCATCCAGCAAATCCTATTCTATGCTGTACTACAGTATGTACCAGGCATTAACTAATAAAGGCACTGTTAATGGTTGTGTACTATTTTAACATAGTATATTTTGTATGGCAGATAGCAGGTTTGGAAGCAGGCATGGAGATTGAATACACTGTTTTATTTAGCTGAACCACAGGTGAAAGACCGAGCTGTAGGCGCCAGAGACTTCCGGTCAGCTTTGTTGTTTATCTGCTGTGGTGTATTTGCTCATCCCTGTTGTTTATCCTGAGGAATTTCTCTCACTCTGTTTGTGGTTTTTGGGTTTCGCCTCAAGACACTGACCCCACAACTCAAACCACTGTTACCACGACTGGCTCTTTTACACAGTAGCTCTTAAGGAAGTTGAATGCCAGAGACTTCCTGTGGTAACAATTGAGCTTCCTGTGTTAGACCGCGTGTTGCTCTATCAGACGTGATAATCTTCTGTGGCTTTCATCTAATAGGTTATAAAAATGCTCACAGCAGAATTCTCTGGACATTAGTCTGAATTTGAAAATGGCATTGCTCTCCCTGCTCTAACAGTGGGCCAACTTGGGCGTTAGAACAAGAAATTAATGTTCGCTTAGACTTGAAAGGTTACTGAGGTTGACCTATTTCTTTAAATGTTAGTTGGACCATTTATTGAACTTGGCCAAGAAATGGCCAAAAAACAGATTTACACAGTTTCTGTCTACCTCAAGTATAGTTAATGAGCCAAGACGTGTCTGAAGTTGTTCTGTAGTTTTGCACTGGAGTTAAAAAGGTTAACCCGGCTGACAGACAGTGGAAGCTTTTATATAAGCACTGTGCAAATAGCAACTATCATCACATAGTTTCCTCAAATTACATGTGTTCAATAATCTCAGAATGATCTATTTGGTTTCTGACACAGTGTTACATACTGTCATTTATAAGAACACAACAGGTCATTGCATAAGTAAAAACAGTATAGCAGTCTTACTGAAGCCTACATTTCTTTCGTCCACGTTTGTGGATAACAGAGTCTCACACAGTGTCAGGAAACGCATAAGCAAGTCTGAGATTACATAAGAGCTCTGAAAAAAGTCGGCATGATTCTCGGTGGAGTTCAAGCTTTCAATATATATTGGCTAGATTAGCCTTATAAGCATAGTTCAAAACTAAAGAGGCAAACTTTGGACATTAAAGGTCCCAGAACCAAATTCTTCTGGCCCGTTTTTAAATAAAACGTTGTGCCATATTTTGTCCAACATAAAGCATGCATCTCCATTATTGTTCTTTCTTACTTTTCAAAAATCATTTGAACACGACAGCTGCTTTTTACCTTTTAAGTAATATTTATGATGAATGGACCAATAGAGATGCTCCAAAAGCACAAATTCTGGTTCCATTGACTTACATTAAAAGTAAAGTAGGTTTTTGCTCTCGCCTGTAAAGTTGCTATATTAGAGATTCTTGTTTTTCTTTGGGCAGCGACAGTATAAATATTGTCAAGATTTAAAGTGTACCTCTTACAATCCATGTAATGAACCTGCAGGAGCCCGTTTTGAGTTCATTATTTTTGTGATTTTGCCAAAACCGAGACATTTACAAGCATCTGCTCATTTATATTACAGCACACTGAAATTATAGGGAGTCTATCAGCACAAACTTTTTTTTGAATGAGGCACGATTAATTGCAGTCATTCAGAACAAAGATCACTTGCATACAAAGGTATGCAAAAGTTTAGATGCCCGGGGCCAAACGACATGTTTCATTGATTTTCTAAGTGGAAATATGTTGACACATCTAAGAGAACACACTTTAAACCACTGTTGCTGTTTATTGATTTGATTTGCACTCTAAAATTTGCAGAAAAGCTTATTCAAACGTTGACATATGAGTGTAGATAAGTCTTAAAGGCACAGTGCCAAAAACTGTCTGTTTAATTCCAGAGACATTTCATAGATGAGTATGAAACTGAAGTATGAATGTTTTGATACAGAAACACACAATAATACAATAACATGGTAAGTCAAACTCGTGAGGAAAAAAAATAAATACAAGAAAAATGTTGAATTTGGTTCCTGCAACATCTCTCCGCTGATCAACTACATTCAGGGATAAGACAGAAAGACAAAATGAACAATTTAAGGTAATGTTAATGTGAAGATGAAATTGCCACCGTACACTTATGACTGCTTTTGCTCTGTCTGAGTACTCAGAACCTCAGGTGGGTCACAGATAGGTCTCGTATGAGGTGAACATTAGTCACTGCTGTTTGCACCTGTCCTAAAGTGAGAGCAGGTTTAGGTTGGCAGTCACTCTGACAGTGGTGAGGTAAGTATGTGCATGACAGAGCATGCAGTACATGGGCGAAACCATCAGAGACCTGTTACACCTGAGTGGTGAGGATAAAACAAGCCTATGTGTCATCACTCTCTTTCTCTCTCTCTCTCTCATTTTTTATTAAGTATCAGGATGTTGGATTAACCCTAAGCCCTATTTTATATTGTCACTGTCGAGCATCAGCTTTATTTTCCTTTTTATTCTTTTTCATGTAAAAAAGAGACAACAGTCCTTTACATTCAGTGATTAACATACCAAATCAAATTATTCAGAATTACTTATAAATAAAATATCATTTTATATATGTATAAATATTTATCCATGAAAATAATATTATATATGTATACCTACAATCATACTCAAACGTTCTCCTGGTCAAATAGCACATTTAGTTGATTTTCTAAATGTAAATAAGACTACACATTCTGTACAGGGAAGCTAAATAGGATTTAACATATTGGGGGAAAGTTTTTAAATGTGCTGAAACTTATGTACAGGCCATATTTCATGTTGTATTATTGTTTTTCAACATGCTCAACACAGCACATAAACAGAAGTGTGATTTCTGTAAAGGGACTTGGGGGAGGTGCCCAAACTTTTGCATACAACTGTGTACATAATAATAATGTGAACCATATCTATCATCTACGTAAATACATTTCTGTAGGTTAATCTTAAGTCCTGATAATGTATGAATTTGGTCACACACACACACACACACACACACACACACAGGGGTTGAACAGCCGCACTACAGTGTCTGTGGTCATATAGCTGACTGAAAATGCCTCTGATTCCCTGATAAATGATTAACTTGGAGTACAGAGCTAGCTTGTCATAAAAGTGACCATACTGCTGTTTCAGCAGACATCATTACTACCTCATGTGGTCATTCACACTGGGTGCCTACACCGATATGTATATGGGAGCTCTAACTGCCTAACAGGCACCACTAAGAGCTTGACTGACTGTCATTCATTGCGGACAATAACAACCTTCTGCAATCTAGCACACCACTGGTTAAGTGAAGTCACAGTTGCATTTTAAATATTGTGTACATACGCCCTCCAGTGGCAGAACAGTGACATTGCAGTACACTGGCTGTTTCTTGCTATTTTATTAACCTCCATACATATTTCAATAATTTCATTTGATAATGTTCAATTCTTAAATTTCCGGGATCCCTAAAAAAACTTGTGAATTTATAATGAAATTATTCTGTCCATTTTGTAAAAAACAGGTGCTCAAATACAAATCCAGTAAAAGTCACCCACAATCAGCCAGCTACTGTCTTCAATATTCTAATATTCTTAACTAAATAGAGAAGCAGTCACTGACTTGCCTCCATCAAATTGGTTCAATCAGTTGGTTTTTCATAGCCTACCACTGTAACTATGCCCGGGATACCTCTGACAAACTTTACAGTATGCCACAGCATGTTTATAAATCTGAAAATGTGCTGAATTTTGCAAAGAGTTTTATGGAAAGAGTAATTTGTTTCTCATGTCTCAGATTAAAGCCAAAGAAAAGATGTGTAAGAACTAATGTTTGAAAGATCACATTACCACATGTGGAACAGAGCATTTCCAGAAGCAGAATTATTAAAGCTAACAATTTGTTGACACTGAAGCATCTGTACCGCTACAGGGAATGAGTTAGTGACCAGCCAATGCTGGAGCCAGCTGACATGAGAGCCAACAAATACCACAGGCACTGTGTTCAATCCACCCATAATGTGTATTTGTATTACTATAGTTGAAGTTTGGATTTGCCTTTAGTTTGAAGTTCAGAATATCCACCAGAAGGGGGAGTCAAAATCCACACAACCAAAAAAAGTCGAATGAAAAAGACAGAAGGTAATGCAAATGAATACACTGCTGTTACAATAACCATTTCCCTCTACTGTTTGCCTGTGACCTTTACAGAGTGTCCTGTTTTTCTACACATTCAAATGTTTGATGGCTGCTTTTCTCACCTGGGTGGTTATAATGAATTATAAGAGTTGGGTTTAAAACACCCTGACACCTGCTCAAAGTTCATATGAATCAGAGCAAGCTTGCACTGAAAATAATTACAGCCAGGTAGATCCTTTCACTCCCAATCTTCATGAATTAGGTAAAACTAACCCGGGCTCGCTTGTCAAAGATGGGAACTGTGTCTCTAAGCTCAGAGAGGGTTTACAGTTTCAGCAATAGTTATAAATATACTAATAAGAAAAAAATAGAGGCCAGAAAATTTGAATATATTTTGAATTATGTTCACTGTTCACAGTGTCAGACAAAGAATATAACTTAATTTCTTCATATATTGTCGTGGTCATCTTTACACTGTTTAAAAATATTAGCTACCCTTTAGATTGTAAGAACATTGTGTCCATGAATGAATCGATCGAAATCGCTCAAAATTACTTGGAATAAAGTTAATACCTTATTCTAAAGTAATGTTTTGGGGATGTTAAAGGGATGTTTTGGCCTAAAACTATAGAGTTTATTATGTTATCTGTTATGTCATTGCAGTATCCTCTAGGTCAGCACTGGACCCCTTAGTCTTGATTTCATGATTTCTTTCATTAAAATTCTCCCAGCATGCTTTTCAAAAATACATCATATTACTATGGGAAATCTCAGTGTTGTCAACTAGTCCTCACTACTAGCCTAGTCACTGAGTTATAGGCTAATAAATAGAACCTAGTTAGTATAAGTGTAAATCTTACTCTAGGTGTGAATTGCGATTTCACACAGTATGAAATTAAGTCAAAGAAATTATGAAGACAAGTTTTGTAAAATTTCATCCAGAAAAAGGGAACCAAACTGAGGGAAGATAGATGGCCAGGTAGCTACCTTTGTAACTTTAGCATTAAGCTGCCGACACTGACAACTGACAACTCATTTTTTACTGGAGTAAACTTTGCTCCCCAGTGTATTAATAATTTACTGAACGTTACTGAAATTACACTGCTGCAAATATATTCAACCTCCCTGCAGTGACGTTACCTATCTAGCTTTCTTGTGCAATGGGCAGCTAGCAAAAAAAAAAAAAAAAAAAAAATATATATATATATATATATATATATATATATATATACATATATATATATATTAATACAGCCCACGCTGTTGGGTTCCTCGCGTCTTACCAGTCCATAAGTAGAAACTAAGCAGCAAAAATAGAAAATAATAATAAGAACAATACACTTCTTTGCATATATACATATATATGTTCACCTATTAAAGTGGACGTATTTTATTTTTGAGGTCGATTAGAATAGCTTTCGGTGTTTCAATTCTCCCAAAGGTTCTGCCTCAACCATGCTATGGGTGTTCTTACAGCAGCATGTGTGTCCCGTATCAGTCTGATCTTGAAAGTCAAACAGAACAAGCTGATCACCTTTGCAAACTAGACTGGAGCAGGACGTTTGAACTATTTTAGCTCTCTGTGCATTGTGTGATGATACTGATACTGCTTATCAGTAGGTGGGCAATGAGGATTGTGTTACAAGATGATGTCACAGAGAAAGGGCTGGAATTCCAACAAGGCATGTTTAAGCAGTTGAGAAAGGCGGTTTCTGTGGTTCCTCCTGCATGTATTTTATGCATTTTTAAGATTGTTTACACAAACAAAAAGCTACATAACACATTAAAGGAAGGGAAAAAACTGAGGAGCATAACAGTTCCTATTTAAGCCTACAGCAGTTTAGCTCCACCCATTCATGATGTAATAATAAACCCTGTCAATTTTAGGCTATTTTTGAAAGATACAGAACAGAAGTAATTTATATACATCAGTCAGACACAGTAACTGACAGGTTGGAAAAAAATTGTATTCTGATACCCAAGTGTTAAAATATTCTAGTCTCATCCTCTGTTGAGGATGAGCATAAATATAACAGGGTGGTCCAGCTTAATTGTTCCCAGCCCCTACAGTATATGACTGGATTTGCTATCAGACATGAACCCCTGATTTGCATAGGGTTTAAAGCTTGCTGATACTCATACACGCACAGTCACAGATTCCTGTTCTGTTTCCTCTGTCTGTGCGGAGCAGATGGCAGTGGTCATGTTTATAAAGCAGCGTGTGGGTCGGTGTACGAGCCAGGATGCTGTGACATTCATGAGTTCTAGTTCACACAGACGTCACCTGAGCCACCTTACACACGCATGCAAGGCCAAGTTGGAATAGCAAATAGCACTGAATATTTAGAATGGGGGAATGTTGCCAGTGTTGGCAATTCAATGAACAGGTGGACGACTGTCTTTGAATAAAATTTCACTGCTGTATAAAAATAAAAGTCCTGCTCCTCAAAGGTCTCTCCCAGTAAAATCTTAATTATTAAAAATGAATGAAAGTTCAATAAATCTGCACATAATTGTAAAAGGCTGCTATCTGCCTTGCCAGGTTCCATCTTACATTGACCAAAATGCAGTTCATGACAAGTAAGGAGATTATGTTTACAAACAATGAGGTTATATTCTGCAGAGACCATACATATATGTCATAAAACCCTTAAAAGAGAATGTATACTATTAAACACAAACACACTCTAGTGGTAGTAGGCCTGAAGAGTTTTATGCCTCTTAAAGCTATGCCACAAAGTTATTACAGGGCATCATAAGGCCAAATAAACCCTATTATTTTACTGATATAACATTATTTAACCATCATCAACATGACATATCAAAACTCACCAGTGTCACTGGTTATTTTGGACAGTTAATAAAATGGCTATATTTGTGCTTTAGACACTGCAACATTTCTATCACCACCACTTTAAGGAAATTGAGTTTTTTCTACAGTTAATCATTTCACATCAAAACACTCATCAGGAATCAGGAATTCCACATTAATACCTCACAGATATGTGGCGTTTGCAGTTAAAAGGTATTACAGGAAAAGGCACAAAATATCTAAGAAAACATAGATTAATGTCTGAAATATTGTTTTACAATGGCTTTGATGTAAACAGTCTTAAACAGTCTTAAAATTTCATCCATAATTTAGAAGTACATGTAAAAGCATAGGAAGGTAAAAGTACCCAAAGATATTCCTTTAGATTGTACCATTATTTTACCATTAATTATGTGTCATATAAACACTCAGAAGACGTATGCAGGTTTATCTAAAGCAGTTTATTTCTCCAAAATTTAACATAAAAACACTCTAACAGACTTTGTTTCCTTTTTAATAAAAAAGATCAAGTGTTCCAAAACACACCAGTCTGTATACTCGTCTCTAGGCTCAGAACTGGCAATTCTGATTTTAATGTTTTTGTGATGTAACAAAAAGTCACTTATTATTGTACATTGATCTGCCAGTTTAGCCTACAGCAGAATAGCTCACTCATTCCTGCTGAAGTTATAAGCAGTGTTTCAGTTCAGAATGCCTTTTGACTGAGGCCCAATCAGAACACAGATATTTACATATATCAGTCTTAAAGGCACAGTGACAAAAACAGCCTGTTTAATTCTAAGCGATAAAAAGCAGACTTGGAAAACGGTCATGTAAAAATTACTCATTTTATTTACATAAACCTACAGACATGTTATAAGTTGAAAATAATCATAATAATGAAAGTAATTCAGATTAATGTTTAATTAGGTGATTTGCCTGCATGTTTTGTAAATGGCTACTTTCTGCTTTGTCAGCATCCATCATGTTTTATCAATATTCATCCCTTCTCCATTTCTCTACAACATATATTCATACAGCTATTCATTCTTCAATACAGTTCAGTTCAATTCAGTTCATTTCAATATTATTCAGTTCAATTCAGCTTAATTTCTATAGCGTCTCTCTATAGTGACCGACATTGTCTGAAAGCAGCGTTCCAGTTTACTAAGAAGATTAAAATGGGAGCCTTTGATTTTATTTGCTCAGATGGACTGTAGCTTTTGTGCAGCGTTGTTGTCAGTGTGTCCCATAGAGGGCGCTGTTACACAATAAATCAGCCTGGCTATAGTCCCCGCTTACTTTCTGTAGCAAAAACAAAGCATTTTGGGAGGAAATGTCAGTGAAACAGTGTGATCGCCCTGATTTCACTTCTTGAATTTGAACAGCCCTCCACACACACCCGAGCTAATGTAACTCACACAATGTCGTTATTATTGTCCTCTAAACATTTGCTGTCCGTAACTGCTGGCGTATCTGTGAGAATCCGAGGGGTGTCCCCTCGCAGCCCCCCACCCTCCCCCCGCAAAAAAACATAGCCGCGCTCACACGAGCCATATGGCACAGTCTGCCCGCGCTCCGATGGCAGCTCGGCATGGAACGCGCTGGCTAACATCTTGCTGGACACATAATTAATTTGCCCCGGCGTCTGCCATTTATTTTCCAACCTACATTTTGTTAATTGGACGGAGGTTCAAATCAGATGATGTCTGTGGGTGTGCGAGGGTCTGCTAATTGTGCAGGATTCGCACGTGGGGCATGGAAGGCGCTGGCTCGCCGCGAAACGGAGTCGCGGGTGATGTTCACAGGACGCCGGAGGGAGGAGGCGCGGAGGCGAGGAGGCCGCCGTCGCTGCTAAATAAGGGAAAGTGTCATTCATACGCGCGCTTTGTGTTGAGGCAGATCTGCAGCGCTCACAGATGTTCATGGCCTTGATTAATACTCTAATGAGCGCAGGGATTATGTTGCTAATGACTTCGAAGGTGTTGACGCCGCAGTGGACAGATCTGAGGTCAGATTTGCCTACAGAGGCTGTAGTGGAACATGAGGGCAGAACACACGCAGAGAGAGTATCCAGAACATTCTCACCTCCGAGGCCCAGTGGTGTCCCTGTTATCCATGCCTAGTGTCTGCATGTCACCTTTCCTTCTTTCACTTTTATCTCCCTGTTGCGCCAACTTATCTCCATATCTGACCTAAAAACACTGGCATTTATGTAATAAAGCGATAAAAAGGGGAGGCATGTTGAATATGAGTGGGAGTACATAATATAACATTAGCTTTACATTTTTTATTAACATTACTATTTGACATTAGGCAGCTGTAGCTTTGCAAACCAGTTAGCTTTGAGACTGTTATTATTGGAAACCACACATTGTTTGCTAACATTAATAATGGTTTCTGGTATGAAGGGTTTATATATATATATATACTGTTAAGCAAAACATTAAGCTTTTAATGGTCTTAACACCAAATCCTTGACTTAGTATGGGAAGTTTTTTTTCCTTAAATTTCTTTAAATATGTTTTACAGAAAGAAGAATCAGTATTGTTCTTCTGAGCATTGATGGCTACAATATATACAAGATTAGCCACTTTGTAGTTCTATATTACAGACTGTAGTCCATCTGTTTCTCTACCTCAGTGTCAATGCTGAACTACAAATCATCCACCAACCAGAAATATCCAGCCAACAGTATCCTGTGGGCAACGTCTTGTGACCACTGATGAAGAACTAGAGAATGGTTGACACAAACTGTTCAGAAACAGATGAGCTATCGCTTCTGACTTTACCACTACAAGGTGGACCTGCAGGGTAGGTGTGTGTAAAAGCGTGGACAGTGAGTTTGACACAGTGTTTACAAAATCCAGCGGCACTGCTTTGTCTGATCCACTTGTTCCAGCACACCACACACTAACACACAATCATCACATCTGTGTTACTGCAGTGCTGAGAATAATCCACCAGCCAGATCATGTCTACTCTGTCCAGGTCCTGTGGGAGTCCTGACCATTGAAGAACAGGATAAAGAGGGGTAAACAAAGTAAACAGAGAAACAGATGGACCAGAGTCTGTACGTGTAAAACTACAAAGTGCTCCTCTATGATAAGTGGTGCTGATAAAATCAACAGCGAGAGTAGAAACTAGAATGTGGTTGTAATGTTATGGCTGATCGGTGTGTATATACAATCCTCTTAATGATCAAATTCAGGTGTTTTATTGATTTACACTTCCAAAGGTGTATAAGCTTAGCACCCAGCCATGCAGTCAGCCTTTGCAAACATTTGTGAAAGAATTGGTCAATCTAAAGAGCTCACTGAATTCCATCAGATACTGTAATAGGAAGTCATCGTTGCAACAAGTTAGTTTGTGAAAGCTCTTTCCTCCTAGATATTCCACGATTAACTGTGGGTGAGAATTGAGAATTTAAAGCGCTTAGATACCGCGTAAAGTTTCGAAGTGGGGTCGGCAAATGCTGGGACCATAGTGGGTAAAAGTGGGTATACAACGCTCTGCTGACTCAATAACTGCAGCGTTTCGGACCTCCTCTGGAATAAAAACAGCAAAGAAGCTGTGCTCTGGGAGCTTCATGGCATGGGTTTTCAAGGCCAACCAGCTGTAGCAAGCCTTACATCACCAGACACAATGAACAGTGTTTGATGGAGTGGTGTAAAGCTGCTGCCACTGGACTCTGGAGCAGTGAAAATGTGTTCTGTGGAGTGACGAATCACCCTTCTCTATCTGGCAGTCTGATGGACGAGTCTGGATTTGCAGAATGCCAGGAGAACATTACCTGGCTGACTCCATTGTGCCGACTGTAAAGTTTGGTGGAGGGGGGATAATGATGTGGGGATGTTTTCCAGGGGTTGGCCTCCTCGTAGTTCCAGTGAAAGGAAATCCTAAAGCTTTAGCATCCCAAACATGTTTGGACAAATCGTGTGCTTCCAACTAATCAGGGTCTATAAATGCTGGTTGGTTGAACCTTTGGAATGAACTAGAATGAAGACTATGTGTCCAACCTCACAAAAGCTCTTCTAGATGAATGGGCAAAAATTCCCACAGGCTCTTTTCTAAAACCTTGTCCCAATATGTCCCAGTACTTTATGTCCCAATACTTTTGTCCATATAGTGTATCTCCCCCAGCCAAACTTAAGCATTGTTTCTACTTGTCCTCAGCAAAACCTGCAATTACTTGCCGCCATAAGAGACTCTGTTCTTTTCAATTATGAAGTCAAAGCACCGTATTTTATCTCGGAGATGATAAAAGAGAGGGCTGAGTGACACTGTAATATAATGATGACTATCTTTCATGTATTTAGAGGTTCATTTCCCACCAAACCTGTTTGTTTTATCTGCAAGGTGGCGGAGGTTGGTGTAATTGTCATACCTCCATATCTTTATTAATATCTTGTGTAACTGATGTCGGCGATTCAACAGTTGAGATATTATTATCCAGTTTGTCACACCAAACAGCAGATTGGTTTCTGTTCAGTTGGAAAGGGAGAGAGAGAGAAGGGGGGCAGAGAGACAGTGAAAGAGGGAGTCAAAGAGTGAGTGAGAATTTTTTTTCAGCACCGATGTCTGCTCTCTCTCTCTCTCTCTCTCTCTCTCTCTCTCTCTCTCTCTCTCACTCTCTCTCTCTCTCTCTCTCTCTCTCTCTCTCCCCGTCTCTCTCTCTGACTCATGGAGCTGAATCGCACTTGGGCGAATGGCAACTGAGAACTCACACATTGAGAGTACTCTCATCGCCCATCTGTTGTTTTTTTCATTTGTTGTCTTTTTGATTATGGAGATATGGGGGGTGGTAGGCATCTTACACCAAATGGATAACTCAACCTCGCTGCTGCTGCAATTATGACTAATGATGATTTCAACACTTCATTATAAAAATGCAATAAATATAAATTGAGGCTAAAACAACATAACCCTCTCATTAAAAGTATAATGTAAAAAAAAATCTTATCTGAAGAAGTGAGCCAAGTAATGATCAAACGGAGCAAAGCGTAATCGGGAAGAAAAGGACACTAGCTGGCGTCTCCAGTGGCTGCATTAGAAGTGTAACGGAGCCCGAAGCACTACGCTGTGCTTCCTGATGGACACCCACACACTCCAATAGGCACAGACTAGCTTCCGGACCCTCGCAGCTCAACTGGCTTCAGAGAGACCATAAAGCATAAATATTCCTCCTGCCCATCTTCCAGAACCACTTTGCTCTGAATGAATGCAGCTACCATTTCCCCCACGATTATACATGTAATTAAGTTAATTGACTATTAAATACAAACTCAGTTATGAGTATAAGAGAGACAGTATAAATGTAGACAATGATTGCTTTTCAGACTGGGGAAATGGTAGAAGATGCAGACTGTTATTATCAAAATGATCATGGAAATCTGGCCTGGTTAAGTGAGCCTATTAAGCATGAGGAGCAAACACCTGCAATTTGAAGGAAAATAGTGTATATGTGGGCATAAAGCCTTCAACCAAATACACTGGGGCTTAGTAGCCTGTGCTTTCACATCAGATTGGTATTAAATAGCAATACTATAGCTGTGCACAATTGTAGTGGCACCTTTTCAAAGTGGCTTTTTTCTTCATGGGTTCGTAGTACTGCACTGTAGTGGTATTGCTGTAATCACCTAGCTGGACTTAAGAAAGTTAAAGAAACCCTCCAACATGGACAGTCAGTGGACGCATAGCCTTGTGTTTATGTGAGAATAGTGAAGTTAGGCAAATGTATAACACTGCATTGACTTTGACTATATAGATATATGTCTAGATCTTATAGGACTTAAGGTCTCAAAGTTATGCCTCATTATAAAAAAGTAAAACCACAGTTAATGTTTTACTACATATAATATTTACTAAAAACTGTAAGTAAATCAATGGTAAAAAATATAAGGAACATTCTCTAAATGATTCTGTTTTGTGTTATAGTTTGTCTGGTTTATGTGCATAATTATAATGTTCTCTAACCAAAACTGTCCAAGAAAACAAAAACACAGTGTCACTAATATGAAGCTGACTTGACAAACTTGGTCAAGTATTGCTACTGTAATGAAATCACTGTTTACCGTGTCAGTAATATTAGCGTTTGTATTGCAACAACCACAGCATGAAATCAACCCTGCATTTGGATTTGTGAGCTGTGTTTCAGGCATCTTACTTTGTATACTCATTTTGGGGTTTAAACATGATCATCTGAGCTTTTGCTGGTGAGGCTGGGTGTAAGTTTCTTCACATTTATTGGAGAACACCAAAGCAACTTCAGGTGCTGATAGCTTCCCCTAGTGGTGAATCTTCAGCCTGATAAATGTGAGCGAGTATGCAAGTTGTAAGCAAAAGTTGTATGCATCTAAAACTTTGTGGAAACCACAACAAAAGACTAAATTAAATTCATACCTTAATCACATTTCATATGACCTATCTATGCTAGTCTGTATGAAGTCATTAAAACAATTTTGGTGACTTCTTTTAAAAAAAATATGTCTGTCTTTTAATCGTAACCAGAAAGAAAAGACTTAATGTCTGGTTTGCTGTTATACTTGTTAGTGTGTACAAAAGCAGCAGTGAACGTGTATAAGAAAAGTACCCTGAAGAGGTCTACTGTGTGCCTTAGTTCAGATTGAGCAAGCCTAATTAGCCTCCTACCAGGGGGTTTGGTTTGGGTGCATTGCTGTAAAGTCCTGTACCCTAAATGAATAATGAAACAAATAATGAAACAAAAAATAAATAAATAAACACCTGAGGCTGTCTACCTTGTTTAGAAGGCTTTCCACAGCCACAGAGAAGAAACCCAGTCTGGAGACTGAGGAGTTAACGGCAGTATACGACTGTGGAAAGTCTGCGTAGCTCCTGAAGGCGGTGCGTGGAGCAGACAGCGTGTGCAGCAGCGGCTCACACACGCGGGGCTGCTCGCCCGCCGCCCGACACACTGGTCCCCGACGTTGTTAATCACGCTCTTCCCACCTCCCGTCTCTCCGGCTCCCCTCACCGCGCTGATTTGCAAGAGCAGATTAATCAGAGCGTGGGGCCCTTGATGAAATTTTGCTGTTATTGTGCCCAATTTTAGCAACATCTTTTATTATCTTCATTATTCATTTATGGGGAGAATGGAGATGGGGGAAGGGTTGGGGGGGGGGGTTTGCTTAGTGGGGTTGCTGCAGGGGGATGGTGGTGGTGAGAGGGGACCACTGTCAATTATGCAAATTACGTTGCACACTTTTTGCAGATTACTTCATTCGCCCGCCATTGTTTGCGAGAATTTAATTATTAAATATCGTCGCGCTCACGTTTCTGTCAATTTTTCCGTGCGTGTGTATGTGTGTGTAGGGCCTGGTTTCAATTCGGTTTCTCCTCCAGCTGCTCGTCTCCCCAGCCCGTGCCAAAACTCGGCTGTGGCGCGGCCAAATAAACTCCCCTCTGTTTAATCATTCTGAAGTTAGTCCCCTGCTCTCATCTGCAGGCTCAAAGCGGCGGTGGCAGAAAGGCCCCGCACGTTCAATTTAATGAGCAGAAATTGAATTCAAGTTTGCTCAGAATTGACTTCAATTAGGGCCTGCCTTAATGATAAATTAATCTTTTTTTCCTTTTGTTGGAATTTGTTTTTCAAAGGCCTCCTTTTGGCAGCAACACAGAGGGACTCAATAAAAGAATTCCAGTTGGAGCAAGATCCGTGAGATGATAGCGAAATTAAAGCCTTTATAGTTAACACACCCAGATAAAACAGGATGTACCCTAAGCAGACATTCTAATTTCCATTTATTGTAACAGCCGCCGCCCCGTTTCCTCAGACGCGGATAAACTGGCAATTTAAATATTGTCAGGCATGGGAGATAGTCTTAATCCTTTTTAACCAATTCCTAATTGAACATACGTTTCAGGGCTTAAAAATGTGTGAAATCCGAAAGGCTGAGGGTGATTGGAGATGGGGGGAGACAGAGAGGGAGTGGGGGTCGTTTTGCTTTGTAACAATTTTTCAGTCCACCACAGCGAGTGCAGAAATGTGCCATTGACTCTTTTGATTACTACACCAGCTCCTACAGATGGAGCGCATTATTCCCTGATTGGCACTCAGGGCCCCGGGAGGGAAGGGAGGGAATGAGTGTGGTGAACAGGTCCCGTGGCATTTTGGTGCACGGGCACGGCGCAGCATTTGTGCTCCGCCGCTCTGGATGGCCCCCCTGCCTTCGCTGCCCTTTCTGGTCAATGTATAGGGCAGGTGGTCACAAACTTCAGGAGTCCTCAGGCCTGCAAATAGAACAGAAGATAGAGGAGCTGAACAGTTTAGGCCTCTAATTCACTGCTATGTAAGTGGGTGATAGAAGATGTGGGGACATTTAATCTAATCTTGAATCTTTTTGCTACTGGTTGTTCTTTACTGTTGTACACTAATTCTCAACTCTTGGTCTTCTCTTCCAAAACTGGTAGTAGGTTATGTGCATTCTAACTGATTTTGATATTCTGGCATCCATCAAATGGAACTTTTTCCATTTGATGGATGCCATAATATCAAAATTATTTGGCTAAAAAAGATATAGAATTATAGATTTACATTTTTAAGTGACAGCACTATTGTTGCATTAAAACATAATGACACATTAAAACATGGTATATTTAGGTTTTTTAGACATTTAGGTTTATGTGTTTGATGAGTAACAGTGGCTGCCTCTCCAGAAATCTATTTTTATTACTTTTGGAACTAGCTAATACCAGCTAGAGTCGCTAGCCTGGTTAGTGATACACAACCTTGGTGCACAGAAGTTTATAGACACTCATGTTTTTGAGTAACAAAGTATATAATAACGAATGTGCAAAAATATGAACATGAATATGAGCAAAACCATCATATTTCAATTAAACTGTGTTTATTTTATTTATATTTTGACAATGAAATTTATTGAAATACCCAAATCTGTAATTTTAGTATTTCAATACTGACACCTCCCACGATTAACTAAGTACCCATGCACAATCCCAACTGGGAACTGTACAGGTTGTTTAGTTTGAGTCTGCATGAGAGGTACAAGAGGTTTTTGGATGAATGGTGGTATTTTTATTCTAGATTAAAAAATCTATTTACTAGATGAGCCGTCTGCAACAAATGCCTTGGATTTCTTACCCATTACATTTAAATACAGGGATGGATAACTACAGCCTGCCAGTTCTAGGTGGATCAAATATTTGGAACAATCCATAACAGATGGAACACGCAACATCGGACACCCTGAATACTAGGGGGTATTTTTTAACCCCTCATCCTAACACTCATTGTGATCATAAACTTAACCATAACCCTCAACCTAACCCTAATTCAGTATGTTTCTGAATAAATGGCTGAAAACATGTTAGTTTTTTAAGCTGTTTTGTTGAGGACCCCTTTCATTGAGGTCCACGTTTTATTGAGAACTTGCTTGCAGGTGACCTCTAGTCTTTTGCTGTCATTTCTATGGTATAATAGGAGACGTGACCAGGTCCATCTTAAACTGGTTCTGTTACACATCAGTTTCATATTTTGTGGTGCAATAAAACAGAAGCTGTGTTATACTTCCTTTGGTGTATTGTCCCCTATGAACACTACAGGGGAGCCTGAAGAGCTTTTGTTTTAGTTAAACAATGACTCTATAAATCTTTAAAAAAATGCAAAAAGTTGACATTCAAAGTCTAATTTGTAGATTAGCTATAGAGGACCAGCAGGATAAAGTCTGACCCCAAACAGCACTACGGGGAGACACAACATGACTGACCAGAAGCCATATATGTGCAACCCAAATGTCACAGCATTAAATCTACTCTGCGCTGCATTAAGGATATGGGGGGGTGTGTTAGATGCTCTGAACTTGGGCCACAATATGGAGGCTGCCGCAGTAGAGGGGTGTGTTGGGGGGTGGTGTCGGGCTGGCTAGAGGGCAAAGTGTCCTGGGGCGCCCTTTTCCTCCCTCTGATTACTCATTGACATTTCCCCGCCTTGTGGCGCACTGTTATTTCTGACAAAGCCTCTTGTAGTGGGGGCATGCTCTGGCATGTGTCCCCACCACATGCCCACCCCCCTTTCTCTTCCACAGCCTCATCTTTGGCTGCAAGGAACAGCTGCCTGTGCTAACGAGGGCATGGACGGGTGAGACGGGACGGCGGCGGCGGCCTATGAGCGAACAGGAGCGCCACTCGGACTCCAGCAGGCCCCGGGACATGCAAACAGTGACTTAATGAGAATGCGTGCCATTACAGTAATTAACACAGCTCAACGTCAAGCCACTGTCAGTTCTGCAGAATTTCAGAAAGGTCTTGTGTTATAACGGAGAAACGGGAGCAGTCAAGCACCAAGCGAGCGCTCTTTTCTGGAAAACTCCACGTGACGCGGACCACCCCCTCCATGCTCTCAGCGGTGGGTTCACTGGAGGAGAATGAGCCGTGGACATTTTCCCATGAAACAGAGCCGGGGAAGTGATTATTTATTTGAACATAGCGCATTGTACGCCTCTAATGATCTGACATGGGGGTCGCTCTATTTGTGTTATCGCTGAGTGCTGAGAGTAATGAATTCCATGAATCATAGGTTAAGTATACATGTGTATGTTCAGGCCCTGAAATATAAACTTGGAAGTAGACCCGTGTTTTTTAAACCAGAGCTCTGTCTTACCTCCTACGTTGGAACATGGTGGCGAGTTAAGTAAATGTAAGGGAGGTGAAGAAGAAGAAATAAAATATTTGCTATATGAACATCCAGCGGAGATGTAGTTAATGCAGTACATCATCAAATGAATGTAGGTTATACCTCTCTCTGTTTCTCTCTCTCTGTTTATATGTGTGGGTATAGTAGTGTGCAAAAGAATCCCTTCATTTATTTCATTTCCAGTCAAAACAGCCTTTAGGCACTAGCTATTCATGATTCTGGGGAGACTGCATGTAAGGCTTAATTGTAAGAGAAAAGTCTAATTCAAATAAGCAAAAAAAAACTAAGGCATTCAAGCACGCTGTTAAGCTGTTTAATAAAAGATACAGAGACAGTTTCACTCATAACAACTGGACAAGACCTGGTGGACCACCAAAACTGTTACCATCAGATGAACAGTACTTAAAGCTTTTAACTTTTATAGACAGGTCAATCAGTCGAGCTTCACTGCAAAAAAAGATGCTGAAGTTCTTAGAACAAGGAGTCGACCCTTCCAGAGTCCAGACCTCAACATCACTGAATGTGTTTAGGATTAAGATCATGAGAAGCAGATAGTGCAACCAACTTCTTTAATGGAACTTTGGAGGTGTGGAAAAATAGCCCAGCAGATTTTTATGAAAAATATATAGCAAGTGTCCTGTGGAAGCTGTAATAATGGCAAAGTGTGGACACTAAATACTGAAAAACTGATGTATTTTACTTGTGTTACGTTTTGTAGCTTTCTTTTAATTATGCATGCCTGCTTTATCCATTGTGGAAATTTTATGCTACGAAATCTCTTTACATTACTCTACATTGAATGTAAAAAACAGTTTTGTCTTCTCCTGTGAAGTTACCGTGTTAAAGATTCTTGATTGTCTTTAAACAGTGACGATATATTTTCTGCTAAAAGATAAATAACTCGTACCTAATGGCCGTTTTGTCAGGAAATGAAATGACTGACTTCTACACTGTTCTGTAGGTGTTTTATATATACACACATACATTAAGTGAGACCTGAACGTGTTCTCAGAACTGATGACTCCTCTCAGAGCAGTTGTGTATTCAGAAGTCTTTTTAATTAGCACTGAACTGTTGAGGATTACCATTGGCCTGGTGTGTGTGTGTTAGTAATGGGAGCTGAAGTAGGCTGATGGAGGTCTGGATACATTTCAGCTGCTCGTCTGTATTATGACTTACTCCATCCTTCATCATCATTATTCTTATCATTATAATAATTAAACATAGAATGTCTTTGTTCTGTATTTTGATTACCATTTCAACGTTAGGTCTTAAAATACTCCTGAACTCATTGCCAGAGCACACTGAAGGTTTGGCATGGCCACCTGTGAACGAACAGTGATACGATGGCGTGTTACAGAGAGAGAGAGAGAATGAAAAGAGCTCTGAGTGGAAAGTGTTCAGGATCTCTTTAATCTAATCATGAAGCCATTTGTGCAGATGTGGATTTGAAACGAGCCTATTAGGATCATGCGTTGAAAAGCACTGCACATTCCTGAATTCACAATCGCTCTCAGTCTGTCTCTCTCTATCCAAATGAGGTTCTGTGCAGAGAGGATCTGTGCATTAATGAGTCGACGCAGGCCTGTATTATGTTTAATTAGCGGGTTTATATAATGAGGTGCTCATTCCTAATGGAGGCGACTCGCTGTGAGCAGCACATCTGCAAGAATAACTCATGCAATCAGAGGCGCTCGGACCCATGCGACGGCAAACGAGGGCTGCTTGCTCGGAAATGAATAACGTCTTCATGCTTTCTCCTAAAGCCCATTAATTAACAGTGCTGCCATCAAGGTCTTTTTCTTCATTTCATGTACCATTAACATAATAAACACGATTTGAGTTAGCACAATGTGATAAGTTTAATGGATGCTATTTATTTTACCTTATTATTTAAAGCTGTGGTAATCGCGGGAAAGAAACATAAATATAGCTGTATGGCCTCTTTACGAGGAATTCCCTTAAGAGCCGCATGCCGTCACAGATGTTCGTTAAAGCATGGCCCTGTGCGTTTGGCGACTTCATTAATTTGCACCACAGAAAGGTGTTGTAATTTCATTTGAAACCCTACTTTTGTGCCCGGGCTACTTTTACAGTCATTACAAATGGACCTTCACTCCCTGTACGCTGGTAAACCCTCAAAAGACAGAGCCCATTGTTTGCTGTAGGCATACTGGGAGGGTTGGTACATTTGTTTGTACATGAGCCTGAATATGCCATGGTCAGTAGCATGAGATGAGCTTACAATAGGGGTCATGGTGGGGGGTGTCAATGTTTGGAAATGGTCTTAGTATCTTCTCTGAGCTTGTTTAAGAAAAAAAAAGCCTTCATTAAAACAATATAGGAGATTTAATTCATGGCAGTGAATGTGTTGTGACCTTATAAAGGCCTGGCCTGGAGGTGAGACATGATTAGTGTTATAGTGGAGGACAGGTACATCATTATCTCATTGTGCCTCCTCTACCGCTGCCTACCCGCACGAGCGTGTTCATACTCCGAGTGTGTCTGGGCCGCTTGGTGCTCGCTCTCTCTCTCCTCTCTGGGTTCAGAATGGACTTAATCATCAGTATTCCACTAGCAGGGACTGCCCTCCAGTTTTCTCCACGTCTATTAAAGCTCCAGCTCCTGCCCCACGGTAATGCATTGCTCCATGCCAGCCACCTACTGTAAATGAACTGCCCTGGTGCGGAGGAAGAGATGCTTGGACTCCGACTTCTGTCGACAAACCCCCCTCCCCTCGCCTCGTCCCCCAACGATGAAGCAAGGGGAATAAATTAGGCAAGGGGAGGACGAGGCAGAACTTGTATTTATAGAATGCTTCGTGATTTCCAATTTCGCGCGGCCCTCGTTTCCTCATTGCCATTCAGGGTTTATTAGTAGACACTCTGCCTGTGTACCCTACACGGTCTCTCAGTGACAACATGCTGAGCGTTATGGAAAGGGCTGACCACTAATGGGAGTGTGGAGGTGCCCAGATTTGTGTTAGCTTATGGCTGAGACAGGCCAATCTTTAGAGGTTTGAATAAATTAAACTAGAAGTTCACTTTTTAAGCTATTTCCCGCTGTAAGCTTCTATCATGCCATCTTTAAGCTAAGGTTTACGGTGGCCGAGAAGACTCAACGTGCTACAGATTCACAAACGCGCTGCAAAAACACAAACGCGGTGCAAAACTGTCCACAACGGAAGTGTTTCCGGAGGACACTTAAAGGAAGTGGGACCACATATGGCAACACAATGTAAACAGAACCACGTGGAGCCGCGGTAGCGTCTAATAGTGATGGGCAAATTATACCGATGCTTCGGAGTTGGTGTCAAGAAATCAACAAAGTCGTTTATGAAGCATGTATGGAGGTTTCATTAAGGGTGTGTGACGTCACAGATGACGTCTCAAGCCTCGCTGGCTCAAGACGTGGTTTCGAGTATTGGCGTAATTTATTGTTTCTTAATAAAAATTTAAGTCACCATCACCCACAATCACTGTCTCATCTCTTAAAACCACTGCAACAGTTTTAACATCAATATCTCACGTACTATTGGATTTATTTACTGACACTGGCAGTTTTTTTACAGACCTCTATTACCTACACAATCAAACACAGATCAGATGAATGAATGACAGATGAATGAACCACAGAAAATTAAAGTAAAGTGTTTTATTTAGATACTTGTTACCATGCTGACAAGCAAGAGGCCATCGCAAATAGTTAAAATGATAATAAAGGTTTTGGCCAGCAGGGGGGGTTTGTGTGCACATAAAGCTTCGAGTAATGAACCTTTTTTTTAATCACCTGGAGGGAAAGCTTCAACGCTTCAAAAGGCTTGCTCTGGCCATCACTAGCGTCTAATGAGAAGTAAGACTGTATAGTTAGAAAATATGGCCAAACTTACTTCTCATTAGACGCTACCGCAGCTCCGCGTGGTTCTGTTTACATTGTATCGCCGCAACACTTCCGTTGGACGGTCTTGCAGCGCATTCGTGTTTTTGCAGCGTGCTCATTTAATGTAGTGTCTATTCATCTACTTAGATAAAACCTAATAGCAAAATAGCAGAAATTATCAGAGGAAAACAAGGATTTCGCAGCAGAAAAAAAAAAAAAACTTGATATAGGAGGAGATCAAAGGTTATTACTCACCATGGGTTATTATACTAAACAGTTAAATTAGTCTGACTAAGTTTTTATTATGTAATAGTTCACATTTCCATCAAATAATGGCACAGAAACTCATCACTGTTTGCCCTTGGGACGTACCAAAGATGCAAAAGTTTTAGTTCACATTGGTTTGCTCTGGTCCAGTTTAACCCTGAGCTGCTGAGTGCCAGTGGCCATTAAAAGATTTTAAAAATGTATATAGTTTTAATGGTAGGTGTACTGAAAGTATAATTGGTAATAATGAGATCAAAGGGCAAAATCAATATTAGATAGAGTCTGTATACAAATACTCCCCAGTGCATGACAAGTCATAGACATTACAAAAAAGTCCAGACTCGAATACTACAGCCCTACAGAAAGGCCTCTTGTTGGCTGAGACAGGCCAGTCCTTAAAGGTCTTTGTACTTGAAATTGGAGCGATATTCAGAAGTTCACTTTGGTAATAATACTTTGAATACTGCAAACTGCCCACCCTATTATGTTCAAGGTAAAGTTTATAATAAGGTGCATTTGAAATGTAGTCTCCTCCAGACACTCTCCAGACATTCTGGCCAAGTCTTAGCAAAGTTTGTCATTTCGTTATAAAAAAATGCAGTTTTTATCCCTGTGTTCCAGGAATGTCAGCATGGAAGGATGAATAATAGATAAAGCACTGTCCTGAGCTGTTATCAGTTTGCTCCGAAACCCTGTGTCAGTCGGAGTCTCCTGAATCTGTCCCCTGTTTCCTGTGACATAAAGCTTTTTTGACCAGAATCAATTGTCTGTGGCATGGCCGGGTGCTGTCTCATTAGGGGCGGCTCAGGTTACCCACGAGCCCTGCTGGTCACCCAGTGGCGCCATGTGCATATGGCTGATGACTGGAGATCAATTGGCCGGTAACCTGAATGCAGTTTGTTTTGGCGTAGCGTCGGCCGCACTCACAGCGGCTGATGCTCTGCGGCAGAGTAACACATGGTCACTAGGGAACGCTGGTCAGAGAACATTATAACTCAGTCAGCACACTAAATTATCCTACTTTATTTGGTGTCGGTGTCATTATTTATTTTTTATCTGTTTCAGCAAAGTGCTACACAGTAAGAGATAAATGGCTAACTACATCTTAAATAATTTACAGTTTTTGTAAAACAACATACGTATTATTTGGCAAAATTCACATTCAAACAGTTACCCCAAGTATATGTTAAACATCTGTATTGTCTGTTGTATTTACAGTTATCTACAGCAATTTACAGCAATCTAACTTATCTACAGTCTACAGTCAATCTAGCGTATTCATATTACTATTTGCACCATATATTTATATTTACACCATATTGAAATTAAAGTTATTTAGAAAGACTATGTAATCATGCTTCAAATGTGTTTAGCAGGCAACTACACTAGCCTATACAGGAATTTGAACCTCAGCCTCCATTGTGCAACACTGTAACGTTACCCACTATGCTATCTGTTTGGACTACATGAACACCCCTTACTGCCAGTGTTTTCTTGGTTTTCTTGGTGGGATTTCCAGTGCCGTGATGATGCGTGCAATCATGACAAGTTAGAGTTACTAAGAGGAATACTCCACAGGTGCCAGTAATGCACCAGAGGGCCAGCCTAAAGTGATGAAGCTTATGGAACCCGAGCCAGACCACTAGCACTATTGCCGGCGTGAGCCACATTGAAACAGATCATTAGGAAAGGCCATATTAAAGACAATCACTGTACATGGTGATCAAGGGCACTTGTACAGTCTAAGGGCAAAGGGCCAGATGCTTCATTCCCCCCTTGGGGTCTGGATCATAACACATTTCATTGAAAACTGTTGAGCTGACATAGCAGCTAATGATAATTTTAGCTGGTTAGCTAAGTGACATTAACCTAAAAGCTTTAAGCTGACATAAAGCACCAAAACCACTGCCATGCTTGCTAGCTTGCATGTATCTTTGTTACTTAAAACAAAACATTTTAGCCCTGACAAAATGTAGCAAATCGATTATTAGAACAGAAATGGCCATGCATTGAAGACCCTGTTGTTACGCAAGTGCTGCAATTTTGGCAGCTGAGAAGGTGATTTGTGGCATTTCTGGCATCAAAGATTTTTCAGAGACCTTGCAATCACTTTACAATAAAATCTTTTCAGTCTAGTCTTCAGTTGTTAAGTACAACAAACCGCGGCAGCTGCATTTGTAGAGGACTTTCTATCATGCGTGGTTCAAAAGTTCTGCCATAAAGGCTCAAGAAACAGGAGTGTAGAAAGATCATTTTTATCCTGGATTTATTTAAAGAATATGAAGGATACATTGATTTGGAACTTAAGGAGTGTCTGGCCCCATCCAGGTCTTGGAGTGTCAACACCTCCGCTTTTCCTGTTGGATCAGGAAGGAGCCCGGACTGGACAGGGCCAAACAGGTGGTGGTGAGGAGGAAGAGGGGGAAAATCACACAAGATAGCACATAAAAGCTGTCAGAGGAATAGACAAGAAGAGTCGTTTATAGACTGGTGTAGATCAGTGATTGGTCAGAAGTAATGAATGAATGACGCAGCATTAGAGACTTCCTGGTAGAATTTTTGCTAAAGCTTTTATTTTCCATCCTTGATTGGCCACCCCAATATTTCTGCCACGTCTTTGCTTTCCACCTCGCCATGGGACAGGTGCTGTTCACAGAAACTGTAGCAAAATGGTGCCCAAGGTCTTTGGAGGAAATGCTAAAAATCTGTTGTATGTTGTGTTTTGGATGCTAGTATGCTGTGCAATCAGCCGGGCGACCAGCTAAACCCGCAGTAGACCAGCACTAGACCATCTTAATCCAGCACAGACCAGCTTAAACCAGCACGGTATGTATGGTGATGTGTGCTGTTTTTTAGTCTGGAGATTTCTGTATAGCTGTATTTGTTTGGTTGTTGTGTTTAAAACAGAGAGCGTCAGCTGGCTTTTATTACATTTGACCACGCTTCTAATCCCAAAATATGCATTCCCTGCTATAAAAACAGCATAGACCAGCTCGACTGATCACCAGCACAGCTAGCATATTTTGTGGTTTGGTGCTTTTGTTCTGATGACATGCTAAACCAGAAGATTCATGAATATATTTTAGCATTATAAAGTGGTCGCACAACCAAGTAGAATATGATTCTTAGACTCTTCTTATTGTTGTTTTGTTTCAGTGATATACTTGTTAATATGATCTGAAGAATGTATCTTGCTATTGATAAAAGCTTTCTGGGAAACGCTTAAGCTGAATGTAAAGTTTCTTTCACACTCTGCTGAGTCAATTTCCCAACAGTGGAGCACAGAAAGTGTGATGTTCTCCAGGCTAAGGAAATGGGAGTAGTCCCGAGCCCTCTCTTGTGCTTGTGGAGTGAACACTACTCTCTGCTGTCAAAAGCTCGGCCAGAATTTGGGCAGAAACAGCTCTCTGTTCCAACACTCGCTACAGGAGCCAAAACTTACTCTCGTCCTGTGTGATTTCATGAACTCTACAAAATCTGGCTGTCTAACGGAAGACAAGTCCGACTATTGTGTGGAAGCATGCCATTCATGCAAAGAGGGACATGAAAAATCAAAAGTCCCATGTCGCAGGGTGGGGAAGAGAGGCGGGTTATATAATAGGGCTGGTAAATTCTGGCAGCCATTTTGTTTTTCAGGGCTAGAAGCTAAATGAGGGATTGCAGTTTCATGATGGTCTGGCGCGTGGCCGCGCAAGGCTTCACTTTCATTAAACTTAATGACCTGTTTAAAGTCGGCTGCTGCTTTTCTAGTGTGCAGAGTTCGCTTAGACTCCAATGTCTGGAACCCAAAACAGTGGTGAGTTACTAGACATAATAAGCGGCATATGTGTGTATTTATATGTGGTGTTTGCGTGCATGCATAGTGCTGGTCTATGTCTTCAAGCATTCCTATAGCATTCCCTTCTGTTTCCCTTGTACTCTTAAAGCAGCACTTAGCTAAATGCCATTATTAGCTTGCCCGGAACAGTGCTGAAGAGCTATGGTGCACTGCAAAATCAGAGTTACGGAAAGTCCTGAATGACAGCATACGGAAATTCCTCGGAGTGAGCTTTCCCTTGCTGCACGCTTCTCTTCATTTAAAACCGTGTTCGTTAATTAGCTGCAAAAAATTTGCAAATACTCTGCTGGTTGTACTCGGCTCAATAGGCAGATCTAATCTCCCTGGAAGATTCGGCGCTGCTCTGAAACCTGATATTCAGCCATTTTTTTTACCTCTACAATTTATATAAAACTGAGTAGAGGCTCAGTTTGCCAAACGCCCGAGGAATTCTGCCCTTGTTCCCGTCTCTCACAGGCTTTCCTCTGCTTCCTATTAGAGTGGTTGTGAGGCCTTCCGCCCTCAGCACCGAACAGCACTAGTGCTTTCCCAGCGGCTGGCCTGTACGTGATCATTGGGATTCTACAGGCCTTAGAAACTTAGAAATATAAATTTCTCTACAAATATTTTCACTTACCCCCCACTACGCTGACAAAGCTTTAACTGCACACCGTAGCAAACGTTTCTGCTATTCAACCTGCTCTTCTCTGTGAATATTATGATTTTTAGTGTTGTTGTTGCATGTATTTAATATAAAAACATGCTCTAAAGTCACAGATACAGGTAAAAAATAACTTTTATACAAATTTTAAAGGTTCAAAATTTTAATTAATTGTATTTAATTAAATTTTGGGCTCTACTAATGTAGATATACACAGTTCATGTGTCTCAAAACAATATTTTTCTCATAGTGTACATCTGTATTCACCATAGATCTGTGTGCCCTTCCTTCCAATGAGCCCAGTGTTCTCTTATGGGTCAGCTTGCCTTCTCTGTTCTGATTGGTCAACCCCAGAATGGTATTCTTCCACA
The DNA here is from genome assembly GCA_021613375.1 of Megaleporinus macrocephalus. Classification (NCBI taxonomy): domain Eukaryota; kingdom Metazoa; phylum Chordata; class Actinopteri; order Characiformes; family Anostomidae; genus Megaleporinus; species Megaleporinus macrocephalus. The sequence goes on along the minus strand of CM038704.1, from coordinate 29,957,527 downwards.
AGTTCTGTTCTCACAGCGCTGTGACTGTAGTCTGAGTCCGATCCTGAAAGTCAGCTAGAACACGTTGGAAGACCTGATCCACTTTTACAAGCTAGACTGGAGCTGGATGTTTCTGATGTTTCAAAGTTTTTATTATTATTTACACCATATATTTATATTTACACCATAAAGTTTTGTGTAATGTATTGTGTAAGGACATGCCAAACCATAAAGATTGTGTTGTGAGATGACATCACCTTGTAACTGTTGTTTCAGGCAGCTGAGAAAGGTGGTTTCTGTGGGAGAGAGTTTCTACATTACACTCTAAAGGAGAAAAAGGGAAAATACATAATGGGTCACCTTAAATTAGGCTGTTTTTGCAGTTGTTTTATGGCAGAGGTCACCGTAATCTCAAGACACCTTGTCCTTTTAGGGTGTGTTTTCATCTGTCCATTTTCCTTGGTCTGAACTAAAGTTGAAAATTGTGTTGCATTTTATTTCTAGTATGCTTAGAGTTCTCCCTGACTTTTTCATACTGAATCAAACATGCAAAGAGAAGCAGAACCAGCTGTAATTGATTAAACAAATTTATGACATACATTTGGTGATATTCTGGAGCCATGCTGCGCTCTAGTCTAACTGAGCTTGTAGATTTGATTTATGTCTTGTTTTATTTTTTTGTTACTTTCTCAAAACATTAGCCACTGAAGGCCATGTGCTACCACAGTTCTCCGACTACACAAAGCAGAGTAAACACACTTTAAGACCTCTAACACAGAGCATGTGTAAATAAACAATCATATCATGGACACCAAATGTAATCACTCTTTTTCTGAATTTTGCGCTTGTGCAGGCGACAAAACTCACCTGACACTGGCATAATGACAACCAATGATGGATCAGCTGTGTCTCCACAGCTAGAACTTTGTGACAAACAGACAAGTATGTTTTCTGCTTTGTCACAATGAGGTTGTAGCACATTTTTCTTTTTTACAAGCACATAACGCTTGTTTTACTGGGCTTTATAAGAACTCGTACGAAGTGCGGTACCACTCATTCTAACAAAGAACAAAACAAAACAACAGAGAGCTCTTGTCACCCCAGTTTTGAGAGAGCTGCACTTGCCACCTGCACTGGCAACATGTCTGAGCTTACATGTACAGATATTGGCCTCCTGCAAATACTTTAAATAAAAGGTAAAAAAGTGGTGCTATTATGCCTCTAATCTGTGGAAAGCTATTCTAACTTCTGTTAGGCGGTCAAGCTCTGCAGACTTTTACAAACATTTCAACATGAATCTCTTTATTCTAGTGGTTCATTAAAATTCATAAAAATATATGTCTCTTAAATGTATTTACCTCATAATTGAATATATTATTTAATACTTTATTCCTAACAAATTATTCTCTTATGTTTAAGATTTATAATAATAGTAATAATAATAATAATAATAATAATATGTAAAACATAATAAAAACCTTGTTTTCGTCAACCTCCAAAGAACATCTGGACGCTAATGGGAAAATATTCTCTGGACAGATGGGGTAACAATGAATCCAATGTGAATCAAAACATTTATCATTAAACATTAATCAAAACGCTCTTTGAATCTTATTTGCAGCTACAGAAACCTATTGGTGAAGGTTTACTCACATTTTAGCTTTTACACTCAGTATAAGTACAAATGTTTGTGTAGATATGTTTTGTGTTTGTTTATTCAAGTGACTTAGATAATTAGACCACATTGTATTCGTTATCAATGCAGAAATCCAGGTAATTCTAAAGGGTTCACTTACTTTTATGTGCAGCTGTTCTGTCGGTGTTCTGTCTTCTTTCTGTGTGATTCAGTGTGAAATAAGAACAAACAAGGCTGTGCACACAGCAATGACTTCATAAAAGTTCAACAACTTATAAAATATCTGAAAGACAAATATGATTTCACCTGAATGTTTGAGCACTTTCAACACTCGAGCCTCCAGCGAGAGACAATATAGCAAAAGAAGAAGTGTTTGAAGGTAAAAGCACCATAGAGGACCCAGGAGGGTTAAACCTTTGCGGCAGAGGACACGTCGTGGTCTATGTCCTCTTTGCCCTTTTAATTAGCACCCTGAACTTTGCTGTTCCTCCTTCAACCTGTCCTGTCACAGCCAATGAAGCTGCTGCCTTGAGCGAGCGATCGAAGGAGACACTCACAACACAGCCGTCAAACCGCTGGGGTTTCAGACTGCAGGAGAGGCCTCATAAAACTCACTTTGCAAATCCAGAGTTATTATGACCTGCCCGCAATAAATTGCTGCGGAGGAGAGAGAGAGAGAGTGAGAGAGGGCTGAGAGTGCTTCGCTATCCCTCAGTTCCGTCTCACATGTCGTCCGGACAGCACAAAGCAAAAGGGACCGTGGATCAATGAAAGTCTCCGCAAAACAGCATTAGTACACAACGGCGCATGATCAGTTTACTGAACAAAAACCCTTCTGCTGCCTCCCCATGCTCAGCAGCCCCTTACTGGAAACAATTGATGCATTGTTGCAGTGAAATTAATCCTCCGGATTCATTAGCCGAATCAGATATTCAATCGACGCGACCCAAAATAATTATGTGCAGGCGAACGAATGACAGACGACTCTTATGCCCGAGCGTTCCGTTCGCTAGGCAGGCCTGCCTCGTTTCAAGAGTGGAAAATATGATACCGGCCAAGCTCATCATAATAACAAAACACCAGCCACATCTGAATCTAATTTCTCTCTCGTTTTAGATTTGTCAGTGTCTTCTTTTCTCTCCGAGAGGAAATGAGACGTGAAAGGTGCCAGTGTGATCCGCTCTTTGGATATCCCTCTGCTCTATTCTCCTCTATAGGGCGCTTATTAATCCATAGACAATCTGACCGAGTGTCCTGGGTTACAAATCAGAGGGAAAGAGAGAGACGCCGTGTCCCATTCCCGGGCAAATATATCGAGTTCCTTTCCCTCCAAACATGATCGACGTGTTGGGACGCGACTCTGTCGTCCAGAAAACACTCTCGCCGCACGCTGATCGACACGGTGAAACACAAGTCTCTCTCTGGGCGCCAAAATACGATCCAGAAGTCAAATTGCCCGCAATTAAACAGGGGCCTTCTTATAGCAAAGGCCGTGCGGCGAACACACGGCTCTTTCAGCGAGGCCCGAATAAAGTGTGGCCCCAATGCATCTAATTAACAGGCTTCTCGAGAGCCATGTCCAAAAATCACCTCTTTAAAATGTGCATTATTTTAGGCCGCATAAATCGCCGAATAGTTGCCCCACTGTGTCACCAGAATGAGTAGTGTGCAGTCAATTAGTCTAAACTCCCTCGTGCTCTAAATACATCTGTGTGCGTTGTTGGCAATCGCAGACGGTGTAAATTATGCTGTACGTTTCCCACACAGTCACTTCCAGCATGCGAGAGAGTTTATCTGAGCTGACATGTTTCACCATGTATCCTTGTGCAGACAAAGGTGAGTGTAGAGCCTCTGTTATATGTTCACAGCTGGAGCAAAACAGCTTTTATATTTAAATGAATTCTGCTGGAAGTGTATGCGGTACATAATCCAGTGGAGCAGAGTTCGCATATCGTTGCTGTCCGAAGAAACACATGCATCTCCACAGTCGCAGCTTCACAGGAGAGGCCAACAACCTACTTTACTTTCAATGTAAGTCAATAGAACCAGATTTTTTCCAAGTTATTTTGGAGCATTTCCCCTGGTCCACTCATACACAAAGTAAACAACAAAACTACCCAACTTTTGGTCAAAGAGAGCCAGTGGTTGACTTGTTTGTCATAGCATGGCATGTGAACACTAATGACGTGGTGTTATGAAATGAGGTTATCCATTGCCACGGTTCATGCTGCTTGCCATCCGCGACCCACGCTAAGCTATGGCACAGCTGTTCTTCATCGCTTCACGCCTTTTTGCTAATTGCATGAGGACGCTAATGATGACCTATTTTATGGGTATTTTTAACTCCACAAAAACAATGTGTGACTTTATCAGATTAAAGAGGAAGAGGAGGGGCTGATTTGGAGATATGGGTTAATTAAAAGCCCTCTTGATGCTTCATGGCATGCTGGAAATTATGAAAGGTGACACATTTCCCCATGAACAACAAATGTGGTAGTGACTCGCGCTGTCAATTAGAGCAGGACACCTTTCACGGTTGGTAAATAGGCAGTTATTGCATGCTTAGGTTTCATTTAATGACTGTAATGCTGCTGTACACACTTACATGGATCGTTCTGCTGACTTTTAACTGACTTGTACACATATAAGTGGTATTATTCATTTAAAAGCTCTTAATGTTACATGCTGATTCTTCACACATTTACACATTTTATTTTAAAAAATAATGGGATGTAATTGGTTACCATGTAGCCATGAGGGACAGTGATGCAAGCAGGGCAGGTGCTAAAATAAGGCATGCCACAAAATATGGGACAGCATTTTCTGTTGAAGTACAAATAAAACTCAGACACGGCAGTTTTAAACACCTCACCAAACTGTCCAGCCAACAATGTCCTGTGAGCAGCATCCTGAGACCACTGATAAAGGACTAGAGGAGGGCGAACACAAACTGTGCAGCAGCAGATGAGCTTTAATGTCTTTACATCTACAAGTTGGACAAACAAGTTAGGAGTATTCAATGGAGTGGACAGTGACTGGACACAGTGTTTAAAAACTCTAGCCGCATTGCTGTGTCTGATCCTCTCAGACTAGGACAACACACACTAACGCACCATCACCACGTCAGTTTCACTGCAGTACTGGGAATGATCCACCACTCAGAAAATGTCTGCGTTGTGGTGGTCCTGTGGGGGGTCTTGACCTTCAAAGAACAGGATGAAAGACAGAGAAAGAGATGAACTACAGTCTCTAATTATAGGCAAGTAGAGTGTATGGCAAGCAGAGCTAATTAAAAAGAACAATAAATGTGAATACAAGGACTGTGAAGTGGCCGGTGGGTATATATATATATATATATATATATATATATATATATATATATATATATATATATAATATATATATATATATATATATATATATATATATATATATATATATATATAGAGAGAGAGAGAGAGAGAGAGAGAGAGAGAGAGAGAGAGAGAGAGAGAGAGAGAGAGCGAAAGAGAAGGGGCTCTGGAGTTGTGGTATGCAGAACTGCCAATAGGAATTTACATGTTATTGTTTTGTGTTGTTGGTGTCTGTGCTGTGTTGCAGATTTAGTTGGGTAAAAAAATATACTGAAGTGACCTCCCCCCAGTGTCCCTTTCTCCCCGATCTATATATTTGATCATTCTTGTCCATTGCTTGTCTGATTTGCACAAATATATTAAAAATGTACATGGCATATTCAGAGCTCACATTTTGAACTGTAAATATTGTATGTAGGGGTCAGAAAATAGATCTGCGGCCAAATTCTCACAGCATAATTACTCTTTGGGTGAAACTCCTGCTTATATAGCCAAACTGTCTACGTGATTATACAGCCAAACAGTATGCTGCTAATAACTCACACTGTGGCTTTCGGGGGTGGCTTAAGTGAGGTGGCCTCCTTAATGTACCCTGCACCACTAACTCTTGAAAAAGAAAGTCAACACAACACTGATTTTATGTAATATGTGACAGTTTTTCTCATATATAAGAGTTAACTATAGGATGTTATACTACTACGAAACTGCCTTAATAGGAGCACATTGCCGAGGATGTGTTGTTAAGGACATGATGGCATGTCCAGCTCCGGATTTTTTTTTTTACTTACTAGATTAGCTACTGTAGCTAATGTTGGCCGGGCTCAGAATCAATAAACAATATTCTTTTGACATACTAACAAACTAACATGTTTGTACATCGTCCAATGAGAAAACAATATACTTTGTCAATTAGCAGATAAATAATATTGGATAAAGCATTTTGTTGTTTTCATTTCCTTCAATGTTTGTTATGTGACTTTAACCACATAATATAACTAACTGACTCTATCTATTAAACGAAACTATTTAATTGAATTAAAAACTGTGTTTGGTAAAGAGAAAACTGGATTTGGGCCCTAAGCTTCTATTTGATAATCCTGGTTGTATCAGTATTACAGTGAGAGGGAAAATGTAATGTAATGTATATTTATATGTAATGTATGTCAATGTAATATCTTGTTTTCTATGCTTCTTTATATGTTGTCTATTGGTCCATTTGTCATGGAATGTTGTCACTCATTCACTCAAAGTCTATGTAGCTGTACATTATATCAGTTTGATGTTTTGTTATTTGTTGTCTTTTCTGTGAATTTTGTGTAATTTACCTGGAATGGAACACCTGCACCAGGACAAGTTCATTTTACACCATGCCTGTGTTTAAGATTAACAAAAGATTACGATTCTGATTTTTGATTGAAGATCACAAGATCTGCTGTTGTGTTTTCAGTGACCCTGGCCTGCAGGACGTCGCAGGATCATTGCTCACTTCTCTTTGTGGAACAGGGAGTGTTCAATAGCGTCAAATCAATGGTCATCAGGCCCTCCATGATGAGGGGGACGATGTGACAGTAATGCTAGTCAATGGCCATTTCCAGATGATTTCAGCCCCTCTTTATTTCCTCTCTCAATCGAAGTGCTTAATTACTAACAGCAACATATAGTTTAGCTCTTATATGTACACCCTCACTAGTGCTTTCCTAAGAGCATAGGATACTAGAGAGGGCATTCACATTGCAGTTTTAAATTTACTTGAATTAAAAAAAGAAAAGAAAATGAGACTCCTAACAACTGCCCTAGTAGACAACCAAAATTGTGACCATCAGATAAACCGTACTCAAAGGTTCCATCTTTATGGGAGAAGAGGAAGTCAAGCTCCACTCTTGCTTCAGATCTGAAAAAATCCACTCAACACTGTGGGTCTGTATAGATGTCAAGCAACTGTTAGTGCGAAAAGAAAATAGAAAAAAGAGAAACATTGTAAATTAGACAAAGAGTCTGTTGATGTTCTCTGAAAAATGAACTGACCTCAAAGCCCAGACTTCAACGTCACATCCCAATATGTTTGGGATTGCCTGGATCCCAAAAATCAATTCACAGATATCTTGGAAAACTGAAAGAAAAAGAATTGAAGGTATAATAAAGGCAAAGCATGGACTTAACACTAAAAAAATGGATTATTTATTTACTGCATTATTTGTTACCTGTTTTGTAAAGTCTTTTTAACCAAAAACAGCCAAAACAATCATATATTTCTCAAATACTGACAAAAGTGATGGTCCTAAAACAGATGCATAATTATAGATAATTATAAATAATTACACATTTTACACGGACACCCTGCCTCTTTCAAATGTTTCTGCCACACACATTGCTCAGTCTATAAAGTCTATAAAATATCATCTTTTTTCCACACGCCAGTGAATGTCATTTTAACCCTGCTAGATCTACCATGATCAACCTTGATATTATTGGGAAATGAAGGTGCCTGTAAGCGGGGCCTCTAAGTGCTGAAGTATTTTGCTCATAAAAATACCTAAACTTTGCTGCATTACTCAATACAGAGAGAAATAGGTTTGAATGAAAGAGCAGCTGCACATGAGCTTAAACTTATTTGTACAATGCCAAGCGATGGCTGGAGTGGTGTAACGGACACTTTCAGTCATACCTTACTGTCTGGGAGTCTGAAAGAAGAGTCTGGGTTGTCCGAGAACACGGCCTAGTGGAATGCATAGTGTCAACAGTAAAGTTTGGAGGAGGAGGGATAATGTTCTGAGGCTGTTTTTCAGGCTTGCAGCATACAATATCATTTCAGGCTATTTTATTCTTCCAATATAATATTATGTTTGAGGCAACAGTTAGAGGAACTGTGACCCTGTTCACAAAGTGAAGTCTATACATATATGGATTGATGATTTTGGAGTGGAAGAAGCTTCAGTGGCCTGGACAGAGCCTTGCCTTCAACCTCATTTACCCCTTTTGGTATGAAACATTGATTGTGAGCCATACCTTCTTATCCAACTTCATTGCCTTACTTCACAAATGCCTTTTTGACTAAATTGGTGCAAATTTCCACATTCTAAAATCTTGTAGAAGTGCTTCCTAAAAGAACAGAAAGTACATATTAATGCTTCTATAAGATCTCATATAAGATGTTCATGTAAACACATGCTTTTGGCCCCTTGCTGACCCATTCGGTGTACATGCACAATGCAAAGACATCAATGCAAACATATGACATAAAGTATAGGAGACAATATCAAGCACTTTTATCCCTTCAGCGCATGACGTCAGGTCCAGCATTGAGGGCCAGGGGCTATAAATATTTCAGAGAAGTTGTGTGTCGGCCTGGTGACACGGCCAGTGGCAAACGCGATCTCGCCTTGCCGCCTGAATTAAAGATGTGTTCTGCTCAAACACTGCGGCCCACTCCGATTAGCCACAAACAGTAATCTGTCACTTAGCTGCAGGCCGGCTGGGCCGCTTGAACTGATGTATACGGGTCCTGTCTCGTTGCTCTACAGGCCAGTGTAATGGGACTTCATTGATCGGCCAGTCTCCCCCTGATTGAGTTAGATAATTAAAAAGCCTCTTGTATCTGTTCCATTAAGGATTGTTTGTGTAGCTCCTTTTTTCGTGCACATCGGTCTTGTTCCTTTTGTGAAGTGGGAACGCTTTGAGAGTGCTTTTAGCTTTTGTCTTTCATTTCTGGCGTTTCTTTTCATCCCTCTAGCCTGTTTAAATGTATTCTACTTGTCGAAGCGTTTAGCTAAATTATTCTGCTTTCATTACATCATGACTTATAGATTAAAACAGACATGAATATTATGTGCATGTCAAAATGCCTTGAATTTTTCAGGAAGTGTCAGAAATTGTTCATCTTCCATAATGAAAAAAAAAAACACTTGAGATGAAAAATCTTTTTTATCAGTAATAATTAAGACCATCCAAGATTTAGGAAAACACAGAATCATGGAGTAGGAGTTCAATTAGAAAAGGCTTTGAAAGAAGTTGGCCAACTGCTATTTGCAAAGAACCTAAAGCAGTGTGTGTGTGTGTCTGTGTGTGTGTGTGTGTTTGATTTTTTTTTTATTTACTTGATTCAGTGTTCATTATTTCAACATAAATAAAATATATTGCATCGACACAGTGACTACATTTACACAGAACATAACCTGAAAGTCAAGCATGTTCCAATTAATGCTACATATAGAATGAATTATTAACATTACACATTTTTAACACCATTAATGTTTGACCCTTTGAACTATATGTAGTAACACAGGATGAGGCCCAGCTGCTCATGCACAGAGTCTATGACTGCAGCCATGTCACTCGAATACGGCTTTTGAATGCTTTAAAAGCCACCATAGAATGAAAAACTGCGGCATAGTTGAATAAGCAGAGTGGAACTGGCTTACCTCAAACACTGTTGAAACACTAAATGATCCATGAGTTCACTAAAAAAGGGGAAATAGCTAATTTCATTTTAGGGACAAGTCATAGGGGTGTAAATGGGCATCAAACAGCATGTGGGCATTTCTCACATACCTTCTATATCGACATCAGAGAAGAATTTAAAATGCTAAATAAATACATTCTATGGCACATTTGAAACAATAACCTCAAACACTTCTAGTAGGACACGGAACAGCTATGAATGAATCAATGAGCAGCAAACTAATAAAATCAACAGGTGTTTTTTGTCTATCCTTCCTCTGTGAAAAGACAACTCAACTCTATGAGTGTGAAAAAGTTGTGAAGACAATGACAAAAAGAATACAACTGTCAAATCAAACAAAAAAGCTGCTGATGTTCTCAGAACAATAGACTGAACACTCCAGAGTCAAGATCTCAGCATCACTGAATGTGTTTGAGATTATTTGTATTGTGAGAAGCAGAAAATGTCTTTCTAAGAAAAATATCCTTATAGATGTCTTTAAAAAAGTTAGAGCAAATCTCCGGAAAAGAACTAAAGCTGCAATAATGGGAGATAGTGTAATTTTGAGTTAAATGTTTTCTGCTGTTGTCCTGAATACCTTATATGACACACAACAATAACGCATATAGCAAATTAATAACTTTATTAATAACATAATGCCTGTTTTGACTGAGAATGAAATACATGACGGGTGGTCTCTGTGGTCTCATGGTGGTCTGTTTAAGTTATGTTCTTTATTTACATGGTAGCCTTTAAAGAGCAAGACAGGAGCCTCCGCTTTAAACACTAAGGAAGGTTTCTGACTTCTATCGCTTCATGCTTATGAAAAGTGACTCATGTTTGTTTAACCCTTGCAGCTTCTGCTAAGCATGTGTTGAACAGTGAACAGTGTGTGCGACCAGCTGGCTTACTGCTCCCTCTGTCCTCTGCTGTCACTGTTACCCACCCCTGTTTCCTTTCTTCCTCCTCTTCCTCACTGTGGTGGCGTGTGCGCGCGGCGGCGCTGAAAATAGCCGAGCGGCTCTCATTAACAGATTAGGTGTTGCAATGAAGCCGTGTGGCTGGGGCTCTGCGGGCCGATATTGTTCCTCTAGGACAGCAATTATGGCTGATTGACGTGTTTGCACGCGGGCTAGAGGCTGCGAGATGGAGCCCAAATGAAGGACGGAGCGCTCTTCCTCATGGGCTGATGCCAGGGCTGCTGTGGCATCCGGCTCTGCCCACGCCTCGCCGATCCAATCACAGCAATTTGTATCAAACAGTGCAGACGGAGCAGCAGGGTGAGGAAGGTAGTTGATTTGTCCCTGAAAATGAACCATCAAACGCACTGAAACAACAACATGTACACACATACACATACGTACGCGTAGACTGTCCCTGCAATTTGTTGAGCATCAGGCTCTACATAAATAATAGATGAACTCTGTGGCATTGACAGTGATAGTGGAGATGATGAACGTGATAACCTGATGTCAGCTGCTTGCTGTATTACTCACTTGGAGCGGGATGTTTACACTGCCGGAAAAGCAGCAAATTAAAGCGGCTGTTTCCAGACACTGATAACCCGCGCCTCTGCGCGTCCCTCACCTCTCCGGCCCGGACAGGATAATGAGGCCTTTATGCGTTTCCCTGCACACGCCTGCATTTTACTCACCGGCATTACACCGCCGAAGTTATCATCGCTACAGCTTAGGGCACGCAGCGACTGAGAAGTAGGACGTTTGTCTTACTCGGTTTGTGAAATGGGACGGCGAGCAAAACAAGCACTGCAGAACCTAGTTTGAATACATTCCTGATACTTCTTGGCTTGGACAGATGGTCTTCAACTCGTATAGTTAGACTATTAAGTCCTATCTTACAGCACAGAAGATTTGATCATCAGTTTAATATTTTTCTGTATTATTATTATTGTTATGCCCTAAACACTATTCATAAAATGATGTCCAAGCCTCTTTTAGAAGAGCTACAGACCGTCGAACATGCACTAACCCTTGCGGACCCCCTTCAAAACCCCACTCTTTTAACCAACTCAAATATCAGCTCCGACTGTGACTAGAGCTTGACCGATAAATCAGTGTGCTGATATATTCAGTTGATATCAGCTGATTGCAGATAAATTCATATCGGCTTTTAGAACAACTGATAAAAAACAATTAAAAAAGAAACAATGGGAAAGAAGACAGATCCTTCAACCGTACGATGAGTGTTGTTGTTGCGTAGTTTGTCCATCAGAAACAACTCCACAACTCCCCTTTTGGCAACACGTGTTTGGAATGCCACAAAGCACAACAATTAGCTGACCAAGCAGCGCCCACCAGAGTACCCCAGGACAGAGATAATCTAATCATCATCATAATTGTCTCGTAAAAAAATACTTTAATAATGATACAGTTTTTCCCCCTCACTTCTCCTCTTAGCTGAAATAAACCTGCCAACACATAATAGATGTGTCTTGTCAGCCATGCCTGCTTTAACTGGGGTTAAAAGCCAGTATTGTCAGGCAAACATCAAAATCAGTGTACGTTTAACAGTGTGCTCGATAAGAGATGTCTAAGCCTTTGACAGATGTGACTGCAGATTTATTGATGAAACCGTGTGGCAGTTCTAGCCAGAAACAACGGTTCCTTTTTTTCACTAACTTGTCATTTCTGTAAATTCTCTGGCAACATCAAATTCCACAAAAAGGATAAAATCTCTTTTAAAATAATAACAGTTAAAATAATTCAATAAAATTTGTTTGATGCTTTTGTTTTTTTTTGTGTTTGCAAATGCAATAATTACACAACTTTTAATGAATCCTTTTGATTCGCATGCCCTACTGAATATAGTGTCCTTTCTTTTTTAATACACAAATGAAAAGGAAAGAATTTGGGGTGTTTTTATTCTTATTAATTCTCTTTCTACATGAAAAAAATATTTTGTTCAAAAAAGTTAATTACTGTAATACTTTTAATTTACTTTTTAATGCAAAAATGCCCATTTTTATCCAGTAGTGTGGCATAATGTCCTGTAGTGTGACATAGGGTGTGTCTCAAAACCTAGTGAGTGTCCAAGTAGGCTGTCTAGGTAGGCAGCAGTTTAAGTAGCAGCGTTCTGTCTGACATCTCTCCTCATAAAACAGATTATTGAGACGCTCTAGTTAGAGAGCAACTGTTCCACGGCTTGTTCCCGCCCACTGCAGCATGCAACCGGTGGTTTAACTCGTTGCTAAGCTACCAGCTGGTATCCAAATCAATAGCCCGAGGCTTAAAATCTTAAAAATACTTAAAAAATCTTAAAATCTTAAAAATACTGTTTTGTGTGATTATATGACAAGAAACACATTAAAACACCAAAGAGAATTGAAATAACTTATATTTTAAAACCACTTCACTGCTCGTAGTTTTGCCTGCGTTACATCCTGGGATAGCCTTAGCGGCTAAGAAAGCAGTCGATTCTTCCTTAAAATCAGGTCAAAATAAGGTGCCTCAGTAGACAGCATGTTTAAGGTGTCTGAGAATCGGGACAGCCAACATGTCGGGAGCGCATACTATGACTTAAAATGCTGCCTATGTAGACACTCACTAGGTTTTGAGACACACCCATGTCCTACAGCATGGCATAATGTCCTGTAGTGTGCCACACATAAAAGAACCAAAAATGATTTCAAATCTAAAAATATGTTAACAATATATTTTATGGTTTTTAGGCATGACAGTAAAGTGAGTGAGATGGAATTGTCGGAGGTTTAACCTATTCACTAAACTTTGTAAACACAAAACTGCAGGTTTATAAACACAGATGTGAATATTTATCCTCTAAACGTGCACCATTGAGGCTTCAGTGAGCGGGAATGAACCTGTGTGGTCGTGTGTATGGCTGTTTAGACTCGCTAAGATAATGCTAGCTTCTAGTGCTGATGTTTAGTGGCACAGCCGCTGGACCACGCCTCATGTACAACCCCAGAGGTGATATTTTTAGGATTAAAAGGCCAGGCTGTGTGTTCCAGTGATTTTGCCAAATGTAAGAGTGTTGGTAAGCACTATGGGAAGTGCAGTAAAACCTCCTTCACTATGGCAGCACATGGCCTCACAGGATACTGGCAACCCTTCTTTACCTACAAGTGCTGAAAACAATAGAAAATATGAACAAAGCAGAACTTTTAATATAGAACCATGCATGTAGTATTATTTATTTTTATCATACGATTTGTTTTATCTTAGGCAAACAGTTCAAATTATCTTCTTCTTCTTTCGGCCTATTCCCTTCTACAGGGGTCGCCACAGCGAGTCAGATTTGGCTTTGTTTTATGTCAAATGCCCTTCCTAACATAACCCAAACTATTATATAGTTCAAATGATATATAATTCAAATTATAATAATTAAATGAATTGATTTAATACATCCTGGCATCCTGTGTGCATTGATGTGCCTTGATATTATAAACAAATATGATAAAATACACAGATGGATAAGATGTGTGAGAACTATTGAATTTCAACAGTGTTTATATTTGATTGCGTCTGCAGTAAATTCACAGACAAGTCGCATGCCTTGTAAAGGCACCAAAGGCGCTCATTAACCAATCAGATCTGTGCAGACTTGGGCATGCGGTGCGCACACAGGCAAGGAACGTCGCGAGAACCAGCTGTCAGAGAATAAAGCGATTCTGAGAATAAAGCAAGTGAGAGAAAGGCTCCTTTAGATGGCCTGCTCTAAAAAGTTTCTTCTGCTTTTTTTTATAAATAAGCACTTTATGATGCACTTTTTTCAAAAGCATTCTGGGTTTTTTTTATATAGCCCTTGTTTTTATTTGAAGTGAGGAAAAAACATTATTTGAAGTTTTATAAATAATTCATTGAGTTCAGCATTTAAAACAATAAATATAGTTGAAATATACTGAACGGTATGTGTAATTTGTTTTGTCTTTTAGTTGCTGATGACATAAAATTCTGAAAAGAATTGTGGAATAATTTTTTGGCCTGAGAAAATTTCCCCGTACTGGACCTTACTGAATTCTAACTAAATAGCCCTGCTATGAAGTATTTTACAGCTCAGATTTTAGATCCAGAACTCTCTGTAAGTTTTATAAAATCTCTATGTTCATGTGACAGAATAAGTAGGATAATAAATTCAAGCCATATGTGTGTTTGGAATAGATATGGATTTTATATGAGGCAGGCTAGTGGAAGTTCTTATGCAAAAAAAAAAAGGAAAAAAAAAGTCGACCCCTTTGACCGCCGCACTGCTGAGAGGGGAAGGGGAGTGAATTAGGATTCTCTTTGCGGGCCTCGGAGTGGCAGGCCTAGCTTGGTCCGCCGCTTAATTAGCATCCCAGCCTCTCTCTTGCTCTCTCACTCTCTCTCTCTGGTTCTCGGGCGGCTGTGGCACCTGAGAGACGAGGGAAGAGAGAGGGGCCTTCATGTCCTAATTACACCCCGGCACTCGCCTTTTGATCAGGGACGCCTGCCTCTCTCTGCGGGGCTCGACTCCACAGATGTTAATCAAATAAATGTGTCCTGTAAACGGATGGCGTGTGTGATCCCCCCCGAGTTTAAAGCTAGAATATTGTGAGGTCCAAGTACTCGCTTCGACTCCTCGCCTTTCAAAGCTGGGAGTTCTGATGTTCAATCAGAATTTCTTTCTCGCCCCTTTTGCTTGGCCTTTTCACGGCTTTCAAAGCCAAAAGACGCCTCTTAATTCTGAAACACCCATCCATCAGCAGGAAGCAAGGGAATATTTGAGGAGCAACTTTTTTAACTCCACAATCTTGGCCTGCAAATGAAGCAGTGTTTTGATGGAGTCGCTTCTGATCAGCAGAGACTCAGAGGGTGTAGAACCAACAGAAAGCTTGAGTGTGTCTTTTTTTTCCCTTCTACTCTCTTAATGACACAAATTTCCAAATGCCAATTCCTTCCCTCACTTCAGCCTTCCTCACATGTTGACTCTCTGGAGGAATAGGGGGAACTGAAGGATTTGGAACAGGGCAAAACTTCCCAAACACTTTTAGGAGAGTCTAGATTCTGGCAGTGGAAACGAGGAGCTCATGCCTGCGCTCATCAGGTCCGAACTGTGACTGATTACATTGTAGGGTTTCTGCAGATCTGTATAGAGAACCCTGTCAGGGCCTCAGTGCTGAGCCTTGTGTGGGTGTGAGATGCTGTTGCATTCATGACCCAGCAAACTCAACAAAAACCAAACAAAATCTGTGTTAGTACAGAGTTTCTTAATTCTTCTTGAGACTGGGGTTGTCTGCCCAGTTAAGGGGGTAAAGAATGACTGTGGGGGGGGGCATGACTCCTGTTAAGCAATGAAGTCCAGGTTAAAGGCACCTGTTTTTAATAACTGCCAACTTATGATGGTGTATTATTACTTTAGCATTTAGCATAACCTTTACAACACAATGCTTTGGAATCAGAAATATCGTAGCTAACTAAATAGTAATATAAAAAAAATACATTTAATGAATCGTGGGTGCGGCATGATGGCGCAGTGTGTAGCGCTGTTGCCTCACAGCAGGAACAGCCTGGGTTTGATTCCGTGTTCCTTTCTGGTGAGCAGAAATTGTGCATTAAGATATGTGTGTTCTCTGTAGAAGAGGTGCAGACCATTAACAGTGATGCCCAAACTTTATGGCACATGACTGGCAGACAGAGAAACACATTAGAAATAGATGCCTGAAAAAAAATCATGTGGTTTTGCACCGGAACACATTTTTAATTGAGCCCAGCCATTTAACCCAATTAAAACATGTCCTGGGCGGTCCAGACATAAATGGATGGTGTTCCACATTAATAGCCAGTCAGGTTATAATCGGATAATGCTTGCAGTCTGAACACTAAAGCACCCTGATGCACCAGCAGGGTCACCTATACAACAGTGTCATCACAGTGACTATTACGTGGTCGTATAACCTCAGATTGTTTAAAAACCATCTTAGTGGCCAATGGGATCTGCATTCTAGCATAAATTAATCAAGCGGTTGAGATGTGAACTAATTTTTGGTTTGATGTATATGGTTTGTAGTCCCAGTCCCGGTGGTATAACGCAGGGGTCACAAGTCCTACGATAATCGCACAATAAAGAACAGATTATTTCACAGCTTGTATGGAAGACATTGTAGTGTGTGGGTGGCATAATGTCCTGTCGCTTGAAAGCTAAAATGTCCTCTCCAGACTGCACAGAGAGGATATTTGTGTTCAGATGGCCTTTGGAATAAGAAAGTGTAAGAAGAAGGGGGAAACAAGCTCTCTCCATGGCTGCAGAGGCTTGAAGTGCATTTGCGTTGAGGTCAGGCCTGTAGTGGGCAGCCATCCTTAAGGCTCCATTGAAAAGCAAGCATGCTGTGTCCTTCTTCCCCCCTTCAAATCTTAACTGCCCCACTGTTCTAAGTGGACACCCTGTCACATTTCTGCAGGGACATGATAATCACTGGTATTACTAGCACTCTACTTCACAGCAAAAAGGACAGCTTTGTTTCTATATTAGGAGCTGTTCTTGCAAACCTCAGTGTCACTGCCTCAACGGGGGGTCAAATAATGCCCTTTGGAACAGAAACGCGTTGTGGCATTGTCTCCTTTAATCTTTTTACTGCATTTTGATACGCCGTACAAGTCCGAAAAAAGGGCTTGGTCAGGAGAGACAGGACCGTAGTGTTTAGAGTGGTGAAGTGGTGAAGGCATCTGGGACTGAACTGTTCTGAGGAGATAATGAGGGACGAGTAAACAGAAAGTTTGCACGCGCTTTAAGACATACATGCGTTCGATCAAAGCGTTCAGACCTCGGTTTTGATTATCCTTGATTAGAGATGTGAAATCAAAAGGGCATTGAAAAGACAAGCCAAATACACAATCTCTGGCCAATTTTCCAATTTTCAGTGGTTTATCTGAACTTCAGCTCATGTGATGGAAACGATAATAGTTGGTTCGACCACTTGAAGATAACACGGGCTCCTTTGATCACATTCTCGTCGTTGTATGAGAACTTGAGGCCGACGAATTCGTCAAAAGAGCATCACCACACGTGGTAACAAGCCTCCTTCTGCTGCACCGCTGCTTGATGCTTTTCGGTCGAAGCGCTTCATAGATCTCCCACAAGCCAGTCACATTCTTAGACAAGTCTCTCCTCATTGTCCTCTTGCTCCAGCAGTTCATTTTCATCGTACCGGTACGCGTGTCATCAATTTCAGGTAAAGAAATTGTGGGAATTGTGTTTGTGGTGGAACTCGGCAGAAGATAAGCGTCAAGTGTCACCGTGTCAAAAGCTATAAAGAGCTAATCTAGCTCTTGCTGGCTGCTCCTCAGGCTCCTCTGACAGACTTATCTAGCCTGTGTTTTCCAGCCTAGCATTGAGGCGTATGGATTCTACATGACATCTACCTCATAAATGTATGAATAAGTCTGCACTCATTTCACTCTTCATCATCTAATAACGGCGCTTCCTCAGAGTGCATGAATTCACTTACGGCGCGCTGGAATTCTGCGGTTATTACCGAAGAGTGCAGGCCTGCGATGTAATTCAATAATAAACAGGACAACAGTTTTCATGGTGGGGGCTGGATGTGGCTAATGGAAAGGCTGGAGTGGCAGGCGTTCAGATCACTTTTGATGGAAGAATAACACGACAAATGCCGGTGTTCATTTCATCACGGTCCATTCGTACTGAGGCAGGCGGGGATGCTAGGCTAATGACCCGTGAGCAATAAGCAAATGTTTAAGTAAATGTACTTGCGAGGGGAAAAAAAGCTTTTACCAGGCAGCATATCAATATTTTAAAATGGTTTCCATTGCCGTCTCCTCCAAACTTGATTAGTTGTGTGATGTGTCCTGACAGCGCTGTTGTTAGGGATACCCCATTAGCTGTGTCTGTCATCCTATTTTCCCTTGGCATGCTGCAAAACACCCTTATATTTCATAATTTGTTTTGCTATCAGGGCTGATTTGTAAATGCGCAAATTCTAATTAGCGGCAGCTACTGTTCCTAATTTATTAAATATTAAACGGATCCTGTGGTGGACGCTTTCCTCCCCCGGTTTCCCCAGATGGAAGTTTGCGCTATGCAAATTCATCTCCTCTTTTAGGTTGTCAGCACTTTTTAAACGCTGCCTTCTTTTGACCAAAAACGTTTCTTTTTTTTCCTTTCCCCTCCAGTTGTTTGTTTTGTGCCTCCAGTCTTCTTCGAGTTAATATTTATTTATCTTAGATCTTCTGTTCTCCTCTTTTTTATTCAATAAAACCTTCACAGTCCGCTGGGCCTCAGTCCCGCTGCTTTGTTTAGCTTCATTAAAGTTGTCTTAATCTCAGGCCTAGCTGGTTACTTCAGAGGCCCCATAATTTATCTTCTTAAGTCACTTTGTCGCTTGCACATTACCAATTGGGTTGTCGCTTTTTTTTCTCTGTACAACCTCAGTGAGTGAAAAACACAAATGAAATTGTCTGCTGATAATCGAGACCGGTACAAAGCAGCTTCTAGTAATGCGGCTTTGCGTACGCATTTATCAGGGCTCAAACAAAGGCACACATAAAATGAAGGGTTCTAAGGTAAGCTGAGAAGGGACGCTTGATCCGCTTTAGTTTTTCACCTTAGACCCCATGAAATTCCCAATTCTGTACTTTTTATAAAATCACAGCATTTTTGAAAATCTCTCTTTCCGTCAACTCAGAAACACTTTACCGTGACAGTAGAAGTTGATAAAATCTCATAAAATATGATATGAGCATGTGCACTGTGCGAAACATAGATCAACTTGTGACTCTAAAGCAGAGATTTTCTAATAAAGCGATGGTAGTGTATTAAAACACTCTAGACTTTGGCCTGCAGACCTGTCAGTACCTCCGTAATTCAACATCTCTCCCAAAAACTCAAGTTTTTACCCAAAAATGAAAACTTTAAAAATCTTTGATATGTCCGCAGACTCCTGATCAGTCTAGATTTTCCATTTGCAGAGAAAATCTATGTTGTCAAAAACATCCTGACATGTGTGGTTAGAACCGATTGGGTTCTCAATGTGCCACAGCCCTCCAATCCAGCATTCTAATGTTACTAAGAGACATTAAACCAAGAACAAAACCACAGACCTCAGCATTAGACGACATGTGGCTTGAAATGTATATTGTAAATGGCGGTCAGTCTAATGTAACATATGGACTATAAATCGGCAGCATTCTCAATTTCCAACTAATTACCCTTAATGGTCTTAACAATCAGGGAAAGTCCAGTGCTGAAAAATAACCTCTTCACCGAGCCCCACCCATGATAAAAAAAGTGTTTAATAACACTTCCTACAAACAGTTGAGACAGTGCCACACCCAGCCCACTACCACTGCCAGAAACTCTCTATGACAGTTCCCTACGAACTGGACGTGCTTTCAGATATTTCATTTGTATTGAAATGCCAGACATTTATTGAACGCCCACTTATCCCAAGTGAACTTCAGTCTAATTAAGTTTCAAGAAACACATCCATCAAGCTATTGAGGCAGTTAATTTGCCATTGCCTCCTGGATCCCTGTTCCCATCCCAAGTGACTGGAATTCGCGCGGGCGCCGTTTTCAGCGACGTCGTACGCATCTCCTTCCCTGCTGGGCTGCAGCTGGCATGGGCATTCATAAAGCATGCTCACCCCACATGCTATTAAACACTCTTCAAGAAAAGAAAAAAAAGCTCCATTGTGGACATTTGTAAAAGAGAATCCCTTGGAGCTTGTCTTTGTCTGTGTCTGGCTCAGTAAGGAAAAGGGATATTTCATTAAGGAGCTGTGATACTAGACTGAAACTGATGAAAGCAGTTTAGGCTCAAGGCACAAGGTCATTGATATACCTCAGGTCGGCAAAGAGCTGCTACTGTGAAATTACAGTCGTGGCATGAGAAACCCCACTGAGCTCTTTATAAATGCTCACATAGAAGCATTTTAAGGTTTGATTCATGATTGAATCGTGTTTGATTTAACATAATGCTGGTTTACATTTAGGGCACATTGATGAATTTCTTTGCTACCAAAGGGCCCCCTAAAATTGTCTTACCATAAAATTTACTTGTAAAATTCTCACTTTTGGCATGTATACTTGGTCCATCTCCATGTAAAAAGTGAGCTTTTTATGTGTCACTAGACTGACTGTGGCTGTTTAAAAGAGAGAAGACGCTGCCACGGCTTGCTGTTGTCATTATTTGAGGGATATTCAGATGATCAATAAGCAATTATTTTTCTATTGCAAAGATGGCAAAATGCCAAAAAGTCACGTTTTTATTTTATGAACAGCAAAAGGCAATTAATGTGGCACAATTAATATTAGATAATGCTATTAAACACGAAGAACGATTCAAAAAGACGATGCCATTTTTGGCTCCTGTTTAAAGGGGTTTTTATTCAGATTTGGTGCACCAAGTGGGATTTGAAGCAAAGGCCCTTGGCTATTAATGAACTTGAGCACTGTGTCACTGTTGTCTTAATAAATCTTTTAAAGATGTATGGCTGTTTTGATTTGTAGTGTTTTAAAAAAGCATTTCCTGAAGAGAATTGCTTTGGAAGGGTTTGTAATTTATTAAATTTCCATGTCCAAACCTTACATTACATAATTGCCCAATTATAAACCTTATCTTGTACTATTATAGACCTGAGGTCAGCAACTTGGTTTGGCTCTCCAGTGACATTTTTGTCCTTTACAAAAAATACTATAACTGACTGTGATACACTGTCCAAGAGGACAAATTCAATTGTGCACGCAAAATATTATTTAATTTCTGTTAAAAGTATTGCCAGAGGCAGCAGCTGCACATGAACCTAAGGTCACTATACCCAGTGCAAAGTGTTAGCTGAAGACAGTATACAGACCTTGTGGATCTGCATTTTCCAGACTGACTAAAATTGGGGTGATCCGGAACTGGTCATCCAACATGGGTACCTCACCTCATAAATGCTCACAGCGATAAATGCTCACAGCAATATTTAAACATGCAGCTTCTTAGATGAGTAGAGGCTGTTACTGTAGCAAAAGAAAACAAACTCTTGGTTAGCCCCCCCACACTTTTTTAAGAATCAGATAAACAGGTTTCTGCAGCCTTTTGGAGGTGTAGTGTGTTTTATTAAATAGTGGGTCATTTAAAGCCAATGTTGTTCAGAAACAGAGAGAACCTGTGAGCTAAACTTAGCAGGAGTGAAATTTGTGATCAAAGGCTTGTTGCCTGACTTGACCTGCACAGGCACTGATTGTTTTTGTGAAAATAATATGTATTTCACCACTTTACCAATTTAAGATTAAACTGCAAAGCACTGTTAGTTCCAACCACTTAAACTTATGAAACAACAAAGAAGATGTCAAGCGAGTATTCACTGAATACTTCAATACTCTATCTACTATCTACAAATTGAAACATCTTACATATAAACACAGCAGATCCTAAGCAGTAATTTTAAATAACATGCTTGTATAATTTGAAAGATAACAGTTGTAAAGAATTGAAGAGTCTTTGGCCTAGGCCCCATCCTTGGCCCAGGATGGCTTTAGCTGGGGCGGAGCCTACTCCATGGATGACGGGATAAGGATAAAATGGGTGTTGGTGGGGAAAATTGAAATGTTAGCATCTAAAAGCTGCAGAACAGATACATTAGTTACATTTTAAAGACAGTTGCCAGCTAGTGATCAGTCAGAGAAATTAGTGAGCATGTAATGTAGTCTTCCTGGCAGAACTTGCACTAAAGTTGCATATTTTAGCATATAGCAGCGTGTAATGGATTTGATTGAAAATTCTAGCTGCAAGCAATACATCAAACAAAAGTAAACTCCTACTAAAACCTGCTTTCACACAGCTTCAAATAACATTAAATTACATGAAAAAAACAACTTATAGGCAGAAATCACTACATGCAGCGCATGCTGTGCAAAGAAAAGCGACAACAACCTGAAATGGTTGGTTAGTCTGTACGCTATGTAGCTAACCAGTTGAAGATTTAATAAGTTTTAAATGAATGTAATCTGTAATTTACCAAAGCTTCTAATTCATAAGATGCAATTTTATCTGTTTACTTGCCAAGAGCTGTGTTAAGTGGTAAATAGCAACGCTAATCTTAACTCTTAGGCCTACTCTCATACATACTGTGGATGCAGATGTGCCATAACAATTAAAAAATGTAAACATCATGACCAGTCACCACACCTCAATTAGTCATTGGCCAGAGAACACATGTTGCATGAAGTAGGAAAACACTTTAAAACGCTTTAAAAATAAACAAAGATGTCCAGCAGCTTGTAACATCTCCACCCCAGGATGGCCCAGCACTATGGTGCATGGGCATTGCTGCGGCCATGTCCACACAAGGTATTTATGTTGCTTCTATTTCTATCACTTCTTTTCTTTGCTGCCAAACATGGTTTCTTGTTGAGAGTATGCACTGCCGGTCACTTGCCAAGGGCTTCAGGCATTGTTTACTCTTTCTTTTATTGCCGACCTGTTCTGAGATGATCTAACCAAGAGCAGGACCTTCAACACTAACAGTGCTATTGGGACAGCCCTACTTCTTCATCATGTTAAACTGATTTGACTAACCCTGCAGTGACTCAGTATCAGCTCTTGAGCCAAAGCTACTACAGCTACTAACATCATAGGATATCTCTGGATAACTCGATACAGGCGTCTTTGATATACTGAAAAAACTCTAGACTGTCCTGTTGATCATTTTGGTTGATTTTGGAACAATCTTATATATTGTTCCTTCCTACGTTTTCTGCATGAAGCATCTTGTTCTGTCCATCAGACTGAAGCTTCCTCTAAAATAAAATGCCTGTTTCTAAAGCCATATCAAGCCTGATGCAAGTTTGAGCTGCACCTGTTGGAAATGAAAGGTTTTGATTAATTTACTAGCTTAATCAATTTGTGTTTTTCTCAAGTTTCGGGCTGCATGTCAGTCAGACGCTTCTTTAGTCCTAACTTTAGCTGCTAACTCGAGTCCCCATCTCTGGTGTATACGTTGGAAATTTAACACAACTTTCAATATGTTTCAGCCAATTAGCATCCAAGAAGAGAAGTATTTAATCAACTGAACAAATAATTTCAATCTAACGTAGCTGAGCTGTCACTTCCTTCTTTTTACTTCATCCTGTGGTTTTAACCCTCGACTTTGGCGAGCGCGCGATTGCTCAGCTTGATTGCCATTTGTTTGAATACCTGCTAAATAGAGCATAGAATATAATTTTTGGTACTGTGGCAAAACAATAGAGATAATCTCTGCAATATTAGGTTTTTGAAGGCTAACAATGAGCTAATAAGGACCTACGGGTCTTCTTTAATTGCAGTACACTACATGCATATGTGGCAATTAAAAACATGGATATT
The DNA here is from genome assembly GCA_021613375.1 of Megaleporinus macrocephalus. Classification (NCBI taxonomy): domain Eukaryota; kingdom Metazoa; phylum Chordata; class Actinopteri; order Characiformes; family Anostomidae; genus Megaleporinus; species Megaleporinus macrocephalus. The sequence goes on along the minus strand of CM038704.1, from coordinate 29,933,814 downwards.
AACAGGAGATAGCCTGAATGAAGGATTAGTAGCAACATCTAATTGGCAATCAATTTGGTATTCTAGGCATACGTGCAGATGAAAAACGAATAATGGGCTATTAAATCTTTTCTGTAGGTTTTTGTAGGGGTCTGGTTGAGAACGCATCTACATAGCAATCAGTACAATCACTCGGAGCTCTCCTTATTAAGCCTGGAAGTTGGGTTCTTTTGAAACTTTTTTGCGGTTAGTCATACAGCTCATAAAGCACGGACCACACAGCGTCATTGTTGCTCTTCCCTGGGACGAGATGAATTATGGACCTAATTTTTTAATTACTCCGGCATGGGAGACAGTGATAAAATCCAACAGGAACATAAGAGCATTTGTATAAACCCCTTTTGTGTTAATCAAACAATAGAGAGTCCTCTGATGATGAATCTTGCGAAACTCAGATAATTAGGTAGTGCAAAAAAAAAGAAGAAGAAAAAAAAGAAAGAAGCTCTCATGTTTGTTTTCTGCCTCGTCTTTGGAGTGTGTCAGCTATGCAAATAATTCCCCCCGTGATGGTTTCTCTCCTATGCACGACGAGTCTTCGGGACGTGCTAACAGGAGTTAGCACGCACCATCAGAAACACAGTCATTAGTGCAATTATGCTTGTGAGCGCAAACCTGCTTCATCTTTTTCTCCCGTTTTCTGCCTTTCCCTCTTTTCTGCCAGCCTCTGCAGCATTCTTTCCCCACCCATACCACCCCACACACCCCCCCTCAGCACTCCACTTTGTCATGAAATCCCTCATTTGCTGGATCCCAAGGAAGGCAGATTATGCTTATTTTTCATTTGGACAGAGGGAGATGGAGCCAGGTGTTTGGCAGCAGTGGAGTGTTCAGGTGTAACCAGGCCGGCGACGGGACATGACGAGCCGGGTCCGATGAAGGATGAGGCGTAGAAGATTTCGGGGAGCGGGGCACCCCGCTGCCCGCTCCCTCAAGAGCACCCCTGTAGATCGGGGGGAGAGAGAGAGAGAGAGAGAGAGAGAGAGAGAGAGGGAGAGGGAGAGAGAGAGGAAAAGAAAGGGGGGGAAACTTCTCCTTCTCTAATCTGCTCACGCCGTGATCACTTTCCGCCGGCTTAATTAGCTCGTTTCAGCCTTGATGAAAGTGCAAGGCTTGCAGTCGCTAACGACGAGGCCTGTTATTGTGCTAAACTCATCAAGATCGCTTTCAAACTTTCAGAGTCTCAAGGTGACGGCTTTTAAACTTATTCCACATGTACTTTATAACTGTGTGTTTTCATACGGGGAGGCTGCTTATGGTATTTACTGGCATTTGCTGCAGAGCAGTTCAGACACAGCTCGTAACCTTATTAAAGCTGTAAAAGCAAAATCCTTTGATGCACTGTTTGATTTAATAGTCTTGCTGCAGTTAGCATCAAACCTATATCTGCTACCGCTGACAGGCCTTTCAGCCTAAATCAACATTACTGTACTTGGTTATGGTGCTACCTGTGACTAGGGAACATGTATCTGCAATCTTAAAGGGCCCCTGTCCTGAAGTTCTTGAGTTTTAGGTCCACTTATGACATTTGTACCAGCAAGTCATAATTGCATGATCATTTTCCAACCTGTCTTCGTTGCTTAAACAGGCTGTTTTGCTTTCTGTGTATTTTTAATTGCTATACAATGTGCAAAATAGTATTCAGGGGTCCAATGTTGACTAGCTACTAGCATTCTCACCGTTTCATTGGCAGCAAACGGTTTGGTTTAGCAGTTTTTCTTTTGGAAGACACTCCTATCTAGTTTGAAAATGTGCTCTTCCACACATTCACTGAGACCTTGCACATCTCCTTCTTTGTGCTTGGTCTACGAAATTAATAACAATTTATTTTTCCACCAAAGTCATGGAAAATTAGGCAGATTTTCACATCTGATAAGGCACATTTTTGTTAGAGATATCCTGGTCAGAGTTACAGGTGCTAGGCTGTGAAGGACCAACCTGGCTGCCCTGCCTTTGCCGAGTTTAGGCTGAAACATTCCTTATTATTTCAACATAGATAAGTGGGTCTAAACAAAGTTATTGACAAAATTCATTCATTTCTATACTACTTATCCTATTGGGTCATGGGGGTTCTGGAGTCTGTCCCAGCACTCATCGAGCAGAAGGCAGGAAAAACCCTGGACAGGCCACCAGTCCAGAACAGACACAAAGACATAGCACACACACATACACACACACAGAAGGGCAATTTAGCATGTTCAATTAGCCTACCAGCATGTCTTTGAACTGTGGGAGGAAACCCACGCATCTGGAGAGAACATGCAAACTCCACACAGACAACAGGCCCATCTAGCTTTGAGGCGGCTACCCACTGCACCACCATTCTGCCTATTGACCATGTTGACAGTTATTGTTACATTAGCTGTCTAGCACAGTATATTGGAGTTGGAGTTAATGAATAATACATATAAGCTCATGGTGCAGGCCTTAAACTTTAGGGTATTCACATCCAATTTGAGTAAACAATGAAGGAATTCCAACCATCATTTCATATGTTGGATAAAATAGCTGGAAAAATGGCTACTCAGCTGTTCTATATTTCACTTTGTCTACAGTTGATTTCCAGTGTGGCATTCACTATAACTTCACTGCCATTAGAGACAGAAAGCAAAAAATATATTCTTCAAAAGAAAGAATGCACTGGTCAGATGGGAAACATGAAGGGCCAGAAGACAACAGAAAGCACCTGTAGAAGATGATAGAAGAACGCTTTTTTTTTATCAACACCTTTCAGGTGGTCTGATTATCTGTGTTAAAGCCAACAATCAATAACTGTACAATTGAAAGTAAATACAGAAAGTTTACCAGACCACGTATGCCAAAATCAGGGTGATCAAGTTAAAGAACCTGTACAGTTCTGGAACAACTTATTATGGACAGATAAGACGGTTGACAATGATGCGTATGGAGAATAGAAGGAACTGCTCACCATCCAACATATTCCACCTCAACTGGAGGTAGTGTTATGGCATGGACATAGTTTGCCACCAGCGCAACTGGTTCCCTTGTATTTACCGATGATGTGATTGCTGACCAAAGCAGCAGGACGAATTTGGATGTGTATATGGCTGCATTATATGATTATATACAGCCAATTACTTTAATAGTGTACATAGGTAGAGACTCATAGTGACCTGGGGCATGCTGCTAAACCACCCTGAGACTTTTGTAATGCAAAGAACAGGAATGTTTAATTGCCTGATCTCAATCTGATCCAGCATGCATTGTACTAAGTGAATGCAAAACTGAAGATAAAACACCCCGAGAACAAGCAAAAACTGAAGAGAGCTGCAGTAAAGATCTGACAGAACATCAGCAGGGAAGAAACTCAGTGTCTTGTGATGTCTGTTGGTTTTTGGAATTGACTACAAAGGATTCATGTTAGTTTGTTCAGTTACTTCTAAGCCTCTAAAAATGGGGCTATGTATGAAAATGGACATAATTTCTACACTGTTCTCCTGAATTGAATGTAAATATCCTCAATTACATGGAAAGTCTGCCTTTGAGCCCATAAATATTATTACATTTCAACTCCAGTTTGCAAAGTTAAATGCAATAAAGTAATTTTGTCAATGTCTAAATATTTATGGAGCCCACTGTAAGCAAACAAGTTTTTCAGGACATCATAAAAACAATTCATTCAGCATTCAGTTTTTCTGTTAGTTTCAATTTGTTTTTTTTTTTAGTATTTCCATGATGTGGGGTCTTTAATATTACAAACTAATTGAACATTCCTATCTGGAATATCTGGAGGAACATCTCCTAGGAGAAATAATGTCTATGCATGCATGTGTGTGTTTGTGTGTGCGTGTGTATTCACTTTGTTCACTCAAGCGGTAAATTACTATTGAACTGAACTTGATTAAAGGGAGTGTAATATATGTATATTAACCCATATGAAGATTGGTGCTCATTTCATAGAGAGTCATTTCAGGAATGAAAGTGATGTCTGGACCCTTTCAAAAGCAAGACTGTGCTATTTTCACTGCATAGTCACAAACTGAATTCATTTCATTCAAATGTGTACATGATTTCCACATGAATAAAATATATTACACCAATACAATCCAGTCTTTCGCTTTACTTACTTTCTGCAAATAGCTTTAATGTAATTAATTTTCTTTATGTGTAGGTAATGCACATTCAAAGCAGGTAAATTTACTTAAAATTACTTTTTTTAGTGTACATGCTGAAGTGTAGAAAACAAATGCAAACAATCATGCTTACTGCCCAGAAGCGAGCACTTCTTATTATCCAGCAGCCAGTTGCTGAGTCATGCATGTCTAATGGTGCAGCTGATCTACAGCCGGTTATCTGTTCACCACTGGTCCCTCAGATCTCCAGCAGGAGAGGATCTCTCTGGGGGACATGGCTCAGGGGGTGGAAAAACATGCCTAAGCAGCGCCTCCCTGCATCAGACCCAGGTTGTGGAAGGAAATGCATGATGCCGCTCCAAGGAGTTCAGGGAACATGCCCATCTGAAGCCCCTGAGGAACTCCAGTCTCAGAGGGGCTTTTATAGAGCAAACCAGGGAGTAAATATGCATCCAGTGTAAATACCACCATGACACATTAAAGCGATATTTTGTGGGGAAAAATATCATAATTGTACCGTCACCATGGATATAATTAATCAGTCAAAACATATTTTGTGTCTGAGGTATAGGAAGAAGTAAAGCTGTGTTTAACTAAAGCTCATAAGTCAGAAAGAAATGTATTACTCAAACAAGAATAATAATACAATACAACTTCTTTGCTGTTGCTACCAATAATCACTTACATGTGACTCAAACTCATGGAGGTGACTCAAACTCATGGAGGTGACTCAAACTCATGACACAATTCCAAGATACAACTTTCCATTTCCAAGCCAAAATAAACCATTTAAGTAGGAATGTTTAGGCTAATCAAAAAACCACTTGCATATGTGGTTTCTGACACTGTATGACATACTGTTATTTAAAATGGAAAATACTTGTGTTCCTTAGCTAAAACAGTAGTAGCAGCCAAACTGAAATCAGAATTTTGGTCAGTTTTTACAGTTATATGCAACATATTTTATGCTCTGTTGCAAATCTGTTGAAGATAATGCTCAGGAAGCAAAGCCAATGAAGTCTGTGAAACATTAGTGCTTTTTGTGTGTTAGAGATTCTTTCTGTGATGTGGATGTTTACTGTATAAAGAATATTCACATTTACATAGATACACAAAGTGCTGTATCCAAGCCTTCTTAAACCCTTGGAGAAAAATTGGTGAAAATTGCTAAGCATGCTAAAATCTAACAGCTAGCTGTGAACTGTTGGCATATTGCTGCCTTTAAAGCAAAACGAAAGAAGCAAACTTCACACACATTTGTGCAAAAACTGTGCAAATAAGATTATTTACCAAACCGCAGCTTGAAAGCTGGACTAGATTTCTCAGTGATGACTGCCTAGGCCTTCGGTGATCTAGAGAACAGAGAACTGTCAGTGGGTCTCCATCATGCTCTAATTACCACAGAACCATTTCAAATCCAGCCTCACAAGGGTCAGACTCAGGTAGCTCATCAGAACCTGCCTCCAGTATGCTCCGGAGACCAAAGATAAGCCACAGATAACTTCCATGCCTGCTCATCTCAGCCATAGTCACTCATTGCATGTTAGCTGAAACAGTTGCTATACTTGCTTCAGGAGTCTCTCAGATCTATTTGCTGCCATTTGTCACGGAACAAAAACCTCTGGGTTGATTTTTTTTTGTTCCTCTGCTTCCCCTGAATTCATTATACGGGCCACACTAATGTGCCTTTGTCTGCTCTTTCTCAGTACAAATGCTGCCTGCGTTATTGTGTAACCATCTCGAATTGAAACATCCGCCTTGTGAAATATTGACTTTAATATCTCATTTGAAAAATTCATGAAACCTTTGATGTTAAATCCATACTCAATTTAGCAAAATGCCACTAAAATATGCAGGGTGGGGGCTGGAGGGGGCCAGAAAGCATTATTGTCTGTGTTTCTGTGAAGAAATTACATTTTATGGCCGTTACACCAATCTTTCCTGTGTTTTCCTTTTTTTTCTGTCATCTAGGGGGGAAAAGAGTGGAGGCGACCCATTAGAGGCGAAATGAAAAGAGCTATTGATTGGTCTCTTATTCCTCCACTCTTTGCCTCATTTCCTAAATGCATGGTAATAAGGGCTTAGCCATGGTGACACACAATGAGCCTTAATGAATGAAACTTTAGAGAATTAGCCAGAGTGCGTTCGTGTGATGATTCGCATATGTTGCCCTCGGTGTTTGCCTTTGCGTTTTGTTTTGTTGTTTTTTTCCCCCCAGCTGCTTTCTCTCTTTATCAGGAGCACTCCCACTCCTAATAGCACTGTAATGCAATCATGACAATATATGATGATTTCTATTTATAAAGAGGAGCTGCTCTTTTCTGCACGCCTGGGGGGGGGGTGAGGGTAGGGTGGGGTGGGGTGTGGGGGGGGGGTGTATTTTAAAGCAGCCTTGAGGCTAATTATGATCAAACGTGGCCTTTTGAAGCGAACCGGGGTTATGGCAGGTAGGAACGAGGAAGCTTTTAGCAAATGGAGTTTTGCTGAGGGGAAGAGAGGGGGAGCGAAAGAGTGAGCGAGAGAAAGGCCATTGAAATGAAAAGACACGCCGATGTTGTAAAATCCACTCGCTTGCTAATAGAGCTGCATTTGCCTTTGGTAATTTGTAAGCACTTTAGCCCGGCCTATCGATCAAGCGGGAGGGAGAAGGAGAAACAAGACTAAACTGCATTAACATGTAGAGCAGTACTGGAGCTCCTCTCTCTTTCTCTCTCTCTCTCTTCTTCTCTCTTACACAGTCTCCCATTATGGGCCTGTTCCCCCAGCCATAATCACTCAGATTAGGTGTGAGGAGAGATAGGCCTTTTCTTCTCCTTCTCGAAAAACAAAGGCACATTCCTCCTCATTTCGCAGACAGTTGCCCTCTTTGTACACCGCCGGTTTGAAAGGGACTAACTGGATGAAGAAGCCTGTGGTCATGGCCGAGGTGTGGTGGCAAGGCTTTTTGAGTAGACTGCATTTCTTAAGAGATTTCCATCAAAGCCAAACGCACGCCAGTGATCGTTTCTCACTAAATACTAAAGTTGATTTTATAAAATGAAATAACAACCAAAAGAAAGCCCCACAAAACCCAAACCTCACATAGAACTGGGATTCGTAATTCCTTTCACCTGAAATTCAGCTCCTCAGGAACTCTCAGCCTTATTATTCTACAGTCAAGTCTATTTGGACCAATTATAACTAGTAAAATTCTAACTGGCTCATCATCATGTTTCTAATCATAGTGGCAGTTCAATTACTGCACAGGAACAGTAATAGCTGGCATCAAATCGTGGGTCTTATTTCAATTCTGCTTTAACAAATGTATTCATCAAATGCTTTCAAACAATGTTCCAAACAGTTCTTGATCTGAATAAACATAATTCAACTGTTTACTCCTACAACTTTATTTTATTCTGTTTTGTTCAAAATATAAAAATAAAATAAAATGACTGGGGAAATAAATAAAAGTAACAACAGTAAGAAAATACTTCAATTAAATAAAAAAGATAAAAGAAGTCAAATGAAAGCCTAATTTAAAAATAACTAAAATAAAAATAATCATAGTGATAATTCTAGTACAAGTATTTAAAAGACAAGCAATTAAAATAAGAATAATTTGAATATCAATAAGTAACGTTACAGGCAGAGTGGAGTTAGAAACTGTGACGATTGAGTGATGATGGCATGCAGCGTGCTTTATAGACTAACAAGGATCTCAATTAACAGATATTTTACAAATAATGAAGGTCCTGCTGAGAAGTGAGTCGTCTGATAAATCAATGTGATTAGTCAGTTATTTATCTCAGCATTACTGGGATCTGACCTGTCCAGGGTGTTTCCTGCCTTCTGCCCATTGAGTGATGAGATTGGCTCCAGCACCTCAATAATAACGTTGAAGCAACATGTTCCAGAAAACTGAACCCAACAGTTTAAGAACAAGTGATCAGATTTTAGGAATTTACCCACATATGAACACTGTCCAGAGAAAAATACATATCTCCAAACAGTAGCTTTACAGAAGAGGACAATCTAAAGAACTGCTACAGGCTGGAAATGTGTACTGCGGTCTGAAAGGCCTGGTTTATGTTTTTTTCTGAATTATTTTATAGAAATTCTATAGGGGCATCATGTTCTCTGGGCCAAAGAAGAAAACAACCATCCAGAATGTTATCGGCATAAAGTGTTGCAGGCATTAGATTTAAAAGAAATATATATCAAGTAAATAAATAAATAATAAATCTAGCTTAAACAAGGTCAACACCCCACACCAAACTGCTTAATGCCCCCAGGGTAGGAGCTCTATGAACAGAAGAACTGGAAACAGAGCCCCTTTAAACCTCCATTAATAAGGAATGTTTCTCTTGTCTTGTCGATGTTTGCCTTGGCTTAGGTCTCCTTCGTCTGCTCTACCTTGCATCTGTTCCCTCCTGTCTGTCAGAGTAACATGCCCAGCACATTTAATTAAGCCAAACAGCGCTGATTCCTGCAGGACAAGATTAGATTCCTCCACTCTAGACATACAAAAGCATCAGCATTAGCTTGTCGAATCCAACATGTAGCTGTAATACTTTATCTAGAGCACTGACTCCCTGCACACTGCTGACCAGTCATGACAGCTTCTGTCACATGATTCAGTGTGTGAGTAATAATATTGAATGTGGTTGGTCGTGTGTGTGTGCGTGTGTGTGTCTTTGGACCAGTTAGGCCTCAGGGTGCTCGTGGCTCATGTTGCTGAGGCATGAGTCCTGCACCAATTAGTCATAGCCGCAAGCTCTGTTACTGATGCTGTTCAGAGGATGGACACACACACACACACACACATTTGTTTTTATACCTTATAAAGACGAAGGGTCAAACATATGTCCCATAAGTGTTGTATATATGTAGGTACAGTGGCGTTCACTGCAATTTAGCAATCAGGGTCCCCACACTACATGATCTGCCCTGAATGAAATACCACACACTTTCAGATTATGCACACAAACAGGAGCCCCAGTTACAGTTCTCAAAACCTGGCAGGGGGTTCTCGCAAACTGCTACATCATGGGATTTCTCGCAAACAAACATAACTTTAGATCTAAACTAACATTGCAGATGACAGAGAGGCTTTTTTCATATTTTCATGATGGTGGTAAAGTTCTTTCTGCAAAGGAAAAGCCAATCATAAAAAAAACTGTGAGCTTGAGGTGAATACATACAGACACATACACACCCAGATGAATATTTCTACTTAGCCCCCATAATTACAACTTCTTCTATAAACACAGTAACACTGAAGTTCTGTTCAGTGTGTCCATAAGGGATCAAATTTCATGCCAGATACTTGATGTTCACCCCACACTACAGGATACTGAGTTGTAAATATTAAACATTTTTAATATTTACATTTACAATCAGGAAGGCCCAGACTGGACTGGGGCTACATCCACAACACAGGATAATCTGGGGAGAGCATTATTTAAAACTGATTAGGATCAGTTTATCTGAGTATTCAATGTGTCCACATTTTTCCTTCATTACAGCTTTCATTGAAAAAAAAACAGAAGACTTGCCTTCAGTTGTTTTTCCAGAAGCTGTCCTAGTCCTAGGAGCTGGTGACATTTTGCTTCTCACGCTCGGAGTAATTTCAAACATATTCAATGATGTCGAGATCTGGACTCTGAGGTGGTCTGTCTGCTGTTCTGTGAACTTCAGCAGCTTCTTTGTTTGATTCACGGTGTGAATTTCCTTCAATCTGAAGTAAGAATGAAGCTTAATTTTTTCTGTCTTTCCAAGATAAACATCATAACTACTATCTTTTGGCTGGAGACTTTTTGTTGGTTTAACAGGTTTTGTAACATTGTTCTGAGTATCAAATATTCTTAGAAAAGCTCCTCTTTCAACTGAAAAATTAATAACTTCTACTTCAAAGGTCATTTTGGGGGAAATGAAATAAGTGATTGGTGGTCTTTTTAAACAGTGCTGCACAAAAATGATAACTTTCACCTTAACCTCACTAATTAACAAGAAATAATAAAGATAATAGAAACTTTCTCTGGTTTCACTACAAAGTCAGGATATTTTAAAATTCACTCCTCTTTTAAACATGCAAAAGATATCTATAATTTCTTCATGTATTAGAGCACATCATGCCATCATATGATTATTCTTCTATCCCCTCACCCTCTCTAAACAGAGCGTATGTACGTTTAGGCTGTGCTATGTGTTCAGGCAATTATTATAATAAAAGTTTGGGAAGAAGTGAGTAACTTGGCAGGTCTTATCCGAAATGCCATAGTATTAATGAAGCAATGAAAAAGTAAGCTTTGCTTTAAAGAATCTATCTGTCAACGCAGGCTCTCAGAGGTAAGGCAGGGTGACTTCACTAATGCAAATTCAATATCATGTATTTAATTTAGCCTTAAGCAAATTTTTAATAAATGACAATATTTAACGATATGAATGCTATTTTAAAGATCTTCATATCTTCATACCACAGACAGTTTCACACATTACTAGAAGTGTCTTACTTTTCTTACCTTGGTCACACTTGGAGCCCATACTCTTAAAACAAGATGGTTTTTCAGGGGTTCCTAAGTAAAAACAATGGTTCTATATAGAACCATGTACACACAAAGAACAATTCGCCTGCTTAGATGGTTCTGTGCATGTTGAAAGAGTTCTTCAAACTGTCGGACAGGTGTTGTATGTGGTATACTACTAAAAAAGGATTCTTCTGTTGTTACAAGCTTGACATTATAACAATAGCAGAACACATTTTGGGGATATATAGAACCATTGTCTTTACTAAAGAACGTATATCATGGAAAACAAGATCTTCACGTTTTTGAAATAAAAGATGTTGATGTTGTATAGTCAAGTGTAAGAGGTCAGCCTGCACCACCAGCTGTGCAGAATCACCATCACACACCTCACCTCGCCGGTTCCAACCCCGCTAAAGGTAAATCTTCATACTGTCCTTAAGTCTTTCACACAAGCACTCCTTTATTCTCTTTTCCTCAACTATCCATAAACACATAAATAACTTTATGATAACAAAAATAAACATATAAATAAATTAAAACCAAACTCTGCACCACCCACTGGTCCTGTACCATCAACAATTAAAACTGTTCACTCCTCAGTTTATACAGACCACATATGGAAACTTAGTTGCAAAACAGTCCATTTACATATATATTTGGACAGTGACACAATCTATATGATTTGGGCTCTCCAAGCCACCAAAAATATCCTATGAAACTATGAAATGTTCAGGAATTGCAACCGTTTTTCTACAAAGCCTCCTCATTTCAGGGGCTCAAAAGTACTTGGACAAATGAACTTTACTGTAAATAAAATGTTCATTTTTATTACTTTGTTAAGAATCCTTTGCAGGCAGTGACTGCCTGATATCCGGAACCCATGGACATCACCTAATGCTTGGTTTCCTCCTCTGTGATGCTTTAGATTTAGGTACTGATACACCTACTTCCTGGAGAGTGTTCTTCACTTGGGTGGATGTTGTGAAGGGATCATTGATGTCTTCTGAGGACTTTTTGAGTTCCCGAGCTTTTTTCCCAGAATGTACCAAACTGTTAATTTGGCCACTCCTAACATTTCTGCTATCTCTCTGATGGATTTCTTCTTTGTTTCAGCCTAATGACGGCCTGTTTCACTTCCATTGAGAGCTCCTTTGACCGCATATTGTGGTTCACAGCAACGGCTTCCAAATGCAAATGCCACACCTGGAATCAGCTCCAGACCTTTTTCCTACTTAATTGATGATGGATTAGTGAGGGAAAAGCCCATGAAATAGCTTTTAAGATAGTTGTCCAATTACTTTTGGTCCCTTGAAAAAGAAGCAGCTACATATTAAAGAGCTGTCATTCCTAAACCCTTCCTCCATTTAGGATATGAATACACTTACATTAAAGCTGAGAGTGTGCACTTCAAGCCCACATTAATTATATAACAATATCTTGAATATGGTTTAGTAAACAGTTAAAAGGCCAAAACTTGTATCAATGTCCAATCATTGTATCAACTGTATATTGTTATTTTAAAGGCAAGATAACAAAAAAATTATCTGTTTGATGGTTGGAAAAAGGTCACATAAACAAAACAATTGCTATTTTGATATATTAAACCTTATACAAGTTATAAGTGAACCTCAAGGAAAAACAAACATTATACAAAATATACATAAATGCAGTGGTACTGAACGAACTGAACTTAATTTCTGGGAGTGGCAAAAGTTTGTAAACCCTTGTGCTGCAATAACTGCTTCTAAACATTTCTGTGAACTGTCCTGCACATTTTTGCCCATTCCTCTCTTTATGGGCAACTTCATCTCTGGGATGTTGCACGGTTTCCCCCCATTAACTGCTTGCTTCAGGTCTTTCCACAACATTTCTACAGGATAAAGGTCAGGACTTTGTTTTGGCCAAAACATTTCTTCTTCTTTAACTATTCTTTTTAGAACAGCTTGTTTTGGGTTACTGTCATGCTGCATAGCCTACATTCTCTTGAGATTAAGTTCATAGTACGATATCCTGACATTTTCCATTAGAATCTGCTGGTATAATTCAGAAGTTGTGGTGCCATCAATAATACAAAGCTTTCCTGGCCCAGATGCAGCAAAACAGGCCCAAACCATCACACAACCACCACCATGTTTTACAGAAGGTGTAAAATTGTTATTTCCTTTTTTCAGGTATAATGCTAATGATCAGGTCTTGTCTGTCTACAAAACATGTTATAGACAATAGCCTTCTAGCTTGTCGGTGTGATATTTGCCAAACTTTCAGACTTTGCAGACTTTCACTTTCACCTTACTATGCTCACCATTGTTATTCAGTGTTCTCCTGATGTTGGACTCATGAGCTTTAACATTAGCAGTCAGATGCCTTTAGTTGTGTAGAAGTAGCTCAGGGTTCCATTATGACCACTATTATATGCCTTGCATTCGTTACACTCCTTGAATTTCCTTTATTTGTACAGTCTGTCTGACTAGGGATTTGCTCTTTAGAGATGTTTTGTAACCCATTCCAGCCTGATGAGCATCAAAAGTTCACTTTCAGAGGTCCTCAGAATCTTCATTGTTCATGAAACACATTCACAAATATGAGTTATGAAGGTCTGACTTTGATAGATCCCTGTTCTTTAAATAAACAGGGTGAACACACATGCTTGATGATCATCCCACTGATTAAATAACTGACTGACTCTAATACTACCTTCAAATGAACCGCTAATCCTAGATGTTCACAGCCACTCACATATATGTAATATAAAATAATTTTTTGTTTAATTGGTTTAGTTTCTTTATTACTAATTTAGCAGAAGTTATATTCTGACTGGAATGCATGAAAATATTCTTTGTGTTGTTCATTATGTATGAGTGTGATTTTTACATGTGTATCTGAAAATGGAACATTTCTCTTTCTTAGCTGTTTTTTTTAAGCGCATTTGAATCAAAGGATGGAGCATCAGGAATTTATTAGAGCCATATCGGGGTTATCTCTCAGCAGTGTGCACCCTTTGATCTGGCCCTACCTGCACACAGTGAGATCAGCTTTAAAAGAAGATGCTAATTTCACCCCCTTTTCCTCCTCAGGAGTCGTTATTAGCTGTTTTTCGTTATTGTCTCATTTGCAGGAGGGGTTTGATCATTACCTCTTACCTCCAGCCACCAATTTGCATAATTAACATTCGGAATTGAAGCACTTTTTTAAGGCAGATGAACAGCAAGCATCAGCACTAGGCTTGTTGAAAAGGAAAGCGTTTAGGAGAAACGTTCTCAGATCTCTTTACTCTCCGATCATATATAAAACTCATTCATAAACCATTTTACACTTTCTGTTTGTCTTCATGTCATGAGCATTTTAGAGCGCTGATTGTTCTTACTTGTTCTTAGCTTTGTACCATCTTTGGTTTTCTTTGGTTGTGTTGAATTATTTTAGCCTCATGTCTCACCCTGTTTACTTTCTGAGAGAAACAAATGTCATCAACAATGCTCTGCCGGCGAGGTATTTCGAGTATAAGACAAAAACGATTAGATATTAGGCTCTTCCGTCTCTCCTGAGCGTAATGTTTTAGTTCTTCTAACTGATGGATATCAGATAATAATTGAAGGCTCTTTAACAAACATTTAAACATACACTATATGGGCAAAAGTATTGGGGCACCTGCACATCACACCTAGAGGAGCTTTTATAATATTCCATTCTAAATCCATAGGCATTATTACAGAGTTGATTCCCCAATAACAGCTTTGACAGTTGATGCTTGGCATTGTGCTTAGTGATGCCATGAAATTCCCAGTTTTTGTGCTAATGTTAATGCCGGAGGACGTTTGTAACTCTGCAATTATTGAGTCAGCAGAGCGTTAATGACTGTTACCCACTATGTATCTCTGCACTCAGCGACCCCGCTATGTAACTTTAGGTGGTCTGTCACTTTGTGACTGAATTTCTGTGGTTCCTTAGTGCTTCCACTTTTCAATAATGCCACTCACAGCTGTTTGTGGAATATCTAGCAAGAAAGATATTTTACAAACTGACTGGCTGCAGTGCTGGCATACTTTCAATTAAGTGATTCAAATTAAGTGAGCTCCTTAGAACAACTCAGAGAACAACTTTCACAAATGTAAAGGCGGACTGCATGGTTACGTGGTGTTGTTGTTTTTTTACACCTGCAGGAGTGGAACTGAATGAAATTCCTGAATTATTAACAGGTCTGTCCCAATACTTTTTTCCATATAGTGTATGATGCTGTGTCAGAGAGAGAAAAATATGTGTGGATAAATGAAATGAGACTTAAGTGTACTGGCAGTCTGTGACTAATAGAGCTAGGCGCACAGTTTAAGCTGTGAGTGTCAAAATACAGTCAAATGTAGGAATATCCTATTTTTATTGTAAGACTGTTATCTGCAAATGCTTGTATTTAGTATCTACAATGACCCCTTCAATAAAGACCCCTGACGTAGGGGTTACACTGTTTTCTATTTCTAACAACTGCCAATCACTTTTGTTAGATTACCACTCGTGATTAATTTAGGACTTCCAAAAGGCCCACTGTGATGTATCCCACTGGAAACTAGAGATTTTGATCGCCGATCACCTTTCAACGTGATCGGCTGATAGCCGATACCGATAGAGGGCGGGGCTATGTGCCATGGCAAGGCTACACGTAGTTATTAGCGCAAGCAAGTCATGAAACAGTCTAAACTGGTTTATTACCATTTTTAACGAGCTCATTTGAAACAGCATAATATTTGTAACAAAATTATCAGTAAATAAACAAAGTAAATCAAACACACATCACCAATACTGCAATCGTTACATTTAGACCCTTAATTTAAAATGAAAAAAGCTAATTAAATACATGCAGTAAAAACTGCAGTCATTAAACACAGACTCTGTTATTTTAAACGACAATCTGTAATCATTAAATGTAGATCTTGAATTGTTTCTGCTGTACTGTTCGTCCCGGTCAGATCTGGTCTGCACGGTTCTCTGGGTTGCGGTTCTCTAGCTGTGCGTGCTAGCTCTGCTGTTACTCACTGTATTTAGCTGCGTGCTGTGTCGTATCAGATTAGTAGAGTTAAATGTCTTTGTCTTGGTTCCTCAACGAGACACACTGATTTTACACATTTTAAAAACGGCATGGATGAGTCTGTCACGTACGGTAAAACACTGCCAGACGGACATGTTTACTTTCTGCGCATTTTTTTCTGCGACGCTGCTGCTTTTGTCAGTCTGTCGAAAATTAAAGGGTATGTGTTTCCACATAGTGGTTCAGAGAGGAATTGCAGGGAGGGGGTTCTTCTCTTCCTGAATGAAACGCTAGCTGGAAATACAGAAATTAGGCTCATTTGTTTAATACCATCGATCGGCTCTCAGGATCGGCTCTAAATTGGAGAAATAACGGCCGATCACCAATCGCATATTTTGATTAAAAATTGGCCGATACCGATACATAGCCGATTGATCCTTCCATCTCTACTGGAAACCAAAGTGTGCTTACCTGATTGTTACCATTTATGTTGGTGGTTAATCTGTCAGGTCCTCTGTCCAACTCCTAAAGTCCTAACTTATACTTACCTCTTAACTCTTTCTTTCTAGATACCATAGAGGTAAAACATGGACCGTTTCCATTGCACAGTTTAAGATTTCAACCATTTTGTTTCCAACCATAGACAAGAATGTATAATGTAGCTAAAGTAGTAGTAGTGTCCTGAATTCTGTATGTCATGCATTTTGTATTAGTTTGTCAAAAAGACTAAAGGAAAATCTAAGAAGCTGGTTACATTTGGGATAAGTGGAAAACTGTGAAACTAATCAAACTAATTTACATGTAAAACACTTAATTGAATTGTCTTTATTCATGTGCTTCAGTCCTTGTGTCATAGTAACGCCTACAGAATGAGTCAGAGAGTTTGCTCAGACAATTCAGTCAGTCAGGGGTTCAAAATACCTCAACCCTCTTTTTCTTTTCCACCTCTGTGTTGAAGAATGTGTTAGGAGTGGGTTTGATGTGACAGAGCATCTGTGTGGCATTTGAAATAGAGAGAACTCCTGTTTCATTATTTTACTACACTAATTATTCTTCCCCCATCTCTCTCTCTGTCTCTCTCTCTCTCTCTCTCTCTCTCTGTCTCTCTCTCTTTCTCTCTCTCTCTGTGTTTTGGCTGGCTCTCAGCAGCCGGATCAGCTGTCAGCTTTACGGCCAGATGACTCAATTATATCGTGGGCGCGGCTGCGGCCGGGCTGCTCCGACACCATTGGCTGAGAAATGCGGGAGAAAATGGGTGCAGCATATTAAAGACCGCTTCATTAGTCGAGGTACATTAGAGTTCCTGGAGGCATAGCGCTCTTCTGGGCACAGAAAAGATAACAGGCACACACACACACACACACACACACACACACACACACACACTAATACATATACACGCACTCACTTATCCACAGTAGTAAGAGGTCTATTAGCTGTGTGTGGTCGACACTGTTTAAAGAAAAGTAAAGGGTGGGGTGAGGGTGGGTGAGATGAGGCACTCTATGTCAATAATGTCTGTATACGACTATCTATGTGGTTGTACAGTGCACGTCAAAAGTTTGGGCACACCTTCCTGATGTTTCTACTTTGTTTGTTGGTTATTTATTGTTTGTTTGTAACAAAAGTAATAAAAGTGCCTGGATAATTTTTGAGTGATAAAGATAGGTTGGAAAATGGTCATGTGAAAATCAAATGACTATGTAAACCACACACACGTACACAAAAGTACTTCTTAAAAGTTCATCTTATGGATAAAAGATATATATAACAAAAGAAAATGTAGAATATGCGTCCTTTAACAGTGTCATATATAATATTGTCCCTTGTAACTCTGTAACTCTGACACTGTTGTCTCTCTGCAATTGTGTCTCTCTGCTAGCGGGCCATGAGGAGTAAGATTGGAGCGCAAAAGTTTCCTGCCCTAAAAACAATTCACACCTCCAAGTCGGTCGTGTCGAGACAGCACTGACACAAAACTGCAGCTTTATTCATATCAAACAGTCATGTATAACTGTTACAATCAAACATATCATTTCAGCTTCACACTCCTATAAATGTTGACTTACTTGCCCAAAATAAAAACGAAAGTGAAATGTTCTGTATCAGACATATATTTATATTTTATTTTATTGATCTCATGTTTGCTGCCAAATGTGGGTTGTTGCCAGGTGCAGGCGGTGTTGGTAGTTATAATGGTTGCTTGCCATTGCCCTGTCTCATAATACCACTTTTCTATGTTCAATGTTCTACTCCATGAGATGCTACTGGGTGGTTAGGTACTTGCCCTGTCCTCCAGAGGGAACACACAGGAGACAGCAGGTGCGGTGCAATAGAGACCATTTATTGGGCTGGGGAGCCCCCACACTCCGCATCATCACAATCCAGGATAACATCAGTAGGCAGAACATACAGGCTACGACCTAAAGTGAACCACCAAGCGCGCATAAATGTTGGCATCTCCACTCTCTCTAGTGGACGAGTATTAACATTGTAGAGTGCATGTGTCTGGTCTAAGGCACTTAAAGTGACAGTCACAACAGGCTGGGCCTAGCTTGTAACTTTGTTAGATATCTCTGCAACACATTCCGATAATTCTAGCTAATTTTTGAATGTTTTAAATGGAAAACTTTACTTATTATTATTATGTTTTTAATGTATATTCCTTTCATTTGTTTCTTTTGTGCTTATTGTAATTTATTGTGATGCTACTGGAATCTTAATTTCCCTGAGGGAACCCTCCAATCAAGATCGAGAATAAAGATCTATCTATCTATCTATCTATCTGTGGCACCCAGTTTTAAATGTAGACGAGCCAATCAAAAGTATCAGTACCCAAACTGGTATAGGATACTGGGCTCATATCATGCTTATTTACTCATTTGTTCATTCGGATTCATAAAAACGCACTGATATCAGTTGATACCATATGATATAAACTGCATGTATGCTGCAGCACTAATAGTTAAATAATTCAGGCTGGAAATGAAGGAGTGTCTGCTCACACAGAACAGATTTACTGATTGTGTAGAACTCAAAACCACTGGTCACTTTTAACATTCCACCTTGTCAGATCTCTTTTAATCACGAATACATTATGAACTTTTAGTCGTTTATAAACACACACAAACACAACTGCTTTCCCAAAATGAATGGAGAGATGAGGCTAAGTGAAAAAAGTCAAGATTTCCGTAAACTTACTACTGTTACTCTGTTTTTACTTAACAGAACTGTGAAGTATTTTAATGTACATGATCTCCTCGATAAACTTCACAGAGTCAGGTCTGGAGCATAACTAAGGCTTTTATTCCAGAGTTCAAAAAATAGTGCAAACAGCAAGGAGAAAACACCGCCTCATATAGCTAGCTGCTAAAATCTTAGCATCAAAGCTAAAAACAAAGCTTCTATTTTTCTCCCTCCGCAAAACTTCACCACCCTGCCTGTATTCTGGGTCCATGATTCAATGTGTTTGTCTAAACAAACTAAGACACTAGACTTTTTCTCTAATCAATCTGCATAAACACAGCAGTGTGCAGTGTAGTGTTGGCTGAGCTGCTGGAGCTCCATTTCTTAGTATGTATGTTCAATACTCGGCACGCAGCGTGTTGTTTGGAATGAAACAGTTTAAAAGTAGCATTTTCAAACAATTTAAGTTCAGCCTTTCTGACACAGAACAAAACCCAGACTTATGCAGTGATAGCTAATCTAGCATAGCTTCGGAAAGCATGCCTTCTAAATCAATTATAATGAAATTATTTAATCTTTAAGATTCATTGTGTTCATTTACACCAAGCCAACAACTATTTCATTATCTGCACATAATTCCCTAAAAGAAAGCATTACTGTTTGAATTGAAACTTAAATGTGACGTAAAAGAAGGTGAACTTTTGGTGGGCAGTGTTTGTGTATGTGTGATTGTTCTGGTTTCTTTGTCAGTTCCCTCGCTCCTCTCATCTGCTCTCTCGGTTGAAAGCCCATCCTTTTTTTTCCTGGGACAGCCTCCTGCGGTGGGGCAGATGCTTTCATTTTACACAGCAAGACTACCACTATCACACACACACAGACACACAGACACACACACACACGCTCCTCATCATGTATTCACTCAGTCATGATGACAGACAACCATTTATTTTGTTTGAACGAGACAAAAGTAGAAAAAACAACCAAAAAAGTTCTTTTTCTTGGCTGCTCACTTCCCTTTGTACACAGACTGACAATTCACACTTCCCTCATCTCTCTCTCTTGTCAGCAACACCGCCCGCCTGGCCTTCCTCGTCTTTAACACACCCTCTTCCCATCCTATCCCATGCGTGGAAGAGTGAGGGGACGCTCATGTATGAGTTATTAGTGGAGCGGATCTACAGGCCCGATTAACTCCATGTGTCAACTCAAACAACTCATTACCCCTTAGAAATACTCAGCATTACTGTCTTTTCACTATACATTCAATTAAATTATGTATAAGTAATTACAGAGTTAATTACATAGTTTCATGTTCTAACAGCTCATTAACCTTAGAAAGTCTAGAATTATTGTCTTTCTGATATATATTCCATTAAATTGTATATATAATTACATGATTAACCATTTTCAAAAATTACTTTCTTTTTTCACAATATACATGGTTGGGATTAAGATGTACACATACGTGAAATATTAGTGCTATATTATGATTATAGCACTTTATTAGAGATACATGTTTTCCATGTCAGCTGTCATTATTTTCAAAAACCCATTATATCCTAAACTCCTAAAGAAAAAAGTATGTGTGTTCAAACTGTCATCATACCTGAAAGCCTAGAACTGTTATTAATTAACTGATATCTAAATTATTTAGAACTAATTTTTGCTGTACCTTTCAAATATGCAAATATACGTCATCCAAAAAGAAACCTAAACAAACAAACAAACAAAAAAAAAAAAACATTTATCTCCAATTTATTTACATTGTTTGAACACAGCAGCTGGTCTTCATACTTTAAACATTTTATGTTAAATGGATCAACATTTTTATATAGGCAATATGTAATTACATAGTTAATTACATAGATGTTATTCACATACATATCCAAACCTAAGCCCACAGTAAAACTGTTTCTGCTTTATAATCAAACTAAATTATGTATATGTAGTTACATAGATAACACGCACAAATAGCTCATTATCCCTAACAGGTCTAGAAGTAGTGTTTTTGATACACATTTATATTAAATTATGTGCATGAAAATACATTCAATTATTGTCTTCCTTCAATTTAAGTATTATATGTAACTACATAGTTAATTACACACTTTGAACAATCAAATAGCAATTTAATGCTGGAATGTCTAAAAGTACTCTAATTTGGCTGTATGTTCATTAACACATCATTTGTACGTATTTCCCAGAGTTGCACGGGGGTTGGGGGTGGGTGCTGGAGCATATCCAAGTGCTTATAGCTGCTATACATTTAAATTCAATTATGTATATGTAATAAAATTAAATAAAATGATATTTTACAGTCTGTACATGCTCAAAAGCTCATGAAGTTTCTTAAATGTTCAGCTCACACTACAATGCTATTAATCTATAATTACATAATGAATTGTAGTTATTTAATAATTTTATTTCCATTGTTTATAAGATTCTGTGACAGGTTGATGCACATCACTAGCTTTTCAAACTTATAAAACATGTCCTATTCTACTCTCATACATGTGTGGTATTAATTAAAAGTTTGAAATCTGCACAGAAGCAGAGCTCGAGTTCAGCCGTCTACCTGTGCTGAGAGAGAACTGCAGCACTGACTGAGTATGAAGTCGAATTTCTTCTTCCTACTCCTCACTGGCTGAGCGACGGAGCGAAAGTCACTTAGATATTTCTACTATGGAATAAAAAAAGGAAATGTTCTATATCAAAAGACATGAGATCATTGCTGTACTCCATTAAACTCTCTCCAACGTCTCCTCTCTCTCTCTGTCTCTCGCTTTCGCTCTCTCTCTTCTGCTGTACTCACTTCTGTGTAAAATGCGTTTTATGTATAATCTTCTACTAAATAAGCCGAGGTCCAGATGAATACGCTCTTGACAGTTATGAATGAGGGGCCTGGCTGTATTAAACTGGTGGAGGGTCGGAGGAAGTAAAGGTTTTAAACTCTGTTTAAATAAATCATCATCAAGGCGTATTGTGCTGCGCTTGACAACGCACCCTGGACTGAATCTGATCATGTGACCTTCAGTCTCTTCAGCAACTGTAGGCTTTGGCATTTTTTAAAATATCAAAAATAAGCATTAACAGTTTTGGTGGTGATGACCTTTCACTGGATACTGATGATCCCGGCCTTCATTACAGAAAGAGAGAGAGAGAGAGAGAGAGTGAAAGGAGAGGGAGAGGGAGATAGAGAAAGTAAAGGTAAAGAGGTAAAAAAAGTACAGAGGGTAAAATGTGGGGGTAAAAGTGAAAAAGAGAAGACAGGTATAAGAGAAAGATAGAAAGAGAAAGAGGGGAGAGAGAGAGGGTGAAGAAGAAGTTAGTGAGAGACAGAGCGAGACAAAGGACAAGAGAGAGAGAAGGAAGAGAAATAGGAAAGAGAGAAAGTGAAACAGACAGAGAAAGAGAGAGAATGAGAAAGAGATAGGGAGTGATAGTAAGAGAGTGAATGAAAGAGTGAGGTTACATAGAGTGAGAAAAAGACACAGAGAGAACAGGCAGAGAAAAACAGGAGAGTGAGAGAAAGAAAGTAAAAAGAGAATTAGAGAAAGAGAAACAGAAAAAGAAAGAGATACAACGAGAGAAGAGAGAAAAAAGAATGGAAGACAGGAAGGACTAAGGTTAGGTTTAGGGTTAGAGAGAGAGAAAAACAGTTAAACGAGAGAAAGGAAAAAGAAAAATGAGCAAAATAGTAAAAACATTAAAGGTGTAAAATAGAAAGATGAAAGAAAAAGGTAGTGAGTGAAAGAGAGTAAAACAGAACGAGAATGAGAAAAATTAAAAAAGAAAAAAGAGACAAAGAGAGAGAGGGAGACTGAGTGTGAGAGAGAGGAGTGTGTGAGAGAGAGGAAAGAGTAAGAGAGAGAGGAAAAAGAAAGAAAAGAGAGTGTTAGAGGGCAGAAATAGATTGTGTGAGTGAGAAAGAGAAAAGATTGTGTGTGTGTGTGAAAGAGAGAGAGAGAGAGAGAGAGAGAGGAAAGAGGAAAGGGGGCTGGGGGTGCAAGTCAATATTGAAAGCTAAGCCTGCCTGGAGAAGTAATGGTAGTAGTATCAATTTTCTGGATTATTAATTCAGATTCACATCTGCAGACTGCTTCAAATTAAGAGAGCAGTGCACACTCTCACTCTGCTCCAGCCAAATCACATTTTAACATATTCCCTTTTCAGACACTCAAATTAGTCAGCCCACTCGGCATGCTGGGGACCACTGCGTCCCACTAATGAACGTGCGGCACACACGCACACACATACACACACACACACAGACTTGTAGCAGCAAGACGCCCAAACTACACCTGTTTCATTCCAGCTCCGCGTACAAAACGCCGCTTTCAGCCTGGCAGCCTCAGCCTCCCCCTCAACAAGAGCGCTTTGTTTTTTTGGGCTGGGTGAGAAAAAAAAAGGAGTGCAGCGTTGAGAAGGGATCTGGAGCGAAGTGTGAAATGTGAAAGTAGCACATTAGCTGCTAAGGTTGTTACTTTTTAATGTTGTGTACACAGCCAAGCCTGTAAAGTCACTCAAACTTCAGGAGTATAATGTTAGTGATTAATAACCAGGAACTCCTTAATAGGCTCTGCTTAATTACAGCTCGGTCCTGTAATGAGAGTTTACACTGAGCCCCTCAAATGACCAACACAGCGCTCTTGAATAAAAAATGCTAAAAAACGACTTTGCTGTTTTGACCCACACGTGACCACTTCCACTGAAGCCACAGCTTTAAACGGCCGGCCAGCGTCCGAGGATTTACAGTTACAAGGTCATCTTGGGTCATGACAATTTCAATTTGGCATCATAAGCGTTTTATGTTTCTCTCGTGTGTTTCAGCGTTCATGAGCGGTTTTTCCCTTTAACAACTGAGAGATTGCATTTTGAAAAAAAAAAAAAACTATATTGACCTGTTATCCTCAGACTTCACAGTGAAATGATTAGAGCCTCATTAAAGCAATCCTCCAGCATTTTCAACCTAATCCGCTAAAGCATATGGCCAATTACCACAATTAGTTTGCTGCATTTGTCTGTGCATCTAAAAAACATTTGACTCAAAATACTTTGATGTCCTGTGAAGTTGTTGGTCATTCAGTAGTTGGCGTCACACTCATAAGCAGTTTATATCTATAAGAAGAAAGTTTTGAAAAATTGCTGCATCCTGCAGTGAACTAAAGCATTTAATTTGAAGCCTGATAGATTTTATCCACTGCACGTTGTTTAGCCTTCAGAGGCGTAGGGAGGAGATTTGATCAACATAGCAACATATGTGCTACAAGAAAGTTGAAGGAAGATGAAACTCTCCTGATCTGAGGAAAAATGTATAGTCATATGTAAACATTTGAGTCAAATTATGTTTTCTTTTAGTGAAAATAAGTTGACACCTTCCCTACAGACACCACACCGAAATATGAAATTTGAAACAAGTATCTCCAACATTTGAACGCGACAGGTGGCCTTTAAATCCTGTGAAATGCTCCATTATCACTTGTAATAAAACCTCCTTATATTAACTTGCATTAAGTTAAAAGGGTTTTTATCCTCGCCTGTAAAGTTATTATTTACATGTTTTTCTTTGGACAGTGGCGATAAATAAAACATAAAATATACTAATGATCTTAATTATGCAAAAGCAATTTTATGCCATTTTAATTGAACACACATTCCTATATAAACTAGTTTTGATGGTATATTGTGCTACGGAAGTTAGACTAGTGAGTCACTGTAGCGTCTAGTTTACCCAACATAACAGGCGTGAAAAGTAGTCCTGCCCTGACGTATTCTCATCTCTTTTCACTCATGTTCAAGGTCCTGTTATGGATTAGATCATTTAAAGGAAAGTAGCCAATGAAAGGAACAGTAAACACATCGATGGCGGAAGGTCTTGGCAAGCTACTGCCGCTGCCCACTCACAGCAAGAATCCACATTTAGTAGGAAAAGAAAAAGTTATATATATATATATATATATATATATATATATATATATATATATATATATATATATATATATATATATATATATATATAATAAAAAAAGTAAAACCACAGTTAACATTGGTTCTTCGAGACTGGTTAGTAAACTGCTGTTAATACTAACGTGGAGAAGGAGAGACTGTGTGTTTCTTACAATGGGGTGGACATATTCTGGTAATGTGTTAGCCTCTATTGTTGAGGTATTAATTTGACTGGGTTTGTCATCTTACATATTGCTCCTTTAAAACAAGTGTGCAGTAAAGGTGCGGTAGTAGGTTTCTCTGCATCTTTTAACTTATTTTCACTTAAAAAGTCAGCAAAACACATAATTTGACAAGGGGAAGTCCAAACTATTGCATATGGCTGTACGTGCGGTAAGGCTTGAAGCATTTTTGTTTCCCATAGCAAAAGCAGCAATTTTTAAAAAAACATTGTTTTTTTTTTTTTGCAGAGAGTTAATATGAATATGAACATAACGTAACTTGAAGACCTGTGATGTTGTGGATCTTTCTAGCTTTGCGCTAGCTCCTCTTCCTCAATAGTACCCATGTCTTGGTTTTTTCATTGTTTTATTTGTTTTTGTTTACAACCTCCCTATTTCAGTTTGTATCATTGCAAAGCTTTTCATGTGACCATCCTTGTATTGGTTTTGAATGTAATCGTGTTCTGCTGTGTTTGGACTACTTTTTCTCGTTGGCCTGCTAGGGTCTCTGTAGTACCTGTCTGGTTGTGTCCTACACTGGACTATGATACTAATACATCTCTTTTTATTTCTTTCCTGCAGGGCCATTTTTGGCTTTTGTCACTGTGTCTCTAAACTAATTTGCAAATGACCTCTCTTCTGATTGGTTGTGGTGTATTGCACCTCAGAAAGCAGCCCTCGCTGAACTCTCCTTAAAACTGCAGCCTGAAAAGGCACCTAAATGCAAATGCATTATTTGTGACATGACAAACACAAAGGTCTTAAAAGATACAGCTTTTGCAGCCTAGTTTCTGCATATGGACTATTGGGCACTGTGGATTGGAAATCATAATCTGAGACCTTTAACAAGGTTTGAATAATATATTTTATTTGCAAATGTGTGGAATGTTCAGTTTTATGTGAAAGGGGTCCTTTGAGATTTTTCCTAAAGCTTGGTAGGTTAACTTATTCCCTGCGTCATGGTACTGTGACTTCACCCTCAACTTCCCTCTGATCTTGAGGAGAAGCTGCTCAGAAGTGGGGTGGCTGCTGAGTGAGTCACTATCAATATATGACAGGCAGGTGGAGCTGTGTGCAAAGTTAAACCCTTGGAAAACACCATAACAGTGCATGAGTACTTTGTTGTGAAGAGCGAGAGAGAGAGAGAGTGAGAGAGAGAAGAAGGGGGTATCAGTGAGTGCTGTGAGAAGGAAGTGCATTTGTACAACCACGTGCTGTGGAAGTGGGTCATGATAGGCACTGTGACTTTATATTTACAAGTCTGTTAATCTACCTGTAACACTGAGATAGTCACCATAACTAACATGCACATCGTCATTGCTGTAACAAAATCCTGTATCTACAGAATGTCAGCTTTACATAAGAAGGAAAAAAACCATTACAAACATAACAAGTGTTTATCATTAAGTATATTTAAAGCATTTTGTTTTTGTTTGTCAAATCATCATGAAATATTCATGTACAATCTAAAGGGCAAGCAACACTTTCAATCTGAATAAAAACATAAAAACTGAAACACTGGGCTTATGAGATTTTGATATGACAGTGACAACATTCAGAAGTCTTCTTAACCTGAACCAGGATCCCTGATGAAATTGAAGTTCATTTTCACATTTCAGCAAAAGGGCATGAATGTTAGAATATTCTTTAAAGCCATTCAGGCTCAACAACTACCTTTAGTATCATAATAGAAAATGCCAATATTGTTCAAATTGGTCAAAAGTGCTGAAGGTTTGAGCTCACCTAGAATCTAAAACTATTTACAGTAAAGTTAGTGAATGCTGCTCTTTTATGTTACACTTGTTTACAACAAGCCATTATGTAGCTGAAACAGGGGGGAAAAGTGGTCAGAGCCATTGCACAAGCATTGGGCATAGCCAGTATAACAGTTTAGAAAGTCCTGAAAAAAGAAAGAAACCACTGGTGTACTAACAACCACAATTCAGACCGGTTGGCCAAGGAAAACAACAGCAGTCGATAACAGAAACATTGTGTGAACTGTGAAGACAAACCAAAACCAACAGTCAAGGACAACAGCCTCCACAGGGTAGGGGTGAAGTCATCGCAATCCATAGTCAGGACTGGCCAAGTCAATCACCAGACCATAACCCAACTGAGCACACCCTTCACCTTTTGAACAAGAGACTGAAAGGAGAAACCCACCCAAAACAAACAACAAATGAAAGAAAGCTGCAGTAAGAGAAAGAAGAACTGATCGGTTAAGGAGACGCTGTCTTGATGCGGTTATTGCAAGCAATGCGTTATTGCAAGCATATGTAAGCGCAAATATGAAGTGCTACTTACTCTAATTTACTTTAAGGCTCTATGTTCCTCTACTTTTGCTCAGGGGGAAAAAAATCTATAATATATATTTTGTTTTTAAACCCAAATGTCTTCACTGGCTTTGTCATTCTAATACTTTGAGTGGAGATTCAAATTCTATGTTACACTTAAAAAGGCTTACTCCAATAAAGACCATAAAGGCAGCCCTTGTCCACCTGATGACATGGTGACATAACAATTGTCTGTAATTATTTAAATAATTTTTAGTTCATTTCATTTATTTTCTTAGAATCATGCTTGTTTTTAACTCTGTACTTGTATTTAAACTCTGCAAGTATTACTGTACAACTCTTGTTTATTTCAAAGTCTAAATGGAAACAAAAGGGTTAAAGTCTTCAAACACAGAGAGGAATAATGAACAATTAGGAAAATATTTTATTTGCAGTAGCTAAGCAGACTCTCCTCTTGGTTGGGACTTCAAGGCCCGTCAGAATTATTATGACATGACAGAGAAATTAGTCAACCATAATTTAATTTTCAATAGGCATCACCAATTTTACTCTAGATTCTTTGGAAGTCCCGGATACGTCAGTGAATTTGAATTTAAACTGCAACCTCAGTAATGGAAACCACTGCTAGCAACTCTACACTAGGCCGCTCTACTGACATACTCACTGTAAAACTACTACAGAGTATGTCTGTGCAAATAAAAGCTTGAGGTTGTAAATTAAATATCTGTTAAGAAGCTCCAAATGTCTGTATTTTATCTCGAATGACATAAAATGTTAATGCAAATCACAGGTAGCTTAGCGCTAACTTATTAAGGACTTATAAACGTATTGAGGCATGCTAGCAGAAATGAGCATTATGAGCAGAAAAGGTTTTTTAAGTATGTCTGTATGGTTTTTAAATTAAGTTTTGATATTTATGGCTTAAACTGAAGGCCTAGCTCTAATTGTCACAGTTCACCACCGCACTTACGCCAGGTGAGTACCATTTTTCTGACATGGGGTTGTGTGGACACTCTTTTGGATGAACCAGTGTTACATGTTGTATTAACTGACTTTGTGGATGCCTGCTGAGATAAGGGTTTATGTAAGTGCTTATGTGTCTGTACATCAACACTATAAACATTATAAACACTGCAAGATTTGCACTCAGGCAAAAAAAGAATATAAAACATTTCTCATTCATGACATTAATCAGTTAATTCTAGACTTTTAATTTAAAGTTTAACAAAAACAAGCTAATGTTACACCTTTTGATTGTCCTGCACTAGTAAAAAGGGAACGAAAAAGTATAGAAACAGAGAGAAAGACAAGGAAAAGTGTATGAAGACTAAAAGAGAGACAAAGAGAGAAAGCGAGAGAGTGAACAAGGACCAAGGGCAATCAGAGGAAAGCAATAATCAGAATAATTTGCGGCCTGCCCGGTGCATGTGCATGGCTGTGCAGCATTGCGCTGTGTGTTTGTACGGCTTGTCATTTTTTCAATTACCCCGGCTGTGGTTAAATGCTCATTTGCAGCAGGGCTGCCTGCAGCTACAAGGCTGAGGCCCATTAGGGTCCGCTACAGCCTCTCTCTCATTAGTTTTCCCCAGCCATGGGCTGAGGCGCAGGGAAGTGTCCAGGACGGGCTCTGGAAGCAGGTCAGGATGGAGCGGGATGCTCCAGCCATGAATGACCGTTCCGAGGGAAGCTGCTGACCCCATGCCGTCCAGTCCAGTGCGCTGGTGACAGGGCTGCATCATTAAGAGAGCAGGCTGACCTTAGGGCCAGCGCAGCACAAAGCATTTAATGACCTCCCTCTCTAAGCCAGCCTGACCCGAAAATAAGCCAGATCACAGCGAACGTCACTGAACGACCAAAAACCAGCCAGACCAGCAGCGGGGACAAGAGCACGCCACAGGCCGCTTCAGGATTTGATTAGCGGAGCGCCGATGGAATTGATCAAAGAAGTAATGACTGAATGATATCCTGACCACTGCATGTTCTCATCTTCTCCCACTGTGTCTTTGCTGCTTCTTTTTTTTTCCTCCAAGTCCTACCACGCACTGAAATTATGGATTAGAGACAGTTAACTGGAGACGAAAACCAAAACCAAAAATAAACAATATTTTCCACAGAACATGATCAAAAACATGAGCAAAATCACTTCCAGAGTGAAAACTTGAAATGCTGCTAACTGGTTAATAATGTTATTGTTTTGTTCCAGCTCTTTTAATGGCTAAATATGCAGACTGATTTGGGATTGCAGTGCAGACGGCCTAATACACACAGTATGCCGTATCAGATGAATGCTAGTTTGGACTTCAAAGCAAAATTATATAAGGATTTTACCTTAAAATAACAGCTTCTGAATCATTTGATGGTACACTGACTATAATAGGAAGAAAAGTGCATCAGTCATTGCCACTCCAGGCCTGGAACGCCTGCTTTAGCACTGTGTAACGTTGGAGGAGCAGGCATGAGACCTCTCACGAGAACTGAGTAAAGCTTTATGGCACCTTTATGACATCTCACTCACACACCAATAACTATGAGTCCTCTGTTAGCAATAAGAAGAAGCTATTCCCAGTATTCCCAGTATTGACCATCATGGCAAAGACTGTGAAGAGATTGAAGAAGATGTTTCTGGAGGAAACAAGGAAAAGAAAAAGAAAGAGCAACTGAGCAAGAGACCAAGGCAAATCTCAGACTGGCTTTTACTTGTGAGCTAGAAGGGGTAAAAGGATGTAATACAGTGTCATGGCTAATGGGATGGGAAACAATGAATACTTGACAAGAAGTGTACATCCCTGTCAATATCATTTATGAATTACAATGTAGGCTATGACCTCATCAGTGTAGTTTTTTCCAAATGCCAAAGGTCACCTTTCCTCAGTCTCATTTCAGGTGAGCATTCAAACAAGTAAGTGCATCTCAAATTGTTTTGAGATGTGTTGCTGCCATTAAGTTCAAAATTAGTCAATATTTTTTATGAACTATTATGAGTCTCAATGAGTCTATGAGATTTGAAAATTACTGCATTCTGTTGTTATTTACATATATTTAGATTATTTTACACAGTGTCCCAACTTCTTTTGGAATTGGGAACAAAATAATACCATCACTAATAAACTCTAAAGAAATGGTCCAGACTTTCAGTCCTCATTCCGGTTAGTTACTAAATATAATCACATGTTAAAATTGTATTTTGTTGTTATTAACCAATAAACCATGTTAAAACAATCACTAAGGCTAAACAGTGATTCTCCTCTTGCTTTCAATTGCTTTCGTTTCCTGTAATGTTTCTAAATCCCCATCTGCAGCTATCCTCATGGTTAAATGAACAAACGTTAGTGCACTAATGTAGGCCTCATTAAGTGATGTCCTCTGTTTGGTTGTGACCTGCAGAAGTGGGCAGTGGGATGGCGTGACTGCACCTCCTGCAGCTAAATGGAGGTCAGTCTAAGATGGCATCCATTACGGAGGCATTCAATTCAAATGTCACACGCCTGGCACACGTTACTGCTCCCTAATGTGCGCTCTACAGCGCTTGGAGAGCGGGGAGAGGGTGGAGAGGGGTGGACAGGAGGGGCAGATTGTATGTTTTGTCTCACTGTATGCAGTTTCTTTTTAAATACTTAATTTGAAATGGGTTTGGGTGACCCTGCCCAGTGGGCGCGAATGGGGCGGAGGGCTATTCATCAATACAGACCGGGGGGGAGAGGCTGGGACGGGCGCAAGGTGACACCACAGCGAGCCGGCAGACCTCACCTTGGGTTTGGTACTCCACTGAATGCACTCATTCTCTCTCTCTCTCTCTCTCTCTCTCTCTCTCTCTCACTCTCTCTCACTCTCTCTCCCTCTTGCTCGCTGAGAGGCTGCTATCCTCTGGAGCACCAGCTGCTAAAACAAGACTGATTGTTACTATTCATCATTTTGCCTCGGCACTACGGTAACGGGAACGACAAAGCGAGAGAGAGAGAAAAGACCACACGACTGTGCAAACGTAGCGAGGAGAACACACACCGGTGCCAGGACTCCCTCTCTCTCTCTCACACACACATACACACACACACACACATACACTCATACAGTCATCCACTGTCAAGCATGCTACAATTCACCGCTCAGTGTGGTGCCAGTAATTTTACTATTGATAATAACAATAGATTTGTGGAAGATGAAGGAGACCCACAGACCTACAATAACATACAACAATAAGGTCATATGTCAAAAGGGTCAAATTAAATACAAGTGCAGGTCCTGGACCACACCTCTGTTGAAATATTCTAATAACCTACATACATTGTACTTCATGTGCAAAGAAGCTTTGACGTGATGTATTCTAGTTGAATATATGTTTTGTTTAAAATGATGAAAACAAAACAATTTTAGTTTAAATCTCATAAACACTTCTTTGTTCTTTTCCATCGTTTTCAATGCACTGAAAAGAATTACATCAATATTCCAAAATTCCTTCAAACACTGCAATCACTCAAACGTAAACAAAGCCATTCAGAGGGATTTAGTGTGAGGTGGTACATTGTAGTGACTCCTTCGCAATGGAGGTCATGGGGACCAGGGGTCACGCTGCCTACAACACAAATATAGCCATTTTATTTACTATATAAAATGTGTTCATTTGAGTTTCCACACTGTAGCTTCTGACTTTTAATAAAAAACATTGAGAGTAGAAAATCTGACAAAAGCTGAAGTTTTCTTTGGGGACTTTACACTGCATTTTGCATAACAACTTTAGGTGATAAAGCTTGTAGAGCACTTATTTGGACGTTCTTTGTATGTCTGGTTCCTATCACCAGCATGGTGAACAGTTCAGACTCTCTGTGTATGTTTCTGTTGAATGGTGCGCTTCATGTCAAATAATTTTAAACAAGTTTGTTCACGATTCAATAAAAGCTCAAAAGATTGGTGGAAACCCCCTTTCAGCCATTGTAAGTTCTGTGAGGGGCAGCACACTGAGGGCTGCTCATTATGGACATCATACAACATTCTTGCCAGAAACATTGCAGTGCATTGAATGGCAGTGACTGTTGACATAATATATATATCATTTATGTGGCACCAACATAAACAACTGCATCATGTACATTCAAAGTAGTGTTATCAGTGTATGTCACTAATCTCTGGCAGTGCTGGAGTGCTGTGCATGACCACATTAACACGCAATGCTACTTTAATGGGTGATGGTCTGCCCTGGACAAAGGGGCACTGGCTAATACGGAATGAAGCGCTGGCACGGGTGGGCCATAAGGCGTCGGCTTGTGGCATAAGCAAGCGATGTTTTGGCATTGGGTCTTGCCGGAGCCCTGCTGTCACTTGCCCAGTTCCCCTTCTGTCACTGCAGCTCAGCTCCGTCATCCCTCACCCCAGTTGAAATTAACAGGTAATTTGTAAATGTCACTTTGGGTTAGACGGCTCATTCTACTTCTTTGCCACCAATCCAGGGAACACCGGCTAATTTTTCTTGTCTTCTTTTAATAAGATGTTCATTTATAAATAGAATTACCGCCCAGCAAAATAAATGAGACGAAGTGATGCGAAGAAGAAAAAAAAATGAAAGAAAAGAAAAAGAAGATGATGTGAGCAGAACGGCGAAATCTGAGGCACCTAGCTATTGCTGGAGATTAATAACAAAATCGCACTTCAAAGCCTTGAATTCCACTCCGGCCACAGAGCGGCTTCCATTAAACTTTCATTTGAGTAAAAGAGATTACGGTCAGAAATGTAATTTCAAATATCTAAATTAATTTGGGCTGAGTCTTTTTCTTTCTGTCTTTCTCTCTTTTGCTCTCTCTCTCTCTCTCTCTCTCTCTCCTCAAACACACACACACACACACACACACACACACTCTTTTGCTTTAATGAGACTCGAGTTCTGAGTTTCAAGAGTGCGACTAATTAATTGGTTGTACTCTGAAAAAAAGCAAGGTGGTGAATTCAAGGTAATTTTTCTTACCTTTCATTTGTGGGTGATCAAAGATAATTGAACTTAATTTAAGCATGATCTGCCTTTATTAGCCTTCATAGCAGAAAAAAAAATCAGTATAATAACACAAGTCGTGTGCTTCACGTTTCAGCTTTTTCAGGCTTTCTGGTATTAGAGCTGTTTTAAATTTATTGCACTTTCAAATGCATTATTACAGAAAGGCTACCATTTCGTTACATAAACTTAACCTAAAATATGATCAGGTGTTCATTTGACTTATACCAATAGATGAGGAGAACATAATTAAATTAAATTAAATTAAATTCAATTCAATTTAATTTAATTAAAGGCATTAATTTAAAATCATGTGGATATCTAGAATTACCAGTTTGCTAGAGGTGATAATGAGTGTCAAGAAGTCCAATCAACTGGATAACAATCAGATGTGAGTGTGACTGACTCTGTCCTATTAAAAAAAACCACCAACCTTAGTCATCACCATCACAGTCAAGTCTTTACTGAACACATTTGTAAGTCATTTGTTAATCGAATGAGATTTCTGCAGAAAAGTTTGAAGTTGAGGAGTTAAGAAGTTAAAATTTCACTGATCCACTGCCATGCTGATGGCATACAAATGAAAGAAATTTAACACCATCATTACCCTTCCCAGGAGTGGTCATCCAAAAAAATGACCCCAAAGCTGTAAAGTATTCTGAGAAATTACAAACACCTCTGGTGCATCTAAAATTCTGCAGGTCTCTCTTACACTGGCCAAGGTCACGAGTCCACAATTAGACAAGCACTGAACAAATATAGTATGTATTGAATGATAGTATGGGGAAGCACACTTTTCTCCAGAAAAAGGACTTTTCTGCCTGTTTAAAGTTTTCTGGAGACCACCTGGATGAGACAGAGAACTACTGAAATACTCTTATGTGGACTATATCCCAACTGTGAAACATGGTGTTGGCAGCAGCATTGTTTGAAGATGTTTTGTTGCAATTCAACCAAAACAGCCTGCCATCATTTGATAGAGCCATGAATTCTGGATTGTATCAAAAAATTCTACTGGAGGATGTTAGTGCAGAACACCTGTGAATTGAACCTCAACAGAAGGTCCACAGCCTAGTTAAAGCAGAAGAATGTAGCATTCTACAATGGCTTAGTCAATGTACAGTAGAACTGTTGAGTTCTAAGGTGTTGCATTCATGCAAGAATTCCCACCAACATCACAGAGTTAAAGCAGATCTGTAAGACGTTTTTGGCTCTGAGTGATCTGGATGCTAATGGTGAACTACAAAATGGTGATTCTTTAAGGCCTGTACAAAAGCTTGAAATGCCCTCCCTCTTTTTCTACATGTCACAGTATATATACCTTATAAGATACACTAACCCATATTCAAATAAAGGTAGAAATAAAGTGAAATAATGACTGAAGTGAGACTTAAGCTCATTACAAAACTGCAGCAGAACATCTTAATACATCCCGATTCTTTCAGCACAGGAACTGAAGTTAGGCCTAAATTAAAATCAGAGGTTAGGTGCAGTACAGCTGCTTAATAAAATTAAATGTAAAATCAGTAAGAAAACAGTAATGACAAAAATGTCCATATGTATTTGTACACTTTCAAAATGTGCAAAAAAAGAAATGTTATTACATATACTTATTAAATATTGTGATTAAAAGTTTATATTAGAAGAATTTTACTAAAGTGAGATATGATAAAGGGTGATGGAAAAGTGTTTTTCAAATAAGAAATGACGCATCAAGCTGTAAGACATGGTTTCATTCTACATGATGTTGCTGCTTGCCGCACAGTAGTAAACTGCTGTTACAACGTTTCTTCCACAAGCCTGTACTTCAGACAAATGACCAGCTTGTATAATGCAATTGCAGTTCACTTATCAGTTGGTATGGGTGGCCGTGACTGTAAATGGTCAGATGGTCTGTCCATGACATGCTTCCGACATTCTGAAACTCTCTCTCTACACAGTGTGCTCCCAGAATGGCATGGAGATTTCAGCCCACGTTAGGGGAGCCATTGCTCGCCCTGCCCGGCATCTCTGAGCTGCAAACAACATGGTAAAATGATGGCAAATGTAAAGACAGTTCTACTTAAAAAAAGCGCTACATCTCCATCTTGCTCGTTTCAACGCAGCCCTTAATTATGGCACACTATGCCATTTAAAGATTCTCTGCATAACTGCAGTGATGGAGGCACAATTCACATTTTCTCCTGTTATTACAGTAATGCCAAAATATTTGCTCAACCTTTGTCTGGAAATCCAGCTGCAGATGTTCCAACATTATAAAAGTAAAGCCATCACAATTGGAACCTCAAGAAAATTTAAATTCATAAACATTTTTCGTGAGTACATGTAACTACCCACCTCTGCTAATAACTCCTGTTATAAACAGTGAGCCGAGGCTTCATTTTTTTTTACTTTCAAAACAGAGTGTAAGACTACAATCAGCCATCAAACATACAAAAGGGATTTAACCACCTAAAATGGGATTAGATTGAAGATTGTAATATTTACGCTTTCAGTGCCGTCATAATGAGCTCTCTGCCTCTAACAACACACACACACACACATGCAGCCAGGGGAGAGAGTGATTATAGAGGGTTAGGATAAGAATCCCCATAAACCGTATTATTATAAAGCATCTAAATGGAATCACTTATCCTTGATGCAGAGAGTGATAGCCAGTAGCCACAGCTCTCTCTCTCTCATTCTCTCTCTAGTTCTCCCTCTCTCTGGCTTGGAGCAGGCCACGAGCAGATATCTGCCCCATATAATGGAAAATCTCATGCACATGCACACGTTTCCTAGTAAACAACTACATATTGGGAACACTTGATTTGAAGGCTACCTACACAGGGACTTAATAACACTTGTGTAAGTATTGGATAGCATGTTTAAAAGAAGATCATGTTTATGAAGAGTTGATGTCAATAGTCACCAATGATGGAGTTTGATAAATGAAAGTGTTATAAATGGAAAATCTGGTACCGTTAAATTGATGGCACCACATAAGTTGGAAATGATGACAGTATAACAACGTTTTTACTTACATCAACAAATTTACTCATTTAAAACACAGAAGTTAGCTGTTTAAAAACTATTACATTATTTCAGACCCTATATTTCATAACACATGCACAAACATAGAAAGTGTTATTAAAGTGTTATTCTGCACATTATTGTTTTAGCTGACTCACACTTGCTTACCCGCCTAGTCAACGTAACTGGGCACAGAATTCAATAAAGGAATTACTGCGAGGGCAAAGATGTCTTATATAAGATTACAGAAAGTTCTTTGTATTGGGTTAGGTGGGTGCAGGCAGATAAAAAAAAAATTCAATATAAATTAAAAAGATATTTTCTTACAGTCATGCAGAGAGATGCTGTAGCACCCCCCGATTTTAAGACTATTTTACTGCAACTGTTAAAAAAATATAACAGTTGGTGTCACAATGAAGATGGATACATGTGCACATCTTTAATGAGGACAAAATACAGAAGTAAACAACGAGCTATCAGAGAAGTTGGGGGCAGCAAAAGCACAAAACTTTAGGCAAAGTGTCCAAACATAATCCAATACAAAACAACAGGGTCCTTAGTTGCAACAAGACCCCACAAGGCCATTGTGTTCCTCAGCATCCTTTATACTCTTGCCACTAACTAGCAGGTGTGTGAAGGGGGTGTGGTCTGCTTAGAAGACACCTAAGGCAGAGCATGGAAGAGCTAAAGAGAAAAGAGCTGACATCAAATGTGACCGTTAGCAATACAACTACTGAAGAACAGCATCTGAAACAGGTAGCAACATTCAAAGAAAACCAGATACAGGACAATTACAGTTTTATATAGTGAGTATGAGGGCAATAGCTCGCAAAGAGCAAGTGTTAGAGTACAACTTTATGAAGGATGCCTAAAAAGGACACACAGGTGTGTGTGAAGGAGATGGGGCAGCTCTCAGTGTTCCAGTGAATCTGCTCTCTTATTGGTGGATCTGCTTAATGGCATGAGAGTGTTATTTTATTTATTTCTATATGCTTAAACTCTGCTCTAGCTCTGCAGTAGTTTACAATAACACTGAGCTTTACAGTGAAGTGAAGCACATCAACAATCTGACTGGTTGTTCATACTCAGCTCGATTACACAATGCTTATCTAGAACACTATTTATATATATATCCAGTTTCCTAATTATTACGTTCAGGTGTTTCAGACACATAGTTAACAGATGTACAAAATCAAGCACATAGCCTTGCAATCTCCAAAGACACAAGCTGTGTCTGAAATCACCTCCTAAATCAGTAGGTACTAGATTGGAGCCAGTATGTACTGCTCAAGTGGTAGAGTAGTAGACTGTTTCAGTACGCAAGGGTTTAGTATCCACACAACCTCGGACGCACTACATTTTATCAAAGTCCTGTGACGCAAGACATTAGACCACCACTGTAAAAGTCTCACTATTCATTAAAAGCCCTATTTACAGACATCTTTTTAGATACATTTTGTGACACTGACCTACGTTTTGTCTGAATCCATTGTGTCGAGCTGTAGCTCAGAGAAGATGAACCAGGAGGAATTATTTTTTTTACCTCAGAGCAAACATAAAACCTACGGTAGTGCACTGCAGCAGCAGTGTCACTGGCAGTAGCTACATACACCCAGCCGACATAACGCTTTCTGCCGTTTGTTTTCCCTTCACTTTGAACTCATCCACAACTCCAGTTGAATCATGAGATCCCAGTGTGATGCGGTTGCATACTTAAAAATGTCTTCCAATTCAGTAGGTCATCCGGGTAACGTTCACATACTGCGTGATGAATACAGAATATTCTGCCACACTAGACGTGCTTGCCTACTGAGTAGTATGGAAGTAGATGATTTCAGATGCATCCACACACCAGCAGTAGAATAGTTCATGCTGCAGAGCTCACTGACAGTAAATTAAATCTGAGGTACATAAGCCTTGTAAACTTATTATTTGTTAAGTTTAATATCTTTAGCTAGTCCAGATAATAAGGCAGTTAGGCATAAACTGAAATAATGATTAGCAGTGGTTGTAGGGCAATTCCGAGCTGTTCGCTGATTTGCACAAGGCCTTTTATAACGAAATGTTATTTCAGTCTAGTCTGTATGTTGGCCTAAATATTTCTCACCGTATTTGGCATTAAGCATGCCTGTATTTCTCACAGTGGTGGTGAATGTGGATGCTGAGATGTGGCCAATGGTATGCAGCTTTTTGAAATGTATTTTTTTTCTTTTTCTTTTTTTTAGGTGTAAGGATCATGAAAGGGCATTGACGGCCTGGGGCTGCAGGACGCGGGACACCACTGCTCATCTAAAACTTCCATCAGCTCTGCTCTACCTTTCCACTGGGGTGCTATTAGCATGTGTGCTCTGGTTGGAGCAATAGCTCGACTTACTTAAGGAGTTGCAGCAATAAATATTTATATGTATTACAAAGAGGGACGCCACACCAAGCCCATTAATGAAGACACCATATGCGGCTTTCTAAAGCATGTATGCACATAGGTATCATCCCATTTGTCAAGCTAGGAGAGCTAATTATCTCCTACCAGGCAATATTTTCTTCTTCCTGTGTGTTTCACTTCCCTGTATTAGGACATGCATGGTCAAGCTGGCCCCAAATATATCCTCCATGCTCATGAATGCATTAAAACATTTTGGGTTGCTGGTAATATTATTAAGATAAGGAGGGGGTGAATCCGCACAACCTAAACTCTCTCTGATCCACCGCCATCTTATTTAGCTCAGGAAGGGAAGAAGACTGATGTTTATTGATGCTATTAGCCAAAAAGGATGATTCATTTAGCTAATGTAGCTTTCTCTGTAATAGCTGCTGCTGTAGGTCCGGAATTGTTTTGAGTGAGCGGCTGCAGGCGGGATCATACCGGCCACGGCCCTCCGCACAGCGTCGCCTTCATCAGTTTTTTTTTTTTTGGTTTTAGGAATTTTTTCTTTTCTCATTTTCTTTCTCTGTTCCTTTCTCTCACTCTCACTCTATTTCTGTCTCTACCACTCTCTCTCTTTATGTTGCCTTCTGTTTTTGTTTTTTCCTCTCCCTCTTTTTTCTTTCTTTCTTACTCATGCTCTCCCTTTTCCTCTGTCTCTCACTCTGTATCTCTCTTTATCTCTCTTTTTTACCTCTCTGTCTCTCTATTCTTCTTCTCTTTTCTTGTCTCTATGTTCTTCTATTCTGTCTCTTTCTCTCTCTCTCTGGCTCTTCATCTCTTTAACTGTGTCTCTCTCACTCTCTGTGTTGACCCCTGTCTCTCTTTCTGTCTCTCTCTCTCTCTCTCTCTCTCTCTCTCTCTCTCTGTGCCCTCTCTTTCCTTCTCTTCCTATCTGTCTTTCTATTCATTTTGTCTTTCTCTCTGTCTCTGTCCTTTACTCCCTCCCTCTCTTCTATACACAATCCCTCTCTCACTCTCTTTTTCCCTCGCTCCATCCTTTCTCCCTTTCTCTCTACCTCTCTCTATATCCTCTCACTCTCTCTCTTTTCCATTTCTTCCCTTCTCCTTTTTCTCCTTTCTCTCCCCCTTTATTTTTCTTTCTCACTCTCTCCCCCTCTCTCTTACCTTTCTTCCCCCTGCCTTTTCCTCTTTCTCTCCCTCTTTTTTCCCTCTCTCTCTATTTCTCTCTCTATCAATTTCTCTCTCTCTCTCTCTCTCACTCTCTCTCTCTCTCTCTCTCTCTCTCTCTCTCTCTCTCTCTCTCTCTCTCTCTCTCTCTCTCTCTCTCTCTCTTTCTCTCTCGCTCTCTCAGATGACTGAAAAGCAGCAGCTCACGCCGACAGTTGGGAGTCCGTTTGTGTTGGAGTCACTGGAGCTCATTACCAGCAGGCAAATAAACACTGTAGTGACACTCTCTCAGTCTTTCTGCTAACTTAATAAAGTCTTAATGGCTTCTTGGATATGAGATTAATTAACTCTGAGCCTTTCCATAATTACTTATACAGGAAATAATGCTTTAATTTCAGCGTCGATCACCATGCAATTTTCATGATGGCTTTAAAATTCTGATTAGGGTTCATTTTCTAAAACTAAATACAGTCTGGACAGTCTTAACTCACTGCAGTCTGTGAGTAACAGGACAGTAATGCATTTCTTGTTGTTGTTTTGGGTTTATACTCTTAGCACATCAATAAATCAGAGGCAGAGAAAACATATTACCATATCAGTTAGGAGGAAAACACTGATGAGTTTAGCAATAGCAAATGGCCTGTATGTCATGTCATTACTGAAGAACATCTACATTCATTCCAAAACTGCTGAACAGATCAAGAACACTCTTAAGAATGAGGGCAAACAGAAAGAGAAGGAACTGTGGATCCTTAGGAATAGAAAGTCAGATTACAGTTCATTTAGCTAAAAGAACAAGGAACATGTAGAAAAAAAAATATTGTTATTAAGGCTAATTGGAAATTTGGCAAATTTGGCTAATTGGGTATGTGACAGCCTTCTGGTCAGTTCTTAAAGTCCTAACCAATGGTTTTAAAATCTATAGATAAAAGGCCCTGCTGGAAACATGAAGGAAGGTATACCATACAGATAATTAAATAGTATACAGTACAGAGAGTTAGGGGTTCACTGGATTGGAGGGTGCACAGTACAGAAGGTTAGGGATATACAGTAATGAGAGTTGGAGGGCATACAGTACTCTTTACGGAGACTCTGAGAATGTAAGGTACGAGTATAAGAGTGTTTGAGAGTATACGTTATAGAAGGTTGGAGGGTATACAATACAGAGGGTTGGAGGGTATACAGTACAGAGGGTTGCAGGGTGTATGGTGCAGAGGGTTGGAGGGTATACAATACAGAGGGTTGGAGGGTATACAGTACAGAGGGTTGCAGGGTGTATGGTGCAGAGGGTTGGAGGGTGTACAATACAGAGGGTTGTGGGGTTCATTGTACAGAGGGTTGGATATACAGTACAAAGTGTTGAAGGGTATACAGTACAGAAGATTGGGGGATATACAGTATAGAGGGTTGGGGTTATACAGCACACAGGGTTGAGGGTATACAGTATAGATGTTTGGGGGATATACAGTACAGAGGGTTGGAGGGCATACTGTACTCTTTATAAAGAGTCTTAGGATGTAAAATACAGAGGGTTAGAGGAATACATTACTGGGAGGGAATACAGTACAGAGCGTTGGTTGTCTATTCTAGTATACAAACTGTACAGCACACAAAATATATTTTCACTGATAGCACCAGATATATTTCTCAAAAACAAACCCTATGTTCTGCTCCCCTCTTAGTTTTACTGTGCCTGCTGAACCACTTTGATTCTTTCCTACTGATCCACCACTGAATACATTTTCTCCCAAGTACAACCAGCTGCCTTGGTTGTATATTCACTCACTGCTTAGAGAAGAGATTTAGACACTTTGGGCAAAAAGGGGCATCAGCCAAAATCACCAGCTGCCTTACGCAAGTGACAGCATCCATTTCCAGGCCCAGAGAAAGGCTGGAGAAGCTCTAGCAAAGTGACCCTGACATCAGTCACTTACCGGCAGAGGGATTTACTCAAGAAATGGATGTCCTCAGTCACAGAGAGGCGCTTAATGGGTCTGTAATATATATCCTCGACAGCACACTACAATGTGGAACCTATTTAAGACCATACTCAAAGCATTATCTTAATTGAGGGGCTGAGGTAGAGTGGATGCAACCTCCCTCTGTTTAATGAACAGATTTCTTTTCAGCCTAGTCCATTTCAAGCCACATATCAGCAATTTGTGCTAATGCAAGTTCTTGCTAATTTATAGGCAGACACCCAGTAGATAAAACAATATGTGATCTATACTGTAGGGTTTTTTTCACAGTTATTGTGTGCAAAATACAGCTCTCAGGTATAGTGCTGTCATGCTGAAGGGGACCTATTATGCTTTTCTGTTTTTTTCCCCCCTTTCCATTAGTGTGCTATGTAGCTTTCGTGCATGTAAACACCGGAGGCAATAAATATCTTCCACAGAAACTTTTCTCAGCCGCCAGAAACACTTCATAGGAATTCCTGCCACTTTCTCTGTTACAATGTGACGTCTACTTGTAACACTATTCTTACTGCCTGCCAACTGGCAAAAAATTAAGAAAAACTTTTCTTTCTGACGTTTCTGACCCAACTCCAGTAACGTAGCAGCCAGGTAGTTTAAATAACGCAACATTTTTTAGGGTGTTGAACAATTAAAAAAATATTTAGTGTAAACACACAGAGTAGAACACACAGAAGGCCATGACACACTCATACCATCACTGCCAAGTCAGCATCACTGTCTCTGAGAATGAAATAATGCCCGGACGACAGTGGCCCGGTGGTCCTAGGTCCTTTAACAAGGCAAGTGAAGCACATGTGTATATTGAAGAAATCTCACAATTTCTTTATCCTCTCTTCTTTCTCTTTCTTTTTTCTTCACTGTCTCTGCCTTTTTATTTTCTCCCTCTTTTAATCTCTTTTTTCTTTCTTTGTTTCTTTCTTTCCTTCTCTGTCTGTCACACTAACTCTCACTCTATTTCTCCTTTTTTCTCCACTCTGCTTGTCTCTGTGGCCCTCTCTCTAACTCTCCTTCTTTCCTTTTTCTCTCTTGCTGTCGCCATCTCTCCCTCTTGCACTCTTATTTCACTCTCACCGTCTCCATTTCTTGCTTTTGCTCTCTTCCTCACTCTTTCTCTTTTTCTCTCTGTCACCCTCTCTCTCACTCTCTATCTCTAACTCTTTCTCTCACCCTCTCTTCTTTTCTCGTTCTCTCTTTCATCTCTCTCTCGTTGTCTCGCTTTTGCTCTGTCCCTCCCTCTCTCCTTTTTTCTCTCTCTCTCTCCTTTTCTCTCTCTCTCTCTCTCTCTCTCTCTCTCTCTCTCTCTCTCTCTCTCTCTCTCTCTCTCTCTCGTTACAGATGTATTTTCAGGTTTGTCTTGTCCGGGTCCTGACACTAGCTCACCTGTGAGTTTGAGTCTTGCTCTGTGTATTGATGCTCTGAGGGCACTCTTATAGTAGCTGTCCCTCTCTGCCTGCAGCTTTCCTCCGCAGCTTGATTGCTTAGCTGAGGGTGCACAGGGAAGTGTGTAGAAAATCAATAAGAGGCGAAAGGCCTTGGCTTCCTTTTCTTAATAAAAGTTAGATATTATTTGTCACATGGTAAGGTGAGGATTTTATTACTTAGCCCTCGGTGGTGGGTCTCATTGCAGTGGCAGCAGTAAGAGGACCCGTAGAAAGGTTATTACGCACCGATCATATTGCTTAATATCTTGCCCATCATGCTTTTTAGCTCCTTTATAGAGCACCGAGGGCTTCAAGTACATCTTTCTAGTGAAGTTCAATATGGACCTGTGTTAGGTGCCCACAGAAGTGCTTCAGTTTAAAAAAAAGAAATGGGAGGTAAAGGCTCAGCGGTGTCAGGTCTTATTGGAATTCCCTAAAAATCAGCAAACAGTGTATGTGGTGAAGTGCTGTCAATCAAAAGAAAAGCTGTAATATATTTCCAGAGTTTCATATAAAAATAAAAAAATAAAGCATACTGATAAAAAAAAAAACAGTTATTTTAGTACTCCGATGTTTTATGTAACAATTTATTATTATTTAAACGGCAATAATCTGTTCTACCACCAGCAACATTCTTATTAACAATTTATTTTTAGTTTAATTAAATAATAAATGTGATGTTCCCTCTTCCCACTAGAGAAACCCCACATAGAGAGTCTCTGGCTCTGTCCACATGTTTACCTGCAAGTGGTCCTGGACTCATGAAGTGTCTTTGATATACCCCTTTGTTTACCGCATGTGTTTTGTGAAGTTTCTGTGTAATTCCTTTGAATTGTTGAATTATTGAACTATGGGTTTGCCTCTGATATCACCTGCTCATGTGACCTCAATTGTTCTATTGCTTTTATATAACAATTTTACACAATAAAGAAAAAAGGAAATTTAAAGAAAGCCTGAACATCGCATAAAATGTGCTTTAAAAATTTTCTATTCTTCCTATCAAAAAGCTAGTGGCATTTTACATTACTTGTAGAGTCATAAAACTGACCACCATATTAGGTTCTGCTCAGCTTTTCTTTAGTATTTGCCAGATTGAACTTGTGTTGTGTTGTTTGTTGAACTTTATTCCATTAACCTCTGGTTAATTACAGGAAGGGCTGGAAGAGCAAATCTATCATTTAACATCACTCATTATGCCTGGCATCAGTTAACTGCTTTTTCACAAACTGTTTTTGAGCTGAAAGATGCAGGTTGAAAAAGAATAGGCTAGTAACTTTAGTCTGAATTAATCTAATATTAGCATTTGCTCTGTGTGAATTTAAAGCTACATGTGATCTCCTTTGGCTTTCTGTGGTCTCAACATAAATTTAATTTAATGTAGTAATGATATTTAATGTAGTAATCCAGCATGGTGTGCTGTGACATGCTGAGAAACTAAACTGTGCTGAGTCGTGGAAGGCGTGCCGTGGTGTCGCCACTGGTGTGTAGACTTCCATTAAAAATAACC
Organism: Megaleporinus macrocephalus; assembly: GCA_021613375.1. Classification (NCBI taxonomy): domain Eukaryota; kingdom Metazoa; phylum Chordata; class Actinopteri; order Characiformes; family Anostomidae; genus Megaleporinus; species Megaleporinus macrocephalus. The sequence goes on along the minus strand of CM038704.1, from coordinate 29,889,068 downwards.
ATTTAAAAAATGGCCATTAGTCAAAATCTGACCAAAGTTAACAGTCAGAGTTGGGAATGTTTCCTGTCTCTCCTGTGAAGTTACTATTTCAGAGATATTTGTTGTTTTTTGCGGAGAGTGACAAAATGCCCTTCAGTAGAAAGGTGGTAGCATTTAGCTACAGCAGAATGTAAATCATTACTTAGTAACCAGTGCTCAGCGGAATGATACAGTTATTGTGAAAAACAAGTGCTGTTATAACACATAGCACAGAAAGAGTTTTCTCACAGTTTTCTTCACAGTTTCAGTTCTAAAACCCTGCGGTGGACTGGCCACCTGTCCGGGTTGTTTTTTGCCTTCCTGAGCACTGGAATGGGCTTCAGCAGCCCCTCGTGACCCAGGAGGATAAGTGGTTTAAATGATGGATGAAGGATGATTGATTAGAATGAATAGTCCTAAAATCCAATTGGCCAAGCCACTTTTGCAGCTGCTGTAAAATACCACTGATTGTCTCACGCCAATTCTGAATTCTGCACCAAGTTCTGAAAAATCTTACTGCATCCAAAAAAATGCCTTATTTGTCCAGATTTTAAAAGAATATGAAATGACCACTTGTTATCTATATTTAATGCCCTGCTTGTTTTATTGTTTTATTTATTTTTCAGAATAGGGACATACAGTATTGTTAGCTTGCTGCTAATTATGACTGTTATGAATGAAATTTGATTTGCATGATGAATGATTTGCATTATCGTCATGGTAATAATATGGTGAGCAGAAACTACTTATAAATCATTATTATTTTATGACAAGAAGAAAATTTTACAGACACACACACATTTGGTTGCTTGGCAACAACATACTGTAAAGAAACCTCAGTTGTTGGTGGAGTAATTGCTTATCCTTATCATAACTGATAATACTTGTACTTGTACTTTTATACTGATTCAGATTCCTACAGGACTGTTTATAATTTAAAGGTTAAAAAATTGAATCTGTGTTTTTGAAATGGTGCAAATTGAAAAAAGAATTGGTTTGGCTTCCTTAAAAATGTACCTGGACCTCAGCTGGACCAGCAAAGTTCCAACAGGACACCTTGTTTTAGAATCGCCTGAGTAAAAAATAATCAGAAATTTGTCAATTTACTGCCATGTCATTTCCCTCACTCTCCTCCCAAAGTTTTCCTGTGTGTAATTGGGTTTCCTATCTCTGAAATTAAATTACAATCAGCAATCTGCATCGAATTATGTTAATAGGCCCCTCTTTAAGTGGATCATTATCTGCAAGGCTTTTTTCATAATAAGTCCTGGATTCCTTTACTCATCTTTGTAGTGTACATTATCTAATTGAATTCCTCCCATCAAGGCTCAGAGAAAAGAAAGAAAAAAAAACGTTAGATAATAAATCAGGGTATTTCAGGGACCACAAGGAAAATATACACTTGAGTTTTTGTTCTGTTGTGACAGCAACGTATTCATTAAAAGAACATACACTGAATATGATTATTGTCAGGGACGTTTAAAGGTGATATTGCTGCATTTATAAAGCCATTAATTACTCTGATCTATTTATGCAGGTTTGTGCTAATAAGTGGACAGAACGAGTCTGAAGCAACACGGTTAGTACTTTTCTCTTCCCTTTCTTAGCCCTGTAATGTTTGCCACTATTATATGTTCACTCTTAATCAGCCTCTTAGCAATGAGCATGTATACTCCCAATCTAAAGCCATCAATTTGTGGCTCTGAGAGCTTTTGCAATTGCTTCTTTATGATGAATGCGCGTAACCTTGGTGGTGCAAATCGTCACATGAAAACACCTGAGCACAGGCTTTTTCCTATTTCGCTGGGGTCAGGACTCCAGGTCACAGTTTGTCCCTCAGCTCAGAAATGAAGAGCTATGAAGTGAATATGCAATTACAATGCCGTATATAACACAGAGGTCATTATACATTATAATATGGCATAGGGAGGAGGCTTGCTGCTAGATTTTTTTCTTCCCTCCTTTCACCGTTACAAAGACCGTAATCTTGTATACAAAGAGCCCCGTAACCTCCGAAGGGCAATGCAATTAAAGTACATTTTACTTCCCGATTTCTTTACGAGACATATTGATTACATTCTATAGACCTGTATGAATAGATGGAACTTTTGGCATTACCAATATGTTACCTATATGACACATGATACACCAGTCTAAACATATCTAGATGCCAGAAAGTCAGTCAGCATTGAGCTGTGCAGCAGTGGAAATGTATTCTCTGGTATGATGGAGCACCACTGAATACCTTTGAGATGAGTTGGAGTGGCGTTTATAATCCAGAACTAATCATCCAACATCAGTAGCTGACCTCACTAATGCTCTTGTGCCATCCAATCCTCACTGCCATTTTCCAACATCTAGCTTAAAGCCTTCCAAGAAGTGTGAAAGCTGTTATGTCATACTAACTATAAACTGTAACTTATTTTATGACACAAAGTAAAAACAAATTCTGAACATTTCTGTGTTGTTAGATCACATTCTGTATGTTCTTTACGTATCAGATAAACACAATGGCAGAATTCAGAAACCACAATATTAATGGAAAAGTGTAGACAAAATGACAGAAATAGCTACTTAGGGTTGATTTCCGAAGAAACATTGAACAAGCAGGGGCCCAGAAGCATTTGGGCATATTGTTTATGTGACATTGGTCACAGTGATGGCAGACAGAGGTGCAATGGTTCATTGGCAAGAGGGGAATGGGTGAGGGGGTTAGAGCGAGAGAGTGGAGGGGGGGGCAGCTTGCAAGAAAAATACTATTGCTAGTTTAACCAAGCTTTAGAGAATGTTGTCAAAAAGCCCATTCATCCCAATGAATTTAGGTTGAGGTTTACCCTTGCTACATAACAACGAGTTTTCAATGTCTTTGCTACTGAGCTAGGCTGCTTTTTGCCAATATGATAACCTGCACCTTGTCAATCCTAATGCATGAGACAACCATTTGTATTTGGATGAAAACGGAGTGCACTACAATTTTTCATTATGCTGAAAGTGATTTTTGCCAGCGTTCTGTAAAGCTTGTCACAACAGTAGCCATGAACGCATTTGTGGACAAAGCATGGAAAGTCCAGCTGACAATCGTCACAATTGGAGGAAATATTAGCACATTAACCCATGAAGTTCTCTGACTTATTGACCTATCACTGACATGTTTATGCATGGCATGAAAAATAATACACTTGACAAAATGATGGCCTCCATACATTGTATTTATACTGTAGCTTCCAAACGTGGTTGTGTGTGTCCCCAAAATTCCCTGTTAGAGGTTGTTCTACTATCTGCAAGAACATATGTGTGATGTTGAGATTGTTGTTGGTGGGTTTGGTTGGTTTTGGGCCTCCACGCTAGCCATGATCACAGAGCGGTGGAACCATCCGTGTCAGCCTGGATCAATACCACATTACCTTTGTCCTCCAACTGCGCTTGTGTGCTGGGTGTGGCGCGCCTCTGCCAAACGCCACTTAATCAACGGTCAACGTCTTATCATGCTTTCCCCAGCCTCTCCTTTGACCTGGAAACATGCACACATCAATAGCCTGAAGATAGAGAGGCGTGCAACTGTGCCCATCACAGAAACGTCAGAGCCAAGATGGCGGATCTGCTCTCCATCGATTCCTTTTACTTATCTTTTATGAAGAAGCCACGGCGAGCTAAGACTGGTGCTACGAGCTTTGAAACGCCAGGGCTTCTTAGGGGCAGTGCAGGCTTTCTGAAGGTTAACAGAGAGAAGGCCCTTTGGCTCCATTATCCACAGGCAAGCGAGCTAGAGTCCACTTCTGAAAATGACTCATTAAGATTTTGATCAATCTTATGTTTCTCTGTGCAGCGGGGTAAGGAAATGCCATCAGAAAATTGCATTTCCCAATGAAATTAAGCCACCCACCCAGCCCATCCAGTCCCATGTGTTTCTATTGAGACATTAAGATCTGATATGATTTTGGGCTGAAAAACCCTCTTTTTTTCTCCCTGCTCTAAATGAAGCAATTGAATTTCCTTGATGGTCTCAGGGAGCACTTAGCTTAAGAGAATACACTTCCAAATCAAAAAGCTTTCAATCATCTCAAATCGCATTTGGATGAGATGTGCTCCTGAGCAGAGCGTGGCGCGGGATGCGATTGAACGTTTGAGTGACTCACGCTTACATCGGCCATGTTGGGAGGCATTATGTTTGACTTTCTGCGAGCCCTGTCGATTGCCTCTGACGTCTGGACAGCTTGAGCGAGCTGAATGGCATGTCAAACATGGGGTCGGAGCGCTTTTTATTTCCACCCCAGCCTGAACCATCACAAACAGACAGAGTAGGAGGGACAGGGAGCAGTCTGCTCTGCACAACCTTAACAAATAGGAATGATCCCTAAGCATTCCAAAGTCAGTATTATAATTTTGCTTTACTATGTAAAAGCCATTAATCTCTTAGTTCAATAAGTGATTGATGTTACATTGTTTTGTGCCATTTCCTTAGTTTGACCTATTGGACCACCTATAGTTCCATCTTTTAATTGTCTGCTTTCCTCATAAAGTTAAAGTTAGTCCCAGCTACTGGAATTCAGTGGGTTTTTTAATTACCAAAGGGCTAAAATGCTTTACAGCATTTATTTACAGCAACACAAGTATGTGGATTCATGTGTTTCACCTGTTACAGCCTCACTCATTGCTAAGAGGTGTATACAATCAAGCACATAGACATGCCATCTCCTGAAACAAACACTAGAAGCAGAATGGGTTGTACTATAGAACTCAGTGACTTCAAACATGGCACTGTTGTAAGACCCCACCTTTGCCAGTCAGTTCATGAGATTTCAGGCCTGCTAGATCTGCCCCAATCAACTGTAAGTGCTATTATTGTGGAAGCGTCACAGCTCAGATAGAAATTGGTAGGCCATACAACCTGAGAGTGGATCCATTAAGTGCTGAAGTATGTTGTGCTTAAAAATCACCTGTCCTCTGTCACATTACCCAAAGCGAACTTGTAGAAGCAACATTAGCGCAAGAACAGTGTGTTGAGACCTTCATGAAATGGATCACTATGTGTGATGCCAAGCGTCAGCTGGAGTGGTGTAAAACACACTACCACTGGACTCTAGAGCAGTGGAAGCATGTTCTCTGGAGTGATAAATGAAGCTTTACTATCTGACAGTCCAAGGGATGAATCTGGGGTTGCCAGATGCCAGGAGAAGACTACCTGATCGAATAAAAAGTACCAACAGTAAAGTTTGGTGGAGGAGGGTAAATGGTCTGGGGCTGTTTTTCAGGATTTGGGGTAGTGAAAGGTAATTAACACTACAGTACAGCAAAGACATTTTAGCCTAAACTTTGTGGCAACAGTTCAGAGAATCTCCTCTCTAGTTCCAGTATGGTTGCACCCTTTAGCACAAAAACAAAGTCTGATGAGTTAGGTGTGGCCACCTGTTTCCAGTGGCCTGCACGGACCCCTGACTTTAACTCAATGAACTGAACACCATTTAGATTCATTATAGCATCAATTTACTTTAACAACCAGCATCAGAAAGTTGTCTTATATTTATTTATAACTGAAAATGGGAAATTAATTGTATGTCAGAACAAAGCAACTTACTGAAGATTAAAATATTGCCTACAACAGCAATACACTGACTGACACTGAAAATCTTCTGTAAATAAACTTAAAGTAAATCTGAGGGAATATATTAACTTAAAGAAAGCATCCAGTAGCACTGTGACTCATATCTCATACTCATATGCATACAGACTCATACTCATATATAGTAGCGCCTGGTACTTCCACACGTTTGCACATTTTAATACACAATTACTGTTTATTTGCTGAATCTATATATTGCAACAACAATAACAATGATAAAAATATATTAAAAAAATTAAATAAATACTACTCATAATAACATAGCATGTAAACTAAGCAGAAATTATGACACATTTTATATTGTATGTTATTCTTTTCCAACATGTTAAAAAAATAGAAATTATACTGTAAAAATGTGAAATTTACTGTTTGTTGTCCAAAAATATGTAAACCTGTACTAAAATAGAAATATTAATATTAAATTATGAGTAAATTCTGGTATTTTAATGAATAATTTAGACTTTTTAGTGTATTTCAATGTAAAAAAGTAACAAAAGCATGGGGACAGTGTAAAGGTTTAATGATTTTATTGAAGTGAAATCATAATAAAATATCGTCTCTTCATATGGATTGAACATTTGAAATTTATATGTACCACGAAATTTGAATAAAACAATGAAATAACATCATGCGTTTGTTATCACCGTGACTTCTGAAGGTAATAGGAAGCATCAGATGTCTGCTTCTTGGAACCTCTAATGTAAATTGACTCATTTCTTATAGTATCAATTCTCTGAAAAGCAAAAGACAAATTACATTCAGTAAATCAGATTTGAGGCGTCACAGGTGTTCTGGAGAAGTAAGCGTCCTAAAATCATTTTAAACGTTCTTTATTGCATGATATGTAAATGCAATAATGGAAGAAGCTGTACCTCGATGTTGCACCTGCCAATGAAGGATTGCTCATGAGAATAATTCTTTTTATGCTTCTCTAATCAAATTAACTTCATCAGTTCGTCTCATGGAGGTGTGTAAGTACACAAAAACAAGGCAATAAATACGAGCAGTGGATGCTAAGAGCTGATTTATCTGACATGTGGCAGAAATAGTGGTTAACAAACATGGATGTTGGAGCAGGCCAGTCGTGGATGATAATGCTCTCACAATTCTCCTGTGTCACTAATAAGAGACAGATTTCCCCCCTATGCCAAAGCCGTATATCGCTAATGCTCAAGTGGGGGAAACATATGCTAATGGCCTCCAATCCCTATCCACTCGTATTTATACTATAATGACTTTAAATTCGCGCATTAAAATAAAATAAGGGATAAATCTGCTGGGGAAGGGGAGGTGGGAAAGGCCAGGAAACTGGCTGGTTGTGACAAGAGTGGAAAACGAGAGAGAGGTTTTTAAAGACGAAGGGCGGAGATGTCATCACTGTTAACCCTGCATAGGAAGCATTCAGGATGTGTTAAGTTCAGCTGCGTTTACATCACTTCAGAGACTTCAAGCATCAAGCGCAGTGTGTGCGGGTGTGATTAGGCTTAAGAACAGAGCCGTCGAGTCACTTGCCATAGTACATGACATGCCCGGAGTGATTCATGATGTCCCTGTTCTAGTAGATGCTAAGCGCTGTTGATTCTACCTTTAGCCTGCCACACTTTGAAATGACTGAAGGGGATTACGGTCAAAGACAAACCTGGTTCAGGGCCTGTAAACAGTGGCTTAATCTGCAACATATATAGCCTATAGCAGTACAGGATGCCAAACAAATTAAACAAAAACAAAAACCATGAACTGAAGAATGATCCAAAAAACCTAACTAAAAAACCTAACCTAACCTAAATAACTATATATAATTACAGGTTAATGATTCTCCTCATGTACATGTTCAATAGGAGCCAGATCTGAACTGCAGGCAGGCCTATCAAGCAAACGTCTACAAAGCTCCCACTGTCTTGCTGAAATAATTATGAAGTTACGAGGAAAAGACATTGTCTCTTTAAAATCCTGATATAGTCCTCCCCAGTGACATCTTCACACACATACAAGTCACCTATACCAATACCATAACACATACAAGTCTGGATGCCCCCTTTCTTCTTTGACATGGTGAACTTGGCATCTGTTTTCCCAAAAACAACCTGAATATGCACTCCTCTGACCACAGCACACATTTCCACTGTCTTTTTAGACCATCTGAGATGCCTTTCTCAGGCAACTCTATGGCACTTCTGTATAGAACTGATGTAAGGCTTTCTCCCTGCAGAATACTGTTTTGAGGTGCATTTCCAAAGGTTCCGAAGTTTTCCAAAGTATTCCTGAACAAGACGAATTCTAAATTTGTTCATATTTACAAAATACAAAATAAAATGTATTTGTACTCGTGCCAGTTAAATAAAGGTTATAGATAAATAACAAATGATTTGTTTGCAGTGATCCATGCTTTTCAGTGTCACATATTTGTAGTACTTATTAATGATAATTTATTGATAATGTAACTAGCTTTTTGATTAACATGCAATTACTCTAATCATATACTGTAAATTAAATGTACAACAAAAAGACAATAACAGCAATAAGTTAATATCTTTTGAAATGAATTGACAGACCTAAACAAGAAATGGTATCTCATGCATTTTTCTGTTCTAGGGACCCCTGAGTACAGTCTACTACTGTCTTTCCTTTTTTATATTTGACAGTTCATTGTTTCATTAAAAGTAATGTTGCTGTCTTCTTTATGTCCTTTAACAACCATTTAGAGTCAAAACTTCAGCTCTAAACAGCTTGAAGGTGGGAGATAACTAGACCACATGGTTGGAAGCTGAGACACTCTCTGTCTCTCTGTTCTGGTCGTTCTGGAGATGAAACGTTTCCAGTGCCGATAGGAAGCTTTAATCCGTTCCTCCTCATTCACTCTCTCACCCTGGCCTGACTAATACTGTATCCAAGGGAATAGTGAGAGCAGCCTCCATTTATGAAGAAGGCCTAAATGATCTACTGATGAGGTGTCTACTTCAGCCACGTGTGAATGGTGGAACAAAGAGACTTTAGTGACTCGCTTTCATCTCCTATCTGCCACACTCAATAAAGATCTCTTGCAATATAAGAGGAACTAAAACAGCTCCAATGACCAGATGTGCGCTCACTTTAAAATAAAAAAAACACCCTGCTGAATCATTTCGCTGAATCTCTGAATCTTTGAGTTTCTCTTATTGACCATCAGAACAGCTCTCCACATGTCACAGCATTATGTCTCAAGTTATCTATTTTAAAAACCAAAAGTCTAAAGTATTTTAATGAACACAGAAGCAGAAGCACATGTGTTACAGGGTTTGGGAATGTGATTATTGGTGATGGCAGGCTTAGTCAGTCAGGAAGGACACTTTCAACTATGCAGAGACAGCCCTGGTCAAATAGCACAGCAGTGAGAGTGTTGATAAACATCAAGCTTAAGCTTGATTTGTTTTAAGTTGCAAACTTTGGATTAACTGAAAAGTGATTCACTAAAAAGGGATGCACTGATTCTCTAAAATGCTACCTACAGTGGAATATGTCAGTAACTAAATAAAAGTTGCCAGAAGCTGAGTGAAATATGCCGACAACTGAGTAAAATATGCCAGTAACTTGGGTAAATAGGCAGGAGGCTGAGCAGTGTATATAATTATAAACTGCACATTTGTTCATTTTTGCTATTGTTGGCATCACGCTGGAATTTGTTAAGATTTGTTAAGAGTCTGCATGACGTGTCTGACAAACCACTACAAAATGAAAATCCAAGTTTTTGCAGTGTGTAAGTGTTTGTAGCTGCTGTAGCTGCTGTAGCTGCGCGAATGATCCTAGAATTTGGCACAAAGTCGATTCTGAGGGCTTTTGGAAGCCTTCTTCGCTCTCTGCTAGCATGCCACTGACAACTTTCTGCATCCATGAAGCCACACTGTACTGGCCCGGTCTCTGGGCCTTCCCTTGCTGGGTCAGGTGAGCTGTGCTGTCAGGCCTTGTTGAGACTCTTCGACCGCCACCCTCTCTGCTGTGCTGCTCCTCTCTTGCAGTTCTTGACTGGTCTCAGTTTTCTCGAGCAGATAGCCACTGGGTTCACTTTGACTTTTGAACAAATGCTCTTTATTGGGCATGTCAGTGCTACTGGACAGCCCCGATAATCGGCAGGTCATCAACAGCACACGCTTCAAGTGGATGGTAGGGATACTACTACACTACTACCCCACCAAACAAACCCCACAGACCAGCGCAACATAGTACACCAAGCACATATATACAGCTGAAAGCCATCAGTCCCAACTTTCCAGTTGACCTTTTCATCTTAATTGTTACCTTTAGTCTTCAAATTAAATGTAACCCTCTTGAAAATAATGAAAATCAGTGAAAACACTGAAGAACAATTTTTATTGTATTGGATGATTGACACAATGATTTATAGAAATGGGATGTCCTAATGTGAAGGACTTTTTAAGAGCCTCCAGGAAATGTAAAGGTAAAGGTTTTTTCACTCAAACTCCACACCCAAGCCAAGAACCATTTACAAACATTTGTTTTTAACAACAAGGAGCCCCTCACTATGCTATGCACACATACACACACACTCCCCTGTATACAAACCTTGCTCTCTTACACCACCTCTCGTGTCATCCTTGGATGGCTCCTTGTGTGGAGATCAAAGGGGTCCAGGCATTGCCACAGTGAGTTTGCAATGTGGACCACCAGCATGAAATGCCACCTCCCCCAGCACGATGGGGGGTGGGGATGTAATTGTGTCTTTTCAGAAGCTGAAAGTGCACGCCGCAGCTTCGGCCCCAGCTCTAAGGATGGATTTTTCATTTGCTGGTATTTGGGTGACGGGGTCGCTCAAGACAGATTTCCCTTCATCTCTCTAACCATTTGTATGGGCCTGACTTTGATGAAGAAGCAGGGAAACACCACTCATGGTGAGAGGAATGCGTCTTTGGCTACAGAAGTAAACCAGCTATAGCACTCGGATCTATTTACAGCCATTACATTTTCTTCAGTTTTGTACCTGAAGTAAAGTGTAGTGTAACTGTAGTATGAAGTGTAAAATAATAAGACTGGAAATACTAAGTAATGATATAGTCAAGAATACCAGGGCTGAATCAAGACCAGGGCTGGACTGGGACAAAAAATCAACCCTGGCATTTTTGGCTTACACCAGCCCGCCATAATTAGCGGAGCACAACCAACCAATAATTTATGTACGTGTTCAGTGAAGGAATGCATTTTACTATGATCATATATTATTGAATAATAACAGCATCATATTAAAAAAAATAACTTTTTGCCTTATTAGAAATTTATGATTAATCATTGTAAATCACTGTACTTTAGAAGCCTAGCAAATAATCGTTTAACACTGAAACTTAGAGAAAGGGTGGGGCCTCTTTCGTCCAATATCCTGATTGGTTCAGTCCACTGTCTATATTGAAGATGGGCCAATGGACTGCCCCCTCTAAATTGTGAGCCCCTTTAAAAAAAAAAAAGGGAAGAAAAAAAATCCAACAGCATTGGCCCCTGAGGACTGTCGTCCCACCGGGCAAATGCCCAGTACGCCAGATTACCAGTCCAGCCCTGATCAAGACTGAGATCAATACACATTTGAGCCAAAAGCAAGATTTTTAGTAGTGGTGTCTGACTCAAGACACTATATATATATATATATATATATATATATATATATATATATATATATATATATATATATATATATTACCTCAGATGGAGCCATTGCACTTGGCAGATCAACCTTTTGCCAAAACTAAGACAAGAGTCCAACAGTGTCACTGCATCCTTAAAGATTTCATATACCCAATCGTTCTTGTATTTAATTTTCTACTAATAATGTTTGTGTGATCATGACTCATTTTTACCTGGTCGTTTGAAATCGTTTGAACCTTTTCAATAGGATACAATTAGACCAGCGTAATGCATTAATGGTGCTTTCAAAGATATTACCCACTGATATCCCTGTATTCCATGACAAATGCTGGGTTTTGAACATTACTGTAGAAACATTCTAGGTGGCCCTTTTTTGCTTTGCCCTGGAGAACACAATTATTTTCCATTATTTTCACAAACGGTCTGAAAGGTTGACTCATCAGGGCACTATACATGCCAATGTGTGTCAGTCAATTTCAGATGAGCTCAAGCCCCATGATATCAGTAATATGGATTTTATTGATATATGGCTTTCACTATGCATAGTATATGTTTTATAACATTTATGGATGCAACTACCAACAGGATTTACTGACAGTAGTTTGTCAAAGAACTCCCAAACCCATGCAGTGATTTTATCACAGAAGTGTGCCAATTTTAAATATAGGTCAAATGACAGGCCTAAGTAGATAAAAAAATCCTGCTATTTACATGTTTCTTAACTTTTTTTGGAATTGTATGTATGTAATATATGTAAAGAATGTCTATTCTGATTGGCTATTATGTTTTGCGTCTCATGCAAACAGCTCTCTGAGCTGAAACCCTTCAACCCTTCAAGTTCAGTGTAAATGAGTGGGGCTACAATGCTATAGGCATATCACATGAATAAATGTAAATGTTTTTCTTTATGACAACAACAGTGAATTCTATACAGGCTGTTGTTGAACTTGGCTTGAGTATATGGACTACGTGATCTGAGGAGTGGATGGTACTTGTAAAAGTGTAAAAAAAAAGTGTTTAAATCAGATTTTTCTATTTGCTACCTCCTTTAAAAGCTTATAATCTTCTGGTTTTAATTATATGGGCCCTTTAAGGCATAGTACTTTGCACAATTCGCTATTTTTTTTACAGTTGTAAAGGAATTCTTTCTTACTAATCTCAATCTGATTACTTTGATACAGATGCCTTCTTTCTGGGGAGAGTTTTTAATACACAGTACGACAGCACTCCAAAGGCCCTCCAGTGGGAGCTGTATAATAGCCGCATTAAATATGGTTACACTTTTTCACATTTCTAACAGGAAAATGGTTCAAAGCAAGAGCAAGCAAGATTTGCCAGGACTCTTTTCGTCTCCCCCAGTCTCATTTTCATTCCACTATCATTTTATTTATGGGGATTTGAGGACGACTCAGATGTGAAAACATATTTCACAATTAAGGCAGTCAGACTCATTAGGGAGAGACTTGGAGGCAATGGAGAGAACCGAGGCACACGAGCCAAGTGCTGCTCAGATGAAACACTATTCATATATGTCTGTTTTTATTAACTAACACTGCAGTGACTCGGTGGCTCAGACTAGTAGACCAAAACAAGTAGAGAGCAAGTGTAATTGCTCACATGTGCATCAGTGTCATCATATTAAGTGTTGCTAGTTTTTAAAGAAATAATCATTATTTCCTCTCTGAAAACTTCAGGGAGCAATTTGTGGGTTTTGAGATCTGATAAAGGTGTTCTTAGTTGATGATTTAAAGAAATACATATAAAACTGTATCTATCTATCTATCTATCTATCTATCTATCTATCTATCTATCTATCTATCTATCTATCATAATTCAATATTACATAATTGTGAGTGGTAATAGATAAGATAATCCTTTATTAGTCCTACAGTGGGGGAATTCACAGTGTTATAGCAGCAAAGGGATGTTAAGGCACTCCGTACAAAAAAATAGATAAATTAAAAGTACAGTATAAAACAATAAAATATTATAAGTAATAAAAGTTAAAAACTCTGAACAATATAATTTACAAATAATTGCAGGTAATTGTGCATTAATTCTTATTTACACAGGGAAAATGGAAACACATTGTTATGTTGCATTGAAAAAACTCTTATTTCCTGTAAGAGTATAGAGTTCAAGTGTGTGTGTGAAATTTAAGTGTGTGTGTGTGGTCTGCTGGGAACAGTGCTGCTTGTGAGGCTAACAGCAGCAGGAAGGAAGGACCAGTGACACCACTCCTTCATACACTTGGGGTGAAGCAGCCTGCCGGTGAAAGAGCTGCCCAGTGCTGCCAGAGTCTCATGCATGGTGTGAGAGTCATTTTCCAGCATGGATGCCAGCTTGGCTAACATCCTCCTGTCTCCCACCACCTGCACTGGGTCTAAGGGGCTAAAGTACGTAAACCTGTAAGATTGGGAGGTAATCAAAATTAGAGACAAACGTTTTAAATGTAATGACACTCAGGTGTGAGAGGCTGTCCTGTTGTATTTAAAGAACAAGGATCTATCAAAATCAGATCTTCACAGAACATGCTTGTGAAAGTGTGTCATGACACAAAAGACTTACCAGGCAAAACCCTCTTTAAAGAGTTTGCACTCCAGCATTCTACAGACAGATTGTGAAAATAGCTAGAATGCTACTCAACAACTGTTTTTGGATGTTTTAATGGACGAGTCCAAACTAGGACTTAAATGAGCATTGTTATGTTTGGAGAGAGGAAACACTGCCCTCCAGCATAAGAACCTTATCCCATCAGTGAAATATGGTGGAGGTTTGCTACATTTGTGCCAGTGTCAAGTGCCGTCATTGATGGAATAACAAATTCTGAATTATTACAGCAAGTTCTAAATATATTCATGTGTGTTGCACTGGTATGAGTGGATCAGGCGGAGGTGGGATTTTGTACCACCTCATTGTCAATACTGGGCTGAAAATAGTACACCAACCAAAAACTATTCAGCCAACAACATCCCGTGGGCAGCATCTTGTGATGAAGAACAAGAAAACTACAAACACAAACGAAGCAGCAGCTATTGTCTCTGACTGTACATTTATAAGATGGACCAATGAGGTAGAAGTGTCTAATAGAGTGGACAGTGAATGGACACAGCGTTTAAAAACTCAGCACTTAGGTGTCTGTATACCAGAACCAAATAATACCTGTTCTGTAGTTCAATAAATGAGTCCTTATACAGCATTCTTCTTATAGGGTCAGAGTTCAGTGTTTTGTGACAGTGCTTTTATAGAACTATATCAGAGCACCTGAGAGTTTTCATCAGAGACTTTTTCGAATTTTACTTAGTTCTGCATGGTTGACTTCAAGTGATCCTTTAGCCCATGAAAACATGGAGTAACAGCAGAAGTGGTTGCAAGTTAAAGTGGATAGATCATTTCTAAATGACATCCTGAATACTGTAGCAGAACACATAACTTAAATCGTTGCTTTGATAAAGATTTTGTAGTCTTGGTGTAATTTGAGTAGCGAACTTCAATAAAACAATAACCTTAATAATCTTAACATAAAATTCTTATAAGATAATACTAATACCACTATTACTCCTACTATTACTACTACTTTAGTAATAATAAAAAAGCTATCTGAATTGTAACTGGCAGAACATCCAATTGTCAGTAATACACACATAAGCCATTCATATAATTTACACAGCCTGAGGTATTAACTGTTAGATTTGTTACAGCCTGTTAAAGAGGAAGGTGTCTCCCTACCAGACCAAACACACTGAGGCAAATATACTAGTCACAACAAGATTTATTTTATATTTGGGAAGCCAAAGTATAGCCAAAAATTTAAACTTCTATGTCAAATGAATGAAAATATAAACAATACAAAGAATATACAAAAATATATCCTTACTCACTGGAAGATAAACTACATTGTATTTTTTATTAATGGGCAACCATGTTAAAGATATTCATACTTCAGGTGATTTTGCAGGAAAACTGGAATCATCCTTGTATATTCATGAACCATCACATCTTGATTATGGAGACCGCATATGATATTTCTTATTACAAGTATATTACGAGAATGTTCTTCTTCTAGACTACAGTTCTAGATATTTTTTACTAATTTTATAATGCCTCGAATAAGGCAAGTGTTCCACAATCTCATAATGAGGAATAGTAGATGTGTTGTCCAGTGGCATGGCATAGTTTTAACAATATACACAATAGCTAGTTAAAGAACATGCTTAAAACCTAAGTGACAGTGAGAATTACATAGGAGTGTCTTGGTTCCTCTCAAGATTTTTTTCTCTTGTTCTTGGGAAGTTTACCTTGCCGCCATGGCCCTGGGCCTTTTTACTAGAGACTTCAACCCAGATTGTTTGTAAACCTGCCTTGTGGTAACTTCCGTTGAAAAAAATGCTCTATTTAAATAAATGTTGACTTGAATTCTCCTTCAATTATGTGCTCACGATCACCAAATTCATCTGCTTGGGGAAGGGATCCAAAACATAACCAACATGGCTAAATGCTCTTCTCTACACTGGCTGCAATTACACTTTCCATCGAAGAAGTCCCCAAATTGCCAGAACCCAGAATTTAGAATAGCTTTAATATGAACTTACCTGGTGAAAAATGGTCCATTTTGATTGCAGGCAGACTTCAAAGGAGCAATATGTAGGATGATGTAACTTCTAGAATTCATAATTTAAACAATAGGGGGTAACTTATCACCAGAAAGTTGTGGTGTTCTCTGCTGTCATGAGAGACAATGAAATGAACAGTCCCTCTGCTCAATGTTAGCATTAACAGCTGTTTACTAAACAGTCCAGAAGAAACGGTGCAAGTTCAGCATCAAACATCATCTCTTTACTCACCAAGAGCATCTCCAGTGGTGGAAAGCAACAATGGTAACCAAGGGCGTAGAATTAGCATAGACGGATGTGACGTGCCCCCATCAATATCCAGCGATTATTGAATTGTCTTAATTAATAATTTGATCCTCTCCAAAAAACTTCCCTGTCAACGTAACCTAGAGGTGCAGAAAGGGTTAAATTACGTTCTCTACTCGAGTTCGTAACACATATGACCAGTGTGATTGGCTGTGCTGTTCCCTGCTGTCACGTGAGACTTTGTAGCTACGTTTGTTGTTAGCAGCGCCAAAACTCGAAGGAGAACTTTCCAGTCATGTGTGAGACTCGCTGTGCAAGAAAAGCGGGTGAGGATGGCAGCAAAAATGAAGATATATACGTCTCCACCAATGCCAAGTGCAAATCTACGCCCTTGATGGTAACTCTTGTATTGCTTTTTTGTTATTGTTTATTGTTTGAGCGGGCAGCGGTGGTCTTAATTGTCACTTGCTCAGAGCTTTAGTCATCGTTGCGTCCTGTCTGTCCTTAAATGATCTAACTGGGAACAGGACCTTCAACATGACTGAGAAGAACTTAGAACATACCGTTTGAGCAGAGCTACTTCTTTATCCTCTCATGCTACAGCGGAATCGCCTATTGAGGTGCAAAGTGGTGTTGCGAGACGAGGATGGGTCTAGCTGGTTATCTCTGCAACACGATACATAGATGTGTTTGACATAATGGCTATTTCTTCACATTCTTTACACAGTTTTAGCTCATTTACTAGAAATAATACGAATTTAAGCAATAAGGAGTTAATACGAGTTTGATATGGCTATTTCTTTTTTTTGCTTGTGACAACTGCTAAGACGCACCCCAACACCCACAATAATGGCCTTGGCTTTGTCTATATCTTTCACTTGTTATGATCTTTTTTTTTTCACGGTGAGAAATCTCTAAACTAGGCGCCTGCGTTAATGTGGATGAGAGATGGATACATCTTTGGATACAGAACACTAATGCTCATCTCACACCCACTCTTTCCTCCTGTACAGATACGTCCTGGGTTAGAATCAGTGTCATGTCCTCTCAAGTGGAGCCAAGTCCAAAGGCAGTCTATTTACCGCTTAACACACAGTGAGGTGGTATGGAGGAGTGAGTGAAGAGGTTGGGGGGTGGGGGTCTATGGTGTGGGGTGACAGCTTCTTTTCCCTTAGTAAGCCTTGGAAATAAATCTCCTGCCTCTCTGTTTGACTTTTTGATGAGAAAGTGTTGTGCAATAACGCAATACTGAAAGGAAAAGGCACTTAGGAGGCTGAGAGGTAGATTAGCAATTTGTAAAAGCTATTTATAACCATAAATCGCAGCCTATCAGGCCGCCCTTGTCTTTTATAGGGAGGGATGTTTGAGCTCCACAGAGCCGGCGCTTCAGCCTGAAACGCAATATCCGGAAAGAAACAGCTGTTCCAACATACAGATGGAGGAAAATGGATGGGAAGAGGAGGGGGAGCGGTGGAGAAAGAGGAAACGAAAGAAGGAGAAAGAGAGACACATGTACAGGCGTGACCTTATCAAAGTGACTGGAGTCCTGTACTTATTGCTCAGAACCAATTTGAGCTGACCAAACGCAGTGGCTACATCACGGCAGGGGAAAAAAAAGAAGGAGAGGAAAAAAAAGGACAGCTCTCTTCTCTCCATCCCCCCTCCTCCTGCCCCCCTCCCTCTCCCTCACTTACAGTCGGCCAGAAGAGGCTGAAGATTAGCATATGACATGACAGATTACATTAAATCACATCGTTGCAGTACTTTATGGCATTAGCCTCTTAGCCCAGGCAGCTAGGCACATGCAAATGCTGCTCCAAAGCCCTCTTACTTAAATCTGCTGAGTGACATGACACCTTTGATATGATTATTAGTCATTTGAGGGACTGCAGTTCACTGGAAGCAGAGACGAGGATGCTGTGGAAAAGAGGGACAAAATTCAGACTCTTCTGAACAAAGACTTCTGCCAGCTGCTGAAAAGAGCTGTCACACAAAACTTTGGCCTTCTTTCTTTTTCACAGGGTTCCACTAAGACTTTGCTGTGCTTTTAAAGGCCTCAGTCATTTCAGATAGCCACTAGTGACTAGTATGGACGTTAACGTTTTTTTTTCCTGATATAAATATTAATCAAATCAGCTGTAATGTGCTGTAGTAATGCAACAGATCTGGCCTTTTCTGTGCGAAGGTGTGTCGTCCTACGCCATATGACTCAAGCCACTAAAAAGGTATTTATTTATTTATTTATTTATTTATTTATTTATGTGCTGTATGCAGTTCTCAGAAATGCTCAAAAGTTTGGAATATTGATCATTTCTGTTACTGTATTCAGTTATAAAGTGAACTTTATAAATGGAAATGAGATGTTTTATTCAATTCTTCAGTTGCTGTGTTTGGAAACTATAGCATGTTTCATAATTACAAACAATTATCTCTGTTTATAGTAATTACTCATTATCCACCTCAAGATTTGATTACCTTGGCTTTTAAAATATAGAATAAAAAATAAAAATTGTATTTATTTAGTTATTTATTAATTTAAATTCACTATGTTTCATAGCTTTTTCATCTTGGGCAGCATCTATAGATATCATTCTGGACACACATATAAAATGTATATTTTCACATTAGAAATATTTTATGCATGTAAATTGTGGACACACTGAAAGGTAGTCTGTGTTCACATATATTGAAATGTGTACTTTTGATGTTCTCAGGCTAAGCTCCAGACAGAGCTGTCAGCATTGTGGTCCGTCTGTCCATTTTGACAGTTACATAACAATAACAGTGCATTACATTTCATTCCCATAGAAATCTCATACTCTCAGCCACTCTCATCATCTGCCTCCAAACCCCTCTTCTCTCACATACGCAGCGTGTTGCAGCAGTGAGTGGATGTTTATCTTTTTGTGGGGACCAAATGTCTCCAGTTTGATGGAATCATAAAAAACTAAACAAATAAAAATGAAAATAATAAGTTAACAATAGTAAGTTAAATAGTTATTTTATTTTTTATAAGACTTTTATTATTTGCAGAAAAAAGTTTCACCCCAATTTTGTATATCATATATATTTCAGTAACATAAAATATAATATATATTTCCCCCACACCAGTAAATGTACTACAAAGGTACCAAAACAGCCTGATTTTCTGTATATATACACATGGAGTGGATTTTCTTTATTTAACAAGCATCAACATCATTTCATTTTTAAGTATTCAATGCAACCACCAAATGACTGTGTGTGTAGGGTTTAGGCTGTATGTGTAAATGTTTGTGTTTATGTGTGTCTGAATGTGAGTTTGTTGGAAATTGTTTTAATCCCAGAGTCTCTCTTTTTGCTAAAAGACATTGATGACTATCCAGGGACCCCAGGAATCAGTGAATGTATCCTACCTGCCAGAATGAATGACCCTGACTGTCTGGTCATATTCCTTCCTCCCAAAATCGACTTCCTGTAAATATTACTACATGGTTTCACTGTTGTCATAATTATACATCTTATCTCACAATGCTCAATCCTTAATGTCTGGTCCCCAACTCTTGTCCAGGGGATCCCTGTTCAACAAACCTGATTACCTGAATCAGGTGTAGTGGAAAAAAACACTATTTTAATAAGTAAATGAAAACATATTCATACATACATGTTATTTATTAAATCTGCAGTTGTTAAAATTGAATATGTAATAATAATTAAAAAAATATTTGTCTAATCAGTGACTCACTGTGTCCCTTATGGCTTTGGTTGCTGAAGGGATTGCACCACCCCCAGCGGACAACACCATGTAAAATACAATTTGTTTCTTAACAAAACCATTTATTCTTGGTCACAGAAGTTTAGGGTTAGGCTTGGAAAAGTAGTTTATAAAAGAAAAGAAATCATAAAAAAGTAAATTTTAAGTACTTCTAAAATGTCATCATGATATATTCACACATTTTTATTTTTTCAATCTGCAAATGCACAACAATTTTTAAAAAATTCTAGTACAAAGTACAAGTAAAAAAAACAAAACAAAAATAAGTGAAGGTTTTTGTACAAAATTGTATTTATTTATTTTTTTAATTTATTTGTTTATTTGTCTTATCCCTTCCAATAAAGTACATGTCCAGACAACTCACAGGTGAACTATTTGTCAGAGGCTTTTACACGGACTTGTTGAGTCCAGCTCAAATGCACACTGTCATTAAATTAGATGGAGGCCTTTCCAGATATTCCTAAAAGTCATGTAAATATTTCAGAGGGTCTATATTTCTCTCAAATTGTTACGCTGGTGTACATACTTTACAAAGACAAACATTGCACAAAATTAGAAAGGAACGCATTTTCATTGGTGCTCTCTGACTTTTGGACTGTATGACGACCCCATGTCCTGA
The DNA here is from genome assembly GCA_021613375.1 of Megaleporinus macrocephalus. Classification (NCBI taxonomy): domain Eukaryota; kingdom Metazoa; phylum Chordata; class Actinopteri; order Characiformes; family Anostomidae; genus Megaleporinus; species Megaleporinus macrocephalus. The sequence goes on along the minus strand of CM038704.1, from coordinate 29,868,573 downwards.
CATTGTATTAAAATAAACCTCTGTGTGTGTGTTTTGCAGGGGGACTGGATTTCGCCCCCTCTGCCCTGATTATTCAGAGTGCCACAGCAGAAGCCCCCTGCCCCTGTGAGGTGTCTTCCAAGTGTTCAGTGGTATTTAATCTTAATTATAACGCTATCATTATGGCGTGAACCTATGGCTGCCAATAGCATGGCTGTGGGTGTCCGTGCTCTGAATCAATCACGCCGTGGGAAGGTTCAGCTGTGGAGCTTTCTTCTTTTCCATTTATTCCCCTTTTCAATTTTCATAATTGCGCTGTCCTCACACTTGCAGGGTGCACACTCACACACACACACACACATCCACACCAGCTAATGCATGGCTGAATATTGCTGTTGGTTTCAGTCATTTCGTTGCATCCATGGTATTGGATTTTGTGGGAATAACAGATCTCCCCGCATTTATGAGATACTTGCCTACTGCTTGGCTTGCAAATACTCAGCGATGAGAGTCCTCTGCTCTGGCTTTGATGCTGATGTGTGATCCAGCTGTGTGAGCGCGTTTGTTTGAGTGTGTTTGTTACGCGACTGTCTAACGATGCTTCTGAAAAGAGCACATAAGAAGTCCTGAATGCAGAGACAGAGAGAGTGAGAAAGAGCGAGAGAGTATGCATTTGGAAGTGAAGGCTGATGATGCAGTTAAGGCAGACATGGCGTAGTGCATTAGTGTCTCTGAACCAATTTATGAAAGTAAGGAGAAAAAAAACCCCACATACCCAGCAGAGCAGAAAGCAACAGAGTGCTATTCATCATTCAACATTACACTGTTTTACTGCTGCATTTATTTAATCCACGTGCAAATCACTCCCCGAGAGCCTGTCGGCAAACTGCTAAAATTCCCTTACATGGAGAGTGGCGATCCTAACAGTACTTTCACACCCTATTAGATGTGAGAGGGTGTTGGATGAAAAAGAGGACAATGCCGCACCAGACTGTCACTGTTCTGCAGGCGCTCGGAATTCTCTGTAATCCATGATGGCTGCCCGTAGCACTGGCGCTTTGATTTGGATATGCAGTGCGGGGCTAATTTCTTGAAAGCTTGCTTGCTTGCTAACCGAGGCGGCGAAATTTAGGAGCAGTGAAGATGTCAGGACTGCATTAGAGAAGGCCTGATCAAAGGCCCTCGGCAGGCCCGCCTCTGCGGACCCTCTGAAGCCTCCGGCCCCCTCTCTGCCAGCAGACTTGTCTCAGCGTTAAGGCAGCTTTATGTTTGAATTTTATGTGCCAATTAATTAGGTGCTTTCTAATATATGTCGAGAGAACTGTAAACTATTTAGAGTGGGCTAAAGGCAGAGGTATCTGTGCTAAAGTTCTCGTGATTTACAACAGTCAGCGTTCACGTTCGGTAAGCAAGAGAGACAAGCGAGGGTGCGTGGTCACCAGCCGCCGATGCACTCCGGACGAGGAAGAAGGATTAAAATGGCTTCCCTTGAAGTCTAAATATTTAATTTCTTAATAGAGGACATTGCAGCAGACATTAATTTTAGAGGAACTGTGAGGACATTAATGAGGCTAATGCAGAGTGGCATGCCTCATGACGTTAATTTGATAGGGAGGGGGGGTTGGGGTGGGGGTGGTGGTGAGGAGTGTTGTCCTTTTTCCTTTTCCCATACACTTCTACCCCGTTTCAGACGTCAGGTGGAAAAAGACATTGCCGGTATTGATTAGTTTTTTTCACAGCTTGAGTAATTGTTTTCCTGTGAACCTGGATTGGGGTCACGTTTCATGATGAGGTGTACTGAACTCTTGGATCTGTGTAAGTGCCAAAACAGGATATGACTAATGTTTACCAGTTAAATGCAGAGACAAATGTGGGCAGGGAGGCATTTTTCTCTGCCTCTCTCTACCTTTGTGTGAGTTATATGCTTAGTCTATGTTTCAGGCAAGTCTTCTAAAAGGATTCCTTCATTATTGATTATTGCTGCTCATATAAGATCTGTGTTGAAACAAACACCAAAGCTAATGTCTTCTAATAGTCATAGAATTATCTAGTCTACTCACTGCCTATATTACTGCCTGTATTAAGTTTCAGCTAGTTGTCCACTATGTGGGTGTACAGAAGGCTAGGCCTTTGGTTTGGGCCATAAAGTTGGTCAAAAAACATCCAAACAATAATGCTAATTTCTCCTACAGTAAATTAGTATTGCGTCAACAGTGCTTTATACAGTATGTATATTTGGTTGATCTAGTTTAAGGTAGACAGTGAATACTGCATAGCATACTGTCGTACCTTGTATGTAGGAGCTTCAAAGTAATACTTTCAATACAGAGCTCTGGTGTAAAGCTGCTGCTGTTTTTGTTTTTAACAACTGATGCTCATTTGTATTTACAGTCTGTAACATATTTAGGATTTTCAGCGAGCCCAGGGTGATGTTTTTTCAAAACTGGTTAATTCCTCTGTTAGTTTTTAGTTTTGTTACTGGTTAATCATATCATATTAGGCCTTCAGAACAAGTCCTATCCAACTGGAGAGCTCGCTTGGCTGTATCTGTATTTAATAATTTAATAATACCAGTGAGAAAAAAATCCTGATTGGCCAGTTTTCGGTTAGCCCCTTTTTTAGGAATTTAACTCTTGTTTCTAACCAAAACTTAACAATGACTACTGTAGACCAAACATTATTTGAGTATTGGACCACTTTTAACACAGTAGTGACACTGATGTGGTAGTGTGTGTGGTGCTGTTTTTTTCACAACAGAAACATTGGCCAGAAACTGACCAATGAAGAATGGCTAGAGAAAATGGCTAACAAAAACTGATTAGCTATAGTTATGAACTGCCCCCTGACCCGCCAGCAAGATGAACCTACTAGGTAGGGGTTTCTAATGAAGTGACCAGTCACCATAGGCATGGTCATACTAAATACATTTTTATAAATGGTAAAAATAAGAGAAAATGATATGAGCAGTTTCATTAATTATACAATTAGCCCAAAGATATTTTTTTCCATATACTCAAGTGTGAATAATCACTTGGCTTCAATCCCCCAGAAGTTGGCTTGGTAGTCATGAAATTCTCAAACTTGACACTGAATGTAACTGACAGCTTGAGGCTAATGCTGGTGACATTAGCCAAACTATATATAATTCCTGGGAAACAAGCAAGAGAAACATCACCTCAGATGGTGTGAGTGGGATTTGATACCTAATAAGGCTTCACACATTCACCTTCATTAGAGAGTAACATAGCTGCTGTGTTCTGAATGAAGAAAAACAGCACATTATGTAATACAGCACTCTATTTGAAAGTGCACAAAAACTAAAAATCTAAATTGGTAAGACACCTGTATAAGACAAAGACAGCAAGGAAGTATTGCAGGACTTCATGTGAGTCATTAGCATTAGCACCTGTGTAGTTCTGTAAGATTTGACCAGTGAATCATGCATCTTCTCTTGCACTTTCTTCTGGAATTTACAACAAAATTATTTTTTATTTTGGCAAATAGTAACATTGAAGTACCAAAAAAGTAAACAGTTAAGAATAATATTTAAAAAAGAATATTCTTTGGTTTATTTATGATAGCTGTGTCTTTTCGGGGGACTTTGATATAGGACTTAGGTGAAGACACTCAGTCTCTATCAGCATAGGTAGTGTTAGTTTCCCTTCCAGTACCACTACCTGATCCTTGAGTATTTGCTGATACCAAACAACTAACATCTGATTCATATTGTTTAGTACACTACACTAACACTAACTCTATCTCAACTGACTAGCTTATAATTACTGATATTTATATAATTCCACCTTTTGAGTTGCTGTCTAAAGAAAGACTGCAGGCTAGTGGACTGCTATTCTAAAGGCTATACATAGCCTAAAGGCCATCATTGCCCCAAGGGACCAATGGTTCCTTACCTATGTCTCTCTAACATTTGCTCCCTCTATAAGCACCTGGACTAACATTAACCCAGACTGTAACTGACTACACAGAAGAAGATGAGGGATTCTTTAAAGGAGCCTGACTCAGCCATTTATGTAAAGGAATTATGTTACTGTGGTTCCACTGTTCGTTAGGCTGACTAAACATCCCCCCTTTTCTGGGCAGAGTCTAGTTTTGGGTGGCCTGTCCCCAGCATGAGCTGTCTCCGAAAATGTCCCCATTTTTAACTATGAATAAAAAAAACACAGGAACATCATAAGCAAGGGCTCATGCAACCGCTGAATCTTTTGTGGTAAACATGTCCTCGCCTCTTTTCTGAAATCTGGTCATATTACATTCATTTAATTGTGGTATACGGGGGAAAGCTAAGGAATTACCTCAAAAAGAATTCCAACCATTACATTACCTAGTATCATTGCCTCCCATTGAATACAGTTTTATAAAGTATACAATTTTTTCTGCTTGTCAAAACACACAGCTGATGTGTTTGTCAATTTAGTTATGTTTCATCTACTGTATCTGCATCAATACCAATACGGGATTAGTATCGGTGGAACCCAACAAAAAATGTATTATATATAGAAGTACAAATCCATCAAGAAGTAACCCAGTAATAGCAGCAAGTTTCTGTCCACACAATCAGACAGTCATAAAAATGCTGAAAGATTGTGGATAAGAGTCTGCTGGCTGGCTGTTTTGTGACATCCTGCAGTTAATGATGATCCTCCCTCCTCTCCACTTATCCTTTTCTATGCTTGAGATAAGATCCACACAGGCACTTCAAAGGAAAAGATAATATGCACCATAAAATAAGTGCACCATAATGAAGCATGAGATACCTGCTGATTACCGATCTGCTGTTTACTTCCTCCTGGCTAGCGTGGACAGCTTTGTAAGCTTGAAAAGAAAATGCATGCATAATTCTAAAGAGAGGATGGCTAATGCTAGCTGACCTTTCAGCAAAAGGCCAAGTCCTGTTTTGTTTTGTGGCCCTGCTCGGCCCCTTTGGCTACGGAACAGATGAACACTTTGTTTACAATTCTCCAAGACAAAGGACAAAGTGGAGGAAAGTGAAAGCTCTCAGCAAGTTTTAAACATGCTGCGTTTCATTAGCCTATTCAGCAGCGAGATCTCAGCACTAAGTCTCTCTCTCTCTCCCTCTCTCTTACTTTCTCTTGCCTTCCTTTTTCCACTAACAGCCATCGCAGATTCAGGCTGGTATGTAGCTGCTAATTTATCCTCTCAATGTATGATATCCTGTCATCTCCTCATTTGTCTCCGAGTGTTTCTAATCTGAGATAATCCCGGTCAAATCCTTTGATTGTGTGTTTGGACGCGATCCATCTCCAAAGAAGCAATTTAATGGGCTCCATGGCACTCGGTGTTAAGTCATTTATCTAGCGAAATGACTGGGGATGCTTGTTTTAATAAGAGTGCTCTTCATGAAAAGTAGGGAGACTCACCATTTAATTAGCCAAAGTGAAGGCCTTACTTAACACTTGATCATGCATATTCCAGGATATATGAAGAATTTTCCACAGACTCTCTCTCTCTCTCTCTCTCTCTCTCTCTCTCTCTCTCTCTCTCTCTCTCTCTCTCTCTCTCTCTCTTTCTCTCTCTCTCTCTCCTTCTTTGGAAGAGTTTGCTTGCTATCTTTACTCTAATGAGGTGCACCCCCTGCCAGCTACAGCACTCAGATTTTAAAAGCTTCAAAAACTCTGACAGGCCGCTCTTACATCATGGCTGATTATATAAGGGGAGTGGTTTGGGAGCTGCTGGTGTTTTTTTTTTTTTTTTTTTTTTTATGTTGTTGAAGCTGCAGACATTCCACAGATGGCACCGCCGACTGACGGCTCTGTGGTGAAGAGGCATTCTCTCCATTTTCCATTTTAGTCTGTCATTCGATTGATCCCCACGTTACATCTTTCGTGTGTGACGGTCACATTGGAGGAGAGAAGAAATCACTCTATTCACAGAAGAAAATGCTGAAAGCGTTTGTGATGAAACGGTAATCTCCCGTCATACAGTAGAATCAAAAACTGAGCAGCATGTTTTCAGCACTGGACTTGCTGTTAACACTTTTCTTTCTCTCACTTTAGTCATGGACAACTCTGACTACTACTAACCACTACTTAGATCTCCTCCTATCACACTGTGCTGCTGAGCTGGACCGTTAAACTAGCACATGCTTCAGTTGCTACTTTTTGTACTGCTGCTAAAGAAACATTATTTTAGAGCTCTACAGACTAGTAGACAAACACTAACTGCCAGTTCTGACACATCAAAATACAGTCTAATTGTATCAGAATCAAAAACTTTGGGGGTCCCTGAAATAAATTAATCATGATGTTGTGTCGTCATTGTTTAGCTGCTTCACCCACCAATTAGCAAGCTTATATTCTTAACTAACTAGAGCCGCAGGACTGGTTCACCCAGTGCAATATGCCATAACATATCAGTACTTCTGAAAACTTGCCCAACAGAGCATATTTATACTTGTTTCTCAAAAAAAGATAAAAATAATAATTCTCAAATAATGTGTGGACATTTCCAAACTACAAAAAAACATTTCCAGAAGAGGAATTATTAAACCAGACTTTTTGTTGCTGTTGGAACTAGCATCAGCAGCCAGCCAACACTGGATTACTCAGCCAACATGGGACACTGACGTCAGAGTCCAAATACGCTAATTGGCAAAAAAAAAAAAAAAAAAAAAATACCCGCATAGAAACGTTGGATTGCTTCGTCCGTTGCCCTTTACGATGCACTCAAAGACATTGTGCCCAGTTGACAAATTTTGTGGGGGGGGCGTATCATTGGACTGAGTGAAGCAGGATGGTCGTTTCGACAGAGTGCACACCGTCTAGGCCTTTCTGACCAATCTGTTAGGAGCAGTGGTTACGTCAGGGCACGCACACTCTGGAAACTTCAGACAGCCCAGCCAGACCACTTGTAGAGAGGTGTACCATCTGTAGTGATGAATCCAGGTTCTGGCTGAGATTCGATGATGCTTGGGTTCACATATAATGTTTAATTCGATTCCAACAACTCCTTCTTGGTGCTTTATTTTTTTTGTCAGTGAGTGTATGTTCTCTTTGAATCCCTAAAGTTATGGGACAGAAAGCACTCCAGAATGAACAACGCTCTTTTATATTTATTATGTTTATAACACAAGCTACATTAAATATTAAAACATATTTCATGTCACCGTTTAGATTAAGAGGTATACAACTTAGGCTAACATACTACAGCGTTGTATCTTCCCGAATACCCCTAGATAGCCAAGTTTACTAAAAAAGATTTACTTATCTTCATCATGTGTTGGACTACTCCATGAATTTAATGACAGACAAGCAGATAATTGCCTTATTTTCACAGATGAATGTACAGTTTGATACATCTTGTGTGATTTCCAGAGTGAAAGCTTATTGCTCTGTTGCAGCTGTCCACATCACAGCGCTCATCCTACACCTGTCCACCTAAATCAAATTTCAGCTCATGTTTTGGGAGATGCAATCTGCCACATAACCTTGAAATTGGATGAGAGGCGCCATCACTCAAAGCGTAATGTTTATCAAGAGGCCCCTCACCATGTGCCACCATCAAATAGTTTTTGATTTTTGTGAGCCAAATTTTCTAGGACCTATAGGGTTTGCTTTGCCATGTAGTAGATGAAAAAGCAAGAAGTCAAAACCACTCTGAATGCCTGAACAGAAGAGGAATACATTTGCTCACTTCAGGCAGCACTGCTGACCAAATTGTCTTCACTCACTTGTTAAATGCACTTGTTAAAGTCATCGAGTGGTAAATTCTTGAAAAGACACATTAATAGTGTTACTGCACTGCGAACCAGCCAGGAGACCCAGACTACATGTAGATCTGCTCTACAGAGTCGCTCACAAATATCGTATTGTTTTGAAAGGCATGTGTCGCGGCAGTTATCTACACTATCCGAAATGAAGGTCCGTAATCATTCTCGTTTGTACTGATGGTTACATATAGAAACTTTATATCATGTGGAGATTCTGTACAACTTTCTTTATTCTCAAACATCTCAATTTTGAAAATGCTTCTTTAATGTCAACATGAGTTGGACATTGGAGTGTTTTCTTCTTACATATTGTGACATATTTCTGAGTGAAAGCTGGTATAAAGGGCTCTTGATGATGGGTGGGAGTGGTGGGAGGGAGAAGTGAAATTACATTATTTGTTATTATTTGTTATATTTTTTTCCCCACCTGCTGGCATGTAATCAAAAACCTGAAGGCATTTCAGAGTCGCTATGTTTTGTTTAGACATTCTGAGAAAACAAGAATTTTGCCTTGTAACTGGTATGGTACAATAATCCATCCTGTAAAAGGTTCTTTAGGAAGTCAACAGTGACATTTATGACGTCAAATAACCTTTTTGTTAACAGCTGAGTTACAGTCCTCGTTAGTCTGCCATGTCGTACACCCAAGGTGTTGGCGAGGTCTTGAGTCTGTGAAGATGAATGTCACTTCTTCGTATTATTTTAATAACCAAACACATGCTCTGCTAAATGATAACAGTTGGGAAGTGACATGTATACTGTCTGTTGACCTCATCAATGTGTGAACAACCAATAGACATGTAGAAAATCTAAAAATTGTAATCCATGCAGAAACATGTTGCTTAATGATAACGACCTCGACAAGCAGATCAGCCACCTATAAACTAAATTGAGAGTCATTTCTTCCACAGTTGGCATCATTGTAGAAACAATACATGTGGTATCAGAGTTCTCAGCACTGATATCATGAAAATGTGGTTGAAAAAAATGGTCTGTTTGTTGCTGTTTTAATAGCTTCATTAAGCCCATTTATTTACTTGGCTGTTTTCAGTGTTTGTTGGTTGTCAGGTTTGGCATCACATTTATATCAAAATATCTCCTGAATCTTGTCTGATATAGAAAAAGTCTTTAATGTGTATGTGAAAGTGTTTGTAGCAGGAGAAATAGAGTTTGGGGTGAGCTGGTCTACATCATGTACTTCCTAGGCTGGGGTGGTGTAGTGAGTCTAAGGGAAAATCACTGGGCCTGATTCACCAGCCATTCTTAAGAAGAAATGTATGCAATTTTCATGAAGATTCAGACTTTCACCAGTGCTTTCTCATGTAGGATTTGTACAATTCTATGGTTTTAAGAACATGTCCTAAATCTGACAAACCTTTTCTTAGGACCTTTCACAAGAACAAAAAAAAAAAAAAATAGGGAATGAGGCCTAATGTTTGTAGTAGTTGATTAAAGGTTAAAGATGAAGCAGATCGAGAATAGCTGAAGTACTCCTTTAAAAACAATACTAGTAACATTTTATCCTACAATCTAAAAAATGTGAATAGAATAGCTGTTTATTGTCATCGCTTAGTGCTTCGACATACCTAACATTTTCTTACTACATGTTGATGCCAAGCCCCATCCAGCACGCAGGCCCAGCCAGACAGATAATGTTCTGTACATGTGGTTGCTGATGTCACTTCCCACATGGGCATGATCCTGCAAGAAGAAGTGGAGCTCTGATTGGCTCCCTGTTTGCCTATTTCCTGAGTAAACAAAACAGTGAGACACGGCTGCTGGGCAAGTTTGGGCCCTGCCTGTCTTTCGGTCTGTCTGTCTGTCTGTGAGTCTTTTGCCCAGTTGAGCTGGGCTGGAGAAACAGATGTTAAAGGGTACAACAACATCCTGTGCAAGAGTGTGCTGTTGTGTGAGAACTGCTTCACAGAGCGCTTGCCCGGAGCAGAGAAGGGGAATTCGGGACAGGAAGTGGAAAAGCAAAAGCGTTTGTGAGGCATTTTAAAGTATCTGAGAGGAGTTTCACATACAGACAACAGCGTTCCATTGAGGAATGATGGACAGTGGCTATGAGATCCTTTCCAACAGCAGCTATGCAGATACATGCAAAGTTACCATGACAGGCAAGTTACGCATGATCACTATCAGTGCAGTTTTTATTGTTGTGGTGATGTATATAAAACAGAGATGTCGGCGATTCGGTCAAAGTTGCTTATACAAACAGAATCGTGGCATGCTTACTGTGGGCTGCCTAACATAGCTCTTCTTTGTTACAAATGTTATGTATGACTGTTGTTGTGAGCTGTCCATTTATCCACAAGTACATTTACCCACATTTGTCAAAGCTAAACCTTTCAGTAATCCAGTTCATGCAGTTGAGGGGAGGCTATTATTAACACGCATACACAGCATAAGCAGCAGGATATTCTATGAATAATGTGGTAATAATAGTCTTCTGCAAACACATCACATTCCTTGCATTTCATAGGATAGAGTGCTCGCACAGTCTAAAACAACATTGCATGTGTTAGAGGGAGGGGGAAAATATACAGACACTCTCTCTGTCTGACTGTTTCTCTTTCTTTCTACCTTTCCCTCTCTCTCTCTGACTTTCTCTCTCTCTCTGTCTCTCTCTCTAACTTTCTGTCTATCTCTGTCTATAACATCTTGCTGCTGTATTTAAAAAAAATGTTTTTTTTTTACTTTTTTTGTACATCGTTTAAAATGCCATGAGTTCTTTACAACATGCTAAAATTAAATGGACCAATTAAAAGGCTTAGAAATAATTAAATCCATTTGTTCCGCTAGAAGACAATTTCTCCTTCTCATTTAAAGTTGCTATTTTGGATATACATATACATCCAATGTACATATTTGGATGTACATTTCTGTTTTGCGCAAATCGTGCCTGGTGTTCTTATAAAGACATTGCCATTGATCAGGAATATTTTTCGCAACTAGTAATCATGGTGAAGAAACTTTCTAAGGTTCTCAGGGGCAGCAATGTTAAACCACACCCAAAAGAAAAAAGCTACAGAGCCATAGCAAAGACCTTAAACTGTCAGTTTGTTTAATTGGTTCGATAATACTGTAGTTGGAAAAGTTCTCTAAAGAACCCAGACAGGATGAAGATCTGGTCTATTTTGTTGCTTTATTACAGTTCACTCTGAACAGTGCAAACCTGGCCAGAAAATAACAAAGACTCTGCTCCCCTACGGCAAGCTCAGGGTTCTAGCAGGCTGGGCTCTCTCTTTTTACTATTGATTCCCTCTGCGAGGCCAGCAACAGTCACACAAAGCATAACAATGAATTGAATGAAACTAAGTGGGATTAACATGCTCACTAAACAAACAAACATGCTCCTTTTTGAGGATACCTGTCCTAAAGGTGGCCTCTAGGCTGTCCACAGCATGTATTGGGGTGTCACAGTTATCCTGAGTCATGGTGGGAGGGGATTCTGAAAGAGCTGGGGGGTCTTGGCCCTGTCTTGGCACTGCCAGGAAGCTTGGTGGGGTTCTCTGTGTGGCTAGGAGTCTTTGACAGTACTATGGCACTGCGAGGGAGCTTGGCAGGTTCTCTGTATAGCAGGGGGGCTTTGACAACAGGGCTTGACAGGGTTCTCTTTCCAGTGGTGCAGAGTAAACACCCAAACTCTCTCGGGTGGCTAAAGCGCCCAGCCATGAACCTGCCAGTCATGGTTCTGCTCTTTCCGCTGTCTGCTACATTGCCAGTGCTAGCAAGGGAGCTATTCATGTGCACTGGAGCCCCAACTCTCCTAAAGCTTCCCTTCCATTTTCCAACCGGCTTAGCCTTGATGCATTGTCTGGCATGATGCCCCTGTTTCTGGCATTGCCAAAACACCAGCATCAACCACCCCACCACATGAACCTGACTATGTTCTGCATTTTTTCATGATAATTGCTTCCATTTGCCCACCACAAAGCCTTTTCCAGGCAAGTTGGGTCCATGGCCACAACTACTGCTGAAGCTTTAATTGACCTCATCACCTGTATGAGCGTATTTAGTGCTAAGCTATCACACACCTCAGTCGGAAAGTCCTCAAAGGCGAGCCCCACCTGTTCGCTTTATAAACAGTGAGTCTGAAAACACCAGTTGATCTGATTTTAAAAGTGTAATTTTTTGGCCTTTGTGGTTGCATTTGTGTTATCATGTTGAAGTAAACATGGATGTCCCTGAAAAAGACATCAACTAAAAGTCTGCATATGTGACTCCAAAATGTGGTCAGAGTTATCACTGGTGTTATCACACCCAATACCATAACAGAGCTTGGAGCTTTACTTATTTAGCCTACTAAACACGATGTTCGTTTTTTCCATAAAAAAGGCGACTCATCAGTCCACAGTACACTTTTCTATAGCCCATCAGTCTATTCAAGATTAGCTTGAGCTCAGATTGGTCAGCGGTGTTTGTAGACATTGTTGGCATATGGCTTTTGTGGATGCAGCAGCTGATGGTGTTTAAAGACAGCAGTTTTTGAAAGTATTACTGAGCCCATGGGATGATTTCTATTGCAAAAACATACAATGCTGTCTGAAAGATTAAAGGTATTCACAGGTATTCAATTTTGTGGTTTTTGGCTTTGTCCTTTACTTAAGGAGATTTGACTGAAGGAATGTTATTAAACTGCTGAGTTGTTTTTTTGGCAACATGATTAACCTAGACCCAACAATGCTCTTAAAACATCTTTTTCTGGTTGCAACTTGTAATTTAAGCATAATAATATTTTACAGTGTTTCTAGTCTTTTCTAACTTTTTTGGAACCTGTTGCAGGCATCGACTTCAGAGTAAGATTATACTTACAAAAACAATAAAGTTGATAAGTTGAAACATTACATGTCTTTATTGTGTTTTTGTTTAAATACAGGTCAAAGTACATGTATTAATAATTGCTACGTGTTTTTATTTGCAGTTTGCTTACTGTCCCAACTATTTCGGAGTTGGGGTTTGTAATAATTTATCCAATGTTTAGATTTCTTCCTGCTTAATAAATCCCCTTGTCCTGTTTTTATGTTTATCCTCTAAGCTTGCTAACTGCCAATGCTTATTTCAGTTTGCCGCTAGCTGATACAGTGGAGTGAATAGCATTTATAGTCAGAAACTTTAATACTTTTCCCATAGTCCTTGGTCTGAATGTTATTTCAACTTCAGCTGCATCAGACATTTACTGTATATTCAAATTGTTCTCATTAACAGAAGCTCATATAGCTGATAATGACAGCTTTGGAAGTGAGAAATGCAATAAAATGAATGTCAGTGTGAATATCCTTAATGAATATTGATCGAAGCTATAAGCTCAGCATAATTGCATTTGCCTATCTGGGCTTACTTTCCCATAGCCAATGAAAACATATCAATTGCAAATCAAATCAATTCTGTAATTATTATCATTGCTGCTAAACATAGTAATGCAAGTCATAATTAAGAGAAACATCCAAGGCAGACGGAGCCTCCTGTAAGGAGAAAATAATTGCCTATGCATTCAGGAGAATCATCCTGATAGAATGATTGAATTTCATGTTCACTGCTGTCTTCATGCTCTTCTAATCAAAGACTTTAGCAAATGGTGTTCTTTCACTGTTAAGTAGACAGGATGTCACTGATCGTATGAGATAGGAACTGTTACCCCACTCTCCCACCCCACCCCCCCGTGTGTTATTCCTCCAACATGAATATTAGAGAGAGCATTTACAGGCAGATGATTCAAAAAGCAAAACAGAATCTGGCTAAATTGGAGATATTTCTTTATCATGACATTTAACCAGCAATACTGAGCTAAAGCTGGCCACCCAAAACATCTCCCAAACTTTTATTCATCAAAATATTTTGCCTAAATAATGATGGAAAATGAAGCATATATTGAAACTCTTTAAGCAGCTGAAAGTGCTGATAAGTTTTGACATAACAACAAAGAGTAAAATGCTTTGCCACATTTCTAAGATTGGCCTTTTATCAGCTGTTTATTCAGTTTTGCAGTTTTTGCTAAAAATGATCTAAACAGCATTCACTTCAACAAGTTAAATAGGCCAAAGAGTTTGATATGTTATTTGTTATGCATGTTTTCCATGAGCCTCATTCATTTGACAGAATTCACAATGTATTGTTTTCATGTTTGTTTGTCACTGTTTTCTCACTATTATACCCAGTAGTGACTATATGTATTATACAAATACATAATACTGTCATCTGCCAATCCTGGTCGTCTCAACCAATCATGACTGCTAGCCTTGCGACTCACTATAGTGTCTTGTTGTGTCTTGTTAGTGTGCTGATTGGTCAGCTCATGCTTTGTGTTTAGATTGGTTAACAGGCAGAACGGTTCCACCAGAGATTCATTAATATAAAAGATGGTAAGTTTTGTTATTCTCTGCCAAACAAATCGTAAATAAGTTATAAGCCAATCATGGCTGGCCTTAACTTCAGTATAGCAATTAACAGTAACAGTAACTGCAAAACAGGTCATATGCTCAGCACAGAGACTTTAATGTTAGTACTTTACAAACCTTTAGCCGTTTAGTCCTGCTGCTGTAGCTAAATTTGATAGCATGCTGTTAGAGATGATTTTCTGGGTTATTGTGTCTGATATTATTTGATGAAAGCTGTCATGAAATGTGACTGAATTGTTTACCTGTTAGATAAAAACCTGCTACAGTGTCCTGCTTCAACTCATTTTTTCTGGTGAATAATTGTTCCTAATAAAACTGATTTGGCATGAATACGCCCACTTTGGTTAGCTACGTAAAATCTGTGAGATTTTTTTATCACATACTTTTCCACAGTATTTATCTGTTGTTGGTTAGACCGCCTCCATTTGGTGATGTTTTTTTTCTGAAACACTGGCCTATTATCGTAAAAGAGCCCTGTTGCAAACCTGTTGCAAATCTGTTGCAACCACATCTTGCTATTACACCAAACCCTTATTTTTCTGTATTGGACGCATTGCAGCTCAGTAAAAATATACTTGTAATAGAAAACATATTGTGATTGACAGGGTGCACAGCAGTTTGTTTCACTCACACAGAGTCTCTGGTTTCCCTGATGCCACCCAAGGAGTGCTCTCTCTGCCTAAAAGAGGGTCTTTGGTTTTGCTCCTACGAGGACACCAGTAGTTACTCTGTGTTGTGTGAGGGTGTGCCAAGCTTGCTGGCAGGCAGGCAGTAACGATCATGTTATGACATTGCGTCATCTTGTAACAAAAGAAAAGGGCTGAGATTGCGATGAGTCGTTTCAGGCAGGTGAGAAAAGGGGTCTCTGTAGGACAGAGTTTCTCCCTCTGTTGTGTACCTAAACTCTTTACAGGCATGAAAAGCTACATAACGCACAAAAAGATAGGGAATAACCAGAAAGGCCATTAAGGCAGTTACCTCAGATATACAAGTGCAACAGTTTAGTTTCTTAACAGTATTGCTAGCTTGTAAAGTATATGGCTTTCACAGCTTACAAAAAGTAAATAAATAAATCATTTTGAAACAAATTACCCCCAAAAATTCTCCCCAAAACAGTTGTAGGTCATCCCACCTACATGATGTGTCATCAGAAGTTTTTTTTGTTCTAGTATTTACAGGTGTACGGGCATAGAAATGACAACACGTATAGATTTTGACTAAAATTTCCCTTTAAGTTATTGTGAGCTGACAAAGACAAAAAGTGTGTTAAAGCAAGTCGTCCTCAAACTTTTGACCGACAGTGTACCTCTCGACTGAGAAGCAAATTCTGTACTCAGAGATGAAAAGATCTAATTGAAAGTTCACTCTGCCGCTGACTCCCACGGATCCTTCCAATTGACCTAGTCCTTGGCGTTTGGATGCCTATCATACAGTCCCTATCCATTACAGTACATCTCTGAAAATTGAAACAAATTAACAAAATGGGCTGTTCGCTGCAGCCATGAGCCAAGTACGGTTAAAGTGAATTTATGCCTCCCTTGCAAATTGAAAGAGCACTAATGTTTGCTAATGGAGCGACCCCCAGAGTCTTTTGCCATGGTGTGAACAAACTGAATCAAAGTGCCGCGCTCTGCTGCCACAGATAAGAGCGGCTGGAAGGAAGCTGATGTAGGCTGCTGCGTAAAAAAAAAAAAAAGCCAACATGGCACTAAAGGTGTAGCCTTTCTTTTTCTCTTGGCGTCTACCAGATGTTTGCAACAAGGGACGTTTCTGACAGAGATGCCACGTTCTAAGAGACAAGATAGATGAGGCCATATGGCAGAGGCCCAAACCCATATTTGGATGCTTCTGTCGGCCATGACACAATCCTCTTCCTTCCCCCTCCCCCACCCCTTTTTTGCCTCCTGTTTTTTGCCTCCTGTTTTGGCCAGATGGCTGTCACACAGGCCATCCCTCACCCAGACCCGCTTAATTCACCATTATTCTTACCCTAATGGGGTCATTAACAACATCACTGATAATTGAATTTAAAGTCCTCCTCGATCGGCCTGTTTTGGAAGCTTTAGTGGTGAATCGGCCACTTCCCCATTGATTTCAGACGTAGGCTTTGTGCCACCGTTTCTTCCTTCAGCTCTCTTTCTCAGCAATGACGTCAGTCTGACACACAGAGCTACAGTCCTTCCCTCATTGCTAACTCTTTAAATATCAATATTTATGATATTCTTGTTTCCGAGAGAAACAAATAATGAGTGATGAGGGAACAAAATATGAAATAGAAAATAGTCTATACAAATCTGTCCAAAAATTTCTGGGCCCAACTGTATGTGTATATATATATATATATATATATATATATATATATATATATATATATATATATATATATATATATATATACACATACAGTTAGGCCCAGAAATTTTTGGACAGATTTGGGCTCTCCAAGCCACCACATTGGATTTGAAATGAAACAACTGGGATGCAATTGAAGTGTAGACTTTCAACAAAAGTATCCTATGAAGTGTTCAGGAATTGCAACCATTTTTCTACAAAGCCTCCTCATTTCAGGGGCTCAAAATACTTGGACTAATGAACTTTACTGTAAATAAAATGTTCATTTTTATTACTTTGTTAAGAATCCTTTGCAGGCAATGACTGCCTGATATTTGGAACTCATGGACATCACCAAATGCTGCGTTTCCTCATTTGTGATGCTTTGTCAGGCCTTTACTGCAGCTGTCTTCTTGCTTGTTTGAGAGTTTTTCTGCCCTAAATTTTGTCTTAAGCAAGTGAAATACATGCTCAATCGGGTTGAGATCTGGTGATTGATTTGACCATTGAAAAATTTTCCATTTCTTTGCCCTAAAAAACTCCTGGGTTGGATTCGCAGTATGTTTTGAGTCACTGTCGTTCTGTACTGTGAAGTGCTGTCCAATCAACCTTGCTGCATTTGGTTGAATCTGAGCAGAAAAAGTATATCTCTGTACACTTCAGAATTCAACCAGCTGCTTCTGTCTTCTGTCACATCATCTATAAACACCAGTGACCCAGTGCCATTGGAAGCCATGCATGCCCATGCCATCACTATGCCTCCACCATGTTTTACAGAGGATGTGGTATGCTTTGGATCATGAGCCGTTCCAAGCCTTCTCCATACTTTCTTCCTCACATCATCCTGATACAGGTTGATCTTCTCTTCATCTGTCCATAGAATGCTGTTCCAGAACAGGACTGGTTTCTTTAGATGTTTAATCTGGGGTTTTTATTTTTGAGGCTGATTAATGGTTTGCACCTTGTGGTGAATCCTCTGTATTTGCTCTTATGAAGTCGTCTCTTTATGGTAGACTTAGATACTGATACACCTACTTCCTGGAGAGTGTTCTTCTCTTGGGTGGATGTTGTGAGGGGATTTTTCTTCCCCATGGAAAGGTTTCTGCGATCATCCACCAGTGATGTCTTCCGAGGACGTCCAGGCCCTTTTGAGTTCCCAAGCTCACCAGTACACTCTTTTTTCCCCAGAATCTACCAAACTGTTAATTTGGCCACTCCTAACATTTCCACAATCTCTCAGATGGATTTCTTCTTTGTTTCAGCCTAATGACGGCCTGTTTCACTTCCATTAAGAGCTCCTTTGACCGCATGTTGTGGGTTCACAGCAACAGCTTCCAAATACAAATGCCACACCTGGAATCAACTCCAAACCTTTTTCCTACTTAATTGATGATGGATTAGTGAGGGGGAAAGCCCATGAAATAGCTTTTGAGATAGTTGTCCAATTACTTTTGTTCCCTTAAAAAAGAGGCAGCTACATATTAAAGAGCTCTCATTCCTAAACCCTTCCTCCAATTAGGATATGAATACACTTCAATTAAAGTTGGGAGTCTGCACTTCAAGCCCACATTAATTATATAACAGTATCTTGAATATGGTTTAGTAAACTGTCCAATCATTTTTGGGCCTAACTGTATATACACAATATATTTTTATCCCAACGACTTCAGTGACAAAAAAACATCACCAATAATAAATTAAAAAACATAATCCATTAAATTAAAGAGACCATTTTTGTAAATGTATGAAATAAACTTTCTTCTGATTGGCTGCCTTATAATGTCACATTTAAAAAAGGCTTGTCGGAGCTGAAGTTAGCTTCCTGTTTGCCAGCTTGTTTTGCTACTTTTTCGTTCCACCTTAAATTGTGCTGTAGATACATTTTGGCACCTGTATAAGCTGTAGCGTTTATAGTGGGGCATAACATGGGATTGAAAAGCTGTGAATAGGAAGCTTATTTCAGCCTCTTTAAAGATAAACTTCAGCTGTGGCAGTTTTGTGACCATTTTGTTTCTTGGAAAGTTTATTTTAAAGCTGTTGATGCATGAAGGATTTGGAGCCATACATATTGCCCTCCTTTGCAAATGCAAGATTCTATGGCATCTTCAATCGGTTAAGTAGAGTTACTAACTAATTTCCATTTAAAGGCAAACGTAAAATTACTTCTAAACAAAGAAAACATATATATATATATATATACTTTTGATTTCTTTTAGAAACCCCACATTTTACTAGAGTAGGTAAAATAGACTAGATACCAACTTAAATGAGCTCTATCCTTAAATGGGGAAACTATTTAGTGCTGTAGGTATGTTTGAAGAGTGAGCCGAGCGAGAAGAATAATGTTACCTGACAGGTTTCCTGCTGGGTGGTCTGATGATTATTCCTGTAAAAGAAGAAGTGAAGTTATCTCTCTCTCTCCTGAAGACGCATATTGTTTGTTTTCCTCCGCCTTTCGTGAGGCCTTGTCTATTTACTTAAAAGAATCACTGAAACACTTAAAAGAGTTGCTATTTCTGACATCAGTATCGTAATTCTGACAGAATGCATATTGGCTTTTACAGTGGTGCTCAGAGTGTGTGCCTGCGAGAGCATCAAAATGGTGTATTTGGAGCTGACAGCCTCTCTTTTCTCCTTCCGTCTGGCTGTGATAGGAACAGAGTAACGGGGCTGACATCTACGGGGAAGTTTTGTTATCTGTCAGAAGGTGTTTGGAGAGTGACTCCGTGCAGTTAGTTCATTGCTAACCTTGTATTAGGAGAGCTACACATTCGGAGACCGAGAAAGCTGACAGTTAATTATGGAAGCCATGGATCGCTGTAGACAAGTTGTACGTGTGTGTGTGTGTCAGCTGTGTCGCGATTCCCTCACAGTTCGACTATTTTTATTATTTTTTTTTTTTTCAGACTTATTCTATTGTTTTTGCAAGCTGCTGAGATGAGTCTATTTTGCTGTGTGTGAGAAAAGCCCTGAGGGCTTGCCATAATGATGGTAATAAGAGCATGCATCCCGAACTAGAGAGAGAGAGTGAGAGAGAGAGAAAGAGTGTGTGAGCAGTATCTTTTGGGGGGAAAGAAAATAATTGGTGGATGTGACCTTACTGACATTTTTATGACTGCTGTACTGTTGGTTTTGCTCTTCTTTAACCTCAGCTGTTTGTCCCGCCTCTGCAGTCTACAATTAGTGCCATATTTGGTTTTGCACATTGGCTTAACACACAACACATGTCTGCACTGCGAACGTACCTGAGAGTCAGCGTGAGAGAATGTGTGAGTGTGGAGAGGGGTGGGGGTGGTTGGGTACGGCATGGTACTTCAGTTATAACAGCGGGGGCAGTCTTTTGTTGTAAACTGGCACATTTCGTCACTTGATGTGGCCAAGCATTTATGTTGACAGAACGAGGCCTTTGATTGACATGCAAAACGACCAGTCAGAAGCCACAGTTTTAGCACCATGTATAGGGGTGGTCCACTCTCAAAATGATGCTACAACAAAGACGGACTGTGTGGGCAAACATGTTGTATTTTTTCTGGTACTTAGCAGCTTAAGGAAAACTACTGAATAACATTTAAAGAACGGATGCTGTATATTTGAATCCTGTTCCGAATCCTCACTGTTGCCACAGTGATCAGAGTACATAGTGGTGACTACCTAGCATTTTGCTTAATTTAACATTTTCTTTGAATCTTAGAATGAGAATTCCCAAGTCAACGAAAGTCTTAAGTTGCATTGTAGTAAAGAAGAAAAGAATGGAAACAAGTAGAATGTTGATTAATATGAAAGCATGGTCCAACAGAAATAACAATACACAAGAAAAAGAAAGACAGGATAAAATAGTCTGCTAGCCTTAACAAAGCTGCATGCTTTTTTGTTTGGTTTAGTTTTGAGTTTGAACTCTTTTTAACCAAAGCACCACAGTGTTGTATCATTTGTGGTTTTGTAGATTTTAAAGGTGTTTCACATTAGCGGCATTGTTACCCATAAATGAAACATACACCAAAACAGAATTACAGAATTACAGCCAGTTAAATACCAATACCACAATTTATACTGATGCATCGTTGATTAATTTTAAACAGCTGTAAAATCAGTCATGACCATTACTGTAAATATTTACATTGTACATAAGTATTGTACAAGGTCAGTTGTGCTGTTGTGTTGTTTTAGATAAATTAGCCTTTGCTTTTCCTTTTTCCTTTTTTGACAGTGATTTATTTTTTTGGGTTCAATACTATATTGTTAAGTAAAGCTTACTATTGTTTTCTGTCACCAGTTATATGCATGTTGTTTTACTTGTTGTACTTTGTGCCCCTGACCTTCCTCCCCTGTTTTGTGGCTAATCACTTAGCTTTGCTGACTATGAGAGTAAATAATAATGTACTTTGCTGAGCATGTTTCTCAGCCAGCTGTGTAGCAAAGACACTGCTTAACTGCTTAATTACATAGATGTACACTGTAATGAATTGCTGTAAATTTACTGTGGATATACAACAGTATCTTACTGTTTTTTATAATAATTGTAAAACACTGTAAAGTAATCACACAGTGTATGTAAATTAATAGTAAAGCAATTATGTGCCCAATAACAGCAAATAACTGTAATTTATCCGCATAATACAGTATTTTCTGTCAACCTTTTGTAATATGCACCATCATCCCTTTACAGTCCAGTCACCATCCGTCAAAATCATACTGGTGATTGCAGACTAATGTTTCTTTTTATTGATAACCCTTTTTTATTAAACTGTCCAAACTACATCTACTCATTTAAGTGAAAAAATATATGCAGTGGGCGGGGCCAGCTATTTGTCTCAGCTGAGTTAAGATTCTTTCAGCTCATTCAGTTAGTGCAGGATTGTGTATTGTGTTCATTCGTAAAATAAAGAAAGATAATCTAAATCAGTTCTTAGATTAGGAGATGCGAGCTGGTGCATTTACAATTGACACGTTTCGACTGCAGCTGCGGCGGCCCCCGTAAAACTCAAGAAAACGGTAGCTGTTAATGTCGCATCTCCCTACGTCTGTTTCATTTAGTGACTAAATTTAGTAAAGAAACTGTAGCTTGAACTGGGTTAGCTAGTTAGCTAGCTAGCTGGCTGGCTAGTTGGTTAGTACCATAAATGCGCAGTTATTTTACTGTCATATACTGTAATTCAATTTACAGTACAATACTGTTAAATTACAGTAGATGCACTGTAAAATAACTGTAATATACTGTCTCTGCTGCCAGTATTTTACTGTTAATTTACAGTGAAATGTTTTACAGTGTAGCTTAAATTTATTAATGTCAGTTTTTAGTAGCTAGCTTATTATTTTAAGGAAATGTACACACAATACATAAAAATTAACTGTCTTATTATTTAGCATAACTATATAACTAAAATCAGTCTGTATGATTTATATTAAATAATTAAATACGTATTACTTAATTAAAAAAATGAAGGTACTTTTGTAGAAAAATTCACAAAGATTTCAAGTACATTTTACGTTTCATGTCTTGGAATAAATTGTAAGTGAATGGTAGTGGCATAGCATAAATATTTATATATTCAACATGTGTCACAATCTCTAGCACTCCTGTGTTTAGTATTGTTTATAGCCTCAGCCTACCAACAAACAGCGAAGAGTGTTCTTCCAATATGCTTGGTGACATTCAGAGCAAAGAATTTGAGACAGTCCTCAATACAATATCTCTCCTGATCTTTCAAGGCCTTATGTCCTGTTTTTGGAGTTTCATTTTCAGCTCACGTCATTGGGTTTTGCTAAGTATTCAGGGATTGACGACTTGGATAGCCATGTCAAAAGCTTGATTCTGACTGAATGACTTTTCTGCAGATTTATATATTTTGGATCATTGTATTGCTGGAAGATCCCACAACCCAGTTTATATATTTGTCAAAGGCAGACAGATTTTCATTTAAAATATCCTAGCACCCCATGGAGTCCCTGATACCACACTCAGCAGGTAGAATTAGGTTATTTTTCTGTATAACCATCCTTCTTTTTTCACCAAAATCATTTTAAGTGTTTGTTACCATCTGACCATAAAACCCAGATCCAGTTCCCGCAGCATTGAACAAACACCACAGACTTACTTTTGTGGTTGAAGGAAATAGTTCTGGCACAGCTTCCAAATAGTTTCTTGGCATAGAGGTTTGTTTATTTATTTATATATTTGTTTTTTCTCTTATTTGGATATTTTTTATTTTGGAATTCGTGCCTCTTTAACTATCATCCTTACAGGGCGACCTCTTCTAGGTAGGTTCACTGCAGCTTTGGTTGTTTTAAACTAAAATATTAATTATTGGCTTAACGACACATGTGGGCATGTTCAGATGCGTATCTTTATCGTAGTCATTGTTTGATCATGAATTCTCATATCATCCCCATTTTGATGAGTGTCAAGGATATTCAGCCTTTTTTTCAGATTTTCTTTTTTACCCATCCTCACCAAAAGGTGCCAATTATGTAGATTCTTAATATATATTATTATACATTATATAAACATTACATTATATCTTAATATACATTATAGTGTTATTCCTGCTAAGACCAGAAATTAATCTTTATTCTATGGAGCACTGGTTTTGTTTCTTTTCCTATAATGGAAATGCAAATGTACAGATCCTGTGAGGGGGTGTGCTTGAGCTAAAAAGAGGGCATTAAATTGTTGGTTGAAGCTAATGTCTACATTTCTAATTATTATACAGATAAAATATGTTTAAATGTTCCCATTTGGCTGCTAATGTCTTGTGCCCTCCTTCCACAAACTACTTCTCTGCATCTCAGTGCATCTTTGCTGAAATGTAACTCAGCCTTAAGGAGTACAGGTGAGGACTCAGGAATAAAGAGTGCTGTAATGGCAGAGACAGCGCCAGCCACTGTGAAAAGAGCTTCACAGTAAGAGCAGCCAGTGGAGGCGTTTGGAGACTGGCATTAATGCCGTCTCAACATACCCAACACTGCCGAGGTGGCAACTATTGGGACAGTGTCTATCCCGACTAGCTCCCACACTCCCACACAGGCTGACAGCCCTCCACCAGCCGGCTCAGAGTGAGTCATTAGTATATACATTTGTTCATTTTTTTTTAAATGTCACATTCAAACGTTTTATTTTCTCTTTTTCTAAAAAATAAAGAAAATTATTACAAAGCAGGAGAGTGAAAAGCTTTTCTAGGGTACTAACAGTGCTTTTTATTTATTTTTTCATTTATTTATTTATTTTTGGGTTTAGTGCCAAAGCACCAGTCCTATTATTTCACTGATTCTATTGCAGTTTGACAGAATTAGGCTCAAAGGATGCATTGTAATCATTCTGGATCATGTTTCAAGGCCGCTCAGACATCTAACGAGGCCTGGCCAGCAGTGTTTGCCTGGTCAGTAACAATAAATGCTTACAAAGGCTCCACTGGATTTCAATCGCAGCTCATACACCTAATTAAATTTCTTTTATAGCCTGTGAACGCTTATCTGCACTACCTGAGGACATGAAGCTTATTGAGAGAAGAGCTATAGGAGACAGCAGGTCCTGAACCAGCAGTTTTACAGAGTTTGAGACAAAAAACTCTCATGACAGGTAGCCCCTACATCCTTCTACAGGAAAAAAAAGTAGATGGAAAGCTTTAAGCTCTAGGCTTGGGATTCAGAGGCCCTGTTTTGGACTCATAAACAGGTCGAGAAGTCTAGAATAACAGCAAGTTCAATCAAAGACTCGATCAGTACATTACAAAGAAGGGAGGAATGGCTCCTTGGGCGAGAACGTTGCTCCAGGCCAGGTGATGGCAGTTCGTTCTCTCACTCATACCTTTTATGTCCAATCGATGGTAGGCAGGTTGTTTAAGAGTTACTGCTGAGGGCGACTGTTCAAGGAACATGTTCTGAGGCAATTGTTAGAGTTTCTGTACAAAAAAATTCCGGTGTCTGTTCTTATGCCAGCGCTGAGCTGCATCGAGTTGGATTGTGTGGGAGTTATCTCATGGTCTTTTAGATCCTCAATTGATGTAATTTAAAATGCTGACAGCTTACAACTGCAAAAATACACACACACACACACTCACATAGAAAGAGAGAGAGAAAGAGAGATCAAAGACTTGAGAGTTTAAGCCTGGCACATTTTGTATAGGAGGAAATGTTTTTATATAAAAAAAATAGGTGCCACAAAGGGTTCTTTAAGCAATGCCATTAAAAAGCCATTTTTGCTTTCCTAAAAAAATGAAGTAACATAGTGTAACATAATAGAGGTTCCTATACCGATTTTACTTTAATCTCTGGAAAGATAAGCAAACTGTGGTACGGTGTTAAATTTAACCTGTGAATAAATATCTTTAGTAGAGGTGCCACAGAATGAATTCATTCAGCTTTCTAAATAGTTATCTGATGTCCACTGTGGTCAGGGTGAAAAATGCCTACATGCAGTTTTGCATGTCTATTTTTGACTAAATTAGCACTCAAATGAAATTTTTGGTGAGCTCATTAATAATTTTTTAAGCTGTGCTCTGATTTGCTGATTTTCAGTGAGACACCAGAATGACTCACACAGAAACAACATGATAAAACAGACACAGACAGAAAAATAAAATGCACCTTTGTGTAAATGAGCTAAGTCATCCTACTATTTAGTTTGCTGTGCCTAGTAACACAAAGTAAATAAAATGTGTTACTATGAAACTTTCAGATTGAGATGATCTGCTTCAATTGTCAAAAAGTGGATACAATCCCACAGCATAGCTGCTACATACAGGTTGCTGTTGGGGTTGTGATGCTAATTCTCTTGAGTCTCCTCATATGGCGCCACATTGGGGTCAAAACTAGGCAGCACAAAAGCATGAGGTGAATAGAAACCTGCTAGTTTTAACATTTTGGGCATGTAAATACTTCACTCGTGAGTACAAATGTGAAACTCGCGAGCATAGAAAGAAGAACTGCATCCCATTTTTCATAAACACGTGCTCAAACTGTGTTTTTCCATCCTTTGATATTTTTTGCTCGAGATTTTAGGAGGTTGTTTGTGAGCTACAGCAGCGGCTCAACCCGCTTATTCACTCGTTACCGAGCTGCAGCGAGAAAGAGAGAATACATGCTAAATGTAGACTTTTAAATTGTTATTATAACCAAAGCTTCCTTTTAATATAGCTCACCTGTTGGCTCCTATTTGTCCACCATGTTTGTTGTAGTTTGAGAGGCTGTTCATGGTGAGCCATCAGCTAATAGTATTTAGCCCATGTCCTGGCCCTAAACTGTCAAAACCACCTCCCTGTAAACACGGAGAGCAGCTGATGGTATTGCACTTGCAGAATCATGTTTTTCACCTCGTGTTGTTGCGTGCCCTGTCCTCAGTGTCAAATGCTGAGTGTTGCTGCTCCACACTGTCCGAGTAAAATGTACAAAGCAAACTTTGAATGAAAGTATCTTGTTAAGCATGTAGGTGTTGAAGTTGGTTTCCTATTTTTCAGCTTGTTTTTCAACTTTTACGTTCCACCTTAAATTGTGCCACAATTATACTCAGTCACCTGTACAAGCGGTAGCATTTAAGGTAGAACAGAACATTTGATTAAAAAGTTGTTAAATAGGAAGCCAATTTCAGATTTGCTTAGATGAACATCGCCAGTGCCAGCTGACAGATCCATTAGACTTTGCTTCCTTGGGAAAGGTTTGAGAAGACATAGACTGCCATTTTCATTGCTGTTGCTCCATTATCGTTGTATTTAAAGGCGTTTGGGGTTCACAGTATGTCTGTTCTACGTACCAACCTCTCCTTATTCAACTATGGCAATGTAAATACATTTTTCTATTCTATGGCACCTTAAAAACTGCTATAAACAAACTAGTAGTAAAGTGGCTTTGAACTCCAGGTTCAAATATCACATGGCTTTATGCAGTCAATGCTGCGACGGTTGCCCTCCAGCCCTTCATCTTCTGGGGATATCTGATGCTGTTTGTCTAGCACAGCCGCAAACATGCAAGTATGTCTCATCAGGCAATCAGGGAATCTCTCTCACTGGGTCAGTCAAATAAATCCAGCATCAAATGAATTCTTTTTCATATCTGTTTAAGGCAAGCACACTGTGTGTTAACTAAAGCTAACGCTACTTGCTACAGGGGCTTGTTTGAGGGATAGACTTTGTGGCTAGTTGTATAAGCACTTTCTGATTGGAAGTGATGGGAGCCATCAGACTCAATTAGATGCCACTCTGTTCTATTCCCAAGTCAACTTTCCTGTCACCAGATGTTCTTGAGGAACTGAGGGCGTTTGGTATCAAGACAGTAACAGGAAGTTGATTTAGAAAGTTCTGTTGTAGGCTCAGGAATTTGTTTCTCATAGGCCTTTAATACTGAATCAAGATACTTGCAATGCTAATGCTGCTTCACTGATTGAATATGTGGAACTGGCTGCTTGGTAGGATCAAAATATCCTAATTCAATTGTATTTAAAATTGATATTATTGTCATTCAGAAATGTATGAAAATTTGCTGTGAATTCAGATCATCTATTGAGGTACTGCATATACATCACGTAGTATAGGGGAGGTCACCAAATCTCATTTGTGCACCAACCTTTTTTAAAGAAGAGGGAAATGCATGTAAAACTCACAAACATCCAACTACATCAAATTTCTTGCTTAAAAGGTCTGTCTAAACAAACATGAATGGATCTCTTTAAATTCTTGAAATACAATAAGGTGTATTAAATATATGTTGATAAAACTGTTTTATTTTAACATACATGGCTGAACATGGCTGATAAACGTGTTTCTTTTATATATATATATATATATATATATATATATATATATATATATATATATATATATATATATATATATATATAAAATGCACCACCGGTCAAAAGTTTAGTACACTACCAGTCAAACATTTTAGAACTCTTAAAACATTTGACTGGTAGTGTACTAAAGGTTTTGACTGATAGTGATCTAAAACTTTTGACTAGTGTATGTCCATGATAAATAAATAAATAAATAAATAAAAATTAAGTAAGTAAATAAATAAATACTAATCTTACACTGTAGGTACTGTGTCTTGACCACTCTTGCTGAGCTTTGGGTTTATTTAATTTTTTTTAGAACTGAATTTTCTGATTAAGTTAATTTGTAGAGATTTCTTTTACAGGGATGCTTACATGTTTCCACTGCTGACTAGCCCCACAGACTGTAAACAGAAAGATATACATAGATTTAAAACATAAAACAAGGAGAAAAATGTACAATTCTCCATTATTCTCCATTACGTTTTCATCATCCACTTGTTTAAACAAGTCATGTTTTTGCTTCAGTACTCAGATCATAACCAATAAAACAATCGCAATCTGTAACAGTATGTGAAATTACTGTTGTTCTGACTGATACCTTATGCTGTTATTTCCATTTTTACCTGCCTTTATTTAATTCACACAAGACTTTAACATGAACTCATGTGATTGGATAAACTGCTAGAGAAGCCATGCTGGATCCTGTTCATAGATGTCACTGAAATACAATCATTTCTGTTACAAATGTTAATCGACTGCTGGAGAGAATGTCAGGAAAGTCCTAAGCAGGAGCAGACATGCTGCTTGAAGTGATCCGAGATGTGCTGCATATCCACGCAAAGCCTGCTTTAAAAGCCTTGTCAACACAAGTCAAGTTAAGAGAATTTCCTGTGTTTTTATGCCGTTGCCAGGTCTTTACTTAGATTTAAAAACAGGTTTTAGTTTGTAATAGAGGATATCATCACACTACCACATCATTTTAGGTTGAAAAGCCAACTTGCAAATGTTAAGTGCTTTCTTTCATCTACAGTGTTTTACAACAAATCTACAAACTTTACACTCATGGCATGAAGCCCTTTCCATTAGTATCTGCATTTTCTCTTGTGACACTCCTTGTTATGCCACAGCCAGAAAACAGGCCTCAAATATTTACTTTGAGCTTAACCACATTCATTTATGCTTTTTCGGTATATTGCATGATTATAGCATGGAGAATGATTTTGATATTCTAAAAGTAGGCTTTGTTAGTAATTTTGGGGATTAAGGCGATGACGAGAGACAGTGCAGCAGGCGCAGAGTTTGTTTCACTCACACACAGGCAGCGTTCCCACTGGTGACTGTCCCTCCGATAAATACAGTTTATTACATCTGTGGATTCTGGATGTCTTTAGTCATTTTATTTGTTACCGAGTCCAGGTCTTCGCACACAGCTGCTGACAGACAAGTGTCCTCAGAAACATACTTTCAGCTTTTCAGCTGTGTGTGTGTAGGTGTGTTCACAAGAGAGAATGTATTTAGCTCTCTGTGGAGACCAAATATCTCCAGGATGATGGAAAACATTTTGACACTGTTGAAACGTTTGGCAGTTTCCCATTTTCTGGTGTAGTTTTTGTGCATTTGGGCATGTCCTGATTGTGGGACAACCAGAAAAAAACAAGGCTAACCTACAGGGACAACAAAACACCCCTGCCTTTGTAAAGTTTTTCAGAGTCATTTCTGTTTGATTACATGTAAGCCTAACTCAGCAATGTGTATATTGTGGCATCTATGTGGAATTAGAAGATACAGGAAACATTGAGCGAAAGCTCTTGTTATGAACACGGCAGCAGTGGAGCGACCACCTTGCACAACTACTCAGCTAGAATAGCAGGCAGGTCATCAACAACCACAAATGCAACCATTACTCCACTAAACAGTCCCACAGTCCAACACAACATAGCCCTATATAGAGATATGTACAGCTTTAAGGTATCAGTCCCTAGTATTGACATTTTATATTTTATATTTTAAGTCTCTCTTACTGCTTGTCCACCATTACCTGCAGTAACACCTCCACACCAGCAAGCCGGCAGTGGGATGCTACAATATGTATGTAATATAGTGCCTAAATATACAATAATGTGCAAAAGTATTTGGCACCTAAGCTCATTGTTCATTGTTTCATGTATTTTCACTATTAAGAACCCCATATATCATTAGAACAGATGTAAATACACATGAAAGTAATACAAAGTAGAATGAACATCCTTTTTTTAAAGAAGTGGATAAAATCTTGTGTGTCAGTTTGAAGAACAAAGTTCAGTTACAGATTTCTCCTGGATGCCCCAGACATTTATTAACCTTTACAGCAATCTTCATGTAGCCTATTGAAATACAGAATAGTCAATACAGGTATTAAATGGTAACTGCAAACAATACTGGGTTGCCACAAAGAAAAGTTTGCCAAGACTTAAATAAACACAGTGGAATTTATGCATTATTACACAAATTGCAGAGTGCAAGAAAGATCACTCTTCTTAATAAAAACAAAATAACATCTTTGAAGGCCTATTAAAAGTGTTTGCTATCCTCTGACAAGTGAGTGCTGGGAGAGTCTCCAGCCCCCTCCTTGACCCAGAATAATAAGCGGCTTATATAAGTAATTAAATGAATGATTGAATGATTGAATGAAAGAATTAATGCTTGAATGAATGATTAAAAACAAATAAAGAAATAATGAATACATTAATTATAACAAAACAAATGTGCGTGCACCAGGTGTAGGCCACTTTGTAGGGACTAAAGCCTTTTCATACACTCACACTGTGGGGTACTTTCTTCCTTGCTGGTCCCTACAATGTAAACCAATACATTTTATGGTCATGTTAAGGTTAAGGTTTGGGCTAGGGTTAGGGTAGTGGTAGTTCTGGTAGTTAAGGTTTGGGCAAGTCTCCTGGAAATAAATGGAAGTCTTAAGTAATGGTCCCACACTTCAAAGAAACTGTGTGTGCGCATGTGTGTATGAGAGAATGAGAGAGAGAGAGAGAAAGTGGAGGTAGAGGGGATCCTAATAGAATTCCAATGAAAGCTCTGATACTTCTTCACCCACTAGCTCACCGAAGCTTCGTCTTATTTGAAGTCAGTTGCCACTCAGACGTAATGGACCAATAAGAAAAACATTTCCCCCCTCACACTCATCTCTAGACAGGAAATGAGGCTGGACCAGGGTGGAAAAAATGCAGAGTGAAGAAAAAGAGCAGACCTGCACAGTCAATGCCAGCACATGCAGAAAGGCACGCACACATTTAAAATAGGAACTACAGCATTTCCTAAACAAGGACTTTCCACATGCAAATACGAGCACAGGTCAGATTCAGGCAAAGCTTCAGGGTGGAGAGTCTGTCAGCAAATGATGCAACTCTCCTGCTAGACTCTACTGAGATTACATCAGGATGAAGAAAAAACATCACTGCCAGATAAATCATACAGAAATATATGATAGTGGAACAAAATACACAAAATACAGCAGGCAGAGCTACACCTACACTACAAACAAAACTTTAAAACTGCAGTTATTACAGACGATGACAGAAGCATGATGTAATTTCTGTTTGCATGAACAAGAAAAAGAGGAAAGTGAAAAAAAGAGAAAAATAAATAAGGAAGAGAAAGACAAAGCAAAGAAGAAGTAAGGAAGAACATGAGGGGGAACAAGTTAGAGAGAGAGGGAACAGACTATGAAAGACAGTAGGAAGGAGTATGAGTAAGGTAATGGAAAGAATAGAGTAGAAGAGAGAGAACGATAAGAAAAGGTGTATGCAAGAGAGACAGTATACAAGTAAAAGTTACAGACACCAAGAAAAGAGAGAGAGTGCGACAATAAAGGAATACTGGAAAGAGAAGAGAAAGAAATAGAGAGTAAAAGAAAAAAGTACATGTGAGAGGGAGCGAAAGAAAGAAATCATGTTTGTAAGAGAGCAATTAATCGTATGAAAAGAGGGAGAGAGGATGAGAAGAAAGTAGAAGAGATGTAGAGAGAAGGCGAGAGGGAGAAAGTGAGCAAAAGAGCAAATACACGTTAATTGAATGTACAGAGTTGAGGATTGTTACTTTAAATGTCATTTGGCTCAGTCAGTCAGTGCCTGTGAGAGAGAGAGTGTGTGTGTGTGTGTGTGTGTGTCTGTGTCTGTGTGTCTGTGTGTGTGTGTCTGTGTGTGTGTACGTTAATGTGTTATTTGAGTGCTTCATTAGCGCTTCTGAGTCTGTGCTCATTAGTGTGTGTGTGGGGGGGAAAGGAAGGAGAGGACCTGTGATTGCTGGGTGTGGAGCTTGATCAAGGCTGACAGTATTTAACATAATTATGAAAAGCTTCAGTCACGGTGGCATTAAATAAACACCTCACCAAGAGAGGGAGGATCTGATGAGAGAGTGAGAGCGAAGAAGAGAGAGAGAGGGTCATTTCTCAGTCACGAGAAGAGACGTGTGTGTGAGTCTTCTCATTACTGCACAGCTTGAGCCACATACACTTCCTCTATCTCTCAGCAGCACTTACGTACACACACAGACACACACACACACATACATATGTATGTAGACACAAACAGCAACATTTGCTAAGCTAATCGACATGATTTGCTAGCATGACTTTCACCCTTCAGTGGTCAACAACTGTTCCTCAGCTGCACCTCAGTTTATTATTTAAACCACTGCAGTACTGTAGTTACCTTATTCAAAGTTTAGTGCAGTTTGTTCTGTTCATGCAGTTGAGATAAGTATCATTACAGTTTGTTTAAAGTGATAGTTCAACAAAAAAAATCAACTTTACACCACAATCCCATGTTTTGCAAATGTTGCTGACTAGGCCACGCTAGACTAAAACTTCAATGATAGTTTAAACCTCACCAACTACAAATGTACAAACTGCATGTCTAAATTCCCGTTTAGAGTGCTTATGGACTTCAAGGCACTCGGAGAAGGTTGTGTTTTGTGGAATAAAAAAAGTATATATTTATTTTATATATTTTATATATAATTATATATAAACAAATATTCTCATACTGTACATCATCTGTATTTACTCTGTCTGAATCGCTCTGATAGATCTCCTTTATCTTTAAGCACTGCCTTATGATGAGTCCATTCTGTTCTTGGTCGATCTTTCGCCAGAGCAGCATCCTGCTACAGGTTTCACCCCAACAGTGCTGTGGTTATTCTTACAATGGCATCAGTTCTTCTGTATAAGTTTAAGCCCGAGTCTGATCCTGAAAAATCAGGTAGAACAGGCAGAAGTCAGGTAGAAGAAGCTGGTAGACTTGATTCACCTTTGTGAAATGGGTTAACCTTTGCCCAGCCAGGAATTGTGTTTCTCTGTGTTATCTGGGTAGTTAAGCAAGCTTTTCTTTTGTTTAGGACTTTAGGAGTATTAGATTAACCAGCAGCATTAACACAACATGAAAGAGAAATCAACTGTAAGAACTAGTTTTCCAAGTCTGTTTCCAGTTTTAGTCTGTCACTAAGTCTGAATTGAGGCAGCAGTGTTGTTAGAAATGTAAAACAGTGGCAGCAGCTCTAGTTCAGCCCTCTGTACTGAACTAGGCACTGTAACACTGATACATATGCCAACTTCAAATGTCTGTGTTCAATGTAGACATGCCACAAAATATTAAAAGCTCTTGGTATAAAGTTATCAAACTACTAGAATCACAAAAGCATGTAGGCATGTTTGACATTCATAAATAAATCATCTAACACTTCATGATTTAAGTAAACTGTATTGATTTCTGACATATTATGACATATTGGTTTATTTAAATGGATAAAAATATGTTGCATAGCTACCAACAGCCATCTGAAGCCTGAACTGTATCTATTTTTATAGATTATAGGATGTCATACACAAATAGATAACAGGGGGCATACACCTAAGGGGGTTTGAACCCCACACCAAGATCTGTTTTAGAAAGAGGAGGCTCAGCCTCACCCCAGTAATGAAGCATTGACTCATGTTTTGCTTAATGCTTTAGCTACCGATCATTCCCTGCGCAGGATAACTGAAACTCCTGCCAATGAAGTGCTAATGATCTCTTTCAGATTTACTTTCTAACTTAACTTGCTTTACATTATTTACATAGTTGTAAACAAACCCTGTGGCAGCGATTAGACAGTACAGTCACGTTTGGGCAGGAACACCAGTATTTTTGGCTGCCTTTAGAAATACTCTAAATACTACATTTGGTTTCCCCTTAAACTTGATTACGCTGTCTTTCGTGATAAGAGCATGAGCATTAAATTGAATCAAGCTGATTTCATGTTCATGTTGTCCCCCTTTTTCCCTCAAACCTCGAATAAAACAAACAAAACAAATCTCTACACACTCAGAAACCACATAGGGAGGTCTATTTGAGGTTACCTAACAGCTGAACACAGTTTAAGGAAAGTGTGTGAAGACGTACAGTTTGCAAAATGCTGACCTGTAAAATTCTATTAACTGTTTGCTACATTGGCCTTGTGGCTGCAGTGCAAATCTAAAAACACGTTTTTTGGCGGATGGGTTTTAACTATATTTGGGCTAAAGAGGACTAGCTTTAATTGCCAGTGTCTTCTGCTGAGTCTTAAATCTTCAATAATCAGCCTTGTCTTCATGTGTTTTTCATACGATTGCCTCCTCATGGCCTGTGATCATAACCATATGCACTTCCTTTGCCTTACATGCTTTGTAAAGATAAAGCCATCACTGATGTCACGCATGCAATGTGGTTTCTCTGCCTAAAGTTTAACTTTGTGAAAGATGAATGGTCAGCACATTCTTAAATACTTTAATAATAATAAGAGTTCAGTACATACCATGAATATATCAAAAGGTTACAGACCAGCAGGAAACAACAACAAATGAAGCAACAGCAACTTTATGCACTGAAATCTACCTTTTGAGGCTGTGAAGGTTATATTTGCACTTTTTATGCCATTTCCAACCATCTGTCAGCGAGCATCAGTAATGATGAGGTTAAAATTGACTTCCTATTCGCCAGCCTCTTGCAACAGCTTGTACAGGTGCTGGCATACTGTGTAGAAACATACTTTCGAGGCTGAGAAAGGGATGTTGACTCTTTTTATACCCTCTTCAAGGAATTCAGAATCAGTATAGTTGATTCTCATCTTTGAATAAGCCTGAGGTTGGCTTCCTATTCACCAGCATATTAGTCCAATGTTCTCTTCCACCTCAGACGCTGCAGTGCCCGAATGTAGCTAAGGCACCGTTAGGGTGGAACAGAAAATTCACAAAACAAACTGCCTGACAAAAAGTCAACTCCAGCTCCCACATCTTTAAGAAGACCCTGGACAATTTCAATTCCAAGATGTAAGTTTGCTCTGCTTTGAACCTGGGACAATATTGAGGCTTCACACAGTGGAGAGAGGGGATAAGATCCACTCTGCCTAGCATCATAACCCCAACAGCTGTCTGTGATGTTAAACTGAAAGTTTCATAGCGAGTAACAACTTTAATTTACTCTGTCTGTTTCAACATGTTACTTCTAAACCAACCAATCAGAATATTCATAACTCATCAAAATATTCACACGTGCACTGTAAAAGGAAAGAACAGCACATTTAATTCTTGGGCCAAATCATAGTGGTGTAAATGGGTGTGTAAAACCGCATCTGTGCATTTTTTACCCTGACCAAAGTCACATACCTTCTATGTGAACAAAACAGTTTAAAATGCTGAAAAAAGCATTCCATGGCACCTTTAAAAATAAAGCCTTTTAATGTTTAAAGAACATCCATATAATGTAAAGATTCTGTTTTCCTACCAAACATCCGAGCCAGGAGCAGTTTTTAGGAAACCCTATTTTTAAGACTGTATTTAGAAGCAAAACCTCCTGAAATGAGCATTTGTGTTGCAGACAGAACTGCAGTTGTGTGGTTGTCTCCGCTGAAGTTGAGTGGATGACAGGCCTTCATAGTCAAAGGCCTCTTTGCATTCTTGGTGGACATTAAGCTCCAGCGTCTCTGAAAGCTTTGATGTATATGGCGGCGAGCAATGGGCAGCCATGCAGTCTGGGGACAGCCTGAAGAAGGGCCTGCCACTGTGACGAAAAGCAGACACACAACACACACTCCTCCGCAGCAATGTGCATGAGAACGGGCGTCTTTTCACCGCTTATGCTGCTCCTTCATACTCCTCCATCATAATGGAAAACATACGATTAAGTAAAATACACACAAACCTTGTTTGGAAATGTAACCGGTCTCACTGTTGCTTTTCAAGTTTATGAAAAATTACCTGCAAAAATAGTTGTTGTGTTGACCTAAAGTAATAAAACAGCTATTTGCTAATCCTTTAAGTATATTATCCATCATATATTAGGGACGTATATATTATCCCAGCAGGGAGCAAATGTCGACAACAGCATAAATTTCCCAGAAATCTTTATAACCTGATACATTTTTCTTTTTAACCCCAAAATGAATGACAAGCAGCAAATGCAATAAACTAATTAAGGATGCTTAATATATATATATATATATATATATATATATATATATATATATATATATATATATATATATATATATATATATATATATAACATAGCATTTAATTAGTAATGTTCAGCTTGAACTTTAGGTTATAAGGCTAGGTACTACTCCATCTGTTACTTGCCTGCTCATACAACTAGCTCTGCTACTTGGCTAATTAACATACTACAGACTAAGAAATGGCTAAGAAAGAAAGGCCTCCAAGTTTATTTACATCATGTTCAAACTTGGCAAAAACAAAAAAAAGGTTTTACAATGAAGTGAGGGTCCCCACAGGTCATGGAATTTTATAAGGTCTGTTCTACACAGGGAAAGTCAGGAATAACAGCACATTTATTTATACTTTTAGTTGCCATTTATCAAAATATTACATTTTCATGCTTTTCCCGAATTGAGTGGTTGTTATGGTTACTTGATTTTTCTGCACCTATTCATGCCCTTCCTGCACATCTACAACAGGCAATCACTCCAGGCAAGTTATGCAGTCCCCTGTACCTGCTAACAAAGACCAATATACCAGGAAATTGTATATTTCAATAATAATTGTTTGCCAAATTAGAGCAGTAAAAACTTTTTTCTTTTGAAAACTAGTAAATAAAGTTCAGAAACTGATAGCTTTAAAATACTGTCACTGTTTTTGTCTGCTTTGTAAAAAAGTGGCTCAGCATAAGTTTTTAGT
Source organism: Megaleporinus macrocephalus (assembly GCA_021613375.1). Lineage (NCBI taxonomy): Eukaryota > Metazoa > Chordata > Actinopteri > Characiformes > Anostomidae > Megaleporinus > Megaleporinus macrocephalus. Next base: position 29,832,151 of record CM038704.1, on the reverse strand, counting down.
CAGTAAAAGTGGGAGAAACTCAGGAAAATTGACTTAAGTGGAAACCCTGTGAAAAAGTTTGCATGCTAGCCGATTAGTTCACTGAAGCTAACCTGCCAAGGGTGAGGGTCCCGCAGATGTAACCCCCTCTTCTGTAGTCCTTCATCAACGAGTGGCCCCTTGTGCAACTCAGGGCCCCATCTTGGCAATACCATCAGGCGATTATTTCCCAGTCACACAAGACCAGTTTTTTTTACTTTGAATGGGGCGTGATTTAAAAATTGTAAACTAAGGGCAGAGTTTCAGAAATATAATTGAAGTCACTCATAAAATCTAGTAGAAAAGTTCAGAAATGGGTTGTAGATTTTGGTTCTAATAACACAAAAACATGTGCAGATCTAAGAGGGGCTTTTCCTGCTTAAAGCTTTACCAGCAAGCCAAGTGGCTTGATTTTAGTGAAGAGTTGGAGATTCCTCATTAATGGACTCAATGTTGAACATTGTTTTCCAATTAATTTTACATTATCTCCTGCTTTACAATATAATAATAATAATAATAATAATAATAATAATAATAATGTTGTTGTTTGACATGGTAGCACATACTAATACTTACTAATTGACCATTTCCACTTGTGTTTTTTTTTATATCATAGACATTTGCATAACAAATGGATGGCAAACCTAGACTTGGTTACCCTTGTTTGCACCAGTACTCCGCACTCATGTTTATCATCACTCATGTTCAACTCTTTTTTTTTTTGGCCTGACATTCCCACTAAATAATGATCTGAAAATTTTGTTTTCCAACTTATTGTTAAAAGCATATCTTCACTTTTGGCCCATAAGCGTGGGCTTTGGCATTCTTTTCTAAGTAGCACCATCACTATTTTTGCCAAATATGTTTCCATGTGTGATACTATTTTTCTTTACTGTAGCCTTTAATATGTTATTACAAACCTACAAAGCAAGCAGGCAAATGTGTGTTAAAAGACATTTTAAAAAACTAGATCTCTTTGATGGAGGCAACTGTCTGAAAAGCACAGTAGATTATTTTGTATTCACATATTGATTTGTGTAATTAGACAGTTGAGTAAGTATTACATGAAAACTGCATATTAGTGATGAGCTAAGACTGAAACTGCTGAAATGGATCTGTATTTGACATGTTTGTCTCAGATATATCGAGCCCATCCGAATGTGTCCTCCGTTTGTTTGAGGGCAAGGTTTGGCAGTCATTAACCCTTCGCTCACTTAGCGGTAATAATTGCAGCTCCTCTTCTGGAGCTTAAAATGGATGACTTATTTTGGAGCTCCAATACTAATTCTTCTTATAGTCCATAATATTTGCGCAGCAAATTAAACTGAGATAATGATTTTTTTCCTTCCCTGAAAGCACTTAGGTGTTAATGGTTGATTAAGTGTTCATTAAAGGGCAGCCATTGCCTGATGTAATTGCTTATTTTTGCCGCAGATAGCTAATGTGTTCTCTGTTCATGGCAGTTCCATATAATTTTCCGTTTAGATCCTATCTGAGGCAGCACCTCAAGTGAATGAGCGTATTAATGACTTGACAAAAACAGATTCCCGTCAATTGCTGTTAGGCGTGACAAAATGACAAATTGACAAGGTAATAAGCAGCTTGCACAAGGCAAGACATAGAAGATTTACTCCCACATCTCTCTCCGCATGCCCTAATCAAATAATTGCACAGCGCATGGTTAATGTTGCGCAAATTATGCCTGCATTAACCCAATAATGGACAGACACTAGAGACTGCCACAGCACCGAATAATGAGAATCACTTTCAGCTTACTCTTTTATCAGAGCTGCAATCATCTCACAGCTCCTGCTCTTGGCAGTATTAAATGCAGTGTGGTGACAGACTGTTGTAGGCGTTGAAACTACAGCTTGTTTTCTTTTTTTGAAAGAGCTCAACTTTATTAAAACCCTCTAAAAAATACTTTATAATGGAATGCCTTCACTACAGAGCAAAAAGCACACAGACACCAGCATCATATGCTTGTTAAGCATCTCATTCTAAAATCAATGGCATTGATGTGGAGTTGGTCTCCACTTTCATGTAATAGCCTCCGTTCTTCTGGACAGGCTTTCCACTAAATTCTGAGGTCAGGAATTAATGTTGGTGCTCCAGTTCATTCCAATACTGTTGGATGGGATTGCATTATGGGCTTGATACAGGACGCTCAAGTTCTTCCACACTAAGCATAGCAAAACGCTTTTTTATGAGAGCCTACACATTGATAGAAAGGGCCTTCCCCAAACTGATGCCTGATTCTCTAGAATGGCAGCATTAAGATTTCCATTCACTAAGGGGGGAAATAAACCCAGTCCATGATTCCTCCTCCACCTAACTTTACAGTTGGCCCTATACATTCAGACATGTGTTCTCCTGGCACCCAACAAACCATATTCATCTATTCCGCTGCCAGACAGTGATGCATGATTTTTAACTCAAGAGAACGTGTTTCCACTGCTCTAGAATCCAATCATGGCGTGCTTTGCACCATTCTAGCCAAGACTTGGCACTGCACATGGTAAATCCAATATATGAAGCGTCTGCCGCAACAGAACACAAATACATTTTCTGTTCTTCACTGCTTGGTGGTCTTGTTCTGTGAACTTGTGTGGCCTATTACTTCACCGCTTGGCATACGCTGCACCTAAACATTTCCACTGCGCAATAACAGCACTTACTGTTGATCGGGGCAGAAATCTGATGACCTTGATCCTATCAATGTGCAATATTGCAAGTACTTGAACTCTCTAGTACGACTAATTTTAGCTATGGGTGTGGCCAAAAATGGTGAACCCATTCATTATAAGTGTCCACATACTTTTAACAGTGTAACATGGACATGCATGGTATTTCAACCGTCCACTAGTCTTTACATACATTCACTACTGGTCAGATATTATTTGGGTACTGAATCATTCAAACACAGCAGTGACACAGACATGGTGGTGTACAGTGATGTGTTGCCGTGGTTTTTAAACATAATTGTAACTGCTGGGTTCAGAGCGACCCACCACTTAAAAATATCCTGTCTAAAGAGTTTCTGTGGTGATAAAAATGAACTGACCACTGATGAAGGACTAGAGGATGGCACGCACAAATTGTGGATCAACAGATGGGCTACAGTCTCTAACTACGCCAGCAATTTGAAGCTATGAGGAAGGTTTTTTTCGGTAATGAATTAGCCAGGGATAACCTTGCTATGGCCATTTTTGTTTTTATGCATTTATTTATTTCTGTGTTAGCAGAAATGCCGGAGTGCTTTATCTGCAGAGACGTGCAGCTGGTAGATGGAGAGCCGTTGAGGAGATTTTGTGACTGCAAACACCTCATGGCCCACCACAGCTGCCTGCTCACGTGGGTCCGAAAGGTATGCATACGCACACTTGTGCTGACCAAGTACCTCTGAATGTACACTCAAATGTTTGGGGACACCTAGCTTGTAAACATGTTTTCAAAGCAAATGAGCTCGTTTTCTTTGTTGGTTTGCAATAACTTTTATATATATAACTTATATAATAACTTATATATAACTTATATTATATAGCAGACCAAGCAGGTTTATTTTGAGGACAACAATATCACATATTTGAGTATCAGTGACAGTACTTTACAATGATGACAGTGCCACTTTTCTGATATCCATATTCATTAGAACCACATTCATTTCCGCTGGATAAACACATTCGTAACAAAATGTTTTCAATATTTATAATAAAATGTCTCATTTTTAAAAGCCATCGAAATGAGTGCAAAGATATAAACTACAGAAATTTGACGCCTGTGTGCTCTAAGTACTATTTTTACATTTGTGCTGTTGTTACGCTTCCATGTTCTCCCTCTGCCTTCATCGAATTCACTACAACCCCTAGAATCCTCCTCTCTACTGAGCTCCTAACTACACACACGTGTACAAACGTACCTGGACTATATAAACCTGTCTGTTTATTGTTTTCCTTTGCAAATTATTGCCAACCCTGTCGCTTTACTGAGCGTTCATCTGTCGTTGGCCTGTCTGGTGTTTTGATGCGTTCTCTGCTGACTCTCTTGCCTCATTCATTGGTTTCTCATTTTGCCTGTTGCTCTCAACCTGGATGCTCATGTTTTTGTTTGTATTTTTACCAACTACCTGCACAGATATGACTCCTTTCATTTATAATAAACCAACGTATAATTTTATATCCATGAGCGTCTGGTTTGCTTTGCATCGTTAGAGTTTTACCTTTTTGTTGTGCATGAAAAATAACATGCCCCATCAATGACGAACCGTGAGGTTGGGTGGGTGAAATTTCTTTTTGTAATTCTGATCAATTTGAAAGTACAGATAGCTTCAAGAGTTGCAAAAAGTCTGCTAGTTGCATTACTCACAAAACATTAAGTTATCTTATATATCTTATATATGAAATAAGTCAATATTTGTCATTTGTCAATATTTGTCAAACTGGACTACATTCAGTTCAGTGTTGTACTTGAATTACATACATATATTCATTCTCTGTGTTTTTCCTATGAATTATAAAATACTTCAAACAGTTAATGGGAACATTTTAATAAAAAAGCAAGGTGTCCCCAAACTTGTGATGAGTTGTGTTTACTGGTTACTTTATTCATGGCTAAAGTAGCACACTTGGTTGTGGAGCAACACTTAGCCATGCAGTATCTGTGCAATGTTTGCTCTCATCAGGGTGAGGAGAAAGTGAGCTTACAGGGTTTTTTTGCACCCTCGCAATTTTTCTTCTTTAATTAAGGCTTCAGAGATGCTGGTGGGGCGCGTGCTCTCCGAGTGGTTAGGGGGTGCACGTGTGGGTGTCTTTTATCTTGCAGCCGGGGCGGTGTATATGGCCTGCTGCTGCATGGGGTCCTGGAGGTGGAGGTGGTAGGGGGTTCTGTTCTCACCCCATGACTTAGAGGCCAGGCCCAGTGTGAGCAGGCCAAGTGATGAATACCCACATGCTATCGTCCATCACGGCCGCACCCCTGCCATCAATAGCCCGCTGCAATGATTAACTGCAGCCGATAGGTCCCGTAGTTAGTTCTGTTTAATTAAACTGTGCGCTGGGTGCAAATACAAATGGATTCCAACTGCAGGAAGAGAAAAGAATCATCCTCAAGCCTGCGTTAACTCACTTTCACCTCTATGTAACTTACATGTTTTATGGTAGTTTCTGATTAATTACTTACGATGAAAGTAAGCATTAAAGGGGAATTACACCAACTTTTCAAAAGTTCTGCAGGAATCGGTGTCTGAGATGTAAATAAAGTCATGCAGAGTGACGTAAAATCACATACTGTATATGAAAAATAGCAGCTTAGATGGTAAAAGGAACCAGGGGGCAAATATAGGATTTTTTACTACTCAAAATAGCCATTGAACCTACATGTGTCTACATGTTTTGAGGTTTCATTCAAATGCTTATATCTAAGAGGTGTTGTTTTATAGCCCTGTCATATAGAATTTATTATGAAAAGAATTGTAAAATAAAATCTTAATATAATTGTCAATAAATAGCATTGAAATATAGAAATGATCTTAAAATAAACATCTCTAAAATAACTGTGACGCTATTCAAATGTCATTACATAATATATTTAATTACATAATGAGTTAAACTCAATTATGTTTGAATTAAATTTATGTTCTGTATTGGCAGGTTTAAGTTCGCACTTTTGATCTTTCATTTATTAAAAAAATAAATAAGGATAAGAGAAATATATTGGATGATTTTATTCCTCTAAAGTAAAACAAAGCACACTCCAATTACTTTGTAATAATGATAATAATTGCTTAAAAACACAAATGTAGTATGGAATAAAGTTTAGAATTTTTTTTGCACTTTTCACCAGATTTCTATGCTTGTTTTACATGAACTGCAAGTGAAAAATAATTCATATTGAATTGCTCCATGTTGTTACTACAGCCAGTGGTAACTGCAATTTCTAATTGCAAACTCCCTGAAGCTTCTCTCATCACTACATACAGTAATGAATCTTAGTTACATGGTAGCTACTGAATAATGAGTAGAAAGATTAATAACTTAATAATGTGCTTGCAAATGAAGGGGTTAATGAGGGCATCAAACTAGCCTCAAACTTTGCCAACTTCGGAAGTCTGATACATCATGGGGAATTGATGCAGAAGCACTTCTTCGTACCTAGCGGCACAGCTTTAATTGCTGCAACAGAAAAGTTTCTAAAGCGTAATGCATCTCTATCAGACAAGAAATGCACAGGCTAGAGATTAAAAAAGGAGCCTCCCCATATGTTTAAATAATGGGGGTAATTATCAGGACCTCCCAGTGTGAACATGTATAAGAAGAATAAAATGAGTTTGATTGTATGTGTCTCTCTTTTAACGCTGCGCTGTTTAGACTGTGACTGCAATCTGCCAACATAGCCATCAGTTGTCCCAACAGTTAATACTGCTTTATGGGCTTTGTGTCTTTTGATGCCGGATAGGCTGAAAGTCTTGCTAAACCCTGTTTATGCAGCGGCCTTTCCATAAACACACTGGCTCTCTGATTCTGAGACCGCCACAAATCCCACCATGCTTTTCCAAAACAGTTGCACACATAGCCAGATTTCGCGCACACGCACACACACATGCACACACACTGGACCAGTCTATTGTTTTCCACATGAAATTGAAACCAGCGGATCTCCCTGGCCATCATGCCTAAACTATTCCCAAACAGAGCGCTCAAATCCACAGCAAGATTACAATGATCAAAAGGAGCATTTTTTTCCAAAGTGACAAAGACTGTCAAAGGATTTGTCTTCATTTTACAGTCTGCTTAGTGCAGGCTGGGAGATCCATTTTTGTTCTCCTCTCTTAAAAAGAAATTTATTTTTTATTGCACATGCAGGAATAATATAGGACTTTAACACTGTGCATAAAACACATAGATAGTTATAGACTATTTTGGACATCTTTATGTATTCATCTGTAAAACTGCACCAGCATTTGGTCAAGCAATTAGAATGTACCATATTCAGTACTGGGTCGTCTAAGAAGATGCGTATACCTGTGTAACTGGGCAGTAGGACTTTAAATGTTTGAAAAACACCTTTGGAATAAATACAAATAAATAAACAATATATTGTAATTTATGTGGAAGAGTTGTGTTCGCGTAACCATTTTCAAACCTTCTCTTCAAGAAGCCCAGTATTTACAGGTGCTATCCAGTCTCTAGTTTAGCTAATTAGTGCAGTTGTGTGAAAAAGTTTGTGCACAGAAATAACATAACACATCCTCTATAAAGAGCATGCTCCTGCAGATTTGCATCTGTATTTTTTATATCTTAGAAAACAAGGATGTAGTGATGCAAAGCACCACTCAGTCAGTCAGTCAGCAATTTAATAGAACCTACAATTGCAAGATCAGCTTATTTTCACTTAGAAAATTGACCAATCATATCAGGTAGTGTTCAGACTTTTGCATAAGACTGTACTGTGCTGGAATGTAACAAAGCCAAGCAAGGCAGTAACTAAGCTCTTTGCTCCTCTGAGTGAATGCCTTTAAATAACATCAATAACATTATTGTTTTTTTCTTTATTTGTGTTTATTTGTATTTAACACATTATATTATTGTACTTATACTTATATATTGGATTTACTGTCAAAACAGTTAATGGCATAGATTTAGTGCCATATGGAACGGTTAACTCCCTCAAAAGTCATCAGATATGACTGGATTACAAATTTCATTATCATATTTTGTGCTGTGGTGTGTTTTATTTCAAACTAAAAATGCTGTTTATAAGTATTCAGCCCCTTGTTTGCACAGATGAAACATTTTGCCCAAACCAAGATACATGAATCTATGTATTCTATGTATGAATCTATGTATTCACATGTCTGTGAATCTTCAAAGAAGTTCATCTTTTCACCTGTTGGATAAAAGAAAATAAAGACAGGGTGTTTGGATATCCCAATAAGAGGAAAATATCACCCGGGCACTGACTAGAAAAGCTTTGTCCTCAGAATTGAGCGTCAGGGTGACTTTGTAAGTGAAGCCTCAGAGAAGCCAACAATCACTCTGAAGGAGCAACAGAGTTCAGTGGCTGAGACCAGAGTGAAGGTGCATGAGGTCAACAATATCAAGAGCTCTGCAAACAACTGGCCTGTATGTAAGGATGGCTATGAAAAAGCTGTTACTGTAGAAAAAGCACTTGCGACCACTTCTGTGACCAAATGAGTCAAAATATTTAGCATGTTGGTCAAAATTCAAAATGCTGTGTGTGATGCAAATTTAACAATGCCCATTCTCTAGCAGACACTGTCTTAACAGAAAGTGGGCATCTTGGTGCAAACCACTGGGAGATGCTGCAAAACAGGAGATACTTGGTTAGTATTGAAAGATGATGATCCCAAGCACAAGGCCAAAGCAACACATGAGTGGTGAAAGTAATCCAATCGAGCATCTGTGGCACTATTTGTTAAAAAAATATCATTTAACCAACCTGAATAATCTGCCAGGACAATTCTCCAAAAAGCCTGAATGAAAAAGCCAGAAATTCTAAAAACACCCATATATGGCAAAAAGAGTTTTACTCTAGGAAGAGGTTGGAAAAGTTAGCATAGCACTAAAGCTGAAATGCAAAAAAGGGTGATGGAAAAGTAAATAAATGGTGATGAATCATAAGTGAGTAAGTCACATGATTCCTTTCCATCTGATCTTATTGCTGCGATTACAGTATAGACACAACGATGAACTGTTGTTGCGTTTATGCCAAGCATTTCGCCCACAACACTGTACTCTGCACAAGCGGCCAGCTTGTATGATAAAATGGCGATTCTCTTATCGGTTGGCAAGGGTGGCCAGTGAGTGTAAACGATTGGCCCCACAGATGGTGCGATCATGGCGCAATGCCGAATCCAAAGCTTGTTTGAAAAATAGCTCTTGTCTGGTGTGTTTGCGTTCCCAGATGCAAGGTGAATGCTGTTGGGGTGGCACAGGGTTTTCAGCTATTACTAGGTGGGCCATTGCTCATCCTGCCCAGCATCTCTGACCTGCAAACAAAAAAGGCATAAAAAGATGGTAAATGGCTGTATAGATAATTCTACTTAAAAAAAAAAAAGTTAAATTCCCAACTTGATTGCAGCCCTTAATCATGGTATCATCCTGCATCATCTAAACGTTCTTAAAATAACTGTAAGGAATGTAAAATGCTGAAATTTCTTAAATGTCCAGAACATTTGCAAAACTGTTGAATGGAAAACCTGCTAACATGTAAAGCTGTTAGAAATCTACCCCAACAGACGTAATGATGTCATTACTGAAAAAGGTGGTGCTGCCATGTACTGGGCTCATTTAAAAATGTACTTTAAGAGAATATTGATTTTAATAAAAATACTGTGTGAAGAAGTGTGTCATACATTACAAGACATTGAAAATACATCAAGCTTATACATTTGCCATGTTTAAGGATGTTAATAGAATGTAGAGGATGTTAAAAAAAATACTTTACAAATTAACTAGTCAGGGTTGTTCAAACTTTGCATAGCACTGTATAAACTCACAAGAGCAAGATTCTTTTTATTCTGCTGCTGTCATA